>JAMWYP010000230.1:190584-790584 GCA_025563575.1 Acacia pycnantha
CAATAGAGTTTGAGAAGACCTGCTCGAGCAAACTTTTTCTCTTGCTCGAGCATGGTCGGGTAGACATCATTCAGAGGCAAAATAGAAGTGCTGCTCGAGCAAGCTTTTTCTTCTGCTCGAGCATGGTGCTCGAGCATGCTTTCTCTAATGCTCGAGCAAGCCTCTTTGACTTACATTATTTTTGCTTCTGCCTCGATGCTGCTCGAGCAAGGAAATTCTCCTGCTCGAGTATGATTGCTCAACTCATTGAAAATGCTCTCTGTCTCGATGTTGCTTGGGCAAACTAGAAGTGCTGCTCGAGCAAGGTTTACTTAACTCAATTCATAAGTCTTGAAACCCGATGATGCTCGGGCATAATTAATGGGCTGCTCGAGCATACCATGAAATTCACATTTTCAACTCAATTTAATAGCTTATAAATTGTAATCATCAAAACATCGAGAACCAACATTCTCCCCCTTTTTGATGATGACAATCCTTAAGAATTTGTGATTTGAAAAAGAAGAATCTTATAAGTTATTGAATTGAGAAAAATTTGATTAGTTTTTGACAGATATTCTGAGAAACAAAAATTAAGAGAATCAAAATGGAAATGAACATATTCATTAATAATTGCTTTCAGTTCAGTACAAGTTCATTCATAATTTATCAAAGAAACATAACTGACAACAAACTAAAAACCTTAAAACAAACTACAAATCTCAACTCAAATCTACTCTCCCCCTTTGTCATCAGGAAAAGGGGGCCTGATCAGAGGAGGAAGAGGAAGGAAGAGGGACAGTGGATGGATCGACAGGAGGTCTGGGAGGAATCTGAGAGCCAGTAGGAATGAAACTCTGAACGAAGGCATCCAATGTCGCATCTAGCCCAGAAATTTGTTGCTGGGCAGCTTGCTGCTGATTGGCTACCCGCTGAACTTCTTGCTTCAGCTCCTGTTGCTGCTCATAGAGAACAGCAAAACCAGACTCCAATTCAGTCTTCATCTCGGCCAAGTCCATATCAAAAGTGAGGCCAATATGTTGCTTGAGATTATTCATCTCAGCAGACATAGTCTTGATTAGCTCAGTGGTCAGCTTCCTGTAGATCTCCGAAGAATGTAGAACATGAGCAATAGCTGATCGGACAGAAGAGTCAACAGCTGTCTAAATGGCTGCCTGAGAGAAGGAAGGAGCAGATGTAGAGGGTCTAGCCTTAGAAGACTCTGCTTCATCCGGAGGAGCAGTGGAGGGAGAAGAAGGACCAGCTCTGGAGACTGATGGCTGGGAAGGAAGAATAGGAGCTTTTCCCTTGCGCTTCTTCTTCGATGATGCTTCGGTGAAGGAAACCCGAAGACGAATCAGATGCTCTGGCCCAAAGCGAGGAGGGTATTCTTCCTTATCTTCTGATAGATACCACACATTGTTGACCTCCAGTATTCGGGACACCAAAGTAGGAAATGGAATGGTAGCCCGAAGCTTCACCTGAGCCTCAGATATGAAAGATGTCATCTCGTCCAAAATCCATTTACCAAGATTCCTTGGTTCCTTGGCTACCAGAGATGCAAATCTCTCAAAATCCTTCAAAACAAAATGTGTGAAACTCTGACCTTTCTGGACTAGGCTCTGACTGTAGATGTACCAGAGTACCCTGTACTCATCACGCATAGAAGCAGGAGTTAGCTTAACCTTCTTCTTCTTGTCTATCGGGATATGAGAAAACAGGATCTGGTGACACTGGGCAGGGGAAAGCTTCGGGGGATCTTCAGGTGGGTCTACAATACCGAGAAGAATGTTAAGATCATAAGCAGTAATCTTGATTATTTGCCCCTGATCTTGGTGACCAGTGTATCCTCATCATCCTCCTGAACCTTGTCCAGAAGATTCATGTTGTGGTAGAATGCCCGGACCACTTCAGGAGAAAAAGGTTTGCTAATCCCTAACAGAGGCATAAATTGTTGAAGCCATTCTGTCATATCCAAATTGCACTCTTTCTTGAAATAGTCCAAATCCACATATACTATTGGACAAAAAGGCCTCTGCTCATAATATCTGGTATACAGTAAGTGGTCATCAACAACTATATTACCAAGAATCATACCGGATGCCGGTTCTGGTAATTGTCCATCTTGGGGTCTTCTTGTTGATACTTGCTCTCGCTTGTTACCCAAATCCTGAGACTTGAGCGAGAAGGAGGCTCTCTTGCTTCCTGAAGCTTGGGATTTCTGGCTTAGAGAGGGCTTTGAAATCTGAGGGTGATCTTCTTTTTCCTTAGAGCGAATAGCGTCTATCGTTCTTTCTGAATCATCGGTTGAATGAGTCGGAGACGGAGACCTTGTGCGTTTGCCTTTCCCAGTAGGAAGAGAGCCGGTCTGAAAT
Source organism: Acacia pycnantha (assembly GCA_025563575.1). Taxonomy (NCBI): domain Eukaryota; kingdom Viridiplantae; phylum Streptophyta; class Magnoliopsida; order Fabales; family Fabaceae; genus Acacia; species Acacia pycnantha. Next base: position 192,939 of record JAMWYP010000230.1, read on the forward strand.
CGCGTAGTTGGCTTGGGAGATCCTTGAGAACCCACAACCTTTTGCTTCGAAGATTTCGCCTTATCGACTACTTTTGATTTTTCTGACGATTGTACTTTTGGTCGATAATAGCGGGATTTATTGCTGGGAGCTGACTTGGAAGGAGATTTATCGCCGGAACCCACCATTTGTCCAGACGAATTGGGATTAAATTGGGTTTTTGGAGAAATTGAAGAAGTGATGCCGATGAGAGGGTTCGCTGAAATTGGAGGGAAATGGAGAAGTTTGGGAGATTCAATCGGATGAAACGACTATTTGAAGATCGATGAACAGTTATAATGGTTGGTTTTTGGTAACGATTCATGAACGGAGGTAACGGATTGAGAGGATTTGGAAGAAAGATGTTTAGGGTTTTGACGGAAAAGTGTGAAATGAACCGTCATTCCCCTTTTTAAAAACATCGTTATGCGATGTTGCTCGAGTAGCAATATTGGTATGCTCGAGCAGAGGTCTTGCTCGAGCAGACTTCAAGTCTTGCTCGAGCATGGATGAACACATGCATGTTAATTTTAAAATTTATTAACTAGACTGACCTCCCATCAAGTATGTACTGTGAATACTTGATTTATAGTTGATACATCAAGGTTCTAAGGGTCTGAAATGAGCTTTTCATACTTGAATTTGATTTAGCAAACTTGTATGCTCGAGTAGAGGAAACAGGTTGCTCGAGCATCCTACCTCATTTTTCTTTCTAACCCGTTCTTGCTCGGGCAGGGTTATTTGGTTGCTCGAGCAGATACCGTAGTTCTTTGAATATCGTCCCGCTGTTGCTCGAGCAGGCTTACTCTGTTGCTCGAGCAGACTCCTTTGTCTTTAGGTAGCTTCCCGCTGTTGCTCGAGCAGGGCTTATGACGTGCTCGAGCATGCTTTTGGATTTCTTCATTCTGAACCAAGGGCTCACGATGTTGCTCGAGCATGAAGGGTGGTCTTGCTCGAGCATCATCATCTCTGTTCGCCTCTGTCTTTCAATATTAAAACAGAGCATCCTGCATAAACAAAAGCTAGAGACTCCGATGCTAAAGTTAGTAAATATATTTTTGAAATAAATCATTTGAGGAAGGAATACTTACAATTCATTAGGATTAGCCATACCCAGTTCTCTACGGATAAACATGAATTGTTCTTTGGCTAACGGTTTGGTGAATATATCGGCCAACTGAAGATGTGTAGGAATGAACATTACTTTGACATCTTTTCTTTGGACATGATAAAATGATGTCTCACATCAATATGCTTGGTTTTGGTGTGTTGAACTGGATTTTTGGCCAAGCTAATTGTACTAGTGTTGTCGCATAGAATTGGGATCTCCTTCAAATGAATCCCCAAGTCTTGAAGTTGTTGTTTAAGCCACAAGACTTGAGCACAGCAACTTGAGGCAGCCACATATTCAGCTTCGGTGGAGGATACAGCCACAGTCGTTTGTTTCTTGCTAAACCAAGATATCAGAGATCCACTGAGAAACTCACATTGCCCACTGGTACTCTTTCTATCAGTTTTGTACCCAGCATGATCTGAGTCAGAATATGCGCCTAAATGCTCTTGTTGACCTTTTGGAAACCAGAGCCCCAATTCCTTTGTATCCGAGAGATACCGAAAAATTCTCTTAACATGCTCAACATGAGATTCTTTGGGAGGTGACTAAAATCTAGCGCACATTCCCACACTAAATTGAATATCCGGCCTACTTGCTGTTAAGTATAATAAAGATCTGATCATTCCCTGATATTTGGTAATGTTGAAATCTTTCCCTTTTTCTTCGTCAGCATCCAAAGTGGCCGTTGAGCTCATTGGTGTGTCTGCACCATTACAGTGTTCCATTCCAAACTTTTTGAGTAGATCACGAAGATATTTTGTTTGTGAAATGAATATGCCATCCTTTCGTTGCTTGATTTGTAATCCAAGAAAGTAGTTCAACTCACCCATCATAGACATCTCAAATTCGCCCTGCATTTTCTTAGAAAATTCCTCACAGAGAGATTCATTAGTGGACCCAAAAATAATATCATCAACATATAATTGTATAACTAGAATTTCATTAAGTTTATTAGTTTTAATGAAAAGTGTCGTATCTGCTTTTCCTCTAATGAATCCTTGATCTAATAAAAATTTACTCAGCCGCTCATACCAAGCTCTTGGAGCTTGTTTAAGTCCATATAAAGCCTTTTTGAGACGATAAACATGATCTGGATGATGATCATTTTCAAAACCGGGAGGTTGTTCTACATAAAATTCCTCCTGGATAAAACAATTTAAAAATGCACTTTTAACATCCATTTGATAAAGTTTAAAGCCTTTGATACATGCGAAGGCTAAGAGTACACGTATTGCTTCCAATCTGGCTATTGGAGCATACGTTTCCTCATAATCAATTCCTTCTTCCTGATTATAGCCTTTTGCAACAAGTCTAGCCTTATTCCGGACTATGATTGCAGATTCATCACATTTTTTTTGAACACCTATTTTGTGCCAATGACCGGATGATCTTTAGGCCTAGGTACCAAATCCCAAACCTGATTTCTGTCAAATTGATGTAGCTCTTCTTGCATTGCGATAACCCAATCATTGTCTGAAAGGGCCTCATCAATTTTAGAGGGTTCAATATTGGATATGAATGTGGAGAAAGTAACCTCATTTAAAGTACTTCTCCTAGTTCTCACACCTTGATCTATATTACCTATGACTTGGTCCAGAGGATGATTCCTAATGAACTTCCAAGCTTTAGGTTGAGATTGATCTGAACTTTCAATAGAATTTTGATTACTATTTTCGAAAACATGTTCTGGACTCTCAAGAGAAGCAGGGGTTGTTTTTGAATAGAATTGATTTTTATGAGCTGGTTCATCATCATCATCATCTAAGGACTCATTAGATTTGGATTCGCAAAACACAACATGAATTGACTCTTCAACCACACGAGTACGCTTATTGAACACTCTATATGCCTTACTTCTATTTGAGTATCCAATAAATATACCTTCGTCTGATTTGGAATCAAACTTACCCAGATTGTCTTTTCCATTGTTGTGTACGAAGCACTTGCAGCCAAAGATATGTAAGTGAGCCAAATTCAGTTTTCTTCCCTTATAGAGCTCGTAAGGTGTTTTGTTTAGCTTCTTTCGTACATAGGCTCGGTTCGATATATAGCTCGCTATGCTCATTGCATCCGCCCAAAAGACTTGTGAAGTCTGATTCTCATTTTGCTTTGCACGGGCCATTTCCGTGAGCACACGATTCTTTCTTTCAACTACTCCGTTTTGTTGTGGAGTCCTTGGAGCTGAGAAGTTGTGATCAATCCCATGAACATCACAAAATTCAGCAAATGCTTGATTCTCGAACTCGCCTCCATGATCAGTTCGAATAGCTGAAATACAGATTCCTTTCTCGTTTTTCACCTTTTTGGCAAACACAGTAAAGAGATAAATGTTTCACCTTTTGAAGACATAAACATAGTCCAGGTGAAACGAGAAAAGTCATCTACTATGACTAGGGTATACAAATTACCTCCAAGACTTCTAACTCTAGCTGGACCAACCAAATCCATATGAAGTAGTTGTAAGGGGCGATTTGTTGAAATTTCAAGTTTATTTTTGAAAGAGGATTTGGTTTGTTTACCCTTTTGACAAGCATCATAGACCATGTTATTTTTAAATCGAAGTTTTGGTAAACCATGGACTAAATCTTTTCTTAGTAACTTGTCTAGTTGAAACATGTTGACATGTGCTAATCGCTTATGCCACAACCAACTCTCTTCCAAGTTGCTAACAAAACATTTTTCAGAACTGATTTTGGGTAATTCTAGAGTATAGATGTTACCTTCTCTAGGAGCCTTGAATATAATACCTTTAATTTACCTTTATCAATTGGAAGATCATCCTTACTGATAATAAGGCATTCCTCTGAGTCGAATAGGATCCAATTATTCTTATTAGAACTTTGACTAACACTCAAGAGATTGTGGCAGAGACCTTCTACTAGATAGACATCTTTGATTAGAGGTCCATCCTTTGTGCCAATTTCACCAATTTCGATGATTTTGCCAGATTGGTCACCTCCAAAAGTGACTTTGCCACCATCTTTGGATCTCATTGCCACAAACTTGTCCTGATCCCCCGTCATGTGTCTAGAGCATCCGTTGTCTATGTACCACTTGTTGACTTTTGATGCTCTCATACACACCTGCAAATCAGAAGACATTAAGTCTTAGGTACGCATCTTTTCTTAGGTCCTTTGAGGTTAGTTCGAGCCTAAGGAACATAGGTTCCTTTAGGCACCCACTGATAATTACCAACAGGTTTATCTCTTTTGTCGTTCTTATGAAAACAAGATGACGTCGTGTGACCCTTTCGATTACAATAGTTGCAGTGAGCAAATGGATTTGAAGAGTGAATATTTTTTTGAAAATAGTTCAAATAGGATTTTCCACCACTCTTCTTTTTCCCTTTCTTTCTATCAAAAATAGGATTATAACCTATCCCTGAACGATCGTTTGTAAATCTTTGAACTTTTAAAATTACATTTAGCATTTCACTTCCTTTAGTAAATTTTTCAAGAGTTTTTGTAAGATGAGTTCTTTTTCTTTAAATCAACACATTCTTCACAAATGAGACTTTCAGGAGAAGATAGATTTTCTACTAGCTTTTCGAGAGTAATACTTTTCCTTTTTAAAGCAATGTATTTTTCAGCAAGTTTTTCAAACTCATTTTGGACAAGATTGTACTCAGCAAACAATTCATCATAAGTAGGTTGTGAATCATATACCTCATTTTCATTCTCACGTTGCTCTTCTTCTGCAACTAGACAGACATTAGCGGTTTCTTCCTCTTCTTCGCTTTCTTCTTCCGAGGATCCATCTCCCCATATGGCAGATACATAGGCCTTCTTTTTGAAGCGATTGAACTTCTTTTTCTTATCCTTTTCGATTCCCTTCAGCTGAGGGCATTCTGATGTGTAGTGGCCTGGCTTTTCGCATTCGTAACAGATGACTTGATCTTTATCTTTGTATTCGTGTCTGTTATTCGAGCTTCCTCCTTTTTGGAATCTGATTCTAAAGCCTTGGTCCTTCTTATAGAACTTTTTGAACCTTCGGACCATCATCCCCAATTAGCAACACCTTTGTTCTTGTTGTGGTTGATCTCATCCAAGCCCTTTCTAAAATTCAACTTGCTTTCATATTCAGATAAGCTTCCGAACAGAGCAGCAACAACAGTCATTGATTCTCCTCGAGCCTCTTCTATTGCTGTAACCTTTGCTTCCCAATCTTTTGTCAAAATGTTGAGAATCTTTCTGACTTGAGACCGTTGATCATATGTTTTACCTAGAGCTGCCAACTGATTGGTCAAGTAAGTGTAACGAAGTTGAAAATCAGCGATAGTTTCTCCAGACTTCATTCGAAGTAAGTCAAACTCTGTGGTCAGGGTGTTGATGCGATTCTCCTTGATGCCAGAAGTTCCTTCGTAAGAAATTTCTAATGCCTTCCACATTTCTTTTGCGGAAGATAAGTTACATATACGAAAGTACTATTTTTGACTAAGAGCACTTTGAAGCATTAGGATGGCTTTCCTGTTGAGCGTAATCTTTCTTCTGTCATTTTCGTCAAATTCATCCTCATCCTTAGGAACCGCAAATCTGCCTTCAGTACGCGTGGGAATGTAATATCTATTTTCTATCACTTGCAGAGACCATATTCAGTTTCCAACACAAAAACTTTGAACTTTTCTTTCCAAAATGAATAATGTTCGCCATTAAAACCAGGTGGTCATTGATCGAGGCTCCATCAGGTAATATTCCGTCCATGATCTTTCTCGGGATGTTAAACCCAACTGAGAAACCAGGCTCTGATACCAAATGAAGGTGGAATATCACCTAGAGGGGGGGTGAATAGGTGATTTTAAAAATTTTGTTCTACACAAATCCACACTCAGAAGGTACGATAAACAGAGACTGAGAAAAGAGATAATGAACACGAAGAGTTTACACTGGTTCGGTCTAACTCAACGACCTACGTCAAGTCCCCAAGCACACCTTGAGATTTCACTATCCTTTCAAATGAGCACAATTACAAACACTGTATCAGGACGATCCTATCACTCTCGGACTTGCTCCCCCTTACAAGTTGTAATTCGTACACCCACACTTAAGGTTCCACAACCTTAAGATTTGAACTAATACAAATGAAATAGTGTTTGATTCCTCACTTAATGAGTAAGTATGATAATCACTGAAGCTCACTAATATCAGAGAAATTGATGAAACAATAGAAGTAGTTGAACTAATTGAATGCACAAAGTTTCGGTAGTTGCCATATTCAATGCTTCGGTTATTTATAGATATTGCAATAAATGACCGTTGGTGAAGCTAGAGGAATTATCCGTTGTGACTTGTGAATATATCCGTTAGACGGTGAAACCTCGGACAATGTTATTCGCCGTTCAAATAATCAAGATGGAATTCCCGTTTGACATTCTTCTTCATTCCTTTTGTTTTGCTCGTTGTGAGATGACATTTAATGCTTGAATGGAATGTAGAAGTAATCCTTTCATTGATCAGAGTATTATTATAGAGTTTATCAGACAATTTGGTAATTGCATTTAATGCGTTTCTGACACAAATTTGCTTTCTGAAAATCTGCTGTTTAATCCATGCTTAACTCATTAGATAACTGATTAAATGCAATTAGAAAGAGTAATGAGTAATAATAAGATGTATTAGAATTGATACATTGATTTCACAAATTTCACAGACGGAGTTTTCAAAACAGAGGTATCTTGCTCGAGCATGAATCCATGCTTGCTCGGGAAAGCATCTTTCATATGAGCAAAAAGATGTTCTTTATCGCTGATGCTCGAGCAAGGCTTTTTGTCTGCTCGAGCATGAAGTTCTTCATGGTCGGGAAAGCTCTAATAAAAACGTGTTTCTTCGCTGATGCTCGAGCATGCCATTATGCTTGCTCGAGCAAGCCTTAGGCAGAGGCGAAGTTGTGCCATTTTAGCGATGCTGCTCAAGCAGCCTTTTCCTCCTGCTCGAGCATGGTGCTCGAGCATGAATATATCATGCTCGGGCAGACACTATAAAGAGGCGAGACAATAGAGTTTGAGAAGACTTGCTCAAGCAAACTTTTTCTCTTGCTCGAGCATGGTGCTCGAGCATAAATATATCATGTTCGGGCAGACATCATTTAGAGGCAAAATAGAAGTGCTGCTCCAGCAAGCTTTTTCTTCTGCTCGAGCATGGTGCTCGAGCATGCTTTCTCTAATGCTCGAGCAAGCCTCTTTGACTTACATTATTTTTGCTTCTGCCTCGATGCTGCTCGAGCAAGGTGCTCGAGCATGATTGCTCAACTCATTGAAAATGCTCTCTGTCTCGATGTTGCTCGGGCAAACTAGAAGTGCTGCTCGAGCAAGGTTTACTTAACTCAATTCATAAGTCCTGAAACCCGATGATGCTCGGGCATGATTAATGGGCTACTCGAGCATACCATGAAATTCACATTTTTAACTCAATTTAATAGCTTATAAATTGTAATCATCAAAACACCGAGAACCAACAAATAATAATAATAATAATAATAATAATAATAATAATAATAATAATAATAATAATAATAATAATAATAATAATACAATTTATTAAAAATTTAAAAAATTCCAACATATCAAAAATTAAATTCCATCAAATTGCTCGTTTGGAATAGCAATTGGAGCATTTAAAAGTAGTTTTTGATCGTAATTTATGATATACGAGGTAAATATGTGAGATGAGTTTTATCTTGATTTACGTAAATAAGCCAAATTATTCATGGAGCTATGAATAATGTGTGTGATGTACTTTTTCACAGGAAATGGATGCTACCCACTGTCTTCTCTCTTCACTTGTTACCCTTACTGATAGATGAAATCTGGAGAATTCAAATTTAACTGAGGAAATTACATTTAAAATTCATATTTAAATTGAGACTCTCATATTTATAATTATTCCAACTGATATTTACAACTTATCTTTCTGCAAAATATGTTTGTAAACTATCATAAAGTTTATCTTGAGACTTATGTGTCATTTTCATAACTAAATAATTTATAAAGCTATTATTAAAATAATAAATAAAATGTATACAAATTGTTAAATTTTTTTATAGAATATTTTAAAATTGTTTTAAAATAAAATATGAAACAATTGATTTTTTTTTCAATACAGAAAAGTTTAGGCAAGTTAAGCCTCCAGGCTCAAAGAGCTTTTATAGAGATATTTACACATTGTCCACATCAACGAGATCAACGAGAGTTGAACCCATAATCTTGATCTTATGGTTATGAACCAACCCCTTTATCAATAAGACCAAACTTTGTTGCTTAACTTGAAATTTAGTTGGGTTAAGTAGCAAATTTGTCCTGAAAGTTTAAAAACGTAGCAATCTTGCTTTTTTCCGTTAAAAAGTTAACAGTCAATGTCACTCTTTTAACATTCAACGTTAGTTTTTTAACGGAAAAGGGTAAAATTTCTACGTTTTTAAACTTCCGGGGCAACATTGAGCCAAAAAAAATTTCAGGGCAAAATTGTTCCTGGGCGTGTACTTCCGGAGTAAATATGCTACTTAACCCAATTTAGTTATATATGACTTTCTTGTTTCAAAGAAAGTCAAAGTGATACAGATAGAGACTTTAGTTTCTTAAATATGAAGTTTTGGATTTAAATTCGTGCAAATGCAGAAAATTCCTTTGGAGAGTTACTCTCAATTAGGTTGACTGAGTCATTTAGATAGCTATATCAACAAAAGTATGGAGTTTGATATATGAAATGTGATTTCTGCTTTTTTTTCTCTCAAAAACTAGTTTGAGTAAGTAGTTTGCAAATAATTGATCTCTAAGATTATTTTTATTTTTTTAAAATAAGAAAATGGAAATATTTTAAAGTTGTTTTATTAATATTATTTTTTTAAAACACGGCACCCCAACTCCCACCACCACCACCACCAATCATCGCCACTAGCATCAACCTCCATCGTTGACCACTGTTGGCGATCGTCGCTAATTCGCATCATCATCTGCCGCTAGCCAACCATAGTTGGCCGGCTATGGCAGACTAACCATCATCGGCCACCTTTGTTAGCCACTATTGATCACCACCTTTACCCTTCATATATTAGCCATCACCATTGGTTGTTGCTGATCACCGTCACTAGCCATTGCTGTCAACAACCTTAGCCACCACCATAAGCCATTGTCGACTGCCACTACTAGCCATTGTCAGCCACTTTTGACTAGCAACTACCATTTGTCGAGGGTCGTAACCAACCAACACCATAAGCCACTAACATTTACCACTTCCAACCATTATCATAAGAGCCAATTTTTTAAACTCTAAAATTGTTCTCGAAATTAACATAGTCAAACATAATGGTGACATACTAAATAGTTTTTAAAAGAATGAAAAATAAGAACAAAAGCAAACAAGTCCATACTATTCTAAGAATTCAATGTTAGACCCAAAAATAAATATCATAGGACTGAAAAACAACTACATTTTGTAAGAATGAGGGTGAAATCCAGGATAAATATTAGCCAAACGATACAATTTAAGTGACCAGGTCAGGTGGAATCGCATGTGAATAATCTAAATAACTATGAAAGGAGCACAGGTTCCATAATGCTCTTTTCGGTTTTCTTCATGTCACTCACAACAACATACATAATTATGCTAAAGCACAGGAATGATAGGTTTAGAACCCATTTTGTTGGCATTCATTTTCCCTTCAGCTATGTTTGCAAAGAAAAGAAAGGGATAATACGAAATGTATCAACAACACGGCATGGATGACATGGAAGACAACAAAAGGAGCAAGTACAAGAACAAAACCATGATGATCCAATAGTGAGAAAGCAATAGAATATCAGATTGGAATAATACTAAGGCACTGCAATATGGTGCCCAGGCGGATCTGTTATATATATACTGATGAATACACAAATCCAGAAAAATATTAAAGTTGAGAGAAATGTAGAATAGCTTACACGTGTCTATTAAATATCAAATAGAATCTGTACATTATGTATAATTAGAAAACACTAATCAAATACTAATTATATTCTAACGTTCCCCCTAAAACGAGAGGGTGTAACTAATAGCTCAAGTTTAATTTGTCTCGAAAGAATTAAAATTGTGACTGTGACCATGGTTTTGTGAGACAATTTGTAATTTCAAGTGAAGAGGGAATATATCTAATGCCAAATAATCCAGACAAAACTAAGTCTATGATGAAATGCATATCAACCTCAATATGTTTACTCTTAGCATGTTGGACTGGATTTGAAGCCAAGGCCTTTGCACTTAAGTTATCACACCAAATCACAGAGGGTCGTTTAATAAACAATCCTATTTCAAACAATAAGGAATTTAACCACTTAATCTCTGATGATCCATCACCAAGGGATCTATATTCAGACTCACTGAAAACGACTTTTTGTTTTCGTGATGACCAAGATATGATATTATTTCCAAGGAATACACACATTCCTGCCACAGAATGCCTATCATCAAGGTTACAGGCCTAATTTGCATCCGTAGAAGCAACAAGTTTAGGACTTCTGAATGGTTTAATATGTAAACCTAGATTATAGGTTCCCTTAAGGTACCTAAAAATCCTCTTTACTGCTTCTAAGTGTAGAGTTCTAGGCTAAGACAAAAATTGACTAAGTTTATTCACAGCATAGGAAATGTCTGGATGCGTGGTGGTAATATACTGCAGGGACCCTATATCCTGTCTATACTCAATGGGATTCCCTAAAAGTTCACCATCACCAGCTGAAATTGATCTACCAGTTACCATTTGGAGTGGTAACTGGTGCACAATCATGCATACCAAACCTCTTTAATAAATCAACTATATACTTGGTCTGATGTAAAAAATTCCAAGATAATTTCAATAAACTTCCAATCCAAGAAAATAATAAAGAGGGCCTAAATCTTTTAATGAGAAAATCGAGTTCAGCTGCTTCACAAACTTCTAAGCAAAACCAGAATCATTTCTAGTAACTAGAATGTCGTCCACATACACAAGAATAAATATGGTCAGACTATATGTTTGAAGCATACATATTGAAATGTCACTTTTTAGATTTTGAAATCCCTAGTGGAGAAGAGTAAGCCACAAACGATCAAACCAAGCTCTCGGAGCTTGCCTTAGACCGTAAATAGCTTTATCTAACTTACAGACGTAGTGAGGCTGTTGTTGATCAATGAAGCCCTCTAATTGAGACATATAAACTTCTTCCTTCAGAAATCCATTCAAAAATGTGTTATTGATGTCCAGCTGCCGGATTGCCCAGTTGTAGGTTACTGCTATTGACAAGATCACTCTGATCTTAGTAGATTTCACCGCTGGACTGAAGGTTTCATCAAAATCAATGCCAGGAATTTGTCGGAAGCCTTTGGCGACTAGCCGTGCTTTGTGATTCAAGGTCAAACCATTAGCCCAGAATTTCATCTTGAAGACCCACTTATGGTCAATCAGCTTTTGATTTGCAAATGGCACCAGCGTCGAAGTACGATTTCACAATAAGGCATTGAATTCATCCTTCATTGAATTGTACCATACAGAGGAAGACAGTGCTTCAAGAGTAGACGAAGGTTCTGTTGAGTCAGAGCATGTTCCCATGGCAAAGTCGACATAAGGGTGATTGGGCTTTATTATCCCAATTGTAACCATTGGATGCATATTATTGGGCCTATTTGTATCTGGACAAGGGGCTTCTCGGGCTGGCTCACTTTCCTCATTAGACTCAACGAAGTCTGGTTGCAGAGCACTCTAGGACGACGAAGATGCTTGCCCAGTACCAGTATCACGACTGTTGGTCTTGACATCTTCATTCATAGCTTTGGATCCTTCATTAAATTGAATATGAAAGGCACTGAGCTTGTTGGACTGTTGCTTGGTTGAGTATGCTTCATGAAGCCTATGCAAAAAGGAAACATATATGAATCAAATACAACATGTCTTGATACAAAGATTTTACCTAACGGACTTAGCATCGGTGGCCTTGTTGTTGTGAGGCAACACCAAGAGACACACATCTTTGGTTGTGAAACTGAAACTTGTGTGGATTGTATGGCTTGAGATAGGGATAGCACACACAACCAAAAAGTTGAAGAGATTATATGATGGTTTTGTTTTCAACAACCTAAACAGAGGAGTGTCATGTTATACCATAGGAGTTGGCAATCTGTTGATAAGAAACACTTCCTTTTGGAAAACTTGAACCCATAATCTTAATGGCATTCCAGCATGAGCTAGGAGCGTCAGACCCATTTCAACTATATGACGGTGTTTTCTCTTTGCTCATTTTTTTTGAGCCAAGGTATAAGGACAAGTAAAGCGAATGTTGATTCCAGCTTCTTGTGCTATGGGTATAAGAGGTTTATATTCACTACCATTATCACATTGGATTGCCTTGATTTTATAATTGAACTGATTCACGACAAATGCTTTAAATATTTTAAATGCATGAATTGCCTCTCCTTTATGCCTGAGGGGAATGTTAGAGTATGGCTAGGTCGTTGACAATGAATACAAAATGGTCTGCCTCTGTGTCGACCACCGCGGGAACGACCACCTCTGTATGAGGATTCCGAGAACTTCCTTTCCAGCCACGATGGTTCCTTGGATCATGTGAAGCATTGTTGGGAGAATCGTTGCATTGTGCAACATTTACAGAGGGCTGGATACTCAAGGTGAAGAAATGATTGAGTTGACTGAGATGTGATTCAAAGGAAAGTAGGTCCGCTTGAGCTTCTATCCACGATAAATCAAGTTTGTCAACAAGCTTAACTACGATGATGTTGTATTCAGAATTGAGGCCATTAAGTGTATGGAGGATGAGATCATCAGTGGCTATAGGAGAGCTTGAAAGTGCAAGCTAATCGGAAAGATTCTTCATTTTGTTAAGGTATTCCGCCATGGTAAGTGCATTCTTTCTGGTATTATTGAGTTCATTCTTAACGACCATGACTCGTGCCTTCATAGACGTGCAAATCAAGTCTATGGCACAATTCCAGACATCTTCAGCCGTTTGAAATGGAGGAGCTGAGCTTCTCTATCATGAGTCATGGTCTTTCGGAGCCAACCAACCAACATTCGGTCGACCAAAAACTAGTTGGCGAATTCTAGGTTTGCCTTGTTTCCTCCTTCGCTAGTAATGAACTTCGGCGGTGCACTCGTTATGCCATTAATGTGGCATTCGAGGTGATTTCCTTCGATTAATGGAAGAACAATAACTCCCAAACCAAAAAATTAGCACAATCCAACTTGATCGTGGTTGTCTGGCTGAAGAGTTAAATAGAGAATAAGTTTTCAGATTTGCAGGAGGTGTAGAGCCAGTGGAAGACGATGACGACGTCATGACTGTTTTGATACCAAGTGAGAAAGCAAAAGAATATCATATTGGAATAATACTGAGGCACTACTGATAATTGAATATTTTATACACTTCTTTTTATCTCTTGATTAATAATTTAGGACTCTTTAGTTAATAAATAATGGCTTTTATGTTCATTTGGGCTTTGGGCCTTAGATTGCATTTTAGCCATTTTTAATAATAAAATTCCAGTTTTGTATTGCTTCACTATTTTTACCATAACTCTTGAACCAGACATTGGATTTGCCTCATTTTTGTCTCATATTTCAGATGATTCAGAGAGCTACAATTGTTATGAAGACATAAAGAGCAAATTCGGTCAAGAGGGTGGTCGATTTTGGAGCCGAAGTCGGATGTACAATTCTGGATTTTATTTGGACCCGAATTTTGTAATTAAAGTCCAGTTTTATTTTATTTCTGTTTTGGGCTAAAACCATTAGAGCCCATTTCGTTTTTAGGTTATTTTAAGTAAGGCAGCTGTTACAAACATTATTCATTCACGTTTTTACCATATTAGTGGATCAAAAACACAAGTTTTAAATTCTCTCAATTGTTCTTCATCCGTTCTTCGTGTTCGTCATGAACTTCTTCATTTCTGTTCCATTTTTGTTCTGCATAGCCATGCTGGGCTAAGCTTCAGTGATTAGCCCACGGATTAAGGATTCCACTATCCAGAGGTCTCGTTCTTAACGGTAACAAATTCGGTTCTGTTTTGTAATTTCAGATTCGATTTGCATTCGGATTGGGTGTTAGATTTAATGCCCAGATTGAGAAATCCCAAGGATTAAATTCGAACTGGGTTTAGGTGTTTTCTGTGCGATCGTACAGTGACACGCCACTGTTCGGATAAACGCTAGACGATTGTTTAGTTGAGGGAATTTCTGGAAGAACGCATAGATTTCGGTTCGTCCAGAATCAATCACGAGTTTGTTCAATTCTATTTTTCGTCCGAGGAAGGAAGTTGGTGGAATTCGAAACCCTGGGTTAATCTTCTGTTTATCTGTTTAATCTTCATTTCATTCTGTTTCTATTTCTATTAGCTTTCGTTTTAATCATTAAACAAAAACCCCCATTGTTACTGTTCTGTTTGGCTATTATTGTTGTTAATCGAACTTGCTGCAAATTCGTTGGGGAAACGACCCAGGTTCCTATTACTGCAAATCATTTTCGAACTTGGTTTATTTTGGAAGACACGGCAAAAATCTTTCCAACTACAATATAGTGCCCAAGCAGATCTGTTATATATATATATTGGTGAATACACAAATCCAGAAGAATATTATAGTTGAGAGAAATGTAACAGAACCTATGTATAGCTTACACGTGTCTACTAAATATCAAATAAAATACGTACAATATCTGTATAATTAGCAAACACTAATCAAACACTAATTATATTCTAACACCAACCAGCGAATGATGTTGTTATTATAAGGGTTGAAACCACTATCAAAGTGTCAATTCTATCTTTATGTTGTTAAGTGGTAGGAGTGTCATAATGAGTGAAACCACTGTCAAAGATAGTGCTATTAGTTCCAACATTTGAATGAAATCTTCCAAGCTTTGAGGTGTGTTAGTTATGCTTAGTTTTGATGATGACAAATATGCTTATCAATATTAAGAGGAGAAAGTTTCCATACTTCATTTATTTTCTACTTTGATTAATTCTTATATTTAATGTAGATGTGAAGTTTATTTATGAAGAGTGATCTAGAAGAAGATCAATAAAGAGGTATCTAATTAGAGGAAGAAGAAGAAAGAAATTGAATCAAATAAGATATGAAGAGAAAATAATGAAGAATGATCAAGATGGGATATGGAAGATGGAAGAACTTGTTGAATGGATTGAGAAAATCATTATTCAAGCTTTTAGATTGATTCTTGAAGTCTCCATGAAGATATGGAAGTTGGAATGACTCAATTTGAAGTTAAAATGAGTAAAAACGAGCTTCAGGATGAATTCTGCATAAATCCCAACAATTCTTGAGTATGAAACAACCATTCTCGAGAATCAAAGGTCAATTCTCGAGAATGAGTGTAATTCTCGAGAATTACACTTCAATTCTCGAGAATGAGCAACTATGTTCAGCTCTGTTTCACGATCAACACGGGTGACCTCTGGTAATTCGATGGTATCTACCAAACCAGAGATCGGATTGAGGTGAAACAAATTTTTTTGGAAACTAGACTTTCAATGCATGATTTTGACATATGATTCAAGACCAAAGAAGGTCATATGAGAGAGCCATGAATTTTAGAAGGTGACAGTGAAATCAACGTCACAGTCCAGACCCACCTTCAGTATTTTGAGTGTATCTCACAAAATAAAACTCCAATTGAGCTGAAATCTGTGGTATATGAAATTAGATTCAAAGGGCTTTCCATAAAGACTTGAATAAACCAAAACGGAGTTAATACCAGGGAGATATGGTCCTCGAAAGTTGACAGTCAGTTCAGGATGTTGCAAAAAACGCTGGTCAAGAACAACCTCCATTCATTTGATGATAACGAACAAAATACAACAAGTTTGGAGCTGGTTATTTTCACATTGCAAAGAAGACATCAAGAGCTTTCCAGGGATATATAATTTTCTAATTTTGGAGTTAAATTCAAAGACATAAAGGCTATGGAAGTTGACACCAGTTCTGAAACGTTGACATCTCAAGAATCGTGAAAATCATCGTGTCCAGAAACACGGTTGATTATGTAGGACGTGATTCTCGAGAATGGATTTAGTATTCTCGAGAATTAACCTCTGATTCTTGAGAATAGCATTTGAATTCTCGAGTATGCTTTTGTCTGTTTAGTTTCGATTTTCATCTTCCTCCAATTTTCGAGAATGGCCATCTGATTCTCGAGAATGCCATTATCCAAACCATTCTCTAGAAACACTGATTCTTGAGTATTGCATATGATTCTTGAGAATACCCTTCTACGAAAACTTCATAACGCCTCATTCTTGAGAATTACAAGATGATTCTCGAGAATCATCGGGAATTCCTTTCTGGATTCATTTTCCTTCTGTCAATTCTCGAGAATGCACTTCCAGGCTTTTACACTATTATCTCACGAATATTCAATTGATCTGTTAATCAATGGGTCACTATCCAATTGTTGTTAAACATCTTCAAACTCATTTATATCATATTTAACTACTTATTTGATTGAGTTTCAGATGATTAACCAGATGTTTGAATTTTGCTGAGTTGTGAAGCACTGAAATTGACGAGAAACAGAGCCAACACAATGAACCCAATACAGGCTGACCCATATTAGCAAAAGTACTTAAATCATTATTTTAAGTCATCCTTCGTCAGAGGCAACGTGGGTAACAATCTGTAAAGAGACTCAACCATGGGAACATTCGATCATGGCTTGGCAGAAGGCGCAGATCTCTTTAAACTGAATGTTGCTTCTGCGATAGTAATTCTCGAGAATTGATAAGTAATTCTTGAGAACACACGGTCTGGTTCTTAATGCCATGGATAACATAATTCTCGAGAATGGTATGAACAATTCTCGAGAATGTATATCAATATTTGAAATCTCCGTTCTCGTAAACTGCAAATCATTGATTATGGCTTGGGTACATCATATTATTAATCTATACTTCTTCTAACCAAGTTTAATCAGTTTTCTAGTTATTTTCAGATATGCTTAACATGTTTTAATCATCAATTTATCATAAAGCAATTCGACGTGGCAGACACATTAAAAGCAACTCAGAAACAAAGCCAACAAATGGAACTAAAGTTGTGGCAGATGAAATCGTTCCTTCGAGGCATACTTAATCTAGCTATCACTCTGAGTCATTCTATGCACAAGTACAGATGACGATGTTTGCACTTACTGAAGCAACGGTTGACTACTCACAACGGATTATATCTGTGCCTAACGGAAAAATGAAGAGACTCAACGGCTAGTTTGCAAAGCTTCTCAACGGTCATTAGTGACGATCAACTATAAAAGGAGAAGGATTCAAAATAGACATAGAGACACAAGCTTACATCTTCAAAATGCCAATACTTTGATATACACATACGCCTACTCTCTGATTATCTCAATGATCATATTATTTATATTAGAGAATGAAATTATTTGTAATGAGCTTCAGTGTTTATCTGTATCACTTTTGAGAGAGAAGATTATATGTAATCATTCATTACAAAGGTTGTATCGTTATAGTGAGTAAGGGGGAGTATCTCGTAAGAGATTTGTAAAAGGCTGCACAAGTACCCGGCTAAACTTGTAAGGTTGTAAAGGCTTTTCTCTTGTGCCTGATTAAACAAGGAGATTAGGCATGTCCATGGACCAGACTAGACCGGGTTGGGGGTCAACCCGAGGTCTGGTCCAGGAGGGACCTCAGGCTGGACAATCCAGCCCGAGGTCTGGTTTGGTCCAGCTCGGGCTGGAGCTCGGGCCGACCAGATCGTCCAGGATCGCCCGAGGAGTAGTCCAGGACTAGATTTTTTTTTTTTAATTTTTCTTTTGCCACTTCCAGAACAATAATTAAATCAAAGAACCACATGCGGGACAATAAATAAACATGCAAACATCTCAAATCCAATCCTAAACCCATAATAATCTCCAACATCATGTCATTGAACAAGAATACAAAATAAAATAACAACATTCAAGTTACTTCTTTTGCTTCCCCGAATCTGCAATAGCCACCAAAACACTCATCAAATCAGCAATGACCCAACATTCAAGTTACTTCTTTGAATCGCAATAGCCACCAAAACACTCATCAAATCAGCAACAACCCAACATTCAAGTTACTTCTTTGGCCATGGTTTTTTACTGCTACTACGTTCGATTCATCAAATCTGAATCAAAACAGCCCAACAAAATATGAATCTAATTAAATTTCACATAGAAAATTAATAATATATCTAAACAGAAATAACCAACATGATAATGACAAAGATAATATAGCCGGAGATAAATTAATTACGACACAGTCAAGAGATATGAAAAGGACTAGTCTTGTCTTGTAGAGTTAAATTCAGTAGTGCAAATATTGAATGCTTTTATTCATTCATACCTTATTCCAAATGGAAATTAACAACTTAAAGCAAGAAAGTAGAAAACAACTTCTAGCAAGAAAGTAGGAAAAAATCCTAACAACTTGCTACTTATTTGAAACTCCTAAAAGACTAGAAACAATAATTCAAACTTTAAAATAGCAATAATTTAAAAAAAAATTTCTTTTCAACAAAAGATAATAATAGAAAATATGAATCTAATTAAATTTTACATAGGCAGGTTAACACTTTCTCAAAGACCAAGTCACCAAGCCATAATAATAACATCTTGCTTTGTATAATAGGATAAAGAAATCAATGACGATAGCAATAACAAGTGAAATCAAAGATGGCCATAAGGTACATGAACCCTTTTAACAAGTGCTTCACAAAAAGAAAGGACGTCCAGATTACTCAGTAAAGTTGAATTCAAATACTAGGGAGGTCTCATGTTGTTTGTCTCTACAAGGACAAACATTTCTTCTAATATGAAGGAATCATGGAAGATTAAATTACTTTGAAGATCATCTTCATGGTAAAGAATCTATTAGAAGAAGGAAGTTCCAACTTAAGACACGCTAGCTGAACATCACTTATATACTAGCAGAGAATGTGTCAATAGCTATAGTTATTTCCTATATTATTTATCAAACAAATGAATGAAGTCATTTTAACAAACACCCTGCGAGCTAAATTTTTGCTACCCGCTAAGAGCCAAACCCCATTATTTTAGTCTAACATTTATTTTTTCCCGATAAATGCCCAACAAAAACGAATGAAGAAAGAGATAACTAATCCCAGAAATGAATATTATTGCCCACCTGTTGTTCTACAAAGTTCACATGAGTAGCAACACTAGCAACTGAGAACTGAGACCTTCCCTTCATGCCATGAATTCCAATTCCCCCATAAAACTTCCGCCCAAAATTCTGCCCTGCAAAGCAGAGCCACAAACACTCAAGATTGTCAATAAAGTACATAATATCGTTACCAACACCTTCGACCCTAAATTACAAACCCTAACAAGTAACAAACCCCATAAAATTTTCATACTTTTGGTTCAAAGAGCTCCCGATTAGCCTTGTTGCAATTACATTCCAAACAAAAGTAGCAAGGAGTGAAGTGTAAATTTCGATATGGAATGAATTTTACTTACCCGGTGGTAAAGAGAGAGAATAAATCAAATGCTTGTGAGAATGAGAATGGAGGTATTGGGGCCAGTTAGCGATGGAAGATTTGCCCAAAGTGGACGCCATTATGTGGAAAGAAGTATCAGTGTCTGCGGGTAGCGAAGTGTGGTTTATTCACAATCACAGCTTGCTGAAAGATTTTTTGCCGTGTCTTCCAAAATAAACCAAGTTCGAAAACAATTTGCAGAATTAGGGAACCTGGGTCGTTTCCCAACGAATTTGCAGCGGGCTTGTTCAATAACAATAGTGAAACAGAATGATAAAATGGGGGGTTTGGTTTAACAGAATTGAACAAAACGAAATAACATAATCAAAGTGCAATAAACAGAGTCAAACAGAATCAAATAAACAGAGACAGATTAAAGATGATCAACCCAACGAATTGATTCCAGAAACCTCCATCATTGAACGAAAATATAACTAACCCACGTTTGGTTCGGATGAATCGAAATCTCGCATTCATCCGGAGATTCCTCGCCTAGACGATCGCCTAGAATCTGCCCGGACAGTGGCGTCTCACTGTGCAATCGCACAGCAACACTGTAACCTAGTCCGAACTAAGTCCTTGGGATGAACCAAACCGAATATTAAATCTAATATTCGAACTATTTTAAATCGAATCCGATAAGATGAAAACAGAATCGAGTAGTTACCGATTAGGCACGAGTTCTCTGGATGAATCATGGAATCCTCATCGTTGGGTTAATCACAAGAGTTTAGCCGATCATGGCTGGGAAAATCGAAGAACGAACGAAGAACACGAAGAACGCGAAGAACATGAAGAGCAGATGAGAGAAAATGAAAACTTGTATTTTGATCCACTCTAATGTTAAAAACGTGAATGAATATGTTTGTGGCAGCTGCCATACTTAAAAATAACCTAAAACGAAATGGGCTCTCATAGTTTTAGCCCAAAACAGAAATAAAATATAACTGGACTTAAATTACAAAATTCGGGTCCAAAATAAATCCAGAATTGTATATCCGACTTTGGCTCCAAAATTGACCTCCTTCTTGACCGAATTTGCTCTTGATGTCTTCATAACAATTGTAGCTCTCTGAATCATCTGAAATATGAGACAAAAATGAGGCAAATCCGATGTCTGGTTCAAGAGTTATGGTAGAAATAGTGAAGCAACACAAAACTGGAATTTTATTATTAAAAATAGCTAAAATGCAATAAAAGGCCCAAGGCCCAAATAAACATAAGAGCCATTATTTATTAGCTAAAGGGTCCTAAATTATTATTCAAGAGACAAAAATAAGTGTATAAAATATTCAATTATCAAATTCCCCACACTTATCTTTTTGCACTCCGAGCAAAATTCAAAGAGAAAGACCTAAAGGAAAAACTCTTCTTTACTAATAATTGCTAACAATGCAAAAATTGAATCAAGGGACACAAAGCTTCAAAAGACCAATCATTCAAGACCAAAACCCTTCATCTCAAATTACAATTCACGGTAGTCTCAATCAATGATGCTAATCACAAAAGATGGTCTCACAAATGATGCGCTCAATCAATTAGTCTCTCAAGTGTTTAAGGTAAATAAGTGTATCGCTCAAATTCTACTCAAGAAAATTGTTCTACCATAAGCTTGCTCAACTTCTACGTCTCCACTACTCATAACACATACATGCACAAATCAAGAGAGCTTGTAATTAAAGGTTGTAACGGGGCTAGGGTGAAGGTAGGTAATAGTATGGAATAAGAGGCTAAGCACCAAAGAAATCAAAAGGAAGAGCACTGATTAACACAATCATTCTCTATGTATGAAACTTTTATTCTACTCATATATACATTCCTTTCTATATATTTTCTTTTCTTTTCTCTTCTTTTGTTGTTTTCTTTTTTTTTTTTTTTTTTTTTTTTTTTTCTTTTTTTTTCTTTTTTTTTTCTTTCTTTCCTTTCATTGTATACGTAATTACAATGTCAAAATCAAATATCCCCCCCACACTTAAATTGTTGCACTCCTGAGCAACCCCCACACTTAAACACAAAACAAGTTGAAACCAATGCTCAATAAATCTTCAAGGTGCGGAATAAAATGGTTTTACGCTTAGGCTTGTAATGTGGCTTAGAAAAGAATGGGTCAAAAGGCACAAAGGGGCTAGCAAGGGAATCATAATGTAAGGGAAAGCTATTTGGCCAAAGTGAGGAGAATAAAAGAAAGAAAACAAGCTTCCATCATACTTATGCACGTAAGTGAAAAATGTAGTTTCAAAAGAAAAGGAGCAAGTTCTAGAGAACACAAATCATGAGAGATGCACACATGAAAGAAAGAATGGCAAAAGATGAATTCCATTCATGCAGGCCCAAAACCTCACAAGGTCAATACCAACTTAGGTAATCAACAACATCAAATCAACTACCAAGACTTGTAATTGAAGAGTCAAGAGTTCCAGACTAAACAGAATGATCCATTAAAACCAAAATGTCCTAGTTCATAATATGTAGCAATCATTAGAAAGAAAGAATGTATTTATTTTCAAAAAGCAAAGTAGAAAAGGAAAACAAATAAAAGAGAGAGAAGGAGAAGAAAGAAGAATACTTCCCAAGGGTTTATGGAGGATAAGTGGCATCAATGAGGAGAATCTCTGCTTCCTCAGGCGCCGTGGGGATCCCTCATGAAATGGCTTGAGGCGATGCCCATTGACCTTAAAAGTCCGTCCCTGTGGGTGGATCACATAGCTCAACAAAGACCAAATGGAAATATGTTAGTGATCACAAAAGGGCCATCCCATCTAGATCGAAGCTACTGTGCATAAACTTCAGACGGAATTAAATAGAAGAACTTTTCGGCCCACGAGAATTCTTTCCTCGAATATGCTTATCATGGAATGCCTTAGTCTTTTCCTTATACAACCGTGAGCTTTCATAGGCATCCAATCTAAGCTCATCTAACTCTTGCAACTGCAGCTTCCTCTCCATCCCGGACTTAGCCAAATCCATGTTGCATTGCTTAATAGCCCAATAGGCTTGATGCTCCAACTCAACCGGAAGATGACATGCCTTACCAAAGACAATCCGATAGGAGACATCCCAATCGGAGTCTTGTAGGCGGTGCGATATGCCCACAAAGCATCATCTAGTCGCTTACTCCAATCTTTCCGGTAGAGTTGACTCTTCAAGGATTTGCTTAATCTCTATTGAGACTTCGGCTTGACCATTGGTCCGAGGATGGTAGGTGTGGAAACCTTGTGAAGCACTCCATACTTGCGTAGCAAGGCACCCATGCTTCGATTGCAAAAATGGGAACCCCGATCACCGATAATAGCTCTAGGAATGCCAAACCTGCGAAAATGTTAGACCTAACAAAATCCACCACCACGAAGAATCATTTGTCAGGGTGGCTTTCGCCTCAACCCATTTCAAACATAATCAACGGCCAAGCAAGATGTAAGTGTAACCATATGAAGTAGAAATGGACCCATGAAATCAATACCCCAAACATCAAAGATCTCACAAAACAATATAGGGTTTTGGGGCATCTCATGCCTACGGAAATACTCCCCGCCCTCGACGGTTATCACATGACTTGCAAAACAAATGGGCATCATGAAACAGGGAAGGCCAAAACAAACCACATTCTAACACCTTCCTAGCAGTTCTTTGGGGTCCAAAGTGACCACCACACGCATGAGCAAAATGCAATATAGATTGAAACTCACAATCAGGCACACATCTCCTAACTACTTGGTCACTACAAAATTTCCACGAGATAAGGGTCATCCCAAACATAATATTTAGACTCACTTTTCAATTTAAGGGTTTGGGCCCTAGTGGATTCTACAGAAAACACCACTACCAAGTAGTTAACTAAATCAAGATACCATGGGGTCTTAACTTGCAGTTTGTAGAAGCCGCTCATCGTGGAAATCATCCCGAATAGAAGAGGGGTGAGAGGGAGAATGAGTGATACGACTCAAGTGGTCGGCTACCCGTTTTGTGCTCCACTTCTATCTCGAATCTCCACATCAAACTCTTGGAGCAACAACATCCACCGGATGAGTCGTGGCTTAGCATCCGCCTTTTCAAAAGAAACTTTAAAGCCGCATGGTCAGAGAAAACAATGACTCTACTAGCTAGCAGATATGACCTAAACTTATCAAAGGCAAATACAATAGCCAACAACTCCTTCTCAGTAGTGGTGTAATTAGGCGAGCGTAATCCAAAGTCTTTGAAGCATATGCAATGACATGGGAGGCTCTATCAACCCGTTGTGCTAAGATAGCACCAACCGCATAGTTGGAAGCATCGCACATTAACTCAAAAGGGAGGAGCCAATCAGGGGGCTGAATCACTGGGGCTGTGGTCAGGCAACGCTTCAAGTGATCGAAGGCCGCCTTGCACGCATCATCAAAGACAAAGTCAGTGTCCTTATGCAGGAGGTGGGACAAGGGTTGAGCAGTCTTGCTGAAATCTCGAATGAAACGTCGATAGAAACCTGCATGACCAAGAAAAGAGCGAACTTCCCGCACAGAAGCAGGGTAAGGCAAAGCAAGAATAACATCGATCTTAGCGGGGTCTACCTCAATCCCTTTCCTAGACACTATGTGTCCCAAGACTATGCCCGACTCAACCATAAAGTGACACTTCTCATAATTCAAAGACAAGATTAGATTCAATGCACCTATGCAAGACTCTAGACAAATTAGCTAAGCATGCATCAAAATCGACCCATATACGGTGAAATCATCCATGAAAACCTCCATGCAGTCCTCTAGGAACTCGTAGAAAATACTCACCATACAACGCCGAAAGGTGCCAGTGCATTGCAGAGGCCAAAAGGCATCCTTCGGTAAGCATATGTCCCAAAGGGGCATGTAAAGGTCGTCTTCTCCGATCCTCGGGAGCAATATGGATCTGGAAGTATCCAGAGTAGCCATCCAGAAGCAAGAATGAGACTTACCAGCCAATCGCTCTAACATCTGATCAATGAAGGGTAGAGGGTAATGATCTTTGCGAGTGGCTTGGTTGAGTCTTCTATAGTCAATGCAAACTCTCCAACTATTCTGAACTCGAGTAGGAATGAGCTCATTCTTTTGATTGGCTACCACAAGAACTCCGGACTTCTTGGGAACCACCTCGGATCGGGCTAACCCACCGGCTATCGAAATAGGATAGATGATGCCGGCTTGCGAAGCTTAGTGACTTCCTTCTTCACCACATCAAGGATAAGAGGATTAATGCGTCTCTGAGGTTGCCTCACCGGCTTAGAGTCCTCTTCCAATGAATCCGGTGCATGCACATAGAAGGGCTAATGCCAACTATGTCACCAATGTCCACCCAATAGCTTTCTTGTTCACCCTCAATAAGCTTAGCAGCTTCTCTTCTTGATCGGCGTGAGATTATTTGCCACAATGATCGGCAACCGCTCATTCTCCTCCGTAAATGCATACTTCGATGGTCCGGAAGGGATTTCAACTCTAGTTTGGGCGGTTGCTCGGTGGAGGGAGAAGCTTGGGTGGTTGTTGCAACAACTCGATGTCATCACACCGGGAATACCAAACCATATTCAAAGAAGCACAAGCGGAAGGATTCGTGTCTATACGGCTCAAGGTTAACATCGAATCGAGTTCATCAAAATCGAATGAAGCTCATCAAAATCGAATCGGGATGCACGTTAGGATCGGGGTGAAGCTCAAACTCGGACTCAATATCGAGTCTACAAGTAATGTAGAATCATCAAGCAAATCGAGAATCACCAAACAATGCGGTCTTAACCAAATTAGTGCAAACAGAGCACCATTCATTATCATTGCATGCACAAATGGGGTATCACTTTCGATGAAAAATAAGGATAATCAAAGACACCAACCATTAAGAACATCATCCACAAAGATCATCAATCACATCAATACGAGAAAACAGAATGCTCTTCCCTAGGATATTTCATGGCATCAAAGATATTGAAATTCACGATATATCACCAAACTCCATGGAAAGAGTACCGAATGCACATCTATCTTAGTCCTAGCTGTTTTCATGAAAGGTCTCCCTAGAATGATTGGTGACCTACTACTAGGAGACTCACCCTCCATATCCAAGATGTAAAAATCAGCAGGGAATATCAATTCATTAACTTTGACTAATACATCTTCAACTAAACCGAAGGATGGGCATTACTCCTATTAGCTAACCGAACAATGACATCAGTTGGACGCAAGGGACCAAGACCAAGAGATCTATAAACAGATGCAGGCATGACATTAATAGAAGCACCTAAATCTAGCATGCAATCATCAAATCTATAGTTACCAATAAGGCAAGGGATAGAAAATGTCCCTGGATCTTTGCATTTACGAGGCATGGTATTTGGATGAGTGCCGAGACATTCCGGTTCAAGCTCACTCGCTCACTTCCCTTCGCCGCCTCTTGTTGGTGCACAACTCCTTCGTAAACTTGGCATATTTAGGAATTTGTTTGACTCGCATCTAAGAGAGGAATGTTGATCTCTACTCTTCGAATGTCTCAAGTATATCCTTCTCTTGTGCTCTATCTCGCCAACTTCTTGGACTCGAATCGCTCTCGAGGGAAGGGAAGAGGAATAGGAATGTCTTCCTCTTCACCTTGCTGCACCGCCTTTTTCTTTTCGAGTCAATCTTCACATTTCGACTCGTTTTCGATGTGGAAGTCACATCTGCAGCTTGCTTAGGTTCCTCCAATTGCTTTCCGCATCGTAGTGATATAGCACTCACATTTCCCTTAGGATTGGGAATTGTTTGTGAGGAAGGGAATTGGATCCCGAGGTTGAAGCCGGTTCAATGATGTTGCCAATTGCCCAATCTGTGTTTGCAAACTCGAATGGAAGTGTCGGTTTGTTGTTGGAACCGCATATTGGCTGTGACAAATTGCTTCATCATATCTTCAAGTGAGGAACCACCACTACTACTAGCTCTTTGTTGTGCCGCCTGTGGAGGTGGACATATGGTCGGTCGAGGAGGTGGTGCTTGCAAAGGCAAAGGGGGTGCAGATCGTTGTTGGAAAGTCGTGGTCCGTACGGCCTCTCGCCGGTAGTTCCTGCACTCGCCGATATCGGTTACTCGATTCGATTTTGGTATTGGTTGCTCTGTTCGATTTTGGTTCCAATAAAGTTGGGGTGATTTCTCCAACCAGGATTATAAGTGTTGGAGAAGGCATTATTCTGTTGGTATTGTGGCCTTCCGGAAAAACACCCACTGCAGCCTACCGATCGATCTTGGTAAGTAGGATCATGCAAGGTAGGGCAAGAGTCGTAGAATGATAAGGGTCGAACAAAACCCACAAGAGTACCCATGCCGAGAAGGGGAAGACATGCACTGCTCGTGTCACCGCCAGTTGCCTCACAAGGGAGGTCGATCATCAAGTCTAGTCTCTAATCTCTCGAGAATCATGCTGGATGGAGCTTGAATATGGTAAACAGGAGTACTATTTGCCCCGGTGCCAAACCGCGAGAGTTATCTCGCCATAATAGATATCAAGTCTCGGGCTTCTTCGGGTGTCTTGTTACTCATAGCTCTACCGCTAGAAGCATCCACCAACCCTTTGTCTACCGGTGATAGACCATCATAGAAAGAGTTGATCAAGTCTTTTCGGATATCGATGGTGTGGACAGCTTGCACATAACCTTTTGAACCTCTCCCAATACTCATACATAGTCTCCCAATGACTTGTTTAATGTTGCCAATTTCCTTCTTGATTGCGGTTGCTCTTGAGGAAGGGAAATATTTCTCCGTAAATAACCTCGAATATCACCCAGCTCCCAATAGATGAGGGTGAAGGTACAACAACCAATCCTTGGCTCCACCCTCCAATGAGAAAGGAAAAGCTCTCGGCTTGATATGATCTTCATCAATGGCATGAGGTTTCATAGTGCTGCATACTACATGGAATTCCTTCAAATGCTTAATGGGGCACTCACCGCAAGACCATGAAACTTAGGCAACAAGTGTATTAGACCAGATTTCAGCTCAAAGTTAGCAAAGCAAGGTTAGGATATTGGATGCACAAGGGTTGATAATTAACATCGGGTGCACCCAATTCCTTCAAAGTATGATGATTATCCCGCTCTCCCGCCATAATGTCCGAGCGAGCAAAGTTGCTACTAGAATCGGTGAACACAACAAGACTATCGAAATACTATCGAAGCACAATCGGAAAGATCAATGGAATGGACACAATCGGAATGGCGAATCGACTCTAATTGAGTATCCAGTGTGGTATTAATCTTATGACTTAGCCTAACAACTCTTCTAGCAAGAAGAATTGTTCTTTCTATTTCAGGATCAAATGGCAACAAATCTTCGGATTAGTAGTATTCCTGGTACTCATGCAACATGTACACAAAGCGAATTGGCAAATACTTAGAATGACAAAGATGCCACCAGAAAATCAGAATTACGAAAATGCCACAAGAGGTGGTGAAAAGTAGAAAAACACTAAGAGACACAAAGACAAAACACACAAAAGCAAAAACCTATGCTAGAAATTGACCAAAACAAGTACGTAAAAAAAACTTCAAAAATTGAAAAAGTGGCCTAAACGATGGAATTTGGCGAAACGGAGGATACCACATGGAAAATGAAACATTTTCGATGTGGGTCTAACGATTCACCATTTTCTATCACTGTACCAAATTTCAACTCAATCAGAGATACTAAAAAAAAATGGTCCTGTTGGAAATCAAAAAGCGAACCTAAAGCGGTGAAAAAGTGGTCTAAACGTTGGATTTGGGGAAAATGAGTGAGACCTCACTTCCTCCTAGGAAGTGACTTTTGCTTAAAACACCCAATTCCTTGTGAATAAGACCTGGTTTGAGTGATCGGAGTCAGAAAAATTTTTGTCCGGCCACCCGAACCACCTAAACTACCTAAACTAAGCTATTTACAATACTGTTACTAATCAAACCGATGCAAATTCCCCGGCAACGGCGCCATTTTTTGAAAGATTTTTTGCCGTGTCTTCCAAAATAAACCAAGTTCGAAAACAATTTGCAGAATTAGGGAACCTGGGTCGTTTCCCAACGAATTTGCAGCGGGCTTGTTCAATAACAATAGTGAAACAGAATGATAAAATGGGGGGTTTGGTTTAACAGAATTGAACAAAACGAAATAACATAATCAAAGTGCAATAAACAGAGTCAAACAGAATCAAATAAACAGAGACAGATTAAAGATGATCAACCCAACGAATTGATTCCAGAAACCTCCATCATTGAACGAAAATATAACTAACCCACGTTTGGTTCCGGATGAATCGAAATCTCTGCATTCATCCGGAGATTCCTCGCCTAGAAGATCGCCTAGAATCTGCCGGACAGTGGCGTCTCACTGTGCAATCGCACAGCAACATCAGTAACCTAGTCCGAACTAAGTCCTTGGGATGAACCAAACCGAATATTAAATCTAATATTCGAACTATTTTAAATCGAATCCGATAAGATGAAAACAGAATCGAGTAGTTACCGATTAGGCACGAGTTCTCTGGATGAATCATGGAATCCTCATCGTTGGGTTAATCACAAGAGTTTAGCCGATCATGGCTGGGAAAATCGAAGAACGAACGAAGAACACGAAGAACGCGCGAAGAACATGAAGAATGATGAGAGAAAATGAAAACTTGTATTTTGATCCACTCTAATGTTAAAAACGTGAATGAATATGTTTGTGGCAGCTGCCATACTTAAAAATAACCTAAAACGAAATGGGCTCTCATAGTTTTAGCCCAAAAAGAAATAAAATATAACCGGACTTAAATTACAAAATTCGGGTCCAAAATAAATCCAGAATTGTACATCCGACTTTGGCTCCAAAATTGACCTCCTTCTTGACCGAATTTGCTCTTGATGTCTTCATAACAATTGTAGCTCTCTGAATCATCTGAAATATGAGACAAAAATGAGGCAAATCCGATGTCTGGTTCAAGAGTTATGGTAGAAATAGTGAAGCAACACAAAACTGGAATTTTATTATTAAAAATAGCTAAAATGCAATAAAAGGCCCAAGGCCCAAATAAACATAAGAGCCATTATTTATTAGCTAAAGGGTCCTAAATTATTATTCAAGAGACAAAAATAAGTGTATAAAATATTCAATTATCACTTGCCATGAACTCCATGATGCTATCTGATGGAAATTCCACGGTAAAGAGTAAAGAGGGACAAAGCCATAGAGGGTACCGGTTAACCTAAGTTAAGTTGGATTTTTTTTTATATGTATAGATATCGGGCTAGACCGGGCTAGTCAAGGAGGTCTCAGCTACTGGCCCGAGGTCCGGTCCAGCCCGACCAAATCAGTTTGGTCTGGTCTGCATGATTTTGTCCCAAACCATTTTTTTCTTAGAGAGACCGGGTCGGGTCAGACCGGGCCGGGTCGGACCACCTGGACTGTCGGGTTTTTTGGACATTGCTAAAGGAGATAGTGGATTGAAAATCCCAGAGAGTTTCTGGGGACTGGACGTAGGTCAAGGATTGAGCCGAACCAGTATAAATCATAGTTTGCATATTCTCTTCCCTTATCTCTTATATTTCCAGTATATGATTATCTGAATATCTAACTGTTGATTTAGAAAACTTGAAAAGATTTTCAAAGTTTCAAGTTTTTAATCTTCACCCAATTCACCCCCCTCTTGGGTTCAGCCGGTTCTTCAAGGTGTTCTAGCAGATACCAATGCATTCCACGTAAGTCGCTGTAAATAAGAAGTTTGATATGTGCAAGAAATGTTGGAATTCGTACACGCAGCGGAATTAAAAACTTACGAATCCCATCAGAGGATCCATCAACGGCGTTTAAATAAAGTTTAGAAAAGTACCTATGCGAAGGGTTGAGCGTTTCGTTCAACTCGGCCTGGTGCACATCTCAAACGTCGTGTGTCTCGACCGTCGTACGTCTCGAACATGATGCCATCTCGTTTGATAAAAAAGGAGCTAACTTTGCGAGTCTTCTCCCTCTATCGGTATCCACACGAACAGCCTTCAAACACGGACGAAAGCGTGCTAGCGCCTTTGAATCGTGAGTCTCTCTATTCTATTTCTCTCTAGGGTTTCTCGCAGCTTTTTTAATACGACAGACTCACAGTCCCGTAGGTTTTTCTAAACCTTATATACGTATTAAATTCAAAATTAATCCTTATTAATTTTGAAATTTGAATTTGGATTAAAATAATATATTAATTAAATCTATCTTACAGATCTAATCTAATCTATTTATTTAATCCGAATCAAAAGCCTTCTGATTTAATTTATCTCTATAAATTAAATTTGAGATACTATATCTCAATTTAATTAAATCAGATATATGATATCATTTATTCAAAAATTAAATCTGAGATACAATATCTCAATTTATTATAGTTATTTAATTTATCAAATAAATTAAATACTATATCTATATATATATATATGTACATATGTATATATGTATATATATATATGTATATATGTATATACATATATATATATATATATATGTATACATATATAGATATATATATATATATATATATACACATATATATATATATATATATATATATGTATGTATGTATATGTATGTATATATATATATATCCATCCTAGATTAAATACAGTATTCATTAAATCTTAGACATATATAAGATTCAATGAATCTGGACACTTTTGCTCGTGTTGGGCTATTCTTGTGTGCGACCCTGCAGGCCCACATGAGATTGGTAGTGGGCCAATGCTGTACCAGCCCACAAGTCGCAAGCGGCCTCTAGCAAGACATTACGACTACCCAATTTATATGGGGATCATTGATACGATACAATCTATCGTACAACCATGTCACGTCCCCTTTGTCAGGTGATAATTTGGTCAAGGATGAGGCATGGATAATGTCAACTTCCTGTTCTTGACCATTACTTTCTCGATTCTTGAATAGTCTAACAATTGAAATGGAAACTCCTTTCTATCATAGTATCGCCATACATTTCTCAGACTCACTCATTGAGGGGCCCAGTATTATCTCTCTAAAAATGTGAGGGACAAATTCCATCTTGACCATTCACATTCCTCTGCATGAAAACCACTAATTCTGATCATAGCCTTTATCATCACCCGGTCAAAGATCAGCAACTCATCATGTAGGAATCCATGATGATCTCAGGTCAATGGGCGTTGTGACGCGGTTATACATGAGAAAAGCTTATGACTTAATCCATGCAGCTTTCTCATAGTGGGTCGGTCTAGCACCCTGTACTTTTACAAGTGCCTATGAATTTGACTCGTATCTCCATACTCATCAAAGTCATAATGGTCTTATTTCATCTTCGCTCCCGTGCAGATGACCAGCCAGGAACATTTAGGATAATCTATAAGATATATCCAAGGATCAGTTATCACTATAAACATGCAAATGAAATAATAACTAAAAGAGAATACTTTAAATAACATAAACGTCTAAAGTACAATGACTTGCCCCTAGGGCATAATTTCCAACAAAAAAATCAATGAAACTTCAAGAATTATCATGATTTTGACAAAAAAATATTGAATTTGAATCTTTTAAATTATGCATGGATACTTTCCTATGAAAGAGAAGCACTTCTTCCTTGTTCTGCAATGTCTAGAGCTGTTAGGTTGTCATGGTTAACTACAGAAAGATTGACTCTTTTTTCCCAAATCAAGGCATGCACAATTTTGGGATGCTAGGAATAGGTAACTAAATGTAAGGGGGTATTCCCTTCTTTGTCCTTTAGATTTATCATCATCTCAATGTTAGGATGTTCGAGTAAGTACCTAACTACTCCATAACTTCTACATGCACAAGCAAGATGGAGCAAATTTTTGCCATGGTCAGTTACCATATCAGTAGGATCTAGGCACTGATTTAGCAACTTTTGAACAATTTTGACATGACCTTTAATACATGCCAAATGAATTAGTAGGTAGCCATGTTGTCCCTTTTTTCTTGGACAAATGGTTGTCCCTTTCCAAGGTGCAGGAAACACATGCTACAAAAAAAAAAAAAACAACAACCTTTTGTAGCGGTCCATAATAATTGCTACAAATAGTCGATTTTGTAGCGGTTTATGCATAAACCACAACAAATTCATAGCGGCAGCAATGGCGCCAAAGCACGGGCTTCTTTGCAACGAATTTTGTAGCGGTTACTATAAATACAACCGCTACAAAGTTGGTGCTAGCTTGGCGCGTTATGATGCGAAGGTTTGTGGTGGGGACTTTGTAGTGGTTACACAAAATAACTCGCTACAAAGTTGGCGCCAGCTTGTCACATTATGGCGTGAATGTTGGGGCGGTTAATTTTGTAGCGGTTAACTGAAAATAACCGCTACAGAATGCGAAGAGACACAATATTTGTTGCGGTTAGGAAAAAGAGACACATAAACCGAAACAAATATTCTCTATTTGTAGCGGTTATTAACATAACCGCTACAAATATTCACCCTATATATACCCCCAGCCCTCAAATGTTTTTCTTAAGATAGTACAACATGCAACGGAAGATTGGGTTGCAATATAGCTACCTTTCTTTCATGAAAATATCTCTAATCAAAATGAGTTAGTGAGTTTTTCATGGGAGATTGACATCTATATTGAATCCGATCTTCACGTGGCATGTTGTACTATTTTCAGTAACTAAGAAAGTTTGTAGTGGTTTTTCCTTATAACCACTATAGAATTAGAAACGTCAGACATTTGTAGCGATTGGGTCTCAATAACCGCTACAAAATGTCAAAGGTCAAGCATTTTGTAACGGTTATATAATCGCTACAAGATGTTATGCTGAATGAGGTAGGGTTTTGCATTTAGTAGCGGTTTATGTTAAATTGCTACAAATTGTCAACCTTTGTAGCGGTTTTCTAAGAGAACCACTACAAAATGACACCTTTTTAAACATCCCTCCCCTCAAATCAAACCACACAAGGTTTGATACATTGCCTTTTAACTTTCTTTCTCTTACGTTTAGCTGTAAAATTTAGGAGTTATGGTTTCTAGGGGAGATAGAGGGAAAGGGAAAGAGGTTGTACGAGGTAGAGCGCCTCTAAGGGAAAGTAGTAGTAGAGGGGGCCATATTAGGGTCCGTGGGGGTCAAAATATCCCTTTACTAGTTTAGGTGAGGATCGAGATAGATCAGCTCTTCGCCGATGAGCCAATCCCACTACTGGAGACCGTAGGGGGAGAACAGGGCATACATCTATCGGTCAGTGACCTTGATGATGGTGAAAATGCTGAGATAGAGATTGACTTTCTCATTGGCAAGGAGAAGCGATTTATTGATCAGGAGGAGGAGTAGGACCAAGGGAACCCCCGACTGTTGTCTTCGTGTTCCACCGGATTTGAGGTGGATGTCGAAGGCACATGTAATTATTTTTGTGACAAAATTTAAATTTAAATTCCTTACGGTTAATTAAATTATATTTAAATGTAATACAAAAATGTTTTTATAATTTTGCAGATCCGTAGGGGAGCATCAGCATGAGGACGCAGGATGTTCTTAGGGTGAATCTGTTGAAGGGCCTTCGCGCCGTAGTCGACTGAAATGAGCACACGGACCAATCGATTGGCAACTGTGGTCACATGTTCAACTACTACTTGACACAACTGGCGGGAATTGGGCGCAGTTCCACCTCCACTTCCAAAGTTGGAGCATGTTCCAAAGGGGGTGAAGGATACGATGTTTGAGGAAGATGTGCAGGTAAGTTATTTTGTTTAATTATATTTTACATGTAAATAATTATAATTGATGGTTTATTTATTTATTAAATAAATAAATAAATAAATAATAATTAATTTATGATACATATAAGTTTAAAGTCTGAGGCAACATGAAGAGGTACTCAATGCTGAAGATAAGGGACGGTTGAAAGAATCGAAGGGGTTGTCTCTACAATAAGATGAATGAAGATGAGATGATTCTTCTGCAACAGTTAATCGAGAGCGTCACAGACAGAGTCGACCCAAATGGTTGTGTAACATCCCGTTTTTCAAAAGTAGTATAATTTTTTTTTTCCATCAAACATCATTTCAAATCATCAGAGTAGAGCACTGGAGCGATTGAGTAACTGATATTTATATTCAAAATGCCCACTGGCTAATTACAACAGCGGTACAGTAACCGAGTATTTCAAAAGTGATGTACAACAACAAAAGGAAGGCTTCTTCCAAAACATCAAAAGGGAAGTCTTCAGCCGGATCTTCTATGCGGTCTGCTTGCCTCTAACCTCGGTCCTCCCGACCCTGAAGCTATGTTAAGGGCTGAGGTCCAATGCATACGGACCCCAGGTAACGGTTAACCTCATATTTACATATACATATACAGACAACATGCATTCAAAATATCACATCACATACAATCGCTCTATCACAATCAATGCAGACATATTGCCCCCAGCATGCAGACATATTGCCCCCAGCGTGCAGTCATATTGCCCCCAGCATATGGACATATTGCCCCCAGCATTCAGACATATCTTCTAACCTCTATATGC
The DNA here is from genome assembly GCA_025563575.1 of Acacia pycnantha. Lineage (NCBI taxonomy): Eukaryota > Viridiplantae > Streptophyta > Magnoliopsida > Fabales > Fabaceae > Acacia > Acacia pycnantha. The sequence continues at coordinate 228,052 of JAMWYP010000230.1, forward strand.
ACTCAACAGTATAACATCTCTACACATACAACATACATACCACATATATGTATACCATAAACATCAGCGTTAGTGTTATAGTACGCGAACGTACCTCCTTTTGACGATATACGGTATTTCTGGCGGAATACGGTACGACAATTGGTCAGAACGTATTCAGGGATATCCTATCAAGATAACAACGTATTTGTTAAGGATCTATCATTACGACGGACATTTTAGTCATAAATGACCATTTTACCCCTGACCCCCTAATCGGCGGAATTTCGCCAGCACTTCGTTACTTTGACTCTAATCTTCCAAAATTTTTCCATAACTCTTCCTCCAACATTATTTTCGAAATTAATACCTTAATTACCCCTAAAACATGATATTTAATCATACTTGGAAGATTAAAGATCAAATTAGGATTTCTACTCTAACTATCGAAAGAACTACCGAAGCTTAAGACTAACGACCGAAGAACTTACTCAGAGCTTTGCTGCAAATTTCCCCGGACTCCTCCTCCTCCTTGTTAGTTCTCAATTGGTTTTGATGATAACGGACAATTGTAAACATAATTAAAGTTTGTCTTTGTAAGTTGAAAAACTTACTGTCTAAGGCAAACTCAAGTTTCAGTCAGGAAACTCAAGTTGTGTCTTAACAGAGAAATGCTCGGATTTTTATAAAGAAAGACAAACTCGAGTTTAGATTTGAAAACTCGAGTTTTGGCCATACAAAGAGCATTCAAGTTTTTCGCTGAACAAAGCAAACTCGAGTTATGTTTTGAAACTCAAGTTTTGACAAGACAGAGAGCAACCAAGTTTTTCAAAGAATCCAAAACTCCAGTTTCCATGGGAAACTCGAGTTCAGACTTTTCAAAGAATTTCTTAAAAGTTTTTAAAGTTCATGAAAACTCGAGTTAAGGTTGAAAACTCAAGTTTTGCATCATAAGCGAATGTTGCTCAAATCCAACCTTGCGAAAAACATGATTTCTCAATTCGACAAAGTTTTCAAAGTTGTATCGATAAAAGAGAAAACTCGAGTTTTAGTTTTAAAACTCGAGTTTTGGTCTTACAGAGAAGTTTCCAAAGTTTTCAAAGAATGAGAAAACTCGAGTTAAGTTTTGGAAACTCGAGTTTTGGCCAGGCAGAGAGCTGTGCTAATTTCGATCATTTGAAAACTCTAGTTTTGCTTTGGAAACTCCAGTTTTGAGATTTTGGACTAAAACATGATTTTTCATTCAAGAGTCCAAAACTCGAGTTAGTCATTAATTGACTCGAGTTTTGCCTTATTCACCAACATGTCCAAAATGCCAAATCGCGATGTTTGTCTCTGTAAAGAGAAAACTCGAGTTTAGTTTGAAAACTCGAGTTTCGGTCTTTCGTTAAAGATTCTATGAAACATGAAAACTCGAGTTTAGATGAACCAACTCGAGTTTCCATTGCGAAATTTGAATTTCGAACAGAATGATTTTGCGAAACTTTTGTGTTTGATCTCAATACTTTCTATTATCATTCATACATATTCCTAGCTATGTTTAACCACTTTGTTAGTGAGTTTCGATGAATTAAAGAATGATTATTGAAGGTTTAAAGCAAAAGCAAAAAGTGGTGTCAAGACATTAAATGCTAAACCAGAAAGTTACATACTTTTGGGTAATCCATCTGCACACGTTTGGAAAAGATAAAAGAATGCTTCCTACATCCAGCAACTGCTACTCCAACGGATTAATTTACAGAAAGTCAACTCTGAACTTCTGCACAGCTGGATTAAGTGAAGATTAGAGAGAGAAGAAAACAAAAAGCTCAACCTAAACCCTGTTTATTGAAGGCAACGGTTATATTGAAGTCTCAACGGATCTATAACGGTCATCTACTTCAAACCAGTATAAAGAGCTGAAGATTTGAAGTTTGGGACAAGAGAAGACAGATACAGAAAACGCACACAAGAACTTAGTCTTTCACTGCTTTATTTTCATCTGTATCTTTGATACATTGTGCTTCAGTGTTTATCACTTATCTACTTTGTAAGAGAGTTAATTTTCTGTATATCATTCATCGTAAGAATCTCAAGTCTTGGGACTTGGAGATTGGGTAATCAGAGTACAACTTGTAAGGGGGAGTGTATCCTAGTGAGAGGATAACTCTTGAGTACAGAGTGTGTATCTGATTGTATACAATTACAACTTGTAAGGGGGAGTGAGTCCTAGGGAGAGAGGATCATCCTGAGTTACAGAGTGTGTAATTGTGTTCGAGTGATAGTGGAAAATCCCAGAGAGTCTGGGGACTGGACGTAGGTCAAAGAGTTAGGACCGAACCAAGATAAATCTTCTGTGTCAAGCTCTTCTTCTCTTACTCTGTTCAGCTCTGTTTTAAGTATTCAAAAACAGAGCAATTCTCCACTTTACCTTGGGGTCCATCTGTTGTGTGGGTGATCGAAAAAGAATTTGTTAAATCCCCAATTCACCCCCCTCTTGGTGATTTCCTTCACTTTCACTCCTTGCTGCTCCAAGATTTTCGAAATGCTTGGTGGTTTTTGGTGTGAGAATTGTGCTTGGAGTTGCCTTCTATTTATAGGCAAAAGTTGGGTACTATTCATGCTTTATCAGACGAATTCTGGACCATCGGATCGCACTTCATTGAGATGGCACAATCTTGGCCATCCAACCCACCTCCTTACATCATCATTCAAGGCCATGATGTCATGCCAATGATGTCACCCATGTACTTTGATGATGTCACTTACTTCCTCAAGAAGTTTTATACCGATAAAATCCCTGTTCAGTGTCCTAATCGCGTAATCTTGTAAAATCTCAAAATTCCGGGAATATAGCCCTGAAGATCTCTTTTTCCTCTTTCAAAATACTTGGGTCAACTAAATTTTTGATCCCATTCAGGGGTGTCATCGGTTCCGCTGAAGATTTTCGGATATCGCCTTCGGTTACGAAAATCGCTTCTGGTAACGTCAACTTCTGGAAAAAAATTCACTGGTTCATAAAACGTCCAGTTGTTTATCAACTCATCCCCAGATATTGAGTTATGATTTATTTTCCATTGGTTTTCATTTCCTCAACTGCTCCTTTGTCCTTTTCGTCTTATTCCCTTATTGTTCTGTCGGTTTCGGAAATGACTTCGGAGACAGCCCACTCCGAGATAAAATTACACTCATCCATAATATACTCTGACCTAAGAAACCTTGTTCATGGTTTTCTAGATAGGACTTAATTTCTATCGGTGGTCATTTATCCTATTTGCTTTTGACAATTATAACATTATTATATTACAAAGTGTCATTATCAAAAATCTCTAAAATCCTATCCTTTTATCCATTCCAAATTTTCGGTCAATATCAGGTCTTTTTTTTTTTCGTTTTTTAATTATTTAATTAATTAATATTATATAAAATAATTATTTAATTATTTTTTTATATAATTTTTTTACAAAATTTTCCTATTGGTCCATACATGTTTTTAGGCTTAAAATTACTTAATCTTTCATATTTTTCTTCATATTTTCCAATTAATTAGCAAATATATTTTATGCTAATTTTAGCCATAAACCACTAATTATAGGGTTTTACATAATTATCTTTGGATTTTCCTTTGTTTAAGCTCAACCAATTAGCCAATAATTATTTAATTAATTACCCACTAATTTTTGATAATTTTATTAATTAGAAATAATCATTATCTCACAAACTTTTTACTGACATTGGTATTTTACGCTCCATGTAAAATATTAAAAATCATGGGGTCAATTATGGCCCCACAAAACTTTTTGATTTTTCTCCTTTAATTTTTCCAAGGTAATAATTTAATAAATTACCTAAATTAGGGACAATATTCTTCCCTATTTCAAATAAATATTTATTTGCCTCTTTATAATATTTTTAGGATATTTTATAACCCATAAATATTTTAGGGACTTATTTGCAAACTTTCAAACGTTTTAGGGACCTACCTGCACATTATCTAATTTCAAGAGAAATTACCCTAATAACAATATACATTCAATACAAGGTGTTTGAGACCTCATATTCACCTATTTTTACTAAGCATTACTTATTGAGATTTTTAGGGTTTTACAGGTTGGGCGAGTTTTGTTCAGGCCAGGAGGAGCCCACATGGACATGTATGTTTTAAATAATTATTGTAATATAATTTTAATGTTGATTGCAATTAAATATGAACATACAAGAATGATACAATTTAGTTTAAATATAGTTTAAACCTAAATTATATTGAAATTAAATATATCAAAATTTATAGTTTATCATATTCAACATAATTTTTTTATAAAATTTATATATAAATTTATATAATATATTGAACAAATTATAAATTATAAAAAATTCATAATATGTTTGATTAGCATCCTCTTCGATTTCTTTGTATTTTTACCATTTTTTCCTCTAATTATTCTATTATCTCTCTTCATCTTTTTTTCCATTCTATATATTTTTTCTTTCATACTTTTTCACAACCCCTACTGTTTTTTTTATAATTAAATACTTATAATTTTTATCATGAAATTAATAATGAACCTAAAATTAATTTATGTTTGTGATTGTTTCTGGATCGATGAATTTTTCTTTCTTTGTTTGTTTTGGATAATTAAGAAAAGATTACTTGTTTATTTTGATTATTAATGATTAGAAAGAATGAATTAATTTTACTTAACATTTTGTTTGCTCCTCCTTGCAGGCTCTGTCCTAGAGGAACACCAGAAGCCGGCAATGACAGAGGATCCATCACATGACAGGATCTAAGACGTTTGTTGTGACGTATAGTGAGCTGGTATGTTCAAAGTTAAATTAATTTTAGGTTTATTGATTGTTTTATTTTTTAAATAACAAAGTTTATATTCATTTAATTGTATCAGCAAAGGAAAACTTAGCAGGAGAATCGTCAGACGTACTATGGGAATCTATTCACACTTCACATACACCCATAGACACTGTGATGAGACGGTGACCTCTCAGGCGGCAGAGGAGATGATAATAAGTTACAAAGAAATGATTTATATAGTTAATAAATTGAATTAAATTGTTTGATTAATGTTTTATAAAATGTGTATGCCAAGGGAGGATTGAGCATACCTAGGCATCGTTGCAAGCGTCACTGACCCTGGAGTCACAGGGGTCTATGGATCCTACTGCCAATTGAAAGTTGTCGTGGGCCCAGTCGAGCATCCTGCGTGCGTCAGGGGGCATGGGGCTAGGCGCTAGGCCTAGCATGGTCTACGAAAAGATTGCCACCTCTGAGATTTTCACTATCACTATAAACAGATACACACTCTATACTTGAAAGTTATCCTCTCACTAGTATACACTTCCCCTTACAAGTTGTAATATGATAACCCAACCTCAAAGTCCCACAACTTTGAGATTTTACAATGAATGATAATCAATAATAACTCTCTTAAAAGAGCAAATAAATAATCATTGAAGTTCAATGTATCAGAAGATAATTTACAGAAAAGTGGTAAATGCAAGCAAGACTTGAGCATTTTTTTTTTGTATTCTGGCGGTTGTTGAGAACTGAATGCTTCAGCTTATATATGTTGGAAACATTAAATGATCGTTGGAAACATTAATGTAACCGTTGGAGACATTAATGAAGCTGTTAGGTTGCAATTAGATCCATTCTCTCTCATGCTTTGAGTTAATCCAGATGCTCGGACATTCTTGCTGACTTTCCTTGAAATAAATCCGTTGGATGATATAGCTTTCATATGTGGAAAGAAAACATTTAAACCTTTGCAACGTCCAAAGAATGATTTTCCAAAAGGATGTTAAGTTTTTTGGACCAACAATAAATGTTTTGACATCACTTTTTGCTTTATGCTTAATCCTCAATCTAATACTTATTTGATCATCTGAAACTCACTAATAAACTAATTAAACATAGTTAGGAATAGTAATGAGTGATGATAAGAAGTATCTAGATCATTCATGAAGATTTTGCAAGTTCAAGTAAGATGATTTCAAAACAGAGCGCTTTAAACTTGAGTTTGTTCAAGCAAACTGGAGTTTGTAACTCGAGTTTACTCTTCTAAACTCGAGTTTCATAGACATCTCTTTGGAAAGAATTTGAAGTTGAAAATGAAGATGTCTCTGTAAGACTGAAACTGGAGTTTGAAATATTTCACTCAAGTGTAAGACTCGAGTTTAATTCCCCAAACTCGAGTTTAGTCCTTTTTTAAAATGGACATCGCGATTGAGCTTTGAAGAACACTTTGAACAAGATGCAAACTCAAGTTATTAAGTGACAAACTCGAGTTTGATACTATTCATATTGAAAATGAGTTTAAGTCCATAAAAGCTCAAACTGGAGTTTTAAGAAATAGACTCGGGTTTCTTTAACTTCAAAAATCTTGAAAACTCTCGGTATGACGTAAACTCGGGTTTACTAAGATAACTTCGAGTTTACTTTACATGAAAAGATTTGAGAACTCTCGGTCTGACAAAAACTCGAGTTTGCATATACTAACTAGAGTTTGCTTAACTTGTAAAATCTTTGAAAGCTCTCGGCCAAGGATAAACTCAAGTTTAAATGACCATACTTGAGTTTGGCTAAGTTAAAATAACTTGATTTACTCTCTGTCAAGGTCAAATTCGAGTTTGTCTTTGACAGTAAGTTTTTAACTTAACAAAGACAAACTTCATTTAAGTTTACAATTGTCAATTATCATCAAAACATATAGAGAACTAACATTGTGAACTTAAATGAACTTCTCTAGTTCCAAATTCAACTTGGCCTAACATCCCGTTGGGTCTTCTAACACATTTGGGCTTTTTTGTGGAGAAACCGATTTCCCACTGGGGGCTCCAAATGTGACGCCATTTTTCACTATTGGGCTTGGAGTCCCACTCCAAACCAATTACACCTTTACTTTTGATAAAGTTAAATAAAAATTATTGGCCCAAGCTTGCTAATTTTTATAACGGATCATGACTCTTCATGATCACTTGCTGTGCGTACAGACTCCTGAGTTAATTATAAGCTATCTAAGCTCTACCGGTCTTGTGAATGACTAATCCCTTGTAAGGGACTGTGAGTTCTCTCGGCATGTCTATACTCGTGTATTCGAGTTATACCCAAGAGTACATTGTTCTCTCCTTTTTCAGATAGATAGAGTTGTACAGTTAAAGTATAACCCTAGGACATAGTGTTTGATGACATCCTTTAGTCCAGGACGATCCGTACTACCGAACGATGAGAGACTTTATATATCCAATGATACTCTCTACAATGAATCTTTGTGGAGTCTCTCAGCAGCATAGTCGGTGCTATCTGTTTTCCAACAAATCTACCTACGACATTAGCTAAGGCATCACCATGCCTGTAGTCCATGAGGTCCCTACCTTGTATCTCTATACAAGTAGATGATGTCGTACTAGTCTTAATGAAATCATCAATGCCCTTTCTTGGTGGTTCAAGACTAGGAACAAGTTTTAGGCAATTAATATGCAGTGTTCTCGAGTCCTCATGATCATGATCTCTATAAGTGATCCTCGAGACTAACACATGTTCTATTCCTAGGGCTTTTATCTTTAAACACATATTTACCTTAAAGTAAAGACAAGACATAAATATGATAAAGATAAAATATGCTTATTTCTTAATAATGAAATACTACAATGTAGAAAAGGTACTCATTTGTCCTTACAGATTGTCTCTAGGATGCCTAAATACTAACACCAAGTCATTAGATCTTTCTCGGATTTGTTTCTCACCATCGATCTGGTCGCAAGAGCTATTGTTTTCGCCGTCAAGCTAGGGTTCGTCATGAGATCGGAATCAAAGTCCTTGAATACCAAAGCCTTCTATTTTCACTCTCTGTTTCTTTCTAACTTTCTTCCTTCTTCAAGGTTTTGAATCTTGATTTGCAATGGCGCTCCAGCCTAGGCTGTGCGTCGGTAGGAGTAGGGGTAATGGATCTCGTTTTTCCATTCCAACTTTTATTCTAATTTTCTTTCTAGTTCCCTTGATTTTCTTCGTAGGCCAAGGCCTTTAAAATTTGGGTTCGTTCTCCTGCTTTGTTAGTTTTCTTTAAACTCTAGATTTTCACTCAAGGCTATTCATCGCAAGTGTTAACTCGTAGATCTCCATATAACAATGGTGTTGGGATGTATTGATTAAGAAGTGTTTGTGATTTGTTTTTTTGTTAGCATTTCTTTTGTGTTTGGTTTGATGTGAAAGTTTTTTCTAAAGGCGATGGGATTCGGATACCGTCGCTCCTCCCGAAGATTTCCTGTTTGTTTTTTTTAAAAGGCTTACAGTGTTCCTATAAGAAAAGGGGACGCCGTAAGTACCACATACGATGTCCCTATTTTAAATTTGGGGCACCATAAGTACCACTTACAACATCCCTATTTTAAATTTGGGACGCCGTAAGTACCACTTACGGCTTCCTTTTTTTTTTTTGGATGACGTAATTCTGACTTACTACATCGCTCAAATAGGCGCCCCCCTGTAAATGGACAAAGAATGTGCAAAAAAACGGACGTTAAAGACCTTTTTTGTAGTAGTGATAATCATGCAAAATGGTTATCGAAACTTACAGCCCAAGGACATACAGTCCAATAATCACGCAAAATGCACATCGAGACTTACAGCCTCAGGATACACAGTCCAATAACCATGTTGAATGCACAAAGCGACTTACAGCCTCTAGACATGCAGTCCAATAATTAAATCACCCATATATTCATGAACCGGATATAATCGATACAAACAACACGTAGAACAATTGCATAATATATGAGAGAAAGTTATTACCTATTGACCTTTCCATTACTTTAACTCCACCAAAATCCTTTTTGGTTCACTTTCTTTTCGAGCTTAAGCAAATGTCAAATCCTATAATTTTGAAATTCATATAGAGATGGGCATTGCTTATTCTATTCTTATTAACATAATTAAAAATAAAGTTCTTCTTGACCCACTCATAAATTTTATACTTTTTATTTGAAATAGTTGGTCATCAATGATAATATTTTACTCTTATATTATTATATATATTTACTAAGACATATTAAATTTTTACTTTCCTCTATAATTAGACAATCAATTAAACAAGCTAGTCCTTCAAACCTTTGTCCAAAACTCTCAACCCATTGCTAGTTACAATTTATAAAAAAAATGTTGTCATTTTAGGCTTTAAGCAAAATCTGCCTCTAATTTTTTAAGGAACTTTTAAAAATCATAACTTGAAATAAAGTGATTCAAGTTCCTATTTAAATCTCTGTAAGTATAAATCAATGAATAAATAATTAAAATATCAAATTGTGAAATTATCCTCATATATTTTGCATAAATGATTACTGTCCAAATATGAAAAACAAATTTTTTTTTTTCAGTTTTTTTTTTTTTGTCTAAACTTAAAAAATTCATATATTTGGTTTTAGGCATCCAATCAACATGCTCTATGACTCATTTTAAATATTAAGATATGTGCTAACTCCTCACAAAATTTCACAAATAGATAAAACCATTTGCCTTGTCAAAACCTCTCACGAATCCGACAACTTCACTGATTATCCAGAATTGACACTTTGCCATATAACCTTATTTCAACCACTGTTCCTTCTTAATATATGTTCATTTTAGCTTCATCTTTCAAAACACATATTTAAACCTCTGAACCTCAAAGAAACCGACTCAAACTTATCTAGAAACTTAAGCTTTTGTTCCAGAAATTGCATGCATGTTACATTCTGTTTTCCGGCCAAGAAGATAAGAGGGGGAAAAAAGATATGCAACCTCAAAATCATGGCTAAACTTGCAGAAATTTGACTCCTTTCAACCCCATATTGCATGCTCTTTTCAGTGAATCAATTGCATAACTAAAGAACCTCAAAGAAACCTCAAACTTGACATGCAATTACACAACTCTACCTTTCATACTGACAGAAACTTCCTCCCAACAACACTCCACTTTCAGCAACTATTCAACCTCAAGAACATCACCAAATTATCAAAATCTACAAGCTTTGCTTGTAGATTCTGGCCTCTCTTCTTCCTCTTTCCGGTGTTCAATCAAGCTCTCTCTCTCTCTCTCTCTCTCTCTCTCTCTCTCTCTCTCTCTCTCTCTCTCTCTCTCTCTCTCTCTCTCTCTCTCTCTCTCTCTCTCTCTCTCTCTCTCTCTCTCTCTCTCAACTCTTTTCATGAGCCAATATGAAAAATCTGAAACCTCACCCTCTTGGATTAGGTGGGAAAACGTCCTAAACTCCTTAATTAGCTTCTTTATGCCATAAGACATCAACTCTAAAATTTCTAGGCTAAAAATTAACCTCTAACTATTTTTCCTTGACATTTCGGAAAAATAGGCTCTAAATTTCAGAAAATAACTTTAAAATTATTTAGGCCAATTTTTCGGAACTAAACATCTTTATAATATTTCTAAATCCCTAAAATAATATTCGATAAATTTTTCCTAAATTTCCAAGGTTTAAAAATAATTTTTAATAATTATCTTAAGTTTTTCCTTTTGATATGTTTAAAACTTTTGACTCAAAGGACTTAGCAGTCTACTAATCTTAGTTTTATTCCTAAACTTTTAGACCCAAAATTTAGGATGTTACAAAGTATTGGATACTCATATATGAGCAGAATAATGAAATCAGACATACATTGGATAGATTTAGATTGTTCACTTGGCCATGAGAAGAAGACATGCCATCGAACAAAACTTGCCATGTTTGCTTGAATTTGTGTGTGTGTATGTATGTGTGTGTACACTAATTGCGTTGCTACATACGCTACTAAAAAATTGATTATGTCTACTTTTACACTGAGAATAATTAATTGTGTTAGGTACCTTTAGGAAAATAGGTTGTTGCTAAATTTGCACTTTAACCCTATTTTCAAATCCAAACATGGTAGACCCATATTAATTTTTAGGAATTATTTTATGCTTGCTTTCTCATTTTCACATGTAGTCATTTTTTAATGTATAGTTGTCATTTTCATATATGGAGTTGTTATTTTCACATTTGAATCGGTAAACTCATATCCATTAAATAATCATTTTTAAATGGATAGTTTTCTTTTCCATATCCAAAGTTTTTTTTCAAATCCAAACCTTGTAAACCTATATCAATTTTAGAAATTAATTTCTATGCTTGACTTCTCATTTTCGCAAGTAGTCATTTTTTAATTTATAGCTATCGTTTTTATATTTAGAGTTGTTATTTTCACAAATATCATCATCACCTTCACCATCGAGCTTCATCACCTTTGACCACCACCACCATCTTTGATTACCTTCTTCTTCACTGACGGCGTCTTCTTCACTACCGTACCAGAGAGGAAGTAGACTTTCAAACCTAGCTTGGACCTAGAGATTGGAGGCGCGATTTTGTAATGAAAGGGAGAGGGGAAAAGGAAATCATACCACTGTTAATGGCATCATCGAGATTCTCCACCACCGTCTTCTTATTAATTCTCACGTACCACTATCTTCTTCTTCGTTCTCACTTACCACCGTCATTGGAGATTGCACCCTCTCACTCCACCACCTCCACCTTCGGTTTCATTCTCTTTCCACTACCACCATTAGACCTTCACCAACATTTTTGCCCACCTCCGTCAAATCACCTCCAGCCCTCTATCTTTTCCTTCTTTCATTACAATTTTCCTCCCAGATTCTCCTTCCTTAATTTCCTTCTTTCATCCCAGACTTCGCTTTCATCTTAGGTGTCGTTCATGGTGAAATGTCAAAATTTTGACAGCGATGAAATGCCGGACAATTGAACGAACAAGGTGGGAAGGTTGAAAGAAGTGTGAGGGCATTTTTTGTCATTTGCTTTTAATTTCAAAAAGACATACATCTCATAGTGATGTTGAAATTTGAAGAACATCTGTCCTTTACCATTTTAAATGGTCTTTATGTGTCTTTTTCTCTAAAATGTATTTTTTTTTTGAATACCCAAAATTTTAAATTTTGGCCGTGGATGAATTGGAAAATTTTGGATCAATATTAAAAAATTATTGTTTTAATAACCATTTTGATGTGGATCATAATTTTAATTTATTTTTAAAATTCATGGTATTAAAAAAATTTAAGAGAATAAATTAATGCATCAAAAGCCCAAAACTCCTAGAAATTAATATCGACACCAAAATAAATAATGATCCTAGTGGAAAAGGTTTTTTTTTTTTTTGCCCTTAAGCTCGAGGTTTCAGATTCAATGATTTATGTGAATGTCGAAAACCACTTCAGAGAAGTCAAGAAAAATATATATGAAGTACAATCTTTTTTCTTGGAAAATATGTTCAATATCTATATATTTTAACATCAATCTAGGAATTTTCTCATCATTTCACTAACAGATTGACAAATTAAACTCATCGATTATATCCAATTTAAAAAGGTTAAATATCCACAAAAAGGTTGTTTGTAATTAATATGGTCCCTAAATCTAAATATAACTATTTTTTAAAGGGTTAAAATACAAAAATACCCATAAACTTTTACAAAGAATGCGTCTATCACCATATACTTTTTGAAAGTACAAAAGTACCTAGCTCTCTAAATGAGAGCAAAAATACCAAGCACCGTTGATCCCTACCGTTGATCCCTACTAGTTGACTGGAAAAGCTGATTTGAAAGCTTATGTGGCCATTGTAATTTCATAATAGGCAAATGTAATTATCTGGGTGTACTCTGTTCCTTTTTTTTTTTAACAAAAAGAATTTCATTACTCAATAAACTGATAAAACCATGAATCTGAAAACTAAAACAACTGCAAAATACTGAAAAAAATGGTTTTGTGATAGGATTGATTCTATTAGATGAATTGAACTGGAAAATTTTTAGGTGGGAAGCGTTCCATTGTTAGTCATTCAATCAGGTTGCCTAGCAAAAGGCCACAAGTCGATCTCCAGCAGTATATTCAATTGATCTAACTCAAAAAAGTACAATAAAATAATAGCTCTTCCACTCTTGATTCATCTCTGCTCCAGAAATTCATCAACAATCCACAAAAGAAAAACAATCTATCAATTAAATATATTCATCTAATTAACAAGTCTGTTTCCATATCACAAAACTGAATAAAAGGTACCCAACACTGAACCCCTTGCCGTCATTTACAAAACTTGGCATTAGCAGTAATAATTTTCTTGGAAATTTAAAGAGAAAAGAACGATATAATGAAAATAAAAAAGGAGAAATCTAGTGGGGAAAAAAAGTATAAGGCTTTAAGATGGCAAAAGATGAGGATTATGTTGAGCTTCGGCCAGATCGAGATCGAAGGCCGCAAAGTCCCCGTCGCTGCCTCCCCTCAGTCTAGCCAATTTATAGCAGATCTATGGACGACAGTTCGATGGGTTACGGTTGGTAGAACGCAACTTCACAGCCGGAGGGAGGGAGAAAGGAAGGGAATTATTTTCTATTTTAATTTTTTCAATTCAGCGCCAGCTAGGAAATTATCATCTCCACATCAGCTTCAATATCAGTGTTTTCAGTTAACTAATGGTCAAAGTAACAGTACTGATATTTTTCTTCTCATTTAAAAAGCTTATTCGTATTTTTGTACATTCGAAAAACATATGGTCCTAGGTGCACTTTGAACAAAAACTCATGAGTATTTTTGTACCTTAACCCCTTTTTAAAATAAGTAGTAGGGTCCAAAATGCATGTCCCCTCTATATATTAAATGATAATTTTTCGCAAATATCTCAAATTAAAATTCTTGGAATTGAATGTAATGGATAAATTTAAACAAACTAATATGTCTTCTTAAAGAGAATTATCATACAAATTTCAGTGTATCCAAAGGTAGCTCAAAAGATACTTGAGTAGCTAACATTCTAACCATAATACAATCTTCATTTTTGCAGCATACACATAAAAAGCAAAGATAGACAGAAACAAGTGATACGATTCTTCATCGCATTCATAGACACACATAATTAAGTTAACGAGCGCGAACGATTGCTTTAGAACCCATTTTGTTGGCATCCATTTTCCCTTCAGCTATGTTTGCATAGAAAAGAAAGGGATAATAGGAAATATATCGAAAGAATGGTAAGGATGACGTGGAAGGCAACAAAAGGAGCAAGTACAAGAATTCAACCACGAGGATCAAAACCACACCAATCACCAAAAAGGTAGTGGCCAACCAGCTGAGTTTGCAAACTATAAGGTAAATACCTGCCAAAAATGCTAGAGAGAGCGAGGTCAAGGACAGACCTAGAAGAGGCATTGCACAAGAAAGAGCAAAAACGGCTAGATGGAGATCCCCTAGTCGAGCCCACATGAGAATGATGGTGGAACTTATAGCACCAAACACAGAAATTGTGAGGGAGAGAATGAATAAATGGAACATAGGGCGGTTTAGCAAGATAGGAATGCCTTGTTCTGCATCACCTGGGAAGGTAAACCCAACAGCAAATGATGTTGTTATTATAAGGGTGGAAACCACTATCAAAGTGTCAATTCTATCTTTATATTGTTCAGTGGTATGAGTGTGTTTATCACTATCAGAGGTAGTAGTGCTGTTAGTTTCAACTTTTTTTGGATGAAATCTCACAGAGCTTCGAGGTGTTCCAGCAGACACTAATGCATTCCAGGTAAGTCGCTGAAAAAAAAAATATTGAGACTTCAAGAATTATCATAATTTTGACACACAAAAAAAGATTAACTTTGAGTCTATCAATTATGCATGGATACTTGCCTGTGAAAGGGAAACCATTTCTCCTTGAGATTTTTCTGCAATGTCTAGAGCCGTTAGGTTTTCATCGTTAAGTACAGAAAGATCGACTCTCTTGTCCCATGTCAAGGCATGCACAATTTTGGGATGCCAGGAAATGGTAGCTAAATGCAAGGGAGTATTCCCATTGATGTCCTTTTGATTTATCATTATCTCAAGCTTAGGATCTTCGAGTAGGTACCTAACTAGTACATAATTTCTATATGTGCATGCAATGTGGAGTAAATTCTGGCCTAGGTCATTTACCATATCTGCGGGATCTAGGCACCATTTTAGTAACTCTTCAACTATTTTGACATGACCTTCATTACATGCCAAATGAATCGGTAAGGAGCCATTTTTGTCCCTTTCCACAGTGCAGGAAGGACATTCCTCTACTAAATAGAGAACACCTTGAAGGCACCCTAAAAGCACTGAATGATGAAGTGGAAGCCATCCTTGTTCATTTCTCAAGTGTATCCAACCTTGTTTCTTGCTCAATATGGTTCTAAGCATACCTATCATAAACAAGACCATATTAATCGTAATTTTGTATATGTTCGAATTAAGAAAATCCGTTGTGGAAATGAATATGTGCCTGTGTGAGAGAGAGAGAGAGAGATAACAATGTGTTTATATACATGTCTTGCCCCATTTCCTTGATTTAGTAGGAAATAACAATGTCTCATTTTTTCTTGATAATTATAAATGGCGTTACTTTGAACAAATTTGATATGATTATAATTGGTTTATGATTTTCAATTGATTGTAATATCCTATATTTTTATTAGGGTAACCTATCACATTTAGATTGATTTAGTATTTATTAGAATATCTCTCATCATTATTCTATATAAATTTTCTTGCTTAAAGAATAGATATAGCACAAATTTCACTCAGTTTTGCTTCCTCCCCTCTTATCTTTTGTGCTATTCTCTCAGATGTAAGAGTTACCTAAATTGTTGTTCATGAGTGCTGGAAGAAGGGGTGATTTTCCTTTAGGCTTCAAGTCACCATCGATGCAGTAATCCATGAGTTGATTTACACCTTGCTCACAGTTTGCCTCAATGGTCAAATACAATAATGATTTCCCTTCCACGTTGACTGCAAATGTTGCTAAATCATGAACAACCTTCTTATAGCGAGCCTCGTCGAAATTATTTGAATCGCCAACAATGAAAGGAGCTTCAAAAGCTTCAAAAATCACAGCGCCATTGTGGCTACTGGTCATAAAGGCGTCATGAAGGAAGGTGTTCCCTTGTTTATTTCGGAACAAAGTGAGTGATACCATGAGCATCAGTTCCAAAATGGACTGATGACCTTGACCATTTGTTTCACGTCTTACAAAAAGCAAAAACTTATTCAAGAGTAACTTAATGGTAGCGCGGTGTCCTTTTTTTGCAGCAACATGTAGGGCAGTATCATAGTTGTCATTAACAACGGTGAAAAGTTGGGGAGCATGCTGAGCTACCTCCTCTACCAGTGCATTATTTCCATGGTTAGCTGCTAAGTGTAAGACTGTATTGCCATATGGGGTACGTTGCTTAAAACTGGCGTTATCAGATACAATGAAAGATGTGTTTGGACCACAGACGACATTGGCCTTCATTGAATTGTATGCATCCTTTAGCAACTTAAAATCTTTGTTGGGTCCATGTTCCTGCTCCATTAACTCATGTTTGATGCGTGGGCCACCATTAATTCCTGATTTATACCTTTTTATTTTCATTCTCATGTCATCATCAAAGGCGCTACAATACGTAGGTTTCGGGAAAGCCCTCGTTTCCTCTTTCCTTTTTAGTTTCTCTTTCTCTTTGTATCCAAGGAACTGTTGGAATACATTAACTGTAGATGGTTCACTGAGCAGTGAGAAGACATTCGTCAAGCGTGTATCTGCTGGATCTGTGTTTAAATCCCCATTAAAAAGAGAGAGTTATGGATTCTATTTTGTATAATGACAGAGCACAATATTGGATATTCATATAAGAGCAGAATAATGAAATCAGGCATACCATGGATAGATTTAGAATGTTCACTTGGCCGTGGGAAGTAGACATGCCATTGAACAAAACCTGCCATATTTGCTTGAATTGGAGTTTAAATCCCAAATCATATCTATATCTATATCTATATCTATATATATATATATATATATATATATATATATATATATATAAAGTATTCGTTCTTTTTTTTTTCATCACAATGAAAAGGTATAATCATTCATCTTGTTGGACTAAATGGAATTCATGTATTACCATGTCTCAGAAATGGAAAGCATTGTTAATGATTTGTTATTGTAAGCTTGCTGCGTTGTTGATTCTAGTAGAGCAAGGAAATGTGCATACCTGTACCAGTTTGGATTGTTGTATAATCTCTCATTTCAAGCACAGGTTCTGATCTATCCCGTTCCAGTTCGGGTAGAAGCCAAGTTACTCCATCTTCTCCTTAAACGGAAAAATAGGTTAAATTATAAATGTCATTGAATTATTTACCTTCTCATCCTAACTGATGATTCAAGAAGCATCGTCAATGAAATAGGGGAATTTGAATGATAAAGTGGCTTTTCTTGCGCAATTAGTAAGTTTAATGGAAAGAGACTTGGATTCTTTTAAAATTTCTAATTGCGGAATGGTATCTAACTATGGAAGGAAACTGAAAGGAACAAAATAAAAGTGGGGGATTTAAATTAGATGAAGAATTTAGGGTCAAAGGAAGTTGAAATTTCGATTGAATTGAAGATGCATAATCTTGCTGAATTTCAGATATCATGATGAGAATGACATTCCTAAGTTGTGCATCAATCTCTAACCTAATTAGAGCGAGCGAAGTGGAGGGGAGAGGAAAAAAAAAAGGAGGAGAAGGGAAAAAAATTTCAAAATTGAGTGTAGTAGGGCCCACAAGTTTTTCTCTCCCCTCATTTTTTTTTTTCTCTCCCCTCCCCTCTTCTCAAACCAAACATACCCTAATTAAGAAAACCATTCCAAATGAAATAAACAAAAATATACAAGTATTCATGGGTAAATTAATACAATTATAAGATAACAAGTGTCTATATGAAAATATAAATTCTAATTTATTTTATAAGATTTTATTAAAAAAATATACAAGTATTCATGGGTATATTTAAAGTGTAAATATATATTTAAACATAGCAAAATATTGAATAGTATAATTGGAGAATTTAATCTAATAAATATAAGAAATCTTTTGGTCTCTAAATATAAGTTTCAAATAACTTTTTCATGCTGATCAATAAAACATTTAAAATTACTTAAGAGCAATAAATATGTTTTTTCCCAACTATACGGTAAAGAAGAAACAATAAATGCAACAAACACACGACATGATAAGGCTGAGAAAAAATGCACTAAATGTTTTGACAAAACCAAAATAGAATAAAGCTTATATTTTAGAATAAGTTCATTCATAAATTTAAAGTTTTTATTTATGGACGGAGGGGTATTAATAAGCTAGCTGCGTTGTTTATTCTAGTTAATAGTTATAGCAAGGAAAATTGCTACCTGGACCATTGTCAGTTTCAAACCCTGTCTTTTGGAGCACTGGTTCTGATCCATCCGCTTTCAGTTCGGGTCGAAGACAAATCTCTTCATCTCCTCCTTTAAACCCACTTAATTAGAACAGGTTAAAATATAAACGTCGAGATTTGGATTCCTTAAAAATCTTCGATTCTAGATGGAGGGATTATTTTGGGATAAGCCCATTAACAAATTTGAAGCTTATATTTAGAGATGGAGGGATTATTAATAAGCTAACTGCGTTGTTTATTCTAGTTATAGCCAGGAAAATTGTTACCTGAACGATTGTAGCTAAATTCGTCGTCGTCAAATTCAGAGCCTGACAGCGTTTGTTCTGATCCATCCGCTTTCAGGTCGGGTTGAAGACAAGTCTCTTCATCTACTCCTTTAAACCCACTTAATTAAAACCGGTTAAAAACTTAAAATATAAACATCATAATGGAAAGAGATTTGGATTCCTTAAAAATCTTCTATTCTAGATGCATATTCTTGTTGAGTTTCAGATATCAGCATGAGATATAACTAATGACGTTCCTAAGTAGTGCATCAATCATTAACGCAATACCCTAAGAAAACCATTTGAAATGAAACGAACAAAACTCTCTCAATGGAAGGAAAAAATTTTCAAGAACACTCACTGTCGATTTGACTCTGCGATTCCATTAGCCAAAGGAGTAATGAAAGCTCAAGTTTGCCTTTTGCCTCTGCTTCAGGCGTCTGTGTCTAACTTCAGATCAATTTTTCTGTTATGCTAGAAGCTGAAGGAGATTGGTAGCTGAAGGGACCAAAAGGAGCAAAAATGTCGGGTGAAGGAAGCCATTACTGATCTCTCATCTCATCTGTTTATATTCAAGTTTTGATGCTAGAATCGGATTTCCGTAATTACAGCCTGCATTTACGACATATAATTGTACAGAATTTTGCAATCGCACGTTCTGTGGTTTCAATCCCACGTTTAGATATCAAGAACACACTCTATGTGTTCATGACTTGTCTTCTTTTCTCCACTTTTTCCTCTTCCTTTACCTATGGCGTGTTCATGACTTGTCTTCTTTTCTCCACTTAGTCGTCTTCCTTTACCTATGGCTAACGTGCGCCGCTAAGAATTTACCAGATTTTCCTGTGTTCATGACTTGTCTTCTTCTTTTCTCCACTTTGTCGTCTTCCTTTACCTATGGCGTGTCCATGACTTGTCTTCTTCTTTTCTCCACTTTGTCGTCTTCCTTTACCTATGGCTAACGTGCGCCGCTAAGAATGTACCAGATTTTCCTGTGTTCATGACTTGTCTTCTTCTGTTCTCCACTTTGTCGTCTTCCTTTACCTATGGCGTCTTCATGACTTGTCTTCTTTTTTCCACTTAGTCGTCTTCCTTTACCTATGGCTAACCTGCGCCGCTAAGAATGTACCAGATTTTCCTGTGTTCATGACTTGTCTTCTTCTTTTCTCCACTTTGTCGGATTCCTTTACCTATGGCGTCTTCATGACTTGTCTTCTTCTTTTATCCACTTTGTCGCCTTCCTTTACCTATGGCGTCTTCATGACTTGTCTTCTTCTCTCCACTTTTTCGTCTTCCTTTGCCTATGGCTAACGTGCGCCGCTAAGAATGTACCAGATTTTCCTGTGAGAGCGTGCGGCGAAAGCAATTTTGGGAAATGATAATAATATTTACTCAGGGTCTTATCGTCAAAGTAGCCACAGTGTTCTTCCATCGACAACCTTCCCATTTGATTTGATGTTTTTTCTAAAAAAATGCAATCTTTTTTCAGGGTGCTTGGGCTCTTCCTCTTATAATATACTCTTTCTAGTTTTTATTATAAGATACTAACTAACAATTCTTGAAAGCTAATAAAAACAGTTAAAATCAATATAATTGTCATAAAATTTAAGTAATTTTCAATATTACCCCTATTAATTATACTAAACTCTAATATTATATTAATTATTATTCTTATTCACTATCTTTATTAATTATAGACATACATAAAAAAACAATTAATATTTTTTTTGAAACAAGTGATAAAAAGTATCAAATTAGTTAGTGCTTTTGTGTGCTACGTATTGTTTTTCTTATTAGTTCAAACAAACAAGTTTTTCTGTCAAACAAACAAGTTTTTCTGTCAAACAAACAAGGTCACATTAAGAAGACTTTAATATGAATTATTGGTCCGGATGGACAACAAAAACAAAATATGAAATTATTGGTTTCTCTGTGCAAGTTTGTGAACTTTGTGCAAAGTCTATCAAAGAGACACGAGGGACGAGAAAAATGCAGAGAATGAATGAAGAGAAAGAGTGAACAGTTTTCTTGAAAATGATGAGCCCATGGGTACAGTAATATATATACAGGAATCTCTTATTTTTTGTGGTTTTTCATTTTGTATTGAGAAATATTATGGACTCGAATAATGGGCTTGGCAGAAGCTGAGCCCAATAGGAGTGCCTTAGGCGGGAAACCCTCCTTGAGATAGGTAACTTGCCAATCACCTCTTTAATGTGCCGTTAATTCAGGGATCATGCGAATCTTGGAGCGAGCACCATTAATACGTGAGATACGCACGACGCCAGAGAAGGACTGAAGGTTAGGAGAACGAAACCCTAGGTAATCTCTATAAATAGGAGGTTACCTACCAGGTATGCTCTCCACGTTCACCAGTACATTCTTTACCATTCAGTCTCACTG
Organism: Acacia pycnantha; assembly: GCA_025563575.1. Taxonomy (NCBI): domain Eukaryota; kingdom Viridiplantae; phylum Streptophyta; class Magnoliopsida; order Fabales; family Fabaceae; genus Acacia; species Acacia pycnantha. The sequence continues at coordinate 248,953 of JAMWYP010000230.1, forward strand.
TGCACACACACCACCCTCAGGCGAAGAGCCTACCCCGTGTAGCACAGTGATCCGTTAGCAACCACTGATATCTCCTCCATAGATACCAGTGGGCGCTATACCTGATTCAATATCAATCATACCTAGCCCATTGAGGCTAGACATCTGTGTTCTATTACAGAACATTGGCGTCGACCGTGGGGACGATAAATTTTGATTCCCAGAATTATAAAAAGCTACTCATAACCACTGAGAATGGCCAGAAGTACCAGGAGCCGCGCGATACACGGGAGAGAACAACAGCCTGAAGGACAACCGTCGCTCCATGAGGAAACGATCCAGCATTCGGACTCAGTTGATCAAGAACATAGCCGTGCGGCCGAGGAAGCTAAAGACGAAACGGAGGATACCGCTCGCACTCGTCGTACATGCTCGGGATTCAAGCAGCCGAAAGGAGAGGACCACGGTGTCTCTCGGACTCTTCCCGAGTTTCAGATTGATAACCCCGACATCCTCCTGTTGCACAACACGCTGGGTTCCCTGATCCAACGTGTGAATAACATGGGAGATTGGCACCAGCTTCAGAAAAATGAGGATGCCCGACTCATTCGAGAGGAGTTGGAACGTCAGAATAACACATGGAGGCAGAAGGAGTATGACAGGATGCAACAGAGGATGGAGGAAGAGTACCAGGCAAAAATGAAGCAAGCTCAGCGAAGGGCCGAAGGGCGATGGCTCAACTTGGGCGGAGAACTCGACCTCTGTGCATGTCAATGAAAAGGAACCTCAGGGAAAGGAGTTGGTCAACCCGGACAACCTAAGACCTTGAGGGGGGAAGCCGGTGATGCAGCAGTGACGGAAGCAGAAAGACTCAAGGCTGCCGAGGCCGAACAGGCTCGGTTCAAGGAAAAGCAATCTGCTGCAATCCCAATCGTCAAAGTGGGAGCAACCGCACCCCCACCATCCGACAAGCTGGCAATAGTGCCTGAAGAAGCCAGAGAGGACCGACTTGCTAGTCAATTCACTAACGACGTTATGAAGGCTGTGTACCCCAAAGTCCTGGATTCAAGGGAGTTGCAGAAATATGATGGGACTCAAGATCCTTTGACCCACGTGAGCAATTTCAAGATGGAGATCATGGTAAAAGGGATAGAAGGGAAGGTTATACCCCGGTTATTCGCTGGGACCCTTAGGGGAGCCGCACAGTTATGGTTCCACTCCTTGCCATTATTCTCTATACCGATATGAAAACACTGGAGCGGAAGTTTCTTTTGAACTTTGCCACGAGTAGGCGACAACCCAAGACCGAGTTTCAACTTGGACTAGTCAAACAAGGACCGGGAGAAACCCTGGCCAAGTACTTGGACCGTTTTAAATTGTTGGCCTTGCAGATTCCGGGGTTGAAAGAAGACGTGCACCTGCACTGCGCAATAGCCGGGTTGGATGTCTCATCCCGATTAAAAAAGTCAATCATGAAGCGCTGCCCCACAACTTTGGCCGAATTCCGAGATAGGTCCCAACAATACCTGGATCTGGAACAGATGGAGATGGCAGCCCCAGTCACAAAGGAGCGGGCTAAGAGCTCCCCACCCCGGGGAAGAGAAGGTCACGAAGGATACAAAAAGAGTCCCCATATTCGTGATACCAACAGCAAAACCCAGGATAGTAGGAGTGATGCCAAATATGATATATACACCCCGTTGAAGGTGTCACAGGCTAAGCTGTGGAAGGAAGTATGCGCGACCGAAATGAAGAAAGTAGAAAGACCTTGGCCACTTGGCAAAAGAGGCACCGCGGATAAGACTCGGTTTTGTGAATTTCACGATCAGCATGGCCACATGACCGAACAATGCTGGGATTTGAAGGATGTGGTGGAGAAGTTTGTCCGTGAAGGAAAACTGCAGAAATACGTTATCCAAACCCAGGGAAAGCAGGGCAATAAGAGACGGTGAAAACCGAAGTTAGAGCCCACCCTCAGAAAAGAGGAGAAGGGACTTCAAGAAGAAAGTCGAGGATGAGGAGGATGAGTTTCCCGATGCAAAATATGATTGTAACGTTATCAGTGGAGGTTTCGGTGGCGGAGGAGACTCAACCAGCCAGCGGCGGAAATACCTCAGAGAGGTATTATCAATTCGGGACAGCCCAAAGTTCAAAGAAAACTCGGGCAAGCCCAAATCCCCCGTCCTGTGCTTTATAGACAAAGATTTAGAGGATGTCGCCCCAGGGCACCATGACAGGTTGGTAATCACGGGCACCTTGGTGAATTGCCGGGTCAAGAAGATTTTTGTGGACAATGGGAGCGCGGTGGATATCATACTTTGGGACGCGTTCAAGCGAATGAATTTTGATTCGGACGTGTTAAAACCATGCAAGACAACCCTGACCTGCTTCAATGGACAAGATACCCGTCCAAAGGGTTACTTGGACCTCAAGCTAATTTTGGGAGACAAGCAGGCTTTCAAATCGGAAAGAGTCCGGTTTGTAGTGGTGGATTTCCCATCTTCGTACAATATAATCCTGGGCCGACCAACTATCCACAATTGGGATATGTTGGTATCATCTAAGCATCAGAAGTTGAAGTTGGTCAACAAGGTGAACCAGATCGTAACCGTGAAGGGGGATCAAAAGGAATCCCAGCAATGCTACTTCAATACGGTCAAGGAGGCCAAGAGTGATCCAACTCGTTCATTACAAGCCGGGACAAGCAAAGTGCTCGAGGCGGATCCAGCCGGCAAGGCGGTAAACTTGGTCGAGTTGGATTTGCGCGAGGAGGAGAAAATGAAGAAGACCGAGCCTAATGGCGAATTGGAGGACTTTGTCCTTGGGACGTAGCCGGGGCAGGTTACAAAGATTGGCAAGACACTCGATCCCGAGATACGAGAAGAGCTTGAAATATTCTTGAGGGATAATAAAGATGTGTTTGTATGGCATCCGTCAGAGATACCCAGAATCGATCCAAACTTTTGTTGCCATCAACTCACAATCAAACTGAGATCTACCCCGATATCCCAGAAGAAGAGGAAGCTCGGGGCGGACAGGCGAAAAGCCTTGGACACACATATAGCGGAACTATTAGAGGCCGGATTCATCCAGGAAATACAATACACCACATGGCTATCAAATGTCGTCATGGTCAAGAAACCAAATGGAAAATGGAGGGTCTGCACTGATTATAAAGACCTGAACAAGGTGTGCCCCAAGGACTCCATCCTAATGCCCAGCATTGACCAATTGGTTGACAATTCTTCCGGTTTCCAATTATTGTCGTTCATGGATGCATATTCCGGGTACAACCAGATCGCTATGCACTCGGAGGATCAAGCAAAGACAGCGTTCATTACTGAGAAGGCAAACTATTGTTATAACGTGATGCCTTTCGGATTGAAGAATGCAGGAGCCACTTATCAGAGGATGATGAACAGGGTATTTGAAGACCAGTTGGGGAAAAATGTGGAGGTGTATATAGACGATATGATTGTCAAATCCTTAAGTGGAGCCGATCATAGAAAACTCTCTCCCCTTTTTTAGGTTACTGAAGAAGGAGGCGTCTAGCGGGTGGAATGCGGAGTGTGAGACGGTGTTTGAAAAGATCAAACAATGCTTATCTTCACCACCGTTGTTGACCAGACCCGAGACTGGAGAAAGCTTGATTTTATACTTGTCAGTGGGCAATGAGGCGGTAAGTACCGTGTTGGTCAGAGAAACTATGGACGGCCAGAGCCCAGTGTACTTTGTAAGTAGAGCATTGCAGGGTTCAGAGTTACGTTACCAAAAGGTGGAGAAGATGGCGTTCGCTTTACTTGTAGCAGCAAGGCGACTTCGCCAGTATTTCCAAAGTTACCCTATTGTTGTTCGCACGAACCAGCCAATCCGGCAGATTCTCCATAAGCTAGATTTAGCCGGACGAATGGTAAGTTGGGCTATCGAGTTATCTGAGTTTGATATCAGTTATGAAGCTCGGCACGCCATTAAGTCCCAGGCGTTGGTGGATTTTGTTATGGAGTTAACCCCGGTTAAGAGAGGCGAGACCACGGATATTTGGAATCTTTTTGTTGATGGCTCGTCCAATGTTAAAGGAAGCGAAGCAGGAATTATCGTTGAAAGTCCCGAAGACATCTCGTTGGAGCTATCTTTGCGCTTCAATTTCTTGACCTCGAATAACCAGGTCGAATATGAGGCTTTGATTGCTGGCATGCTTCAAGCTAAAGATAGTGGAGCTCGTCGGGTCCATGTTTCCACGAACTCTCAACTGGTAGCTTCCCAGATTAATGGCACTTACCAGGCTAAAGGGCCGTTGATGATTAAATACCTGGGAAAAGTTAAGGAACTCATCATGGAGTTTGAAGAGGTAACCATTGCACACATTCCAAGGGGCGACAATGTACGGGCTGTTGTTTTGTCAAAGTTGGCCAGTACAAAGAGCCCAAGAAATCACCGTGCGATTGTTCAGCAAAGTCTTTTGGAGCCAAGTTGTGTGATGATCATTTCGGAGACCAGTGACTGGAGAAAACCTATTGCAGATTACCTGGAAAGAGGAATTCTCCCGGATGAGCCCTTGGAAGCAAAAAAGCTCACGAGAATAGCCGCTTCATATACACTTGTTAATGACTAGTTATATCGAAAAGGACTACATTCCCCAATGATGAAGTGCCTTGCGGTAAATGAAGCTCACTATGTTCTTATGGAGATTCATGAAGGAATTAACGGTCATCACATGGGAGCTAAGGCCTTGGCTAGGAAGGCAGTGAGGGCGGGCTACTTTTGGCCCACCATGGCAACAGATGCTAAGGATCATGTCCAAAGATGCGACAGTTGCCAGAAGCATGCTAACGCCATCAGGTCACCTCCCGCCACACTTTAGGTAATCTCAGCTCCTTGGCCATTTTTTAAGTGGGGAATGGATCTATTGGGACCATTCAAGCGGGTGGCCGGACAGTTGTGATGGCTCATCGTGGCGTCGATTATTTCACAAAATGGATTGAGGTAGAACCTGTCGCCACGATCACATCGGCTAGGGTGCAAAAGTTCTTACAGAAGAACATCATATCACGATTCGGCATTCCAGCCGAAATTGTCACCGACAACGGAACACAGTTCATTGACAAGGGCTTTCAAAAGTTGGTAGCTGATTTTAATACACATCAACACTTCTTGTCTGTGGAACATCCGCAATCTAATGGGCAAGCGGAGGCTGCTAACAAGGTCATTGTAGATGGATTTAAAAAGCGGATGGAAGATGCTACGTCTAGTTGGGTAGACCAATTGACTTATGTCCTGTGGGGATATCGAACAAGTGTCCAATCGTCAAATGGGGAAACACCTTTCAAGCTAACCTATGGGTGTGAAGCCATGATCCCGGTCGAGATAGGAGAATCGTCTTGGCGAAGGGTCACAGCCCTTCAAAATGAAGAAGAGAACAGTAATGCAATCGCGGTTGAGTTAGATTTGATAGACGAAGTTTGGATCACGACACACTGCCGGGATCTGGCAGCTAAACAACTTATATCAACCCGATATAACAAAAAGGTACGACCTCGGTCTTTCGACAAGGGGAGCCTCGTTCTTCGGAGAGCTGACATCGGCAACAAGAATGCCGAGAGGGAAAGCTAGCTCCTAATTGGGAAGGCCCTTACCGGGTTATGGAGAATCTCGAGAAAGGAGCTTACAAGTTAGAAACGTTGCGGAAGAAAGCCGTGAAGCGAACGTGGAATGCAGACAAGCTGAAGGCTTATTATAGTTGAAGTCTAGAGCTTGGCTGAGGGTAACATCAATAAAAAGTCTATATATGGGACCTATTTCTTTTCTCTTGTAAGACATTTTACAGTTATGAATCCATGAATGAAGGGGCAGTATGACCCAATTTTCGCAAGCTAGAATGTTGTCCGGTTTCTGACGATTAAACACGTAGAGGTCAGGATAGTGAAACCCGTCCTCCAAAATTGTGTACAAGTTAAACATGATGAACTCAGGATACTGAAATCCGTTTTCACAAATCATGTCCCACGCAAACATGTAGAGGTCAAGGTAGCGAAACCCGTCCTCCGAAATCATGTACAAGTTAAACATGATGAATTCAGGATATTGAAATCCGTTTTCAAAAGTCGTGTCCCAGGCAAACATGTAGAGGTCAGGGTTGCGAAACCCGTCCTCCAAAATCGTGTACAAGTTAAACATGATGAATTCAGGATACTGAAATCTGTTTTTACAATCATGTCACATGCAAACATGTAGAGGTCAGGGTAGCGAAACCCGTCCTCCAAAATCATGTACAAGTTAAACATGATGAATTCAGGATAATGAAATCTGTTTTTCACAAATCATGTCAAATTCAAACATGTAGAGGTCAGGGTAGCGAAACCTGTCCTCCGAAATCCTGTATAAATTAAACATGACGAATCCAGGATAGTGAAATCCGTTTTCAAAAGTCGTGTCCAGATAAAACACGTAGAGGATAGGGAAGTGAAACCCATCCTCTAAAATCGTGATCGGTGTAAACGTGAAGGAGCCCAGGTTTCCAAAAGCACGTATAACTTAAACGTGATGAATCAAGGGTACTAAAACCCAGTTTCGCAAATTGCGTCCCAATAAAATCACGCAATCAACGTGTGCCGATGGAACCATATATACAACAAGTTATGGCCTACGGCTAGAAGCATACAAAACAGGACAAATAAAGTCCTACAAAAAGCACCAGGCTAAAATAAAGAGTTAAAGTTGGGATTGTGTCTCTGCGGCTGATGAAAAAGGTTGCTCATCTTCACTTTCTTCACACCCAGGAGGAATTAACTTCCCTTTCGCACTAACATATGCCTGAAGGTTCAACCCGGTGGTGTTTAGGGTCACATCGGGATTCAGGACCCAGATCTGATCAACAACATTCTCAAATGACAATCTGCCAATTTGGCTATACTTCACAATTTTGGAAGTGGCGTTAACAAGCTCCACATCCTTTTCTCTGAGAATGCCGGACAAATGCTCATTATCCGAGGTCATTTTCTGCATTAGGAGCGCATCCTCCCGACGGAGACCTTCAAGACGTTGCGACTCGGCTTGGGCAGCAGCCAAGTCGGCTTGCGTCGCTGTCAACTTGGTCTCAGCCACATCAGCTACCTCTACCGCGGTAACAAACCTCTCGTTCAGGGACACCAGCTCTTGGCGCAACCTTTCTTGCTCGGCCCTAGAAGCCTCTAACTCTCCCTGAGTCTGATCCCTCTCCTCCCTGACTTTCGTCAGATCGGCATGGCTCTTCAAAGCTTCCAGCTCAGCTCGGAGTTCGTTCTTTTCCTTCCTCATGCCTTCAAGAATGCCGGTTAACGCGGATACTCGTTTGGTTAAATCATTCACAGATTTCAACCTGATAGCATTCTGAATCCTCTGTGCAGCATAAGGCCGTATTAGGGAAGCGGCCCTATGGGTTTGTAGCTCCATATCGGCCAGCTGAAGCTTCTCTTTTTTGGAAGGTGACGAGGGTGAGTACAGCTGAACAGGGGGACGCATAAGATCTCTAATTGTTTGGGTAATCCTATCTGACCAAAGAGCCCCTCCAGTCATAGTGGCATGATCGCGAGGCGTAGTGAATGTGGACGGACATGAAGGAGCAGGTGAGGCCGGCGCAGGGGTCGAAGTAGGTACCTCTCCTACAGGTGAGGCCGGCGCAGGGGTCACAGTAGTTGCCTCTCCGGAAACCTGCTTGCCTTTGGACGACTTGGCCCTCTTCTCACCACGCTTCGATCCACCTCTGGGTGCGGAGCGTTTATGGGGAGCCTTGGTAGGACCAGCCTCCTCCGGGATAGCAAGTTCGCCACTCACGGTAGGATCATCCGCTAGTGGGGGAGTGGGAGCATTCCCAGGATTTGCGGGAACCTCGGCAAAGGCGTCAAGAAACCCAGGTCTTCCCATCTGTTGTCCTACATGAATGTAGAGAAGAATGTTATTAGTAAAAGCAAAGGCATTTTATAGGACACAGGAAATCTTAAATCCATAATCCCATACTCCTTGGTGCGTGTCGTCGAACTAAAGTGTTGGGAATATGATCGGCAGGGTCCATCAGAGACTCGAGGGTACTAGAGAGCTTCGTCAGCTTCACCATGGCCGCGTCCTCACTTTCGGTAAGGCTGGTCGGAGCGAAGTCTCCAGGTTTGAACTTATGATGGGCATTGGTCCAGTACAAAGGGAATTTGCCTTCAAGTTCCCCGGAATCGGCGGTGTGAAGGAACTGTTGGGATCCGTACAACGCAGCGGAATAAGACTCTTACGAATCCCTTAGGCGGATCGCTCAATAGCGTTTAAATCTGGATATAGGATTTCCGAATCATACCTTTGCCGAACAATTTGAACTGGTGGGCTACCTTCTCGTGCTTCTTGATCACGTGGGCTAACGCCTTCTTGTTCGATCAGACAGGAGCAGACTACGCGTGTCCTCTCCCTCTACCGGTATCCACACGAACGGCCTTCAACACTGACGACCACGTGCTAGCGCCTCAGTATTCTTGCGTCTCTCTATTTTTCGCTCTAGGGTTTTTCGTGGCTTTCTAATACGCTCGACTAAAAGTCCCGTAGGTTTTTCTAAACCTAGCAGGCGTATTATGATTTAATTTATATTTATAAATTAAATCAAGATATGATATCGTTATATTTAATTTAAAATGAGATCCGATATCTCAGTTCAAATTAAATCTGGTATGCAATATCTTTATTCTAAAATTAAATCTGAGATACAATATCTCAATTTATTATAGTTATTTAATTTATCAAATAAATTAAATACTATATATAATAATATTATTATCAATAAATAATATCATTATTAATTTCGAATAATATATTTATATATGTATGTATCTATATATATACACACACACACACACATCCTAGATTAAATAAGTATTCATTAAATCTTAAACACATTTAAGATTCAATGAATCTGGACACTCTTGCTCGTGTTGGGCCATTCTTGTGTGCGACCTGCAGGCCCACATGAGATTGGCAGCGGGCCAATACTGTACCAGCCCACAAGTCGCAAGCGGCCTCTAGCAAGACATTGCGACTACCCAATTCATATGGGGATCGTTGATAAGTACAATGACTTGCCTCTAGGGCATAATTTCCAACAGGAACCACGGGCATTGAAAGGGGTGGGTAAGAACTTTGACAAAGGCTGTTTTGAAATGTTTCCAAGACTCACAAAAAGGTCTAAAGAGCATATGCTTGCTTCTCCCACGAAGGGACGTCCATCCAAAAAAGGTCGTTCCAGGTGCGCGGAACCTACCTAGCTCTAAAGGAGAGTAGAAGGTCATAAACACCGGCACGGTACAACAGATTTTTAAGTCCCGACATAGATTCTCAAAAGCGATGGCAAAGGTCCAGCCATTGGGATGAAGTTGCGTGGGCGCTAATTGCAAGTGGTTCAGAAGACAGGTTTGAAAATTGGAAAAGGGGAACCTTACACCGAGTTGGGTAAAAACATCTCGGTAAAAGAAAAAGAAGTGGGGTTCGTGGGGTTCACATTTTCGTGATCGGACGGTGGCAACAGATTCATCATCCATAGGAAGCCTTATCGAATACCCATCCCCATCTCTCACGCCGAGCGAGGGAAATTCCTTGTCAATCAAGGTATTTCTTACCTCGGTCACCCTAATGTGAACGACTTTCTTCGGGGAGGTTGGATTCCGGACAGAGCCGGACGAACTACACTCATCTACCATAGGCGAAAGCTGCAACTGAGAGGAGGATGCCATCTAAACCTAAAATGCAAAGAAGGGGCAAAATTAGAAAATAAGTCATATTCCTGGATTAGCATTCACTTCGGGGCAAGCAACGTTAAGTGCTGGCCCAAACACACTTCACCTTTCTGGGAACAGCATTGGTGGGGGTAGGATTATGGTGTCGACAATAACCTAAGGCTGGAAAAATTTCTAGGCTGGGGTATGACACGGTTATTTCTGGGCAACCAGAATGAAAATCTGTTCTGATCTACTAAAGATAGAAGAAGACGATAAGTTTGGTGAAGGGGTATGGGGTGCGAGCCATTCGTTTAAACCATAAAACCCAGAAACTCAATGAAGTACTCTTCAAGCAACGATACAAAGAACAGAAAAATCCTTCAAATACTAGACAAGTATGAAAACCAAAAAGGATATGGAAATAAAAGGAGCCATGGTCATACCTGGTAAAGGAGTTCGACGAAAATGGGGCGAATGAAGCAGATTATCGCGGAAGTTCTTGCAGAGAATGCAGACAAAGCGTGGAGTATGTAAAAAATGCCCACAGGAAGAAGAAAGAGGAAATATATAGGTTTTTGAATTCAAACCGTCTGAAGGAAGTTTGAATTTGAAGCGACAGGGACAGTTGTGTCCTTACACGCCAAAAAGTAGGTTTGAAACCCTAAAAAGTGCAATGATGTTTTTTCTGAGTTAAACACAGGCATTAAATACACACGAATTACAAGGGCCTATAGCAGGGTATACACGCCTGGCGAGGCAGTTATACGCTGCGACGCTTTAGAAAAGGGATATGTCTTTTCGCATTTGGGTCAGATACATCTTAGCATCCCGAGGACTCCTGGTGATATAGCCGGGTTATTATTAAAAGTCTCAGTTCAAGGAAAGTCATTTCTGATGCCCGATGGTATTACCCGGGTTCCCGAGACATAAAAACCTCGGTCACACCCGGGTTAGGGTGGCATAAGCAAGTTGGATTCTTTGTTAAGATAAACACGGCATATGCAGTCGCAGACGAATTAAATGGAGAACCCAGAATCAACACTTAGTCAACCTCGGTTGTAGAAAAAAGTTTCATTACTGGTGTTTGCATGCATTCAATCTGAGTCAAGACATGAGTGAAAAACAAAAGCAAGCTTTGTATTGATATCTGATCAGGTTACACAGTGCTTTTACAAGGAAATAAACTGCCATACATGATTACAAAGGTGGTTGAATGATCAAAATACAGAAAATAAGGCTACATTCGTAAACCTTATGTATGGATCCCCTAATTACAACAGGTGATGATAACCAGAAACCTCCCACAAAGTTGGGGAGACCTGGAGGCGAAGGTCGAACAACTATCCAACGATTACAACATATTGTTGAAGGTGCTCGTTGGATATGCCGGAGTCCCTAGAGAAGTTTAGACAAGTCCAGGAAGACTGGCAAACATGTCTCGGACCTCCCATGGTAGATGAAGAAGCTCAGATGCGAGATTAGAAGATGCTCAGATAAAAGCCGAACCTTTTCCCAAGATCCCATATGAAGTTGAACCAGATGTGAAGACTGGCAAATACATTTGGGATCCCAGGCATCCACCACGCGACGTGCTTGAAGACTAGCAAATACATCTGAAGACAAAGCCGCAGAACAGCGACCAAGACAGCCGTTCCTCCTTCCGAAAACACACTATTCTTCCCCACATGGCTGGAAAAATTGAAGCTAGGCAACAAATGATGGAGTTTGAAACTCTCACCAAGAAGCCCATCGTATCTTTGAAGTATTCGCGCAAAAAAAGAATGGGAACCAGACCAGTCGTGATGAAGAATCAGAGGTGATGGAGGGATTTATAGGCCAAGCAAACTGTAAAGGCTAAGCGGCAATAAATGACACTTTAATAAAAATGGCGATTTCTTTTCCAAGAAAAGAAATAATGACTATCGTTAAAGGACGTGAGTATTAATTGAGCACGAAAACCGAAGAGTGCCCAATTAATGTGAAGATATGACCGTATGACACAAGATAAGTAAGTTGAACGGTCATCAAATCAGAGTATGCCACGTGTCTCCACCTCACCAAAGATTGGGGGTGGCACGCATATAGAGAATTTTAAAACACTACACTCGGTGCAATTCAGATGAGACAATCTCAGGTACTGTGAGACACCGGGATGATGGTTTCCACTCGATTAAACGAAATATAGGGAGCGCCGAAGTTAAGTCAAACTCGGTCTAGCATCCGGGGTTTCAGTGTTAAAGGTATGTAACCTGGAATCTCAGGGTTACAACTTATAAACCCTGACGTCTCGGTTTAAAATATATAAACCTGGAATTCTGGGTCAGCACACTCGAACTCCCAGCAATCGCGAGCACATAGTCTGGATTTTTAAAATAACATATCCCGGCAGTTCAGAAACCTAAACTACCAGGATGGGGGGCAGATAGAGTGGGCAACGATTTGCGTATTATCAAAAACTGGTATATTAACGCGAACCAGAAAGTTTAATGCAAGCTCGGACAAGTATCCGAAATGAGCACGTTGAACGAGTTGCGCAAACAGTAAGCATTTTCTATTCATTGAGATTTACTTACGCGTTATTAAATGTAGGAATATAAACCAAGCAATTAGGCCGGGAAAGTTGCTATGAAAGCAAAGTCGGATACAGGAGATCTCAGAAAGTAGTCAATTAATCTCGGCAGCTCAGAGACCTGAACTGCCAAGCTTGGGGGCAACTGTTATGGACTCGAATAATGGGCTTGGCAGAGGCTGAGCCCAATAGGAGTGCCTTAGGCGGGAAACCCTCCTTGAGATAGGTAACTTGCCAATCACCTCTTTAATGTGCCGTTAAGTCAGGGATCATGCGGATACTGGAGCAGGCACCATTAAGACGTGAGATAAGCGCGACGCCAGAGAAGGACTGAAGGTTAGGGGAACGAAACCCTAGGTAATCTCTATAAATAGGAGGTTACCTACCAAGTATGCTCTCCACGTTCACCAGTACATTCTTTACCATTCAGTTTCACTGTGCACACACACCACCCTCAGGCGAAGAGCCAACCCCGTGTAGCACGGTGATCCGTTAGCAACCGCTGATATCTCCTCCATAGATACTAGTGGGCACTATACCTGATCCAATATCAATCATACCTAGCCCATTGAGGCTAGACATCTGTGTTCTATTACAGAACAAGAAAGTTTTTGCTTCTCTGAGTCCGGAGATTTGAGAGAATTAATTAAAAATATAAAATTGTAGTGATTTTGAAGATAATATAATTGAGGAAAAAAATGGTACCATCATGATCATGCTGTTATTTTTGGCTATGTACCTACCACTAATTAATCAATTTTACTCCTTCTAGTCCTAATTATAGGACATATTTAATTAATTTTGGAGATATTAAGGATAGAAGTTAAATTAGTTTATTTTAATCATTTTTCTAAAATACCCTTGTATGAATTTTGTACTTTTACTACCTTATATTGATTTCACATAATTCCTCATTCATATGAATATGGGTATTTTAGGAAGAAATTGATAAAAATTATAATGTTGTTCTATAATTAGGAACAAAACAAACTCCAAAATGTTGTCCTATAATTATAATTAGGACCGGATGGAGTATATTTTATTTTGATCTTCTTTACAAGTTCTTTTATATTATTGATATTATTATTTTAGTATGACCATAAGTTATACAGTTCTAATTTTTTATTCTAAAATTATATAACCAGAAGTTATATCACTTTGATTTTTTATTTTAATATAATATAGCCTCATATTTCTTTGATTCACAATTATATGGCTACAAGTCATATTGCTTTAATTTCATATTCTAAATTTTACAGTTAGAAACCATATTTCTTTGACTTTTATTTTGAGATTACATGGCCAGAAGTAATATAACTTTCATCTCCTATCTTATTGTATGGCTAAAAACCATATTTAGCTTTTATCTATCCTGAAGAAAAACGGAAAAAAGCCATATAAATTTAATTTCTCATCATGAGACTAATTGGCCTAAAGCCATGAGAACTAAATAGCCCAAAGCTATAAAGTCTTAATTTTTGTACAAGCACTGATAGGTTAAACTACAACCAGAAGATATAAGGAAGAGCAAGAGCAAGAGCAAGGATAATTCTAATTATTGTTGAAAATATCATGTTATGCTTTATTATAGAGAATATTATTTTAATCTATAAACTTGCTTCTTTGATATAATCATTTCTTATATATTATGTAAATTGATTTTAATTGCTGAGACCTTATGTCACCCCATTGTTGACAATGTTTTTCAAGCAAGTCCTCTAATTTTAGTACATTTTAGTATAGGTCAAGGGAAGTGGTTAGAGGCATAGGCGCGAGTAATATTTGTAAGCCTCTTTTGTTATTGGTGTTGTATTGATTTCTATATTATCATCTAGGACATGTGTTTTGAGAACTTATGTTTTAAAGTGGATATATTTGCAAGGCATATTTTCATCATATATTAAATTTCTAAAAAATATTCTTCAGAAATAATTTGTTAAAGCTTCCGAAAAGGAATGCAGCAAATCTCTACATGGATTTGTGAAAGGATTAAGGTGTAAAAATATCTCCCAAGTTTTTAAGTCACCCAACACCATAAATACTTCTTATGTGTAAAAATATCCATAAACATTTAAAATCAAATAAAAATGACGCATCCTATAAAATATGCTAACCTACTTTACCTTTTATCCTGGCCCATGCTATTTTTCTAAAAGTATCAAAATACCCCAAACTAAAAAATTGATAAGGGAAAATCGCCCCGAATTGAAGACCCAAGTAACTAAGATATTATCAAAAAAAATCCAAAGAAAAGTCATATATCAAAAAAGGCTCTAGAGACTAGAGCATTTTCTGGTATTATTTCAAAAAACGTTAAAAATTATATTAGTACAACATGAACAACTTAATCAGTACACGTTAACAACTATATCAATACACGTTAACAACTAATTAGTATAACAACGTAATTTCATTTTATAAAATAATACCAGAAAATGTTTTTTCTAACATGTGACTTTTCTTAAGACCTTTTTTGACAATATCTTAGTTACTTTGACTTAAGGAAGATTTTCCCAATTGATAAAGGTCTAAATATACCTATAAATATTCAAAATGTAGATGAAAATACTAAATAACCCCAAATAAAAAAGGGATTAAAGTTCAAAAATACAAATGTTTTTTTAATTGGGTACTTATAAGACTGACGAGATGATAAAAAAAAGAGTAAATACCTTTCTGGTCCTTGACAAAAAACACGGACCCCATTTTGATCCCTGACAAAAAAAAGGTTCTTTTTAATCCATAAAAAGGACGAATAAAGGTCGATTGGTGGACATTTTCATCCCTCACAAATTTCCAAAATGTCCTTTTTAGTCCCATAAAAAGGACAAATAAGAATCGGTTTTTTTGTCAGGGACCAAAATGAGGTTTGTGTTTTTTGTCAGGGACCAGAAAGGGTATTTACTCTAAAAAAAACCAAGTTGGAATAACAAGAGGCTAACTAGATAAGGAAAAGCAACTCTAAATAAGGATGAAAATACCAAAATGCACTCCAAAAAAAAAACCCTTCCACCCAATGGCCAACAGCCGTCCCCACCTTCATTCGATCACCACCGTCGCCAGAAACGTAAGCCACCAGAACCAGATATTTAAAAAAGAAGAAAAAAGGATAGACACAATAACTAGAACCATCACGCAATCCAAAAGCACAAAACTAGCTATCAACAAGGAAAAAATATAACAAATATTCAAAAATCACTGATTTTTTTTTCCCAAAGAAATCACAGATTGAAGATCTAAGTTTGTACCATTTGCTGGAAAGAAATCACAAGCCATCGTCGCCGCCATGAGGAAAAGGGAGGGAGATGAGAACGATGGCACCAGTACTTCTCAAATCTGAAGTCACCGCTCATGCTTCTGAGTGTGTAAATCACGATTTCTCCTTCCTGCTCTCAGATCCAACTCAACGGAGAAGAAGATGAAGGAGATTAGAGAGGGAGGGAGTGAGAAAAAGAGACCTCCTACTTTCATATATGAAGTCGCTGGAGAAGAAGATGAAGGAGATAAAGAGGGAGGGAGCGACAGATGAAGGGTGGAAGGGTCGATAGAGCTGAGGGAGGTGGAGGTGAGTGGGTGTTAGAGCTGGGCGACTATCAGAAGTTGTGGCTGAGGGGCGGGGCAAAATGATTTACATGGACTGGAGCTCACTTCAATGGAAGCGGCTTTCTTGCTACTTAGGGACCGTTTGCTACGGGAAAGATTTAGGGAGAGAAAGTAACGGAATGGGAGATGTTGAGGAATAACGGAAGATGGGTTATTTGGTAGAAAGAAAATAAAATGGTAGTAGTTGATAAAAAATCAATAAATATATATCTTACCCTTAAAAGTAATTAATTCAAAATAAAAAGAAAAAAATACTTTCTTTGCTAAAATATTTTTTTTTTAAATATCATCTTATCAAGTTATAATTTGTCTAAAATATTCTCCCTCCACATGCAAATTTGTTTAAAAAATTTCCCACCCGGTTCAAACTTATAATATGAGTTTGAATTTATCATATAAATTTAAATTTAATAATATCTTATTGCATTATAGGGAAAAAAATTTAGGAAAATCTATTCCAAGGCCCAAATTAGAAAAAAAAAAAGTCAAAATAGGCCCAATAAAAAGTCACATCAAAAAAGGCACTTGGGCTTTTTCTAATATTATTTCATAAAACGTTAGTTGTTAACGTCTACTGAAATAGTTGTTAATGGTACTGATTTAATTGTTAGGATATTGTTATTAATACTACTGATTTAGTTGTTAACGTTTATGAAATAATACTAGAAAAGGCCCTGGGGCCTCTTTTAACATGTGACTTTTTCTTGGGTTTTTTTTTAAATTTTTTTTTTACTAATTTGGGCCCTGAGGTAGATTTTCCCAAAAAAATTATGAGGGATTATGTTCAAAAGTGTCACGGTTCATATGGGAACTTGAGATCCCAACAATTTTAGTGGGATCTTATCTTCCCACATATCAAGAAAGATTGGTGGGCCCAAAAGGTCCTACTGCCCATTGTATGTCATATCATGACATAGATATGTTATACAACACTGGAGCACCCTATAGCGATATAACAAATCACGTAAACCTTTTCTTTAGGGAACCCATTAGATATGGGATTCACTACAATGTACTTACCTTGAGAGCCGATACACTGGTAGATCTGCTCTATGGTTCGTTGTCATGGTGGCTTCGTTCTACGGTTTGTCGTCACAGTGGCTCCACTCTATGGCACTTCACTCAGTCTTTTTTGATTGGTCAGCCTCTCCGGTCAGCATCCTCTGTAGGTAGACCTTCTTGATCAGAACTCCTCGTAGGTAGTCCCCTCCAATCAAAATTTCCCATAAGTAGCTCCAATTAATCGTCTCAGAATCATTATAACAAGAACTCAGATCTTTATTAGGTTCCTATTCTTTAGTGGTTCCGTAATCTACTGTCTTTAATTCTACCATCTCATATGGGATCATTCTATATATATGGAATATCAGTCCAACCCCAGGCATAATCCTTATCACAATCATCTTCGATTTGGTCTATCACGGCATCCCTAAGGATCACCATATAACTAGTCTCAAATCACTTAGTTGTAGTTGTAGTAGATGTTGTTGTGGTTGTAGTTGTGCTCGTAGTTGAAGTTGAAGTTGTAGTAGTAGTTGTTGTCTTGTAGTTGTAGTTGTTGTTGTTGTCGTCGTTGCAGTTGTAGTTATGGTTGTAGTTGCGGGTATAGTTGAAGTTGCAGTTATAGTAGTAGTTGTAGTTGTCGTTGTAGTTGTCATTGTAGTTGTAGTTGTGGTTGTAGCTGAAGTTGCAGTTGTAGTAGTTGTTGTTATTGTTAGTTTTGTTGTGGTATGCAATTTCGGCCAGTGGGAGGTATCGCCCCAAACCACCAAAATTTCTTTCATAGGTATACTTACCAAGCATAACTATATCCATACCATATTTCATTATTCCTGTGTCCAGGTGTAGAATTCACATATAATACCCACTGGTCTTAACTTCACAATGCTTGGTTACGTAGGCCTCATTGCCCATTCCTTTCCGCCTCATGGCTTATTTCATTCTGGCCCTTAGGCTCATTCTATCCCTACAGCGCTGGATACTCTAGCCCTTTTGCTCAGAGAGTCACCCTCAGACCATCAGCATCTGGACTACTACCTAGTACAGTTTGACTATTCTTGCCAGCCTATGAACACACTCATCTTACAGAACTTAGGGCTTCCCATTTCAACTTTAACAACCTAATGACATACCAGTCCACTAGGTTTTTTTTGCCTACCGTACATTCTCACCATGAATGTACTCATCTTACCCTTTCGAGTATTCTCCCTTATCTAAGGGAATTCATCAGCTACACAAATCTCTTCGATTATTCGTCCCGATCATGAGACCATAATCTGTGGCTACTGAGGCTCTAACTACCTCTTTGTTCCATTGAGGAATATACTCTCAATCATTCTTTCTAAGGGAAAATTCTATAATCAAAATCTTTCCCTATGCTAGATCAACATCTAGCAACCTCCAGATACCCCATACACATTGGTATCACATTCTAATGCCTCAACTCATACAGGTCGATTCACACGCCTAAAAAAATCAATCAATTATCAAATCAGATCATTAGGTCACAATTCAATTGGTAGCAACTCTCTAGATGCCTATCCAACTTTTAGGTTCAACAACCTAATTCTAAAACCCCAACCATACCAATAAACATGCTACGATCATCAAGATCTATAGCTACATAAAAATCGGGCAGTATCCTCAAATATTCTCAAAGCAACAATCGTCAAATTCACAATTTGACTCTTAGAACCTCGACATTATTCATAAGATTCTAATTCTACCTCAATCCTTAATCATACCCGAAGCAACATACTAACAACGCATTATCAATCAACATTCACAAGGTTCCTACTTTCAAGTATTAAAACCCAAAGCGCAACCGTAACCATATTTCAACCTAAACACTATTTCAGTGTAGATCAAATTCAAGCCTATCATTACTATATCTATCCAATGGTATCCCAAAGGATCACCATGTTTCATACCGCAAGGTATTCAGGCTTTAACTCAAAGGATCACAAATTCGTATGCTACTTCCCAAGGGTTAAAAATATTAAGATTTATCTCGCCTAAGTACGCTTAACTTCAAAGCACCTATTGGGTCTGGGGTACTAATACCGGTACACATATCTCTGGGTACCAATTACCCATCTATGTACCAACTCAAGTACAATATATTTGGCTTCCCTAGAAATGCTAAGTATTGTCCGCTTGATATCCTCATCCTGTTTTCAAAATAACCAAGTTTTGTTAAATCCTTTTCCAAAAACTTTGTCCAAATCAATGCTCTGATACCAAACTGTAATGCCCATCCTTAACACGCCTATATTTATTAGAGTTATAGTGTGCAGGCATCGAAATGATTTGGACAAATTAATTGCAGAATAAAACTTTCTTAAAATAACTTAGTTGAAAACATAAGGATAAATTCTTCGCGAGCGATATCTATCCCGTAGTGGGATCTTGATACAATAATCCAAAAATAGACAAATGATAAATGAATTAGTACAGTCCAACTACTTATACTATC
The DNA here is from genome assembly GCA_025563575.1 of Acacia pycnantha. NCBI lineage: Eukaryota > Viridiplantae > Streptophyta > Magnoliopsida > Fabales > Fabaceae > Acacia > Acacia pycnantha. The sequence continues at coordinate 268,301 of JAMWYP010000230.1, forward strand.
GCAAAAGTCCCTTCTGCTGTAACCCTTACAGCTGCATCTTTCCTCTTGATCCTGATCCATTACCTGTCTCTTTCATACGATCTAGAGTTCAAATGAATGAACCCCAGGGGTAATATTTAATCTTATATGCAGGTATGAAATGAAAATATAACACATGTATAAGCATAGAATAATTTACAGTAAACAAGTCACATCGAAACCTTAGTTATCGGCCAAGGATTGCAGCCCTATTTTAGGACACGCAGCCCCAATCCATAGCTAGGATACAAACATGTAGATTAATTAGCAACCATGATCAGTCATATATGAGTACATACATACAAGCTAATAAGATAACAGTTACCTACCTCAAACTTGAATCTTCAATCCGGTCGAAGGTATTGGGATCAGTAGAGGTGTCAAGATATGCCTATAAACGTTTATCATTGTCATTAGTCACTTCTTGCATCGCAAAGTAACTAACTACATGAATTATTTTTAGAGGATTAAAAAGTGGGTTAACCCCTAAGAATAATAATACCCTTTTTTAAAATTTATTACTTATTTCCTTCCTAATAATAATAATATTTATTTCTTATTGTTATTATTTTCTTTGCAATTATTTCTCCGGGTTGAGGGGTTCCGGGTTGGGGGTTGGGATCCGGGATAGGGTGTTGGGATCCGTGGTAGGGTGCCGGGATCCGGGATCCCGGTTCACACTAAGTTTTTCCCTTACACTTATACATATTCAGTGCCATATATATATACACTTCAACATACAGTCCAAAAAAATTCCAGATTAATAGGTCAATTTCAAAAATTCATATCTCTCCAGATACAACTCTGAATAAGGCATGTGACCTATCAAATTAAACCTGGTTGTGTCCACTTTATTTGTGGAAAATATCGTGACAAAATTCAATCATTTACTATTTCAAAACTTAACACAAAAACCACTGTTCATTTTTGGAAAATGACAGTTTCTTAGTTTTGCTGTCAAACCTTGAAAAATCATAACTCCCAATATACACGTCCGTTTTGACTGTTCTTTTGCTCGTTTTAAACCTTATTGAGTCTACTATATATTGCAAAAATTTTGTGGAAGGACTCAGGTGTTTGAGAGGACTCTGGAGAAGCATGGCGTCACTGACCTTGCGTGTTTAGAGAGTGAGCTAATCACGCTAGTGAAGTATGGTTAATGGATTTTTGCTGTCAGCTTTCTCTCTCTGCTTACTCTGATTATATAGGAAGGGTAATATATGTATTGGCCAATGGAACACTACCATATTACCAATTTGCCACCCTTACGTTATTGACTAAGTAGTATACGGCGGACAAGAGGGGGAGTATATCCATTGCCATTATTTCTACGCTTATTTACATCATTGACCCTCCTATGGAAATTCCTATTTTGTCCTTCACTCATTTACATTTTTAGTCTACTAATAGAAATTCCCATTTATGTGTCCTTAATTTTCGGGAAAGTATGCCTTTAAATTTATAATAAGGGTTAATATAATATCTTGTCCCTCAAATTTACCGTCATTTTGGTTTTAGCCCCTTAAGTTTCAAACATAGGTTTTAGTCCCTCAAGTTTCATTTCGTTTAAAAGCCAAAGTATACTTTCAGTCCATTAATTTTATAAAGTATACTTTTAGTTTCATAATTATAGTACCATTAAATTTATAAATTTATAATGTCGCTAACAAAAAATACTGATGCAGCAAACTCAAATGATGACTGAGTAGCTAACAAAGCATATTTATGTTTTAATGTTTAATATTACAAAATTACAAATAAAATTTAGAACTTAAAAATTAAATAAGTTTTGTTATTAAAAAAAAACTTAAATATGTTTTGTCAGTTTCTCAATTATCACTTGAGTTTGTTGTGTCAGTGTTGAATTAGTTGATATAACATATATCTTCTAAAACACTCTAGTCATCTTCTTTAATTCTCTCATTCATTCTCTTCATTCATTATTGTTGCGGGAGCATCAATAGGGGATAAATTAAGAAAAAACTAACAAATAGAAAAACTATGTCTTATATTTATATTAAGACCAAGCTCAGCTCCCCAAATATATCTTATATTAAAAACTGAAGTGAGCATATTTAATGTTTGTCACATAAAGTACCTGCCTGCTCTTTAGCATGATTACAAGCAATAGAAATGCTACCATCCATTTTATAATATCTATGGTGCCACCTTTTTTGAGAGTATAACCTGCCTTACTGTATGCCAATATTCTTCTCTCTATCATTTTTTTCCTTTTTGTTGTTGTTGGATAGTGCATAAGAAGAGGATGAAGCAATAGAAATAATGAATTATTCATACTTGCTCAATTCTATGCCACTGTTATTCCTTCTTAGGAGCAATTGACGTCTTTTTCAATGCAACCATGGGAAACTTATGCTCCAAGGCAACCGGGCATCCAGAGCACCATAATGGCCTCCTTACTATCATTGAGATTGAGAAGCTGCATCATTCAGTTTAAATCAACAGATTATCTTTCTAAGCATATTAGTACTACCTTGTGTTCTGGATGTCTAGCCTCAACGGATTAGGATGTTTATATATGATCGATGACTCTTTCCAACATATATATAAGCAGACATCAAAGAGAGGATGATTGTTCTAGGAGGTCTATAAGGAAGACTCCCAAGAATAATCGGTGGATCATTGAGCTACACAGGTATGGCGTTTAACCAAAATGGGGTGGGGTATGTGCTCAGTTTAACTATATAGTAAATAGTGTGAATCGAGAGTGTGCACCTGTTAGTTTATGATATGATTCCCGAAAGAAATTGATGAATGGATCAACTAGGAATGGAATTTCGCACCGAAAGTTCAGCCTCCAACGCGTCCTGAAAGAACAGAAGGTATCTCACGCTACAGACCTCGGATTTGAGTGTTTCCAAAACGAGGTGAAAGATGGCTTTCTGAAACACGATTTTGACTCAAGAAACACCGAAACGGATAAGGAAATCTGGAGATACGAAACCAGAAATATAGAACGAAAACTGGATTATAGGTAGGCGCCACAATTCCAAAGAATTGATAAGCCCAAGAACGCCACAAGGATTGTTGCCCTTGATAAGTTCAGAGATTCTCGAAAGAAACCTAGAGAAGCTTGTCTCTCACCAAAAAGGTTAACTTTCTAATTCTGCGTCCTCAAAAAGGCTATGGTGTTCCCTTATATAGTGGAGAACATCCATATTGAGTTTAACCTAATTATGCTTACACACAAAGCCCAATAAGCGAGCCCAATAAGCCTTATTACAAAAATATAACTAAAAGTAAGAAGAATAAAACTAAAAGTAAGAAGAATAAAACAAAGCCCAATATGCATGAAGCCTTCATGCATATCCCTTGAGGCTTATTCCTCCAAGTTTGTTGCCTTGGTCATGCCGCCTCCTATGTCCTCATCATTCCCTCCTTCTTCAGAAGAATTTGTCCTCAAATTTTAATCCGCTCCTCCTGGCTCAAACACTACCCTTTTCCTTCCTTTGTTCGCTTGCTTGACGTAACTCTCTACATTTTTTTCAATGTTTGCCTTTACCTTCTCATGTAGTTTCCGCACATATTCAGCCTTACTCTTACCATCTTTATGCTGAAAAACAGAGTTGCCTTTTTGCATCAAGTCTCCAACTTGTCTTTGAATCTCCTTGGTATCTTGGGGGTTACTCCTATTGGCTGGCCTGTTAGGCAATGAAGCTCCTGGAATGAGATCAATTTGATGTTCTATGCCTCTTAGAGTTGGTAGTCCATGAGGTACCTCTTTAGGAAAACATCTTTAAATTCCTGCAACAAATTAGAAACCTCATTTGGAAGAGAGTTAGTAGGACATGTATTTGTAAAATTATTCTCTTTACTCAAAAGCAAAAGCATTGGCTTTTTCAAATGCATTGTCTTTTTCACCTCTTTTTCTTTTATAAACAAGTTTGTGCTTTTCTCTCTTTTTCTCCTTTTTTTCTTGCTCTCTTCCACTCTCTTTTCTCTCTTGCTTTATTTTTTCTCTCATTTAAAAATTATCCTCACTAACTTCTCTTGGTGTCAAAGGTGCAAGAATAGTCTTGCGTCCTTTATGTACAAAAGAGAACTTGTTGGTGCAACTATCATGCATAACTTTCTTATCATATTGCCAAGGTCTCCCAAGAAGCAAATGACAAGCCTCCATTGGTACCACATCACATAAACTGTATCATCATACTTCCCTACGGAGAAGTTCACCTCCACTTGTTTGTTTACGGTCACTTCACCATCCTCACTAAGCCATTGAAGCTTGTATGGCAGCGGGTGAGGTTTGGTTTCCATGCCCAATTTAGACACCATTCGAGCACTTGCAACATCGGTACAACTCCCTCCATCAATAATTAAAGAACATACCTTTCCTTGGATAAGGCATCTAGAATGAAAGATGTTCTCTCTTTGACTATCATCCATGTCTTTTGCTTGGCTACCCAACATCCTTCTTACCATAAACAAATCTCCTTCTGGAATTATTTCTTCATCATCATCATCATGTGAGGCAGAATCTGAAGAAGAATCACTAGTAAGCTCTCCATCCTCTTTAAGTAACATAGTCTTCTTAGTTGGACATTCTGAAGCTATGTGACCTCTCCCCAAACACTTGAAGCATTTTATTTCACTACTCTTTGTCTTTTTAGGGATCTCATTGGATTTAGGTGTAGCAATGGGATTGCTTGATGAAGTACCTCCCTCCTTATTTTTATCCTTCCAGCTTGAAGAATTAAAATTTGAAGAGTTTTTCCTCATGACACCCTTTCTCTTGAGTTGTTGTTCTACCTTACTAGCTTGTTGCACTAAATCCTCCAACTCCACATAATTTTGCAACTCCACAACATCCCTTATATCACTATTTAGCCCATGCAAGAAACGTGCCATAGTAGCCTCCCGTTCTTCACTAATATTTGCTCTAATCAAGGACACCTCCATCTCTTTATAATACTCATCTACATTCATGTTACCTTGTGTGAGCCTTTGAAGTTTATTGTGAAGGTCTCGATGATAATGGGAAGGAACAAATCTTCTTCTCATTAGCCTTTTCATCTCCACCCAACTATCCACCAATGGTTCTTCATATCTCACCCTCTCCCTTTGCAATTGGTCCCACCAAATGAGAGCATAATCACTAAACTCCATGGCTGCCACCTTCATTTTCTTCTCTTCAGTATAATTGTGACATGCAAATAAGTGCTCAATCTTCATTTCCCACTCTAAATAGGCCTCCGGATCACTTCATCCTTTAAAAGATGGTATCTTAAGCTTCACTTCTTTAATTCTATCCTCTCTAGCATCATTCTCATTACCTCTTCTTCTCCTTCTTTCATTCCCTTGATTTTCTATTCTCTCAATTCTGTCATATAACTTCTGTGTGTGTTCCCTCATCATCCTTTGCATTTGAATTGTAATGGCTTCAATTAGCAATCTATTATCTCCTATAGGAGGAGTAATATCTTCACCAACTGCTCCTGCCATAATTCAAGGAAAAGAACAAGAATAAAAGTAATAGGACCTCACCACTCGCTCACATGTTTACACTCTTAAAAACGTATCACTCGTGTTTGTTGCTCTCTATAAGGCTTTTTGTGTAGTGTGCTCTCTTGCCTTTTACCATTCAATAGCTCTCTTTAAGTTCTTAACAGAATCTCCAAGAACACTCAAGAGTACAATCCCAAACTCAAGAATTGGTGGTGACTCACAATAGAAATTGGAAAAGATGTCAAAGAAGACAAGACAAAGAAAACCAAAATAATTTGGAGGAACTATTCAAGGAATACACTTTGGACTTGATTCACAAGTAGTAGTGTGTTTAATTGAATAGCAAGGTGCTGTCCTTTTTTTTTCTTTTTTTTTTCCTTCTTGTTTTTTTTAACACCTGATTCTTCAACAAAAGGAATTTGTGATTTTGGAATCAAACTTTGAAATTGTACTAATTCAGAACTAAATTAGGTAGAATTCCCCACAAATTGAGCTATTACTTAACACACTAACAACATACTACTCAAGAAACATGAATTGAAATGATTAAAATTCAAGAACAATGATGAACAAGGGATGAACACCAAGAACCAAGTGCAGAAATATGTGAACTGAACAAGAAATTAAAGATACAAAAACAAGAAGATTGAAAGAACAAATTACCCAAGAAACCCAATTCCAATCCTAGAACCAAGAGCTCTGATACCAGATGATATGATTCCCGAAAGAAAGGGATGAATGGATCAACTAGGAATGGAATTTCACACCGAAAGTTCAGCCTCCAACGCGTCCTGAAAGAACAGAAGGTATCTCACGCTACAGACCTCGGATTTGAGTGTTTCCAAAACGAGGTGAAAGATGGCTTTCTGAAACACGATTTTGACTCAAGAAACACCGAAAACGGATAAGGAAATCTGGAGATACGAAACCGAGAAATATAGAACGAAAACTAGATTATAGGTAGGCGCCACAATTCCAAAGAATTGATAAGCCCAAGAACGCCACAAGGATTGTTGCCCTTGATAAGTTCAGAGATTCTCGAAAGAACCCTAGAGAAGCTTGTCTCTCACCAAAAAGGTTAACTTTCAAATTCTGACGTCCCTCAAAAAGGCTATGGTGTTCCCTTATATAGTGGACAACATCCATATTGAGTTTAACCTAATTATGCTTACACACAAAGCCCAATAAGCGAGCCCAATAAGCCTTATTACAAAAATATAACTAAAAGTAAGAAGAATAAAACTAAAAGTAAGAAGAATAAAACAAAGCCCAATATGCATGAAGCCTTCATGCATATCCCTTGAGGCTTATTCCTCCAAGTTTGTTGCCTTGGTCATGCCGCCTCCTATGTCCTCACCAGTTTAGCCTCCTATTTATAGAGATTACCTTTAGGGTTTTAGTCCTTGGGCTCTGTGCGCCTCCAGGCCCGAGTGTTTGCTCCACTACTTGTACTTTTCGAGATTATAGCCTTGATTATAGGCCAATTAGTGTTTTACCTAATTATGGAGGGATTTTAGTACAATTGTCCTTGCTGGGCCGCATGAAAAATGAGCCTCATATATGAATCCATAACAGTTCCCCCAAGCCTGGTAGTTTAGGTCTCTGAGCTACAGGGATTAATTGACTGCTTCACTCGGATTTTGTATCCGAATTGTTCAGCTTGATTTTCTTGATTGCCATTCAACTGCTCTTCGAGTTTCTTCGAACTTCGGATCCACTTTTGACTTGCTCCCATACATGCACACCGAACTGGTTTTACTTCAGTGATGGCCAGGATATTCATGCCGACTTAATTACCGTAGAGAACTCCACTTTAACTAAGTACCGCAAGTGTACGGGTCATGAAAATAGTAAGTGGTAAATCAAGGTCATCCCACAGGGACTCAATCAAACTAGTGATTAGGTGTTAAATTTCCCTTTTTCGTTTAAGTTGAGCGAGAAGAATTGTTTGCAAGAATAAAAATAAAATCAATAAGAAACTAATAGTAGTAAAAAAAATGAATTTCAATATCGAGAAGCACAACCTAGAGTCACTAATCCCTTGTTGGTTTCTTAGATTTTATCCCCACTAAATTACTTTTGATTTAACTTAATCAGTTAATCTAGAGTATTAATGTATATAGATGCCTTCCGGTCCATCTATTTACCTATCTTAATTAATTATGTAATTCCTCACACAACTAAATAAGGCGTTTTCTAGAACGGGCTCACTCTAATTTGATTATGCGGAGCTTCTAGGTATATTCCTATCCTAGACGCAAATTACATCAAAACCTAATTCTACATTAAATTTAAATCTAATTCCACATTATTTACTCTCATGGTCAATTTAGGATTCTCTATTCCAAGTTCAACCCTAAATCCCCCAAACATGCTTACTAGTGGCCAATTACTAAGCAATAGCAATAAATACGAGAATAAATAAACTGAACTAAAATTAATCAAAAATTAATCCAGGGAATAATAACTAGAACCCACACAAGTTCATAGGTTCTCTAGGTTGAAAATGAAAATTAGCCACACATGGCTAAAACAAGATTCATAACAGAATTAAGAAATTCAAATTCAGGAATAAAGAAACACATCAAGAAGGAATAGCAAAACTTTGGATGTTCAATTCGTTCCCTGCTCTGCTTCTCCTTGTTGCTGTTTTCTTCTCGGACTTCTTGCGTGGTATTCGCAGCGTCTGTGTGTGTGTTCTGCGCTGTGCGTCGTCCCAAGTATATGGTCTGTGCGTCTTGATATGCTGCTTCGTTCTTGATCTCTGGTATTCGGCTGTTCTCGCTTCCTATTATGTGCCGCCGAATGTGTTCTGCCTTGTCTCTCTTTTTGCATCAATTCTCCAATTCAATAGATATACTTTAGGTATTGCGTGTTGGGCCGCGTGCAATCTTGGGCTTGTGTTATCCTTAATATATCTATCATGCTTGCATCAGACTCCTTTTATTTGCACAGGTACGTTTTGTTTTTACTTTGGTCAATTTAATATAATATAACAATATATTATATTATATTCCTTTTAATTTGATTTGTTTCCCAGGTGATTATGCTTCAAGCCTTTTTTCTTAGATCACACAATATCTCCTGCACAATAAAATAGGATATCAATAGATTTTCTGTTATAATATTCTTTTATCCTAGATTTAATTAAAAGATAGAAAAATATATATCTTACAATTAAATAGGTAAATTAGTAATAAATCCAGCCAATTATATCATAAAATATATACCTATTTAATTATAAAATATATCCTTATCAAATTCCCCCACACTTAAACCTTTGCTTGTCCTCAAGCAAAAGAAAGAGAATTCATTATCTGAAAAGAGCATTGCCTATGAAATTCCTAAACAGAGAGCCTTTTACCACCACACTTAGTTTATATCATCAAATCTTATTTAAGTTAATGTTTTATAAGAATAGGTCACTAAGTCAATAGCCTTAAACAATTGTAACAATATTTTAATATCCCATAATCAAAGGATCGGCAAGCAATAAGTTCAACCGTAAGATTAGTAAACGAATATTACGCTACTTAATTTCTCCAGAAAAAATTGGACTTTACCGTTTGACGTGACCCTGCACATGGGTGATGCAGCACCGGTTACTAAGTCAAGTCTAGAGATGTCAGCGGAGTTGTTGTTGTTTTTTTCTTTTCTCTTTTTGTTTTCTCTCTCTTTTTTTTTTTTACCTGAGTCATTTCCCTAAACAAAAGTTTTACTTAGCTAGCAAAGGTCATCATCTAATTTTCTAAAGAAATCATGTAGCAAAATATTCAGAAACTAATAATCTGTTGATCCTATTACAAACTATTCCCTATTCGCATAGTTCATCTCAAGGTTGCTACAAAGATTCAAGGCTTAGAGACTTAGTTGAAACATTCTTCTTTTTATTTTAATTTTTGACTTGATAATATTCACTAAGATGGGGAAAACTCAAAATTAAGGTCAATCATAAACAATAAAAAAAAATATCTTTTCAATTGTATAAGGACAAGTATAGCCAAGGAAATCATATCCCTCCCCCACACTTAAATCAAACATTGTCCTCAATGTTGTAAAAATATAAAGAAGGAAAGAAACGAGTACTCCCTTGGTTTAGGTCTCTAACTCTGATGTGGAGTTCTTCTTTTAGTACCATCCATGATGTTTCATATTTCTAGAGAGGAGCGAGTGCACACAAGACTTTGCAGCAATAAAAGGAGTGCTCATCTTCAAACCTGAATAAAAATGCAAGGAAAAAAAACAAAAACCAAATAATAATACTAATAAATGCAAGAAAAACCCTTGGGTTGCCTCCCAAGAAGCGCTTAGTTTATAGTCTTCAGCCCAACTATGTCAGCAGTCTAAGTAGGCGATGACAAGTGGTGAACCATTGTTTGCCGGTTCACTTCACCACCATGGTAATGCTTTAATCTTTGTCCATTCACTTTGAAGCAATTTCCTGTTCTCTCATCTTTAACCTCAATTGCACCTTTTGAGGACACTGAAACCACTCTGAAAGGACCAGACCACCTTGATTTAAGCTTCCTAGGAAATAAGTGCAGTCTTGAATTGAAGAGAAGCACCAACTGCCCTGGCTCAAAAGATCACTTCAAGATATGACTGTCATGCCATTTCTTTGTTCTTTCTTTATACAATCGTGCACTATCATATGCTTGAAGTCTAAATTCTTCTAACTCATTCAGTTGGAACAACCTCTTTGTTCCCGCTTGCTTGTGATCCATGTTTAGCTTCTTGATTGCCCACCATGCTTTATATTCCAATTCAAGTGGTAAATGGCATGCTTTTCCGAAAACCAGGCGATATGGTGACATGCCAATGGGGGTCCTGAAAGCTGTCCTATAAGCCCATAGAGCATCATCAAGCTTGTCAGACCAGTCTTTTCTAGTTGGGCCTACAGTTTTCTCAATAATCCTTTTAATTTCCCTGTTTGTCAACTCACACAACCCATTAGTTTGAGGATGGTATGCAAGTGACATTCGGTGGTGCACTTTATATTTCTCTAAGAGAGCTTTGAAATTCTTGTTGTTGAAGTGGGTTCCTTCATCAGTAATAATGGCTCTGGGGGTGCCAAATCTTGTCAATATATACTTCTTCAAGAATCGAATTACTGTGTTGGCATCGTTAGCTTGGCAAGCCATAGCTTCAGCCCATTTACTCACATATTCCACAGCAACGAGGATGTATTTGTTTCCTCTTGAAGATGGGAATGGACCCATGAAATCCATCCCCCAGACATCGAACAACTTAACCTCAAAGATTCCAGATTGAGGCATCTCATGTCTCTTAGAAATATTACCTGTTCTTTGACATCTATCACACTTGGTAACAAAGTGGTGAGCATCTTTAAATAAAGTAGGCCAATAAAAACCAGATTCAAGCACCTTAGATGCAGTTCTTTGCCCCCTATAATGTCCCCCATATGCAGATGCATGACATGCGTTCAAAATTTCATCTTGTTCTATCTCAGGCACACATTTTCTAATAATCGAATCAGCACATCTCTTAAAAAGAAATGGTTCTTCCCAAATATAGTAGGCAACATCATGCAAAAACTTCTTTCTTTGATAGAAATTCAAATCGTGGGGTAATACTTTACACACAAGATAGTTCACAATATCAGCATACCATGGCAAACCACAACTACTTACAGTAAACAATTGTTCATCAGGAAAACATTCATTTACCAACAAATCCTTCACATGATCAGAAGGGTTCACAATCCTAGACAAATGATCAGCAATTTGATTTTCAATTCCTTTCCTATCAACTATATGCACATCAAATTCTTGTAGCAACAAGACCCATCTAATCAATCTAGGTTTTGACTCTTTCTTTCCCAACAAATATTTAATGGTAGCATGATCAGTGTAAACTACAACCTTAACACCCATCAAATATACTCTAAATTTTTTAAAAGCAAACACTATAGCTAGCATTTCTTTTTCCGTGGTGGTGTAATTTACCTGAGCTGCTATAAGGGTCTTGCTCGCATAGTAGATAGGATGGAAGATCTTGGCATGCCTTTGTCCCAACACGCCTCCAACAGCATAGTCACTCGCATCACACACTACTTCAAAAGGTAGTGACCACTCAGGAGCTACAATGATAGGAGCTGAAGTCAATCTCCTTTTTAGTTCTTCAAAAGCCTTCATACACTCCTCATTAAACTGAAAGGGGGTATCTTTCTCAAGTAACTGCGAGAGGGGCTTTGAAATCTTGGAAAAATCTTTAATGAATCGACGATAGAATCCAGCATGGCCCAAGAAGCTTCTTACAGCTTTGACATTAGAAGGAGGAGGGAGCTGCTCAATCGCAGAAATCTTGGCTCTGTCAACCTCTAACCCTTCTTTGGAGACTTTATGACCCAAAACTATTCCTTCAGTCACCATGAAATGACACTTTTCCCAGTTGAGCACTAAGTTTGTCTCCTCACATCGTTTCAACACCTTCTCCAGATTTATCAAGCACTTTTCAAATGATTCACCAAATACCGAGAAGTCGTCCATAAACACTTCCATTATCTCTTCTATCATATCAGAGAATATACTCATCATGCATCTTTGGAAAGTGGCAGGAGCATTGCATAGACCAAACAACATTCTTCTAAAGGAAAAAGTGCCATAAGGACAGGTGAATGTTGTTTTCTCTTGATCTTCAGGAGCAACCACAATTTGATTATACCCCGAATAACCATCTAAGAAACAAGAATTCTTTACCACCAATCGGCCTAACATCTGGTCAATGAAAGGAAATGGAAAATGATCTTTCCTCGTGGCATCATTCAATTTTCTGTAATCCATGCAAATACGCCAACCGGCCACCGTACGAGTGGGGATAAGCTCATCTTGCTCATTAGTAATCACTGTCATACCTCCCTTTTTAGGAACACATTGGATCGAGAGATGGGGTAAATAATCCCAGCATCTAACCACTTAATAATTTCCTTCTTGACCACTTCTTTCATCATGGGATTTAGTCTTCTTTGATTTTGAATAGATTTCATGTGATCATCTTCCAAGAGTATCTTGTGCATTACAATTGATGGGCTTATACCTTTTATATCTGCAATTGTCCAACCTAAAGCGCTTTTGTGGCCTCGGAGAACGTTTAACAGCTGTTCTTTTTGATCTTCAGATAGGGAAGAAGAGATGATAATAGGTAGTGTCTCAGATTCACCCAAGTATGCATATTCAAGATGTGGTGGTAAGGGTTTAAGCTCTAGAATTGGTGCTTGTTCTATAGAAAGCTTCAAAGAAGTAGTTTGCCTTGATTCCCTCTCTAACAACTCAAATTGCTGTTGTGGTTTACTGTAATACGGAGAGGCTTCAAGTAACTTCTTACATTCAAATATATTTTCTTCTTCAATTTCATCAGTCCCTTGTAACACAGCTACCAAAGGTTCTTTTATAGAAAAGGACTCTAAAGCCTTTTGAATCACCTCATCAAGCACGTCAACCCTGAAGCAATCTGTAACGTCTCTAGGATACTTCAATGCCTTGTTCATGTTAAATATGACTTCTTCATTATTTACCCTCAACTTGATCTCTCCTTTTTCAACATCAATCAGAGTTCGAGCTGTGGCAAGGAAAGGTCTTCCCACGATGAGTGGTATATCTCTATCTTCATCACACCAAGACAATGAAGTCGGCGGGAAAATAAACTTGTCAACTTTAATCAGCACATCTTCAATAATGCCCTTTGGAAAAGCTAAACTTCAATCGGCTAGTCAAGTGTCACGTGGTTGGTTGAGCTTCCCCCAGTTGCAATTTTCTGAACACAGATAGTGGCATCAAGTTGACACTTGATCCTAGATCACATAATGCTCCTCCCTGAAACTTTTCTCCAATTATGCAAGGTATGGAAAAACTTCCTGGATCTTTCTGTTTAGGGGGTAACTTGTTGAGAAGAATAGCACTACACTCTTCAGTTAGGGCTACGGTTTCATAGTCACCGAACCTCCTCTTCTTACTCAGCATCTCCTTTAAGAACTTCACATAGTAGGGCATATGCTCTAATGCTTCGAGGATAGGGGTGTTAATGTGTAGCCGCTTGAAAATCTCCAAAAACTTCTTATATTTCTCGTCTAAAGCCTTCTTTTGAAATCTTTGAGGGAATGGTAAGGGTGGTACCCATTTAGAATTCTCTTGAGTTGTCTGCTTTTTCATCTCCCCTTGTTTAGATTCAATCTCAACTTTCTCTTCATTGGCTTTTTGATTTACCGCCTGTGTAGCCTCGTCATCATCCTCCATAGTAACTGTAGGATTTGTTCGATCATTTAACACTGAGGCTTCCTTCGTTGGTTTTGGAATCTTAGGCAATTCCTTTCTACTTCTCAGTGTAAGAGCTTTGCATTCCTCTTTTCCATCTCTGCACGTATTGCTTGGCAGTTCCCTTTGTTGTAAAACGTTCACAGCATTTGCAATTTGTCCCATTTGTACCTCAAGGTTCTTAATAGATGAGTTTACTCCTGCAACATATGAGTCTACTCTTGCATTAATAGCAGCTTGCTCCTGAGCATTCTTTAATTGAAAACTTGCAAGTTGAGACATCATTGCCTCTAGATCAGATTTAGGTTCTTGGGCAGGAATGACTTCCTTTTCAAATTGATAGAACCCAGGAGGGGGCACTTGTTTTGTACTAGAGGTTGACGCTTCATTAAGAGTCGCTCCATATTTCCAAGAGAGGTTAGGGTTTTTACGCCACCCAGAATTGTAGGTGTTCGAGTAAGGATTGTTCTGGTTGTTGCCACGGTAGTTACCTGCATAGTTCACTGGTTCCATCTGTTGAGATATGAGGCATTCTCCATTAACATGGCTATTTCCACAGTAATCACAAGGGCCATGAATAGCATTGACTCCCATGTGTCTACCATTAGATCGATTTACTTGAGCTTCTAAGTGATCGAACCTCTTGTTGATTGTATTTAACATTGCCATCAGCTGTGAAGAAGGGTCTTCAATAATCTTATCAACTGACTTTACTGGCCTTCTGTCATTGTTGTTCTGTAGAAAGTCAGTAGATAAGTCATCTAAGCATTTCCAGACATGATTCACCGGTTGTTTTGTAGTTCCCCCATTAGTAACAGCATTTAATTTTGATTTAGATTCAGGAGTCAACCGAGTACTGAATATTTGAAGTAAGACCCACTTCTCTAGATTATGACCAGGACTCTACCTGACAAGCAACTTGAACCTCTCCCAAGCCTCATATAGATGTTCACCAAATTGTTGAGAGAAATTTGTAAGAGCGGCTCGTGCGTCCACAATCTTATTATGTGGAAAGAATCTTGATCTGAACTTTTCTTCTAGTGTCTCCCAAGAGGTTATGATGCCCTCTTCTAAGTTGTTGAGCCATTCTTTGGCTTTCCCTTGTAGAGAGTAAGGAAAAAGCCGAAGGCGAATTACACCTTCAGGAACTCCATTCATCTTGAATGAGTCACAAACGTCAAGGAATTGTATCAGATGCCGATTGGGATCTTCTGAATTGTTTCCCGCATACTGACCCTGTAGTTCAAGCGTCTTAAGCATAGTCTGCTTGATTTCGAAATTGTTGGCTTGAAACTCAGGCACTTTGATTCCCGATCGATAACCTCGAGATTGTCTTCCCAGAAAATCGTTGATACCCAAACGATCATTTTCATCCGCAGCCATTTCTTCAGTGTCAGTGTGTATCACTTCCTCCTCTTGGTTATGCGGTGTCGAAGCTTCCAAAAGCTCTTGGATATTCCTTGTTTTCTGTGGTGTTTTAATAGCTTTGGTTCTACGCGTCATGTACCGAAGTACCTGCAAAACCAAATAAATATCAAAGTATCACACTAACACCAAAAGCTAAAAGACAAAAAAGGAATAAAAAAATGATGATGATTTTTTTTTTTTTATAAAAATTAAAAAAAAATACTCAAACTAAAACTACTAAAGGATTTCTAATACTATTCACCAATTGCCTTGAATCCCCGGCAACGCCGCCAAAAACTTGATGCTACCAAAATTTAACTAAGTACCGCAAGTGTACGGGTCATGAAAATAGTAAGTGGTAAATCAAGGTCATCCCACAGGGACTCAATCAAACTAGTGATTAGGTGTTAAATTTCCCTTTTTCGTTTAAGTTGAGCGAGAAGAATTGTTTGCAAGAATAAAAATAAAATCAATAAGAAACTAATAGTAGTAAAAAAAATGAATTTCAATATCGAGAAGCACAACCTAGAGTCACTAATCCCTTGTTGGTTTCTTAGATTTTATCCCCACTAAATTACTTTTGATTTAACTTAATCAGTTAATCTAGAGTATTAATGTATATAGATGCCTTCCGGTCCATCTATTTACCTATCTTAATTAATTATGTAATTCCTCACACAACTAAATAAGGCGTTTTCTAGAACGGGCTCACTCTAATTTGATTATGCGGAGCTTCTAGGTATATTCCTATCCTAGACGCAAATTACATCAAAACCTAATTCTACATTAAATTTAAATCTAATTCCACATTATTTACTCTCATGGTCAATTTAGGATTCCCTCTTCCAAGTTCAATCCTAAATTCCCAAAACATGCTCACTAGTGGCCAATTAATAAGCAATAGCAATAAATACGAGAATAAATAAACTGAACTAAAATTAATCAAAAATAATCCAGGGGAATAATACCTAGAACCCAAACAAGTTCATAGGTTCTCTAGGTTGAAAATGAAAATTAGCCACACATGGCTAAAACAAGATTCATAACAGAATTAAGAAATTCAAATTCAGGAATAAAGAAACACATCAAGAAGGAATAGCAAAACTTTGGATGTTCAATTCGTTCGCTGCTCTGCTTCTCCTTGTTGCTGTATTCTTCTCGGACTTCTTGCGTGGTATTCGCGGCGTCTGTGTGTGTGTTCTGCGCTGTGCGTCGTCCCAAGTATATGGTCTCTGCGTCTTGATATGCTGCTTCGTTCTTGATCTCTGGTATTCGGCTGTTCTCGCTTCCTATTATGTGCCGCCGAATGTGTTCTGCCTTGTCTCTCTTTTGCATCCATTCTCCAATTCAATAGATATACTTTAGGTATTGCGTGTTGGGCCGTGTGCAATCTTGGGCTTGTGTTATCCTTAATATATCTATCATGCTTGCATCAGACTCCTTTTATTTGCACAGGTACGTTTTGTTTTTACTTTGGTCAATTTAATATAATATAACAATATATTATATTATATTCCTTTTAATTTGATTTGTTTCCCAGGTGATTATGCTTCAAGCCTTTTTTCTTAGATCACACAATATCTCCTGCACAATAAAATAGGATATCAATAGATTTTCTGTTATAATATTCTTTTATCCTAGATTTAATTAAAAGATAGAAAAATATATATCTTACAATTAAATAGGTAAATTAGTAATAAATCCAGCCAATTATATCATAAAATATATACCTATTTAATTATAAAATATATCCTTATCAGAAACGTTTATATATTCAAAGTTATCACCTTTTCTCTCCACTTCCCTATTCAAGCCTTCCTTTCCTGCTTAGAGAAACCTCTCACTTCTTCAAATTTCTCTGTTCGCGATATTCCAACTTGCATTTCTTCATCTTCTTCCACTTTTTTCAAAATCAGGTACTCTTACTGTTTCCCTTTCTTCTTTTGTTTATGCTTTAGTCTGCATATTGCCTCCTTCTTTCTTCGACTATTCTTGCCACAACTCATTTTTCTTGTTTTCTGGGTAGACTTCTAGGCTTTTCTAGATCTACAACTTTTAGGGTTTTCTGGGTTTAGAATTGCTAGTGCTATAACTCTCCTTTAACCATCCCAAAAGTTCTTCTTCTTTTGCCTTGACTCTTTTCTCTAAAGTGTTCATGGATAAAAATAGTTCTCCGCCTTTAGACATGTATGGCAAGCCAATTCCAGAAGAAGATAGAGAAGTGGTTAAAGTACTTTCTTCTGGAACAAAATACTGTTTCTGGTCAATACCTCGAACTGAGCTGGAGAAACAAGAAGCATTACTTTGCAAACCCAGGGGTAGTGGTAGTAGGAAAAGAAACCAAACACCATCACAAGACTCTGTTGTTAACCCAAAATCCCTTCCCAATCTACCTGAAATACATAGCCAAGATCATGATGCATCGGTCCTGACCTCTCACCATCCCCAACTATTGAACATATTCCAAATCACACTGGGATCCCGTGTGTCGGACGTCCTTGAACCATGCAATGAATGTTCCTATTTGGCCATTGAACTTGTTAACGGTGACCGTTGCATGGAAGTCAAGTCAGTATTGGCCTCTTGTCGCCATAAGTTTACTTCCCAAGCCAACCCGGCATCTGAGAGCCTAGAACATCCCGTCCTGATGCCTTTCACTTCACCAAGTCATAGCTTTTTGATTTAGGTATTCCTCATGTTTCTGACTTTTACTTTTTTATTATAGGTATAGATGGGTTGATCTTTGCGCCATACCAACCTAGCCACGGTTGGGAAGTCAGGCTTCACTGGTCCTTTATGTTAGTCCTGGATTTCACCCAAGAGGGGGGGGGTGAATTGGGTGTCCGATAAAACTTTGAAACTTTGAAGATCATTTCACAACTTACTAAAAATAGTTTGTATGACAGTAAGGATTTATAAAACACTAAACAGACATACAAATATATTTGCTGGGAATATAAGAGATAAGAGAAGAGAATATGCAAACAAAGATTTATACTGGTTCGGCCAATCCTTGACCTACATCCAGTCCCCAAGCTCCACTTGAGATTTTCAATCCACTTTCTTCTTGTTTAATCCGGGCACAAATGAAGCCTTTACAAACCCACAAGTTTAGTCAGACACTTGTGCAACCTTTTACAAATCTCTTACGAGATACTCCCCTTTACTCACTGTAAGGATACAACCTTTGTAATGAATGATTACAGATAATCTTCTCTCTCAGAAGTGATAAAGATAAACACTGAAGCTCATTACAAATAATCTCACTCTCTAATATAAACTATATGATCATTGAGATAATCAGAGAGTAGGTGTATGTGTATATCAGAGTATTGGCATTTTGAATATGTAAGCTCGTGTCTCTGACATCTTCTATCTTGAATGCTTCTGCTTTTATAGTTGATGAAGAGTATTCGACCGTTTGAACAATTATTCCCATTTAGAATATGACCGTTATGTCATTTAGTGTCTTCCCTTTATTTGTGCAGGGAATCACTCTGAGTAATGGCTATATCAATTGTTTCCAAAACGAAGGACTTCATCTTCTTGACTATTGCTCTGTTCGTTGACGCGTGAAATCAATGCTCTGATTTGTTTTGCCGTTAATCAAGTGTTGATTACCTGAAACTCATTTAAACAGAATGATTAAATAGAAATTAAACGAGTTTGAATATGATCAGTAATAATGGTAAGGTGGCCCAATAATTATCAGAGATAATCAATCAGAGATAGCGTATCGAGAATCTGTTCGTATCGTTGATGCTCGAGCATGATGTTTTTCGTTGCTCGGGCAAGCTCTCTCAAGAAACAGGATTCTTCGCTGATGCTCGAGCATGCCATTATGCTTGCTCGAGCAAGCCTCAGGCAGAGGCGAGAATGAGTGCTTCAGTGATGCTGCTCGAGCATGATTTTACCTCTGCTCGATCATGGTGCTCGAGCATGCCTTTTACTCTGCTCGGGCATGACTCTTCAATTCGCAAATTCTTGCTTTTGGCTCGATGATGCTCGGGCATGCCAAATGTTCTACTCGAATAAGCTTTTGTCTTTGAGGCTTCTGATCATATGCGAATAAGTATAATACTCTCCAATACAAATCTCATCAAGTCTTCTTTCCAATGCAAGAAGAATCAACTCCAAACTCATTGTATTTCGTCCATTATCATCAGCTCCAAACTCATTCTGAACTAACCGTCCACTTTTGAGGGCCATATCTCGCTGGTCTAAAATCCGTTTTGGTTGGTTCAACTCTTTATGGAAAGCCCTTTGAGTCTAATTGAATATGCCACCAATTTCAGCTCAATTGGATTTTTAATGTGTGAGATACACTCAAATTACCGAAGCTTGGTCTGCTGTGTGACGTTGATTTCACTGTCATCTTCTAAAATTCATCTCTCTCATATGACATCATTTGGACTTGAATCTTATGTCAAAATGGCGCATTGGAAGTTTAGTTTCCAAAAATATTTGTTTCACCTCAATCGGACTTCTGGTTTGAGAGATATCATCGAAATACCAGAGGTCACCTGAAACAGAGCTGAACAGAGTAGCTGAAAGTCTTTGTTGCTCGAGCACCAGATTTGCTTCTGCTCGAGCAAGCCATTTTTCATGCTCGAGCAAGGACGTTTTTCTGCTCGAGCATGAGCAGATTTTTGCGAGAAAATGGGCTGGATGTGTACCTTGCTCGAGCATGACTTTGGTGTGCTCGAGTATGACTTCAGGAATGCAATTGTAGCTTATTTTAACCCCGAATTGAGCCATTTCAACTTCCATATCATCGTGGAGACTTCTAAAATCAATCTAAAACTTGTATATTGATTTTATCATTCCATTTAGCATGTTCTTCTTTCTTTCCTCTTCTCTTGATCATTCTCCACAATTCAATTCTTCTTTCTGCTCTTCTTTTCTCTTCATCATTCTCCATAATTTAATTCTTTCTTTCTTCTCTCCTCTTCTTCTTCTCTTGATCATTTTCATAATTCAATTCTTCAATATCTCATCTTCTTGATTAATCCCAAAATACTTTAACTTAGACTAATCTACATTAAATAATAGTAGTTAGTCAATGTAGGAGATAAATATATTACACAATCTTTTTGCTCTTAATAATGGCATATATATAAGACATCATCAAAACTAATCATATTCAACACTTTAAATGTTTTGAAGTCCACAGACTTATGGGTCATTGACGAGGTGTAACGCATCAAGAACACAATGACTGCCGAAGAACTCATCGCATTAGGCTTCCGTGAGAGAGAAGACTATACCGTCCACTTGCCCATTCATCATGAATCTGTAGCCGGCAGCCGGGCAAAAAATGATGAGCCCCATTTCTTCTATTTCTATCGTGATTGTATATCTCAGCTCGGTATTCAGTTTCCGTTCACCGGGTTTCAAATGCTCCTTCTAAATCACTTACATCTTGCTCCCTGCCAACTTCATCCCAATAGCTGGGCTTTGCCATTGCCTTTGAAAATTTTTGCAAGGCTAATAATTTAGCTTGCACCCTTCCAGTCTTCTTTTATTTTTATTCCACCCATGAGGCTCATTTCGGAAAAGATGCTGGTGACGATGCCCCATCTAAGACATCCAAGAAAGGTTGGACCTCCCTTCACAATGTTCGTGGTAGGTCTCTTTTCATACCTTTCACGGACTCATTCAAAGGCTTTAAGACCGCCTTTTTTAAGGTGGTTGTCAAGTTCGGGCAGTTGCCTTGGTTCTTTCAAACCCTTGATTCTGGGGAGTGGTGGAGAAATTTCCCCTATACTGGGCTCCGGGTCATCATGCCCTCTCACCTTCTGCATTTGACTTTCCTGCCCATACTTTTTCTGATGCTAAAAACGAAACAATATCCTTTCTAGAACATAAGATCGTAGAACATGGCCCATTAAACTCGATCGACTATATTCCAACATCTTAGGCCAAGAAACGACCTGTGGCGAGTACATATATTTCCTTTTATCATGTCGCATTACATGGCTCTTGGACTCTATTAAATGAGTGACTAATCATATGCTTTTGTGTTGCAGATCTGAGAATAGGAAAGAGGCATTCTTTTGCTGACGCACTGGAAAACACTGAAATCGTGAAAGTGGGGTCCAGCAAAAAAAAAATTACTATGCCAGAATCCAGGATGGCTGGTGCTAGTAAAGGTAGTCGGCCTACCCCAGCTAAAAAGTCCAAAACCAGCCAAGGAACCCCGGCCCTAAAATCCAAAGAGACTGTCTCAGCCAAGACAGAGATTCCTGTCCCAACTTTGACAGAGATTCCTGTCACCTCCCCATTTATGGAGGTTCTTATCGCCTCTCCTTCTCCAAGTCTTCCTGTTGCCTCTCCTTCTTCAAATCTTCTTCCACCACCACCCATCTTGGAACTCCCCCACAGGGTTGTCTGGGAACAGGGGACCAAGGTGCCCTTTCAGCTATGCAATGTTGTCTGCCTTCCAAATCACTTCTTGGAATCATCAAAGTATGGCACCGCAGTAGGATATGGCAAGGCTAGAGCAGTATGCTTTAAAAAATGTCGAATTGGCTTGAGCTCTAACTACCTTGAACGTTAGGTATGCCAACTAGGCGGCCGAGCTGAAGAAGTTTGAATCGGACACAAGGAATCATATCCGCAAATCCCAAGACCTGGTAAAAGCAGTCAAAGACGACGCCCTAAAACAAGTGTAAACGGTCGAAGCGGTGAGGGACCAGATGACAGAGAACTGCAAAAGGTCAAAGAGGACTTGAAAAAAGGGAGAGGGGACTTGGAGAAGGGAAAAGAAGAGCTGGAGAAGGTGAACTCGAAATTGCACTAGCTTCAACAGGATAGTGCCTGGGGCAAAAAGGCCTTGGAGCTATCCCAGACGAAGAAGTAAGATTTCATTACGGAGTTGAATGCCCTCTGAGCAGTCATTGCTGAAAAGGATGCGGCCATAAATAAAGCTACTTCATACTTTTTTTGTAAACGTCGTTGAGCAGATCCAGCTCTTGAATCCCGACGTTGAACTCAACACTGTTGGATCTGATTATATGTCTTTTGTTAATGAAGACATGATAGTCCCGATGTTTCCTTTTCCCGACCGTGCCTCCGAAAGTGAGTTGGGAGGAAACTAGGGTGGGGACGAAGGTGAAGAAGTTCAAATCGACGCAGGAGCTCTTTCCTCTTGATGGCTGGGATTCCAGCTCTGCTTTTATTTCATTGTTCGGGGTATTGAGGCCCTTTATTTGCTTCCTTTATAGCTTTTCCCCGGGATAATAACCCGGTTGATATTCTTTGTAAGCCTTTGACATTCCTACACAGAAATCATGTAAATAATTTCAATTTAATGAAAAAAACTTACTTTCTGCACATATCAAATTATTGCCGATTACTTGTCAAACTTGAATACTCCTCCGAGATGGACTCTCACATCACATTCGTTGCATTTTATGAACTTGAATTTATTTTCAAAGTTCTATTAAATGACTTGGCCAAAGTCAAAAGTATTCACGTAGGATCTGCTTAGATGTTCATCCGGTATTATAACTAGGCAATATATTTGTGAAGATTTTCATTAATCTAGCACACTATATTCGGCTCATATGTCCAGAACGTAACCCGGGGTAAAAGCAATCTGTCATGTGTTTGAATTCAATTTTAACCAAACTTTAAACATTTTGACTTGATCAAGGTCAAAATGACGGTTCACTTTCCTTCCTCAGGATTTAATAATAGACTTGGCGGCATAGCCTTCGCAAATGGTCTTACATACATCCTTAATTTGAATGTATTAATACGAGCTTGTGGATCCTGAGTTCCATCATATGTAGGCAAGTCGACCAAGTTAAAATTATTTGGGTATAGAGCATCAGCAATCTCGTTCGAGAAAGGGCTACTGTTATTTTCCCCTCTGCTATACTTTCTTTTGTACTTGTCGAGTACACTCTTTGTTTGTAGTGTCGTATCTCGGTTTGACATTACTGTATCCCGGATAGGCTTAGCTTGTTTGTTCTTCAAAGATGTATGGTCTGGACCCTGAGCTTCGGGAGTCTGAACCTGATCTCGGTCGATCAAGTTCTTTTTGAAATGATTATCCCAAGGGCCTTTGGCATTAACTTGCCAAAATCCTATGGAAGTGGTCCGGCTCAATTTATCCTGGACCTTGTTTCGATACAAATTTTCAATTCGCCTGAGGCGCTCCTCGAGCAAACTTATTCTTTAGCTATCTTCTTGCCGAGAGTCTTTTGTATCAATTTGAGTAGAAGCCGTGACATTAAACCTTTTGGACCTTCTTTCATTTTGGCTCTCATTCACGACCCGACATTCGCCAGTATTGACTTGAGCAAAAGTTTCAACCCGACTAGGACCAGCTTGGTCCCAGTTAATATTACGAACAAGGATATCGGCCCGACTAGGACCATGCGTACCCCGGCTATCGATTCTTCTGAGATGTTCTTCCAACAGCTACATCCTCTGCTCCTCTTCCTGCCGCCAAAATGCATTGCGACGGTCAAAATGTCCTATTGTCTCTGAAGTCGGTTAAGCTGCTCCATCCTCTCCATTTGATTCATCACAGTAATCAAGGAAGATTGTATTATTCGAATATTGGGATCAATGATAGGAGGGACTTACAGCTAGACAGCTGGGGAGGGTGTCGTGTCTGACGCATCTTTAGATTCCACTTGATTACCTTCTGGAAGAATATCCTCCGGTACCAGTAGATACTGAGCCAGATGCTCTTCAAATGTAGGTTGCTGCTCAGGGAGCCTTGCAAACTCAGGTTGGAGCTGCTGCTCCTGCTGGCAACTGGTCCTACCAAGGTCTCTAGCCACGGCTTCTAGTATTTCCAATCATTTTTGGTCGTTTGGGAATCAAAGTTTATCTCACCCCACGGTCGGTGCCAATGCTCTATTATAGAACATAGATGTTAGCTAGCCTCAATGGACTAGGATATTTATATTGGATCGGTGACTCTCTCCAAAATGTCTATAAGAAGATATCAAAGAGATGATGATTTTTCAAGGATGTCTATAAGGAAGACTCCCAAGAATAATCGGTGGATCACTGAGCTACATAGATATGGCGTTTAACTAAAATGGGGTAGGGTGTGTGCTCAATGTAACTGTATAGTAAATATTGTGAATCGAGAGTGTGCACCTATTAGGTTAGGCTCCTATTTATAGAGATTACTTCTAGGGTTTCAGTCCTTGGGCTTTGTGCGCCTCCAGGCCCAAGTGTCTGTTCCAATACCTGTACTTTCCGAGATTATAGTCTTGATTATAGGCCAATTAGTGTTTTAGCTACTTATGGAGGGATTCTGGTACAATTGTCCTTGCTGAGTCGCATGACAAATGGGCTTCATATATGAATCCATAACACCTTGGATCCTAAATATATAACCAATTTGACTTTTTTGTTGAGATTGAGAAGTTAATTAAATTACTTTAAATTATTTATATTTATCGTTTTTTATCCAAACTAATTTGTCTTACTTATAAATTGATATATGATTAAATAACTTATTTAATTTCCTTAATCCTTCCAAAAAAGTTAACTGAGTCTTATATTTAGACTGGAGGTAGTATTTGTTTATCGTTGTACTTATTGTTGTCATGTGAAAATTCATCTTATCTCTTTTAGGTACATTTTCCCCACGCTTTTGTGCCTCTCCATATTTCTGCCAGGGAAAATGGTTTGTCTGTGACTGTAGCAAATTGGTCCCACAAAAACAACCAAGGCATC
The DNA here is from genome assembly GCA_025563575.1 of Acacia pycnantha. Taxonomy (NCBI): domain Eukaryota; kingdom Viridiplantae; phylum Streptophyta; class Magnoliopsida; order Fabales; family Fabaceae; genus Acacia; species Acacia pycnantha. The sequence goes on from JAMWYP010000230.1 coordinate 293,170, forward strand.
AATCAATCAAGAGACGGTTTCCCTCACAAATGAAAATACCAGAAATTGAGAACTTCATACGAGATTATTATGACAGAAAACATTATTACTATTCTATTGCAGAACACAGATGTCTAACCTCAATGGGCTAGTAGGTTGTTTATATTGGATCAGTGACTCTCTTCCAGATACCTATAAGCAGATACCAAAGAGAGGATGATTGTTCTAGGATGTCTATAAGGAAGACACCGAAGAATATCAGGAAGATCATTGTGCTACACAGGTATGGCGTTTTGCCAAAAGGGGTGAGTTGTGTGCACAGTGAGACTGAATAGTAAAAATAGTGTGAATCGAGGATCTGTACCTTTTAGATTATCTCCTTATTTATAGAAGTTACCTAGGGTTTGGAGTCGTTGGGCTTTGTGCGCCTCCTGGCCTTGCTCCAGCTCACTATCTGCACATGTTTTATGATTATAGCCATAATTATAGGCCAATTAGTGTTTTACCTGATTAAGGAGGGATTCTGGTACAAATGTCCTTTCTGGGCCATATGACAAATGGGCCTCATATTTGAGTCCATAACAATTACATACAGGCATATATGTTGCTTTAAGATTTTGGAAAATTTTCTACACAATAACCATGGACTGCTCTAGGTTCAACAAACAAAGGAAAATGCATTTGAAGTCGGCAAACAACTGGTCCAAGAGTAAATCACCACACCAATATATTAATTCTGTGGATTTCATCTTAAACCATCTAACATGAAGTCCAAATATATTTTGACGGTTAGACCATGAATATCAAATGATGCCCACATTACTGCATACTCACAAAATTCTAAAGACAAAAGTGTGGAAACCAAGAAAGAGAGAAAATACAGAGCATCTACAATCATTGTTTGCATAAGCAGCCAGACATACCTGTATGGACATGGAATCTACTGCAGCAGTTCAGAAAGAGGTTGAGCCGCGTTAGAGTACATGACGTGGTTCATCAGGCTACTAGTTACTTACTTTGAGGCGATTCAATCTACCCAACAGTAGAGAGTAACAAACTATAGCTTCAAGCATACCCTACGGGAAATTAGAACGTGAGAGATACTGCTACAGACTGAATAATGGGAATAAAGCCATAATATGAAGCATGAGCAACAGTAAGACACTTACGATACAAGAGATTCGAGGTGACCTCCACATGGCGGTGAAACATACGATAGGAAAAAAAAAATTGAGACAATCGAGTTATAAATATTTTATTATAAAGAAAGAAGTAATACAAATAAAGAGGACAAGATATCTTTAAATACAATAGAAAGAAAAAGAATACAAGAAAAGCAACTAAATATGTAAACGCTTTCTTATCCCTCTGCAGGTTCACCAAAGGAAACTCCTTTTAATGAATCAACTGACCTACATCAAATACATCAAAATCTTAAGCAGTTCTTAGCAGCATTTGGGATCCGCATTAATGTATTATTGTATGACACGGTTCACTTGAGAAATGAAATCAAATATGACATTTCCTTCCCTCAACCTGGACCAAACAAGAAGGCATACATGACCAGAAGTATATAACATGCATTCATCAGCTCCATTTCAATTCAATATATTGCAGAGTATATGAAGAAAAATGCTGCAACGCCCTCCTTTTTCCATAAAACCACCCCACCCAGAGAAGTAAAATAACTCTGTTTCTAATTAAACATGGCAAAAGGAAAAACTGTTGAAGAACACTTGGCATATAGAGAGTACCTTTCCGAATTGAGTACTTATTATGAATTTGATTCACAATGGTCAAGTTGAACTAGGCATGTCTACTCCATCCATATGACAATGTTGATGAATCTGCAACATCCAGATACATTGACAAATGATCAACAATGTTCCCTTTTGGGAAGATAAGTATCCTCCTGTTCGTTGCAATTTTAATGGCAGTCAAAACCAACAGTCAAGACCTGCATAATATAGCATCCATACACACTAGTAGACATATTAACAACTAAAAAATGTTGGCAGATAGCAATTCACCAAAAAAAACAATATTGAAGATATTAATTCACCCAAAAATAATATTGGCAAAAATCAATGTACCACTTGTAACCACCGATAGAAAGCATGTCAGAGTAGAGTTTTCTTGTCAACTGGGAAAAACTTTAAATGGTCCAAGTGAATCTCCCTGATGGTGAAACCATTAAAAATAAGTAACTCAATCAGTTCTACATACCATTATGCCATTTATAAAACAACTGAGGAAGTTTTAAATCTTCAAAATATTAAATGGAGCAAATAAACAAGACAAGACCCTGAGAATATTCACACAGAATACCATCCACATTGAAGCCCGTCGTTGGAAGCCTTTCTACTTATATAGAGGCAGCCCGCGCATTTCTCACCTGTTCTTTGCTGATGACCTCTTCCTGTTCACAGAAGCCTCCAGTAATCAAATGGTTGAGGTCCGTAATGTAATGCAAAATTTCTGCGAAGTATCTGGACATCGTATCAATTTTGACAAATCTCGAATGTTTTGTTCTAAAAATATCAATTTGAACAGAGCTCTTGGAATGAGCCAACTTCTTGGTATTGGGATTACTGCTGATATTGGAAAATACTTGGGGGTTCCTATTATCCACAAAAGAGTAACCCAAGCCACTTACCACCATATTGTGCAAAGAACCACGAAGAAGCTATCCATGTGGAAAAGCAAATTTTTGACTATTGCAGGTCGCTTGGTGCTTATTAAATCTGTTTTATCTTCTCTACCCAGCCACTGCATGCAATCTACCCTTCTTCCTATTTGTACAATTAGTGAAATTGAGAGTATTTCTAGAAATTTCTTATGGTCTCAAGATGTGGATGTTAAAAAAATGCACCTTGTTGCTTGGGATAAAATTACTCAAGCTAAGAAGCAAGGTGGCCTGGGCTTCAAAAATATTTGTCGCCAGAACAAAGCTTTTATAATGAAGCTTTGTTGGAGTCTCCTCACTAAGAAAGATGCCCTTTGGGTTCAATGTATATGGTCCAAGTATAATTGTGGTGATTTTGAATTGCCCAATATCTACAGGAAAAGAAACTCCTCCTCTGCTTGGAAAGCGATTGTTGCAGTATAGGATAAATTTATCAAGGGTGTTGGTAAAAAGGTTAGGCCGTTGGGACATCAACAGATGGCACGAAACTCTTCCTCTAGATATTATAAATCTCATTTCCAAAAGGTCCCCTCCGTCCAACAACTCCGTGGATTGTTTTACCTGGAGAGCAGCAAAGGATGGTGGCTTCTCGATGAAATCTGCTTATTATTATCTTTCTGATAGAAATAATGCAAATACTAACAATTTCTTGACCCAGGTGCGGAAATGGCAAATCCTGGAGAAATTTAAATATTTTATGTGGCAAGTTGGTCACGAGAGACTTGTCACCAGCTCTCTTCGGGCAAAACGAGGACTTACCAATGATAATTTTTGTCCTTTCCAATGTAACATCGAGGAAAGTGTGATTCATATTCTTCGTGACTGTGAGCGAGCGCGAAACTTGTGGAAGCAACTTTTAAAATCTAACTATTTCTCTCAGTTTTTTTTTCTGGCAGCTTACAGGTTTGGCTCAATTGGAACACCGCTCATAAGCCAGGTAAAGGAAGATTTCAAAATTACTCGTGGTAAAGAATCCTTAGCCTAGGGTGCTGGTTACTTTGGACAACCCGCTGCAAATTCCAATTTTAAGGAGCTGACACAGATACCAGGGAGTTACTTCACCAGTGCAACTACCTCCTTATGGAAAATGCAGCAAATCAACAGTTTCATCACCAGATCTTCCAACTCAATAAGCTAGAGGAGGAATCCTAGACGCCCCCGCCTGCAAATGTGGTCCGGATTGATGTGGATGGATCAGTCCGACACCAACAACAAGCAGCTTGTGGAGGAGTGATAAGAAATGCACAGGGAGAATGGTTGACGGGCTTCTATAAATCCATTGGCCTTTACTCTATTATTGAAGCTGAAATCTATGCGATCATGATAGGGTTAAAGATCAGTCTTCAGATGGGGTTTCAGAAAGTTGTTCTTTATTCTGACTCTCTAGATGCCATCAATATCCTTATGAGAGACTGTCCTACAGATCATCCTCTCAGAGACATTACTGGAGAAACTAGAGACTTATTGTTCCGAGACTGGGACGTGGAGCTACATTATACTCGAAGAGAAAACAACTCTTGTGCTGATTTCATGGCCAAAGAAGGGCATGGTGCTGCTGCTGATGCCGATGTGGTTCTGGTTTGAACAATTCCCGAAGGATATCGTGATATGGTTTTGAAGGACCAGTGGTCCTACCACCACTAGCTTATTTTCTAGTTTGTTGTATTTAGGGCTAGATTTTTCATAGTCTAGTTCCCTTCTCATCTTTTCAAGCTTTGGCTTGCCTTTTCTAATAAAAAAGAAAAAAAAAAAGAATACCATCCACATTCCAACCTGAGAAACAGCCTTGGCTACCCCAGCACACCTGGAACTTATGCAAGATAACTGACCAATAGAAAAACAACAAAATGAACCTTGCTAACTACTTCGTGTTCATTAAGCCTAGCGCTCAATTTACATTAAGCATAGTAAACAAAAACACCAAACCGACTGCCCTAAACAATACATATGATCTGATAAGTAACCAAACCAGTAATATGAAAATGAAAAGATTGTAACATTGTAGGCCTCTTGTAACATCCCCAATTCTCATGTAAGTTAATTAATGGAATACAAGAATTTTTCACGAAGTAGTGGTCAATGATATATTATTTTTCTGACAAGATAAATTAATTTTTGGGAAAATAAACAGGAATTATTTGAAATGTGGTTAATAAATTTGGTTATAGATAATTTGAGATAAGTAATGTCAAGAAGGCAAAAATATATATTTTTCCCTCATTATTCTTATATTTTTCGTCTAATAAAACGAGGGAAAAATATGATGAAAAATTAGTGGAGTTTCAATATAAGTCTAAATTACCTTAAAAAGATAGACATTGGGTGAGACTTATATAATACAAAATTTTTCTTCCCCATATTTTTTCCCTTGGCGTCAGATGTGAGGAAGTAGGAAATAGTTGTCAAGCTTTAGGGGTAAGAGAGATTTGATGGAGCTGTCAAAACATAACTATTGGAAGAAGGATACACTATACGAGTAAGGAAAGAAAGAAATCAAATCTTTCTTCATTAATCCTCAACGTGAGATGGAAAAAAAAGGGAATAAAAAAAAATATTTCCTCCATCCACTAGTGCAAAAAAGGGCTTTAAGACTGCCTCATTTGGAGCGGATAATCGACGCACCGGTCTTAAAGGTGTGACCGGTGGCAGTTTTGTAAATAAAAAGAACTTCTTAAACAATGAAGGGCTATAAGACTCGCCTCATTTAGAGCGGATAAACGAAGCACCGGTCTTAATGGTGTGACCGGTGGCAGGTTTGTAAATAAAAAGAACTTCTTACACAATGAAGGACGCCTCATTAAGACCGGACTAATTATCGACCGGTCCTAAATATGTGACCGGTGGCATATTTGTAAATATAAAGAACTTCTTATTCGGATCAATTTTTCATAGATCTTATCCAGACCTGTTAAAATAACAACCGGCCTTAAAAATGTTAATAAAAAAATTGAAATATCAAATACTTTTATGTAGAAATCTCATCAAGGCAGACTTATATTTTCTACACTCCAAAATAATACGGAAAAATATAAATATAAAGGTATTAAAGTTTTAAGACCGAACTTATATAAAAGCCGGTCTTAAAACTTTGATTTTTAAGACCGAACTTAAAATTTGTCCGGTACTAAAGTTTAAATAAAGAGTAAATACCCGTTTTGGTCCCTGGAAAACACACGGATGCCCTTTTTGGTCCCTGAGTAAAGGAAATGTCGTTTTGGTCCTTTTTAGGGACTAAAAATGACCTTTTTGGGAATTTATGAGGGATTAAAATGTCCAAAAAAATGTCCAAAAGGACTAAAATGGACCTTATTTTTCCATTTTAGGGACCAAAAAATGACTTCTTTTTTTTCAGGGACCAAAAAGGGCATCCGTATGTTTTCCAGGGACCAAAAAGGGTATTTACTCTTAAATAAAAAAGTAATAAATGTTAAGACCATAGTTACAGAATGACCGGTCTTAAAAGTTAGACTTTTAAGAACGGACCAAAAATTTGGCCGGTACTAAAGTTTGAATAAAAAATTAATTAATTTTAAGACCTAGGACATATATAGAGATCGGTCTTAAAGGTTATCTTTTAAGACCGTATATGTGTATTTGTCCGGTCTTAAAAATGAAGCGCCAAACGTTAACTTCACGCTGAAGCTTTTGTCACTCTCACATTGTCACTCTCATACTCTCACCGAAGAACCCCGTTCACGTTGCGAAACCCTTCCTGTTCCATTACCTCTCTTCCTCGCCCGCGTACCGTTAGCCTCTGTTACTCCCTCATTTTCTCAGGAATTCCTCTCTTACTGTCTTGAAAATGAACGGTGAAAACGATTCCACTCGTGTTCTTGAAACTCCAGATCTTGGTTTGACCGGGAGGGTCGGACAAACGAACCCTCTTCATCTCACATTGAGCCTCCTCGCCGTGCACGCCGTGGTAGAAGCGGCACACGAATGATGGAAGTATCCCTTAGTCGGAATCTTGGGACGAAGATCGAGATTCATTTTGATGAAAATTTGCAACCTTTCGGTCCTAATAAAAGCACATATACTAGTTTTGTCGGCGTTCTAGTACGCAGCAAGGTTAGCATTTTGGTGATGAGTGGAAAAATGTGGACCAAAAATAATAAAGGATCCTATGTGGGACACTATCCGGCTTACATTCACCGTCCCCGAGTCCGAGAAGTTCAAAGACTCAACATTGTCTTATTGGCCGAGCGGTTCGGGAAGTTTAAGACCTTTCGGCTAACACTTATATTTTTGCCGAGGAGAAGCCCGACCATCAACCCCAGGACAAGTACAAATTTATTGATGAACAAACTTGGCAACAATTTGTTCGAAGCGGACCACCACTCGAAGCTCGGTGAGTTATATTTAGTTTTGTTTGCACTTTTGTTTGCTTATTAACCCGTGAGGATATGTGAATGTTATTGTGTACATCTAATCCTCGTTAGTTAAATGGTTTGGTGTGTGAATAGAAGTATACATTTGCTGCCTTTGTCCCGCATGAGAGGAGCATGTCCTAGTTCCATGCAAGTTTGATATGTAAACCGTGTAATGGCCATGGTTAGACGTTCTTTGTTAGTTAGTTAGTTATTCTAATATGTGTAGGAACCATTTATGATGAATGAATGAATTGACCGAGTTGGCAGCATTTCGCAACTCCCTTTCCTTTGGTTTTCCCAATTTCTTCTACAATGCTACATCTTCCTTAAGTAAAATGTTGAAACTTGATGAAGTGAATTTGACTAATGTTTGACGTTCATATCAAGCGAAGTTCTCTAATTTCGTTAGTGACATGGCTGGAATTCATAATTGATATATAGTTGTTTTCAATCCTAATTCACGTAAAATAAGGGAAAAATATCGGGAGATTGGGAGAAAGAATGATTGCCCACACGGGGCTTCTCGCGGCGGATATGAAAAGGCCGAAAAGATTTGATGGCGGCCAAACGGAAGAGATTGGAAGATGAAGTTGAATCCAATCCTTCTACGGTAGTTGACCGGCCGCCATCTCCAATACGTCGCGAGGAGCTCGGTTGTATATTCGGCAAAGCCAAGCGGCACCTACACGAGTGAAAAACTCGTGTAGTTCTTTGAACGAATTGCCGGGCGTGTAAGGGGGATTGGAGGACGGGTAGGCCTAAAGCAATACTTTGGTAAATCCAAACGCCACAGACAAAGTATGGTTACCCGGGAGGAGATGGATCGACGCCGCCAAATTAAGTGAGGAATCGGCGGCGAAAGATGCTACATTGAGGATGTTTCAATCGAGATGAGCAAGATGAAGGAGGAGATGGAGAAAATGAAGTTCCTCCCGAGCTCTCGGCCGAGAGACAGTGTGGATCCCTTGACACCTTGGTGAACCTATGCAGCAGAGAGCACTAGAGGGAGCTGCATTGTTGGACGATCGAGTCGAGCAACCTTGTCATCGTATGTGGAGGATCGTGATGGTCATAGACAATTGGTTGCTAAAGGGGTCATCCACAATTTGGGATCAACTGTACACCACGAACAAATGGCCGATGATGAAGTCGAGTGTCGGTTGAAGAGGTGATCTTTGATGCACTGTCCCTCTCCCAACCGATGAGTGAAGGTTGTGAGTGATGTCAAGGGAACCTTCATCTCTTGGCCAGTGAAGCTTGTAGATGTCTCTACTCCTCCTCAAGCTCCACCCCCTCCTCAAGCTCCAGTCCCTCCTCAAGCTCCACCCCCTCCTCAAGCTCCATCCCCTACCGCTAACTTGACGGCCAAGGAAAAAATAAAAGATTTGGTAGCCAAAAATTGGTTTAAAGATAAATCTTGGCCTGTCAATGAAGTAGTAGGCCTCCCTCATCCTCAACCGCTTTTAGTTGATAATGAAGATGTAGAGTCCATGCTGCTTCTGGAGCTGAGGTTACTAGTGCATGTGTTCAACTATTTATGAAGTAAGTATCTTCTTCCTTGATTACATAATTGAAATGCACCGTTTAGACACACATATATACATATATACTAATTCCCTCATCGATGTCATTCTTGTAGGTGCATGCACGAGAAACTGGTTCAAGAGGGCAAAATTTCGGATTTTGGATTCTTGTGCCCGGTGTATGCAAGCACAACACTACCTCTGGAATTGAGACAGAGTACATATCAAATAGGTTGTGTAAAGTGCAAAGAAAGGTGTACTTGTTTCCACACTGGCTCGGGTATACATATATACTTGTCTCGCAATTCACTTAATATAATTATGCTACATATATATATATCACCGAGTACTTTCTGCTTTGTGAATTTTCAGCAACCACCGGCGTTGGTCATCATGAACATGGAGTTGCATTATGTTATCTTCTTATGCTCCACTCACAACGATCCATCGACTACGTTGCGGTGATGATCAACAAGTAAGAATGTCATTTTGATCGTCTTGTCTCGAAATCTCTGTTGTGAATTTTCAGTGAACATTACCGATAAATTTCGATTTTGATGATAGTGCCATGAAGACCTTAGTGTTGATGTAAAAAAGCGTGGTGCTCGGCTCACGAGATCCTAAATGGCACAAAATTAAGGTTAGTACATAATTGGACATGACATAATTGCCTTCGAAGTTGGTCGATAAGCTATATATGCTCTTATATATATTTATTGTTATTTTTAGACCCGTCGAAATAACCGAACGATCGAACTTATGTGGCCCGTACGTCATGAAACACTTATATGATATTGTGACGAAGGGAAACACTAAAGTCACTTTAAGGGTAAGATGTTATGGCTGAATTCGATCATCGATGGCTTAATGTTACATATGAAATATGCACATAATATGTTAATTTGTTTGTCTTTGATGTTACGAGGTTTGCTGTGAAGAGCCATTTGATGATGATGAAATCGAGCACATACGCGAGGTTTTTGTGAATATCTGTATAAACTAGTCTTAGAAAATCCAAGTCAAGACAATAATTAATGTCCTAAATTAATTCATTTGTAAATAATATATGATCTTTGTAGCAACAATAGCCTTCTCGTACATATGTTTATTTTTTCGACTAGCTAATTAATTCATTTGTAAATATAGCAATGTAATTCAATAATAAATTTGTTTATTTTTTCGAACAATTTGTGTGTGTCCATTTTGGGTTTCTGAATGAATGGGATGGTGGATAAAGCTATTTAGTGCTTGAAATTTGAGGTAAAGGCAGATGTTGAAAATGAGCCGATGAGGCTCACGAAAAGTATTCGCGACTTTTAGGACCGTATATTTTTTAAAAGTGCGGTCCTAAAGGTCTTCGTCCATTTTAAGACCGTATATTTAACAAATATCCGGTCCTAAAAGTCTTCGTCTAATTCTAAAAATTTGGGTAGAGACTTTTAGGACCGTATATTTGTTAAAAGTACGGTCCTAAAGGTCTTCGTCCATTTTAAGACCGTATATTTAACAAATATCCGGTCCTAAAAGTCTTCGTCTAATTCTAAAAAATTTGGGTAGAGACTTTTAGGACCTTATATTTGTTAAAAGTACGGTCCTAAAAGTATAGAAAATATACGGCTAAATTATTAGGACCGTTTATTTGTTAGTAGTCAGGTCTTAAAAGTCTTCATTTTATTTAAAAGATTGCCGAAACCTTTAGGACCGTATATTTGTTAGTTGTCCGCTCCTAACTTTAAATTTTAAAATAAAGCTTAATTTTTAGGACTGAGGAATTTTATACGTCCGGTCCTAATATTCTTCATTTAAATAGAGTTGGTGACTCGATTTTCAGACATATCGTTAGGGTTCAAGGCAACCATGTTTAAGCGTTCTTCTCAAGTTTTGTGCTTCGTTGTTCTCGTTTCTACTTTTACGGATGTGAAGAACGTCATCGGTGTCCCTTTTCTTTTTGTCGGAAAAAGAAAGAAGATAACGAAAGCGACACGAAAATTTTCATCACATCGGAAAAGTAGAGGGAAGACAACGATGGTCCAAACTTGAGAATAGTCGTCACTCTGTTTGTTTTTATTCGAAAAAGGTAAATAATGTTTTTGTTTTGTTTTGTATGGTCGCAAGTGTTAACTTTATTCTGCAAATTTTTAAGATTGATCACCACGAATAGGACAATGTTTTGTTTGTTCTTGTTGTCGGAGAAAAAAGAACATAAAGTTAAAGACAAACAAGGAAGGCGATTGGGAAATAAAAATTTTATTTAATAATTTTTTTTTTCTGCTGCCTCATAAGGCAGCAGTACAAAAAAAAACTTAAAAATTCTAATCCTCCCCATCGTTGTCGGAGGGGAGGGAATGGTCGGAGACGTCGTCATCAGAGGTATGGTACTCAACGTCATTGGCGTCGAGTACCGCTTTCAGCTTGTTGTTGACGGCGTGATAGACTGAAACAGTTGCCCAAGCTTCGGTCTATATGATCGACGCGGCTATCAGTGCTCCGGCATCGCCGGAAGTTCGGTTTCGGAGGCAACGGAGGAGGATATGGAGGTGCCTCGGGATTTCGCCTGAAGGAGGACCTCGTCGTGGTGGAGAAGCCATTACGGTGGAGGTTCTAGGAGGAGATGGAGATGAATGTTAAGAAAGTAACAACGGGTTTAAATAGAGAACCCATCACGAAGAATGTGAAACGGGAAACATTAACGAGGAGACGCATATTTGCTCGGAATACGAGGAGACGCCTAGTTGGGAAGTTTATGTGGAAGCCGAAGAGACTCGAATTCATTTCAACAATGGGGAAGGGACTCTTGAAAAGAATGAACTTTCATTTCAACAATGAGTTTTAGGACCGGATATTTGATAAAAGGACGGTCTTAAAAGTAATTGAATTAAAAATTAGTTTTAGGACCGGATACCAAGTAATATATCGGTCTTAAATGAGTTTTAGGACCGGATATTTGATAAAAGGACGGTCTTAAAAGTAATTGAATTAAAATTAGGACCGGATATAAGATAAAAGTCCGGTCTTAAAAGTTTGTATAAAAGTAATTTGACGAATTCATCATCGACGTTTATCTCTCCCGCCATCTGTCTTTATATACTCCACACACTACCTCCTCTTTGTCCTTGTTAACTCCTCACTTCCTAGCTCTCGCCCCAACTTCTCAAAATCCTCAAACCATGGTTAGATACAAGCAAACCGCTCGTAGGGGTGCATACACGCCTCGGCTCTCGTGCCATGGCTAGATCATTATATGGTGCGCCTCCTCCGGCGACGGTGCGTCGTATTGTTTCCGAAGACTCTCGGGTCGTTGGACCCATTGTTATTTCTTCGGATGATGAAGAGATTGCTCATGCCGCACCCCCTCGATCCTTCTCGCCGATCCTTTTCTTGCCGAGTTCAACCGTCATCTTGAAGCCGGCCATGCAGATGTTCGTAATCCCCTCTCCAACTGTTGGCCCAGGCGCGCCTACCTCGACCCCTCTCCGCTCTCCCGTAATGATCCATTCATATTGCGGGTGGAGAGAATAAGACAACAACTTGCTGATCTGTAATTCATTAAAGAAACTTATTCTCCAATTTTGCTTTATTTTTTGTCCAAAAAATATCATTTATTTTATTGATTTAATATACCAATCACGAAGGCCATTAAGACCGGACATTTTATTTTATAAGTAACGGATCTAAAGATTTTGAGCAAAAAAAAAAAGATCTAAAGATAATTTGAATTTTAGGACCGGATGTTTTAAAAACATCCGGTCTTAAAAATTAAAAATCTAATAAAATTTTAGGACCGGATAATTTTAATACTCCGGTCTTAAAATGTTAGTTGTATCTTTAGGACCGGACATTTAATTAATAACCGGTATTAATAAAATCCAAATGCAACATCAACGTTCGTGAGCGGAGAAGTAAGACGACTCAGCAAACGCATATGCTACAGGTTAGTCCACAAGACCTTCATCCCCTGCATTTAATTTCCTCGTCTTGCATTTATTTTGGTTATTCGATTCACTGTGATGCATTTATGACCAAATGTAATTCTTAATTCGTCTAAATAATATATAGGAATTCTACTATGGATCACAGTTGGATAGATGCTTTACGAACGAGTATTGAATATCGAATGGGGTTAGGGAATTTATAGAATTTGCTAAAAAAATGCCCATGATGATGGGGAAGTATTATTGCCCTTGTGTGAAATGTTTGAATGAGTGTCGACTATGTCTCAAGTTATACGCACACATTTAATTTGTCACGGATTTTGTAAGACTTATACGGTATGGGTATGGCATGGTGAACAAGTGCCATCAAGTGGGAAACAACATGGGAAGTGGCCTTTGATGATAATGACACGGATATGGATGATCGCATAGAGGACATTATCCGTGATGTAGGAGAAGAGGCTTTGAGCGATCACATGCATATGGTAATATGTGCGGTGATGCGAGACACCGCTATACCGTGGGTGTAAAAATACCAATTGTTGAACGCCGTATTGAAATTGGTAAGCTTGAAGGCACGTCATGGATGGAGCGACAAGAGTTTTTCGAATTGCTTGAGGCTTTGAAGGACATGCTTCCGGATGATAACGTGTTGCCGCATCGCTACTATGATGCTAAGAAGATACTTTGTCCACTGGGGATGGAGTACAAAAAGATCCATGCATGCCCGAATGATTGTGTATTATATAGAAAAGAGTTTGAAGAGAAGCAGAGTTGTCCGATGTGTGAAACCCCACGGTACAAGTCAGATAAGGGGCCTGCAAAAGTGTTGTGGTATCTTCCAATCATACCAAGGTTCAAGCGGTTGTTTGCGAATGAAAATGATGCAAAAAATCTGAGGTGGCATGCAGATGAGAGGATTTCAGATGGACAGCTTCGACATCCGGCCGATTCTTCTCAATGGAAGAAGATCGATCAATTATTTCCGAACTTCGGCGAAGAACCTAGGAACCTCAGGCTTGACCTTAGCACGAATGGAATGAATCCCTATGGAAGCCTTAGCAAGATACATAGCTCATGGCCCGTAGTCCCGATTGTTTACAACTTATCTCCTATGTTATGCATGAAACGAAAGTACATCATCTTTGTCTATGTTGATTTCAGGACCAAAACAACCCGGAAATGACATAGATGTTTACCTAGAGCCCTTGATCGAAGACTTGAAGGAGTTGTGGGAAGAAGGTGTCGATGTTTTTGACTCTTTCAAGAAGGAGGTCTTTAGAATGAGAGCCATGATATTTTGTACTATAAACGACTTCCCAAACATATGGGAACTTGTCAGTATAGTGTAAAAGGCCATAAAGCATGTCCGGTTTGTGAAGAAGGCACATGCTACCATCAACTTCAACATGGAAGAAAGACGGTGTATCTTGGACATAGGAGATTTCTTAGACGGGGCCACCCATATCGTCGATTAAAGAAGGCCTTTTTGGTGGCCAAGAGTATGAAGAAGCTCCGGTGGCATTGACTGGGAGCAAGTGTATGAAAAGGTTAAAAATATCGGTGTCATCTTCGGTAAGCATGGAAAGAGTAGAAAAGAAACAAATATATGGAAGAAGAGATCTGTATTCTTTGATCTTCCCTATTGGCGCAATCTTGATGTGAGACATTGTATTGATGTCATGCATGTGGAGAAGAACGTATGTGATAGTATTGTGGGCACGCTTCTCAACATACAAGGTAGTTCGAAGGATGGTGTGAAGGCAAGATTGGATTTGCAAGCAATGGGAATACGCGAAGACTTGCATCCAAGGCCATATGGGAAGAGAACTTATTGTCTCCCGGCTTCTCATACTTTGTCTAAGGATGAGAAACAAAGCTTTTGTGAGTGTTTACATGGCACAAAAGTTCCCTCGGGGTATTCTTCAAATTTTAAGAGGCTTGTCTCGATGAAGGACTTGAGATTAGTAGGCCAAAAGTCTCATGACTGTCATGTCTTGATGCAACAGCTACTCCCAGTAGCTATTCGAGGATCGCCGAATATGATCTTCGGGTCGTTTTGACTAGACTTTGTTTCTTCTTCAATGCGGTTTGTAGTAAAGTTTTCAAGATTGAAAAGTTGGATGAATTGGAGAATGAAGGATATCTTATCTTGTGCCACCTTGAAAAGCTTTTTGTTCCTTCATTTTTTGACATCATGGTTCATCTCATTGTTCATCTAGTGAGGAGATAAAGTTGTGCGGCCCTATCCATTTACGGTGGATGTACCCTATTGAAAGATCTATGAAATTCCTAAAAGGGTATGTGAAGAACGCGTCACGGCTGGAAGCATCAATTGTTCGAAATATGTTTGAAGAGGCCATGGAATTTTGTCAAAATTATTTGTCCAAAGTAAGACATATTGGGCTTCCAAAACGTCGGCATCTGTGAAGGGGGTAGACGTGGGGCTTCGGTAAAGAGTGTGGATCGTGATGAATTGTCACAAGTCCACTTATACATCTTGAATAATGTTGATGAAGTTCAAGCCGGCATATCTCGCACATAAAGAGGTGTAAGGAAAGAGAACCATCGAATGACCGAACAAAGGTTGATTAGGGAGCATAACAGAACTTTTGCAACTGGTTCAAACAAAAGGTCGAGGGATCCGAATGTGTTTCGAGACAATGAAATGGTTAGCACGTGGTCCCGAGTTTGATGTCATAAGTTGGAATTCGTATGTGATCAATGGTTATACATTTTACACGAAGTCCCTAGATGATAGGAGCACAGTCCGAACAGTGGTGTTATGTTAGAGGTGAATCTATGCACTTCTCCGGTTCGAAAGACAAGAGGCCTAAATTGGCGGTCATGCCATATTATGGGGTTATTGAAGAGATTTGGGAGGTGGACTATGTCAAAGTTAGATTTCCCATCTTCAAATGCAAGTGGGTTAATGTCAATAATGGTGTTCTGATCGATCGACTAGGATTCACTTTAGTCGATGTCAATAGTAGAAGTTTTGGAGATGAACCTTTTATTATGGCAGATCATGCAAAACAAGTGTTCTATATCACCGATCAAGAAAATAAAATGTGGTCTGTAGCTCTCCAAGGAAAGAGGGTCATTGATATTGATGAGGAAAGTCATTCAAATTATGGTGATCTTCCTGAGAGTACTCCTTTACAAGGGGTCTAGGACATGAACGAAGAAGATGAAGCGGATAATGAACCCGGCATAAGAAATGATCATCAAGAAGGGATATGGGAGGATATCACTTTATAAAAGTGTCAATTCATAAGGTAATTAATATTCATATGCGTATTCTTAGAAAACTTTAAGGTTTTAACAATTATTATATGTTGTCTATGTTCTTAATTAAACAATGTCATCATTGAATATGAATTTGTTCTTGTTTTGTTTTTGTGGCAGGATCCGTTTCAAAGGGGCATGTTATAAAAGAGGATGCATGTTACGTTGTTGGGTGGGAATCAAATGAAGGCATGGTGAATAATATATTGGACTACATTTGTATGTTGAATTACGTGCCGCATGTATTGTAACTCATTGCCTTTGTAATTAGTTATATGTTAGCTTATTGTATAAATTACTTTAGTTGTTTTAGACTTAATTAAGAGGCCATATAACTCATGGTGGATAATATTTGTATTCTTTTTCCCAATTCAATTTATTCATGTTCATAGCTTGTAGCTTAAAGTATATCGATTTTTATGTGCTGTTTTGGATGGTGGATTTGTGTATATATATTGATCAGGAAGAACAGAACGGGGAAAAATACGGGAAAATTTAGACCGCAAATAAAAATACGCTCTTAAATGTTCAAATATTAAGACCGGATGTATATATAACACCGCTCTTAAAGGTGTTAAGCCGGTCTTAAAAGTTGGTCTTTTAAGACCGGTCCATTGAAAAAGTCGGTCTTGAAAGTCAGTCTTTTAAGACCGGGTAATTGAAAAAAGTCGGTCTTAGAGTCCTCTATCTTTAGGACCGGATTGATATTTGTCCGGTCTTAATATTTGGATCTTTTAAGAGCGGTCGATATTTATTTAGTACGACTTTTAAGACCGAAGGTTTAAAATGTCCGGTCTTAAAGAAAATCTTTAAGACCGTGTAAAAGTCCGGTCTTAAAGGTCGACTTTTAATACCGCCTGGAACAAGACTGCTCGCGGGTCCGGTCCTAATGTACCTTTTTTGTCCGGTCTTAAAAGCCTTTTTTCCACTAGTGATCAGCCAAGTAATTGTATCACGTGTAAAGAGGCATTGGAGAAGACACAACATGTGTCCTCATACTTTCTCTATAGTGTCAGACGTGTGAGAAGGGAAGGGTAGGGAAATAATGATCTAATATTAGGTTCACTTTTGAGCTGAGATGAACTGATGGATTGGACAATATTAATTAAAGAAGGAGAGAGGGAGTATCAAGAGGCATGGATCACTTTCACAATTTTTTTTTTCAAATACTTCCCATCATACCCGGCGGAAATAGAAGCCAAAAGGAATAGAAGAGGGGTTAAGGTGCGATTTTACCAACGAACTATTAGCTCAGGAGCGTCCAGCACAATTAACTATTAAGTGAACCAAAAATACCAACAAACTTTTTAAAAAGGAGCGCTCAGCACAACGCCATTAACACTGCAGTTAACAAAAGTTAACCTCAGTTATCTATGGTGCGAGATTGGCCAACGAACTCTTACTCCAGGAGCGCCCTGCACAAAATTCTAAATTTTACTAAATTAAATAATTTTTTTTCTCAATTGTCATTATTCAAAACTACTTGTATAGATATCTATGGACAAAAATTATTCATTCTTTAATTTTGTCAAAATTATAATTTGCTAAAATAAACAAAAGTTTTAATAAAAAATATAATTATATGATTTAAATAAAACTCAAGGTGTTTTATAATTTATTATATATGTTAAACAAAAAACTATATGATTTATTTTTATAATAAAACTCACATAAATTTCTTCTAAAATAAAATAATAATTTTTATGAGAAAAAGAATGTATGATAAATGATATGAGAGAATTAGAGTAAAATATGTAAAAGTGCACTTATTAATCAAATAAATTAGAGTAAATTTATGTATGTATTTTTACTCTATCATGATTTTTATTTTTATTTTTATTTCTAAATATAAGTCTTATTAATCTAAATTTATAAGTATAATTTGTTTCCCTCTTTAAATTATAGCAAGAAATTTAGGTTAGTAGTTCTTAAAGCTCAATTGTGTCAATTTCCGTATAACTTATTCCCAACGATACATTATCTATCTTGAATATAATGATATTAAGTTAACGGAAAAATCGAAAGAAAAGAATATAAAACACCTTGAGTTTTATTTAAATCATATAATTATATTTTTAATTAAAACTTTTGTTTATTTTAGCAAATTATAATTTTGACAAAATTAAAGAATGAATAATTTTTATCCATAGATATCTATACAAGTAGTTTTGAATAATGACAATTGAGAAAAATTATTTAATTTAGTAAAATTTAGAATTTTGTGCTGGGCGCTCCTTGAAGTAAGAGTTCGTTGGCCAATCTGCACCTTAGATAACGGAGGTTAACTTTTTGTTAACGGTATTAATGGCGTTGTGCTGAGCGCTCCTTTTTAAAAAGTTTGTTGGTATTTTTGGTCCACTTAATAGTTAATTGTGCTGGACGCTCCTGAGCCAATAGTTTGTTGGTAAAATCACACCTTAACCCAATAGAAAAGACACAATTTCTCCTATAATTTTCTTAGCATCTGGACGTGAGAGAGAGAGAGAGAGGAATAAGAAACATTTTTTTCTCTCTTCCCAAGTTTCCTCAGAACGTCGGATGTGAAGAACCAAGAGAAATCATAAAAATATTTTCCTTCTCAAACCTCCTCAGAAGCGCCGGCCAAGTGAGTAGTGGAAATCAAATATTTTTTTTTTATTCCTCTAGAATGGTGAAGAGAAATCTAGACGCAAGTTGGGTCTAGAACCGACCTTGGGATCTATTTAAGGAACTCATCTCCTTCCTTTGAGGTTGTTGGACGTGTGGAGAAGGAGAAAATAAGAAGATCAAAAATCAACAAGAAGATACAAATAGGGCTAGCAAAACGTCCAAAGAGGTAAGCAAGGTCCTTAGATTCTCAAACCACTTTCTTCTGCGGTCTCTCATGTAAACTCAGACCCTAAGGAAAATCTTTCATGGTGAGTTGAAGGTTGAGGCCGAAAAGGAGGAAGAAATATCTCTAAGGATCAAAGTCTCAAGTCAATAGAAGACCAAGATCAAGTAAGTAATAACCCTAACTACTTTATGATCTTATAGTTTCTAAATTAGAAATGTATGTTCCTTGAGTGTATAAACGTTGGGTCTGACTAGTTTATAAAAAGGGTGAGTAGAGATTCAAACATGAAGTTTATGGTTTAGGAGGAAATATCAATATAATATAAGAAGAGTTGGTGGGTAAGAAAATGAAATATTGATTACTTAATTCAGAGGAAGAATTTCATCCATCCTCCTAAATACCATGATCTAATTCGTTTTTCTTAAGTTTTAATGTCTCTAAAGTGTCTAAAATGATTATTTGTATAGGACTAAGCTTGGGTTATATTTTAGAATCAAGAACAAAAGTTCAAAAACGTAAAAGGTGTTTATTGAAGATTTTAAGAAGACAGTATGCTTCTGATCTATCAAATGGGCTTATCAATAATGATTTTCTTTCTGAGAAAAAAGAATTTAATTTTTTTGAAGAATTGAGAAAGTCTTATTTTAAGTCATCAAATAAATAGAAGGAGTTATTTATATCTATATTTTGATTATTTTTAGGGATACTTTGATTTCAGTGTCGGAGAAAAATATTTTTACTGATATCTGTGGTCATCGACCAGGTAGTAACTTTAATCCTCATATGCCTTGTGTTACTTTGTATGTTTGTATTTTCCATGATTGTACATGCGTTTGTATGCATTCAGTGTGGTCTGGGTTCAGAGCCCGACTACTGTGTCTTTCCTAGCGCTGTGGATCCGGGGCTTGCTTTGTTGAGTAGTCCTGCGTTTGTTTCTAGGACATTTAGTCCTTCCACAGTTAACACGGTATATACTTGGTATGTTGTATTTGTGTTACTGTGTGTTTGTTACTGAATGCTATTATCTTATGTTTTCCTGATTATGGTTACATACATACACTGTTTATGTATTACATATAAGATTAATGGTTACTTTGGGATCCATTTATGAATCCCAGATTTTGTAGGGCCTCTGTAAGTTCTTTGAGGGTAGATTTTGGAGAAAAGGGTAAGACTACCAGGCAGGAGTAGATGGAGTCGTTGATGGCGGTGGAAGACTATTTTGTTATTTATTTTTTAAATTGGATAACTGTATATTCTTTTGGCCTTACAGGCACTGGTGGACTACTGTATATTTAACCCTTCAGGGATTATATTTTGTTACTTACATTTAATTATACCAGTATTGTCTAAAATCCAACCGGGTAATGCTCTGCCGCGATAAACTCTGATGTATGCTAATCAGTAGTAATTAGATGATATATGATAATTATTTAATGGGAATCCCTCTATCCGTCACCCGCAAGGACGAGGCCGGTAGCGATGTTACACCTCTTGTGCTAATAAAATGGGTATTGGGCCTGAATGAACTGTTTTTCTTTAAGACAACACAATACAACCCCTGTCTCTTTGCAAAAACATGGGGGTTTTTCAAATCTTTTGTTTGGACTTTAATTAAATGGTCTGTGACGCTAACTTTGTAATGGATCAATTAACACACTCGTTGAAACTTCAAGCAAATGTACAAAAGACCAAGGCTACCAAGCAAGAAATCAATAAGATGAGGAAACTGGCATTGGCCAACATAGTCAAAGTGTATGCATCCGGTGGTGGCATCACACAACTGTCCCCATTGAAATAGATCCTCTGAGGAAAATCCCAACCCTTCTCCAACGTCAAGTTTGATTCATCCCTTCCAATAAGTAGCTCTGACTTACATTAGCAGAAGAGGTAGCTTGGTTCAGAACATAATTGTAAAACTTAATTCCCCAAAGCATTGATGCATCATCTGTTCACTCAATTAATGCAAGAAAGGAAAAATCAAAATAGACTCAAGAATCATAACTGAACATTATTGTTAGCTAACTTGTTAAAACTCATACACATGCATAGTTCCCGTTAGAAACAAAGCAGGAAAACATTAAAAAAAAGTAACCTAACCAGTTATACATATCGTTATTCCATTTATAAAACAAAAGAAAAGGTTTTAAATCTTCATAATTATAAATGGAGCGAATAAACACGGGCATAAAAAATGCTTTTAAGACCGGACAAAATAGGTATCGTAAGACCGGATCTGTGACTGGTCTTGTTCCAAGCGGTCTTAAAAGTCTGTTACTTTTAAGACCGGATGTGCGTCCGGTCTTAAAAAAAATACTTTTTAGACCGGATTTTAAAATATGAGGTCTTAAAAGTCAGACTTTTAAGACTGGACTTTTTAAACATCTAGTCTTAAAAGTCCCTTTCCGTCACCAAAAAAAAAAAATAGAATGGACTTTTAAGATCGGATGTGAAAACACATCCGGTCTTAAAAATTCCTTTCTATGAAAAAAAACAGTGAGATTGTAGACGCCTGAGCTGCCTCAGAGAGAACTCTGTTTCCAGATCTTTCACCAGAGGAACTAAAACAAATAGATTCAGAGAGGAAAGTACCTAAGCTGCCTTAGAGAGAACTCTGAGAAGAGGTAGACGAAGAAGAAGGAACAAAGAAAATTTTGGGTGGAAGCAAAAAAAAAAAAAAAACGATACAATGACAGAGAGGGAGGTCAAGAGAAGAGTAATACCATTTTGCATTCCTCGAAGAAGTTATGGGAAGCCATTCATCTATCTTCTTCTACTCATCCATTCGCTTGTCTATCTGTCATTTTTGTGTGTGCACATTTCAATATATTCAAAAACAATAACAACAAACAAAAACAATCGATCAAGAACGTAGAAATAAGCAAAACACACATAACATGTTTACCTCAAGAGAGTCAGCAATTGCAAACAGAGACTCGATCCCATGGAAATCAAGTTTGGAGCTTTTTCGTCACTGAGAAGGAGGAGATGAGCAATAAAACAAAGAAATAAAAAAATTGATATTTAATTTCAAACTTAAGCTGAAATCTACATCAATGATTTACTATCTTTCTTGACCTGATAACGCATGACTATCTTTAACACACGCATATATATATACATACATATATATACACACACACACACACACACACATATATATATACCATATAAGCGAACAACCAGGTTATATGCTTAAATATAGAAAAGATATGGGTATGAGGATACTATAACCAACCATCAAGCCTCAGGGTTTGACCAAATATGATCCGGGTCATGGAAGGATACCTGTCCTCTTTCATATAGGAATACTTTTATAGAGAGCTAAAATCTCTCAGACCTTCCTCCTTCAGATCACATTCAGCACAACCTTCCTTCGTTTCCTACTGGAGGCGTAACTAAAACTTGATTTTATGGTTTTTATATGATCATAACCAAACCTTAGCCTTATTTGAACATATAACCATGTGTGTCTTACAGGACCATAACTAACGAACTGCTGATAATATTACTCCCTAATTTGATCCCCTTAGAAAATTAGAGACTCATACCTTAGATTTGTTCCACAGATATTTGAAGTATGCTTCAAAGAAAGTAATAATTAAACTTTGGAATTTTATTTCACAAACACAAAGCAATTGTACAAGAGAGGTAGTGATTTGAGTGATATCTCAAACTCGGTGTGTGTTGCAATGTGAGATTACATGGCTTTATATAGATAGTCGGCATTCCAACTGCTTCCTAACTCTGACATACACATTTACGTAAAGTTATAAAAAGTCTAAGAGTCTACAAAAACTATAAAAGGCTACCTATTGTACTTTGTACTTTTTTGTCACCATACATTTATTACAAACTTTACACCTAAGGTACTTTACACTTACTACAACTATTTGCACAAGATAACACTTACGTAAGGCTTCTGCACATATAAGGCATATAAGACAAATGTACTTTACTTTTTTTTTTTTGTCTCTCAATTTTCATTTTTTTTTCAATTTTTTTTTCAAACTTTTGCCAGTGTCGGCAAAACTTCTACCATACACGTTGCATCTTCATTTACACTCCTTTGCTTCAAATCTTTAACCTGTCAGCACTTTGTCGGTGTCGGCAAGCTTCCTTGTCTTCTTCCACTTTACTTCAAATCTTCAAAGGACACTGAGATCTGTTTCTGGATCTTCAATATCTTGCATAGCTTTTTCTCTTTCCTCAAAATTCTTACACCTGTGATTAGAGTGCTCTGCCAAAAGATTACATATCTTCTTCTTTGTTTTTTCTGAGTTTTCCATACTGTTATTTCTCAATCTGTCATACCATTGTACAAACAGTGGTTGATTGGAAAGAGATTTGCCGTGTCTCCCAAAATAAACCAAGTTCGAAAACAATTTGCAGAATTAGGGAACCTGGGTCGTTTCCCAACGAATTTGCAGCGGGCTCGATTTAATAACAATAGTCAAACAGAATGGTGAAATTGGGGGTTTTAGGGTTTTATGATTCAGCAGATTAAAACGAAATAAATTGAAATAAACAGACGAGAAAAACGTTGATGGACTTAAGCAGATTAAAAGCGACCAACCCAACGATCGATTCCAGAATCATGCATCATTGAACGAAATATAACTAATCACGTTTGGTTCCGGATGAATCGAAATCTCTGCATTCATCCGGAGAATCCCTCACCTAGACGATCGCCTAGAATTTATTCGAACAGTGGCGTATCACTGTGCAATCGCACAGCAACACTAAAACCTAGTCCGAATTCAGTCCTTGGGATGAACCAAACCGAATATTAAATCTAATATTCGAACTATTTTCAGAATCGAATCTGATAAGATGAAAACAGAATTGATTAAGTTACCGATTAGGCACAAGTTCTCTGGACGAATCATGGAATCCTCATCGTTGGGTCAATCACAGGGGGTTTAGCCGAGCATGGCTGGAAAAACTGAAGAAAAGATGAAGAACGCGAAAAACCCTAAGAACATGCGAAAATCGGTAGAGAGAATTTGCATAAAATCGTGAAACCCTAATGTCAAAATCCTGAATTCGTGAATGCCTCCTGTTTTTGGCGGCTGCCTTACTTAAAAATAACCTAAAACGAAAATGGGCCCTAATAGTTTTAGCCCAAAACAGAAATAAAATAAAACTGGACTTAAATTACAAAATTCGGGTCCAAATAATATCCAGAATTGTGCATCCGAATTCGGCTCCAAAATCGACCGCCCTCTTGACCGAATTGGCTCTTGATGTCTTCATAACAATTGTAGCCCTCTGAATCATCTGAAATATGAGACAAAAATGAGGCAAGTCCGATGTCTGGTTCAAGAGTTATGGTAGAAATAGTGAAGTAATACAAAACTGGAATTTTATTATTAAAAATGACTAAAATGCAATAAAAGGCTCAAGGCCCAAATAAACATAAAAGCCACTATTTATTAGATAAAGGGTCCTAAGTTATTACTAAAGAGACAAAAATAAGTGTATAAAATATTCAATTATCATTGATCATGCGATGTCTTTCCAAATGCTGCGATTATTGATGTCATTCCACAATAATAAACCCATTGCTTCTCACTTTTAATAGCTTTGGTCATTTCTTGAAATATAATATGATAATTTTGAGCTCTAATATTAGACATCTTGTTCTGAAATTCCTGGTCGTCTTCAATATCTTCTTTTATCTCAGCTTTCGTCTCTATAGGCTTCTTTGTTGTTCCAAGTCGAATTAAACTGATCGGAGGATAAAACTTCTCTGGTGTGATTTCTGCAACTGTTGAATAAAATCTAATATATACGCTGTGTTGAGTTACAACTCCAACATATATTTTAACTGCTTCTTACAAGGCTACTGGAAATTCTTTGATTTCTGTGGGTTCAGGATTATTGGGTATATAAATGGCATGTAACATTCCATATTGGTATAAAATTCTTATTAAATCTGGTGAAGTTCCTGGGTAGGCTACAATTTTATTAAAGGAAAAATGGGAGGCATATTTGACATGTGGATCCAAAATTTCCATGTTTCCAGTCTTACTAACAAGGGTTTTTAAGTATAGGTATTTAGAATGAGTGTCAAAGGTATCAATTCTTGTGATTCTAGGGATCGAGGTTGATGCTTCAACTATTTTTCCTTTTTGTTTTCTACGGGCTTCTTCTTGCATTTGGGTTTTTATAATTTCATTGAAAGGGGTTATAGTTTGAAGTGTTTGGGCAGTAGGCCCACTAACATTTTCTTGGGTAGATGACCCATCTCTAGTTTGAGTTTGGGTAGATGACCCAATTTGAGTGTATGACTCATTAAAGGGCTTAATTCCAAGTCAGTTTGTATTGCTGAGTCAGTAGTACTTACATTTTTTTTTCCATTACCTTCCAACTTGTCTATTCTTCTGAACAGAGTTTCAAATTGTTGGTTTAGATGAGCAATACTGCTTAAAAGACTTTGTATAGATGAACTGCACTGACTGTTTAACAGACTAAATTCATTTTTAGAATGTTTAAATCTGCTAATGTTGTCTGGCATGCATTACAAGTCTGAGTAGAATTCATTTCTGAACTGGATCCTGCATTAGATTCCATCTGCTCATAAAATCTGCAATAAGATTATTCTTTCTTGGCACATATTCAATGACAAAATCATAATAAGCCAAATCTCCTTGCCATTTAAATAACATTTTATTTGCCAATTTTTCTGTTTTTATTCCTTTATCAAGCCAAGATTTAACTTGTGTATTATCAGTCATAATTATAAATTGTGAATTAACTATAAACAATTCAAAATTCTCAACTGCTTTAACTATTGCTAATAATTCTTTCCAATTTGAATGATATTTCCATTGAGCTTCCAAAAATTTTCCGCTTGCATATCCAGTTATAATTTCTTCTCATTTTTCATTTTCATGATATAAAGCTGCACCCCAATATTGATCCGATGCATCAATATAAATTATCCATTTTACATCTTTTTGTAAGGGTATTGTTAATTTAGGTAATTTTTGACAAATTTTCTTCAATTGTTCAATTATTTTAATTGTTTCATTATCTCATTTCCATTCTGTTTTTTCTCCTGCTAACTTAGAGATTTTTGAAGTTAATTTTGCTAAATTTGGCACATAATTTCTTACTTGATTAATTAATCCTAAAAATGCTTGTAAATCTTTCTTATTTGTTATTTTACCAAATTCTAAGACTTTTTTACTTATATGATCTTGTAATTCTATTCCATTTGTAGTTATTATCTGTCCTAAGAAATGTATTTCTTGTTTTCTTAATATTGATTTTTTAGGTGATATATTCAAACCTTTTTCTTTTATTAAATCCACAAATTGATTTAGATGTTTTTCATGTTCTTCTGCATTATCTGAAAATATTAATATATCATCTATATATATTACAGCAAAATTTCTTATAGGCAATAACAATTTGGATACAAATTCTTGAAATATACTGGGACTATTATGATATCCCATAGGTAATACATTTCATTCATACAAACCTTCAGAAGTACTGAAAGTTGTATACTTCTTACTATCTTCTTCTAGTTTTACTTGAAAAAATTCTGATTTACAATCAAATTTGCTAAATATGTTCTTTCCTCCTATAAGATTAAATAATAATTCCATTTTAGGTATTGGATATCTATTTCTAATAGCTATACTATTCAATTTCTTATAATTTATAACCATTCTACTTTTTCCTCTTCTTTCTTCACTAAGTTTTTTAACAATCATTGCTGGTGAAGAGTATTCAGATCTACTTTCTCTTATCAAGTTATATTTTTCCATTTCATTTATATGCATTACAAATTCTTCTTTATCCTCAGTTGTCCAAGGATAAGGTTTCCAGTTTATTTCTTTACTATAATATTTTAATTCTATCTTTTGCCATTGGTTTAGATTTTTCCCGATGTATTAATGGATTTTCACTAAAATTTTCTAATATTCTTTGTTCTATAGATTTTTCTTCTCTTATTGTTAACGTTGCTAACATATGTTCTATTTTTACTGGTTCATTATTCTGTAAGAATTGCACTTCTTCTTTATGTTTTTTCTTTTCAATTTTTTCATTTTTCCTTTTATAAGGGCTTGTTATTCTTACTCCTATAGCTTGATGTTTACAAGGTGTCGTTAAATACTAAAGCTTTTTCTATAAAAGTAAAAGGGTAATATTTTTCCAAAAAGTCTAATCCTAAGATTATATCACATTGAGGTTCATTATATTGATTTAATTCTTGAATTTTTAATTCATAATTTCCTATCTGTACCATTACATTTTGTGCTTCTAATTCTATCATATGTATTTCTCTTCCTACTGATTCCATTCTAATAATTCTATTTTTCTTTTTCCACATTTCAGGTGGTAAAACATTATATTTTGCTACTGTTAAATTTGCTCATGTATCTACTAAAGCATGATATTTTCTAGCTCTATATTTTTCATAATTAAATTTTATCAATATGTAATATAATGGTCTTTCACTCATACTCTTGATAATATTTACAATTTCTTTTTAAGGTTGCTTTTACACATTTCTCTTTCATTAATCATTCTTCTAATATTATCTATAACAGGGTGATAGAGTCCTGGGTATCTAATATATAAGTCTGCATATCCCATTCTTTTTATAATACTTATTTGCATTTTATTTGATTTATTTATTCTTTTAATTACAATTCTCATTAGTGCTTTATCTGTGTTTAACACTTTAATTATATTATTATCACATTTATAATATGTTTGCCATACCATTCTTTGATTTCCTGATCTTCCAACTATTCTTCTTGCTTGTATAATGCTCCTATTTTTTGCCATATCCAGTTTGATAAATAAATTACTTATTATACTCTTGATAATACTTCTAAATGATTTTTAATTACATTTTTTACACAATTTCTTTGTCCTAAAAATTCATAAGCTTCTTCTATTTGTTGTATAGCTTGGTTTGCTATTAATGAATTATAAGGGTCTTGCGCTTCCATAAGCCTATTATATGCTTCTAATACTCTTCCATATTCTATTCTATCTACATATCTTATTAATTTAAGGGCTAGTCTGAATAAACTTATTTTTGTTTGCACATTTCTTCCAAAATATGTTATTCCAGGTCTTTGATTCATACTCTAGATAATAATTCTAATTTTTGTTTCAAGTGAAATTTTACAGTTTTACATTCATTTAATCTTGTTCTAATATGATCAGCATAAACTGGGTGACGAATAAGATTATCAGGTGTTAGTACTATTTTATACTTTTTGATTTTTTCTTTTAATTTATTTATTAATATTCTTATCAAAGTTACATCTGCATCTTGCACTATTGTAGTTTCATCTACTTCCAATGTTTGATCAAATCTTTTATATATAAATATCATTTTATTTCTATTTTCATCCCATTCAATACTTATGTCTTCGTAAATCATGATAATTTTGGTATTATAATTGTTTGATGATTTAAGTTTATCATTATTCTTGTATCTTGGATTCTATACGGTTTTACTAATTCTAGAAAATCTCTTCCTAACAATATCTTATAATTAAATCCTAAATTTTCTTTTACTAATAAGTTTAAATTGATTGTATCTCTATTATTAAATCTTAATACTACATTAGATTTTGTTTGATTTCCTTCTAATATTAAATTATCTTCTGTAAATCCTATGTCTATTTCACTTTTGAGTAAATACCCTTTTTGGTCCCTGGAAAAAACACGGATGCCCTTTTTGGTCACTGAAAAAAAAATAAGTCACTTTTAGTCCCTAAAATGAAAAAATAAGGTCCCTTTTAGTCCTTTTGATCATTTTTTTGGACATTTTAATCCCTCAATTCCCAAAAGGTCATTTTTAGTCCCTAAAAAGGACCAAAATGACATTTCTTTTACTCAGGGACGAAAAAGGGTCAAATGTGTTTTTCCAGGGACCAAAAAGGGTATTTACTCTTCACTTTTTCTAAATGTTCATCAATTTTTGCTATAACTTCTTTCCATGACATATCAGATTTTACTTCTAATTTTATATAAATTTCATTTTGAGGTCTAATTTCTCTTAAATTTGAACTTATTGGTCTTTCAACTAATAAATTTCTTCGATTAAAATTATCCATAACTTCTTGTGATGTATCTATTGTTCTAAGACTTAAAGTTTTATTCATACTTCTACTAGGTGACGGTCTATTATATATATTCCATATTGGATTTTCTGATGTATTTATTTTTAAAGATCTCTGTCCTAATATATTATTAGTAATAATTCTTCTGGGAGTTTGTACATAATAATCTCTAGTATTATCTAGTTCTAATTTTAACATTTCTGGTATAGTAATTCTTTTCGGGTCAGTTTTAATTTCTCCTATTACAGGCATAAAATATTTATCTATTGTTACTTTATCTTTATTATATATTTTATGTTTATTTGAAAATACAAATCCTATCATTGTTGTTATACTTATGCTTCTAGATCCTGGTTGCAATCTTACATTATGTAAATTATGATATACTAAGATTGATTTATCCATGTTTTCTTCTTCTCTACTAATTGCAAAATTGGTATTTAAAGTAATTTTAATTTTTGATATATTAAATTTCCTGCTATCATTTCTAAAATACTATCTTCCACATTACTAATTATTCTTCCATCTGTTATTAATAATTCTAATGGCGAATCTATTCCACTCGGAAAATAAGCTTTTACCATAACTTGCACTCCTGCTATATATATTTTTGATATTTCATCTTTAAAAGGTATTTTTGATATTTCATGTTCTATTAAAGCTTTACTTATTAAAGGTATTCTCAATACTCCTTCTGTTAAAGTTGATTCTATCGGAAATTTCTTTTCTAATATTACACATTGTGATTTTTCTTTTTTCTTATTTTTTTAACATTTTGCTTACTTTGTCGAGAAATTTTTCATTTTTTATGTTATTAATTGTCATGTCTAAATCTTTTTCTTTTATTTTATCATATTGTTCTTTATTAAATGTTATTCTTCTTTCTATTGAACTTTCCTCAGTATTTACATATTCTTCATATTCTTCAAATTCTTCATTATTTGTAATTTCATTATTTTCTATTTCTTCTGCATTCATCACATTATATAATTTTTATTTTGATCTAAATATTCTTTTTCTATATCTTCTTCATCTTCTGATGTAATACCCGGATATTTATTATCTAAAAAATTATAAATAAATTGGATATTTCTGATAAGTGAAGTTTTGACCTTAAGACTTGTGTAAATATAGGCTATTTTTCTAAGTTAAATTAGAGAATTTAAGGGCCAAAGTGCCAAAATGACGAAAATGCCCCTAAGGGACATAAATAACTTAGAAAAATTATGAAAAAATCCTAAAAGGCAGTAAAATGACCAAGTGAATTATGAGAGTATATTATCTCTAGTTATGGTAATTTAATAAATTATGAAGTTGGAGAAATTGAATAAGAATGCTCAAAAAGTAGTGAAATGACTAAAATACCCTTGTAAATCCTAAAATAATGCGAAGACATGGAAACATAAATGTCAGTATAAAAGTTATGAGGAATTCTAACTAAGAAAATTATCAACTATTGATGAGGAAGTAATTAGGTATTTATTGGCTAATTACTTAAGTATAAGCAAATGAAATTCATGAATAATTATATAAAACCCTAAAATTAGTGGTTTTTGGCTTAAAATTAGTAAAAATATATTTTCTACTTAATTGGAAATTTTTGAGAAAAATGGATGATTTTAGGTATTTTTAAGCCTAAATACAAGAATGAGCCAATTAGGGATTTTTGTGAAATTTTTGAGAAAATTTAAATAAGTAATTAATTAATTAATTAATTAATTAAAAA
The DNA here is from genome assembly GCA_025563575.1 of Acacia pycnantha. Taxonomy (NCBI): domain Eukaryota; kingdom Viridiplantae; phylum Streptophyta; class Magnoliopsida; order Fabales; family Fabaceae; genus Acacia; species Acacia pycnantha. Next base: position 323,589 of record JAMWYP010000230.1, read on the forward strand.
ATAAATATTTATTAAATAATAATTAGGGCCAGCCGAAATTGCCCAAGAAAGAAAGAAAAAAATTGAAGATAAGATCAAATAAATAATATCATGATATTTTAAAAAAGTTGTATTATTATATAATATAATTAAATATGGTGAATAGTAATGGAATAAATAGGAAACGGATCCTATCTAGAGAATTAGGAATGGGATTTCCAAAGTTAAGGTAAAATATTGATCAGTGGATTTTTATCTTCCGTTAGACTTTTCCAGAAGTTAATTCTGAAGCCGGTAGAGCATTTTCCAAATAAGACGAAATAGGGAAATTCTGAGAAAAGCCGGATAGCCAAGTTGAAAGTTAAGGATCTAAAAGTCATGATGCGACATCTGGGGAAGAATTGAGAGTTTTCTGGACATATTTGGAATCGGTGCATTCTTGTCCATGGCGGTAGCTTCAGAATTTCGTTTAAGTAGCAAACACGTTTTTAGTAAAACTTAGTCAGTAGGAGAAGGCCTAGACAGAGTTAAAAAGATAGTTAGACTAGACATTTCTAATGAGGAATGAATTGTCTTGGAATTGTATAATCCAGAATTTTGAAATTTTTCCGAAATTACGCGAATTGGGTACCGATCGGGAAAATTCATCCGGAAAGCTTCTGGAAGGAGACACTTGGCCTCCTCCCATTGGCCATTTCCCTTGATTTTTGTGCCAAGGAGGTTGGCCAAGAAGAGAAGAGAAGGAAAAATGACTTTTTGCAAAAGTTGTCTTAGACGGTCTAGATCGATTCTCACAAAGTTGATCCGACGCCGAAATCCTACCTCCTTTTCTATAAATACCCCCCTCCCTTTGGTTTTCTCACATTTTGGAGTGCCTAGCCGAATCTAGAGAGAAAGAAGAGAGAGGAGCTCTGGGAAAATCTGTAGCGAAGCTCTGGGTAAGTTTTTCGGTACCGAGCTTTTGGCTTACGTAGTTCTTTCAATAGTTAGAGTAGTAATGCTAGTATAGCCTTTAATTTTTCAAGCATGATTGGATATCATATGATAGGGCTATATTAGTCTAGAATTTCGAAAATTATCATTGGGTCGAAGTTCTGGCAAAATTTTGGAAAATCGGAGCCAAAGTAACGAAGTGCTGGCGAAATTCCGCCAATTAGGGGTATAGGGGCAAAATGGTAATTTTTACCTAAAATGTCAGTTATAATGCCAAATCACTAATGAAAGTGATATTACTCTTATAGGATATCAGAAACTCGATGCTGCTCGCCGTTACGCCCTTGACGAGCCACTGTTGGACATTTCACGTTTTTCCGTAGAAAAGTACGTTTTCCGCCAGAAGTACCTAACGCCGTCAACGAAGGTACGGACGCGTATTGTAACACTAATATTGTGCTGCTTAAATGCATATATGTCAAAGATACGTTCGTAGACCGTTACACAGACATTTTTATACGGGTTATGTCATAATAATGCCATTATGTTTTCCTAGCGCTGAGGACACGAGTGGTATCGTGGTACTGGTGAATAGTGCAGGCCGTTATTGTCATTGTTACTTTATGGGGCTTTACATATTGTTGTATGCTTATGTTTTTTCGGCATAATGATCATGCATCTACTGTATGCTTATGTAGTAATATACTGTTGTATTGTCTAGAATATCTGTTGTCTGTATACTGTATTGTTTGGGTATGAGGTTAACCGTTACCTGAGATTCAATGCGGTGAATTGAATCTCAGCTATAGCTTCAGGGTCCGGAGGACCACGGATCGGAGATCGAGGCAAGCAGCAAGAGTAGACCCACGAGCCGAAGAATCTGTTTTCTGTTTCTTTTGTACTTTCTTTCGAAACAGTAGGATAACTGTATTATCAATACTATGTTAAACTATGGTTACTGTTTGAATGTAAATCAGTTACTCTTTCGCTCCAATGCTCTACTCTGATTGAAAAAAAAAAATCGCTTTAGAAAACAGGATGTTACATTTTTGGTATCAGAGCAAATCTTTCTGGCAAGTATTTAACTATGTTACCACGAACAGTTTGGTGCCGAAAGCAAGGCTAGTCTACGTGGGTGTGCCAATCAGTCGCCATATAAGTCGGTGAGGCCCCATGGTAGACACTTACCTGGCCATTCTGTTCGGATAACAGAGTTAGGTTCTTAAGCCTTTTGACTTTGAGCACTTTTTGAAAATGAGTACTGATACGACCATTGGTGTAATGTGTACCGATGAACAGAGATGAAAACCCTTACGTTCTCTACCACGGCATGCGGAGGCATACCGCTAAGAAATCCGTCGTGCCCGGGATGGTTGGAAGAAGGCTCAATCCTGACCCTGTCTATCCTCCACCGGAACCCGAACCTCCGACAATTCAAGAAAACCCTGTCCTAGAGTACTACCATAATCTCTTTGTAGATCCAAATTTCTCCGTGGAGCAACTAAACGAACCAGAACCTGAGAGTCCCTCTGAGCAATTCCCTTGGGATCCAGATCATGAATACACTGATCCCACAACTCCCAGTCATTACCACAGTGTATCCGAACCATCTTATCACCCTACTTCAGGGAATTCTGACCCTGAGTCTCTTAGTCATGACCTGAATGACTTAGAGATCGAGAACCAATCTGAACCGGCAAGCCCTACCGGGTCAACCCACTCCTCTGTAGGAGACAATTTCGAATATCCTGACGTCCAGACCCTTGATAATGAGATAGCTGACCCAGATGACTACCATTATGTCTTAGATGATAATATGTCGCTAGTCATACGATTAGAGACGTATTTCATTCAAGCCGGAACCTACACTGAAACTACCCAAGGCAGATATCTCGTGTTTCTAAGCCTGATAAAGACCTACCTTGCCGTTTGCAACCAACACCCACCTGGGGATTGGATTAGGACTACCCTATACCTTTTCCCTCAAACTCAATTCTGGGCAAGATTCATCAACGAGCTGTTGGATGAAGGACCGGTTATAAACGCTCATATCTACCTTCGCTACTTGAAGAGCATGGTTCGCTTATATATGTAGAAGGAGAGCGCCAGTTGAAGGAAGCTGTGGAACATAGAAGTTAGATAACTTAGTGTGTAAGGAATATCTCTAAACACTTCTGAGAGGCTTGTAAAATACGTTAGAATAAGAGAGATTGTACAGTATGACTTGTATTAGGATTAGATCGATTGATATGTACAAATCTTATGAAATGAATATATGTGAATATATGTTTGAGTGTGCAAATTGTTGTGTCACTTCTAATATTTACATATCTGTCATAATTATTTAAAGGAAAAAGAATAAAACATGGTCAACATAAGAGGTGCAGGTGCACCAAGGGGAAGAGGCCGAGGCTGAGGCTGAGGTCGAGGTAGAGGCAGACAGCCTCAAGTTAGAGCTATACCTGAAATTGGACAAAACCAAGAAGACCAACCTGCACAAAATCAACTTCTGAACCAACAAAACGATATACAGGAGATGCAACGAACTTTGCTGGAGCAAAGAGCTCTTATCGATGCACTAATGACAGAAAGACAAGAAAGACAAAGACAAGAGGAAGAGCGTAACAATGAAGAAAACGAGGAAAATGACGAAGAAGAAGAAGAGGAGGACGATGACAATCAAAGTGAGGAAGACCATGAGGAAAACGCTGAGGAATCCGATAGATCACAATCACCTCCACGATGAGGAAGAAGGGAAAGGAATACCCAGTATTGGGTTAACCAGTTTTGTAAGCTGAAGCCACCAACCTTTCGAGGAAAGTTGGACATGGCAGAAGATTGGCTGAAGAGGTTAGAGAAAGTATTCAAGGTGATAGACTGCCCGGAGGATCGCAAATCCCAGCTAGCGATCTACCAGCTCGAAGGAGATGCGGACCACTGGTGGGAAGTCACAGTAGAAACCTTGCAGACCCAATACTATCCCGTGTCATGGGAGAAATTTCATGACCAATACTTTCCTCCTTCAGTGCAAATGAACAAGGAGTCAGAATTCCTCCACATCCGACAAGGACAAGAGGAATCAATCGACGACTACTACGCACGATTCACCAACCTGTCCCGATACTCACCACACATGCGGAAGGGCAATGATGAAAGAAGTATGGTGAACATACTGGTTCACGGACTGAAGTATGAGATTGGTGAAAGACTCATGTCCCAACGATTCCAGGACTTGACCAGTGCTGTGGAAACTTGTCGAATGACGGAGCGCAATCTGAGAGGATTCCAGAGATCCAGGAACTTCAACAATCAAAATGCTGGTCGCGGTGGATCCAACCGTGGAAACTTTCCACAGAAGAGGAAAGCGCCTTGGAGCGACAACCGAGGCGGGAACAAGAGACCCTACCAATCTGGGCAACAGTACTATCCCAGACAGCCGGGATCCCAAACGTGTCTGAAATGCAAGAAGTACCATCCAGGAGCCAACTGTGATGGGAAACAAGTCTGCTTCAGGTGCCAGAAGCCGGGACACATTAGCCGGGATTGCCCCGAGAAAGCTGCAGAGGCGAGACCTCAGAACGCTGGCTGGATCTTTGCGTTGACAAACTCGGAGGCCAGAAAATCTCCTGAGATGGTCCAAGGTACCATCTATCTCAATGGGAATCTATTACAAGCATTGTATGATTCGGGTGCTAGTCATTCGTTTATTTCATATGATTGTGCAAGTCGTTTAGGATTGCATGCCTGTAGATTACCATTTGATCTTGTAGTATCTACACCGTTGGGTGTAAAGTCTGTAGCTTCTAACGCATGTATGAATTGTACTGCTAATGTGGATGGACGAGTTTCTAAAGTGGATCTTAACAACCAACGGTGCGATGATCGACTGTGGCAAGAAGGAGATATCATTTGCCGGAAATAAGGTTGAAGTGAGCCTGAACTTTCTCTCCGCTACAGAAGCTGATCGGTGTGTGAAGCAGGGATGCCATGCCTACATGGTATTCTTTTCCATCAAAGCAGAAGCTGACCTTTCACTCCAGGATATCCCTGTGGTGAATGATTTTCCTGACGTATTCTCGGAGGATCTCACTGAGTTACCTCCTATCCGAGAAGTGGAGTTCAACATTGATCTGATGCCTGGTACCGGATCAATATCAAAGGCGCCGTATCGTATGGCTCCTAACGAGATGCAGGAATTGAAGAAGCAGCTGGACGAGCTTTTGAAGAAGGGGTTCATTCGACCTAGCGTATCACCGTGGGGAGCCCGAGTACCTTTTGTAAAGAAGAAAGATGGAAGCTTCCGACTCTGCATCGATTACCGTGAAATCAACAAAGTGACTATCAAAAACAAGTACCCACTTCCCCGGATTGATGATCTTTTGGATCAGTTATCTGGTTCCACTGTTTTCTCTAAGATTGATTTACGTTCGGGATACCATCAGTTGCGAGTTAAAGATGGTGATATTCCCAAGACAGCTTTCAGAACCAGATATGGGCATTATGAATTCCTTGTGACGCCCTTCGGATTGACAAATGCACTTGCGGTATTCATGGATTACATGAACCGTATCTTCCGACAACACCTGGACCAATTTGTGGTGGTGTTAATCGATGACATCCTTATATATTCTAAGAGCAAAGAAGAGCACGAAGAACATCTGCGAAAGATGTTAGGCATACTCAGGGAGAAGCAACTCTATGCTAAACTGAGCAAATGCGAATTTTGGCTGCCGGAAGTGAAATTTCTGGCCATGTTATATCGAGCGGCGGAGTTGCGGTTGATCCAGGCAAGGTGGATGCAGTTCTAGACTGGAAACGGCCAGAGACTGTGACGGAGATCCGTAGTTTTATTGGTCTGGCGGGATACTACCGCAGATTCATACGGGATTTCTCACGTCTTGCCCTACCATTGACAAAGCTTACGAGGAAGAATCAACCCTATCTATGGGGAGATGATTGTGAGGAGAGCTTTCAAAGACTGAGGGAGAGGTTGACTACAGCACCAGTGTTAATTATCCCCGATCCTGATGAGACCTATGTTGTCTACAGTGATGCCAGTGGGCAAGGATTGGGATGTGTCCTAATGCAGCAGGGCAGAGTGGTGGCTTATGCCTCTCGTCAGCTGAAGCCTCACGAGTTAAACTATCCTTACACACGATTTAGAGTTGGCGGCTATCGTGTTCGCTTTGAAGATATGGAGGCATTACCTGTACGGTGTAACCGTAGAATTGTACTGTGACCACAAAAGCTTGAAATACCTGTTCGATCAACGAGAACTCAACATGAGACAGCGTCGCTGGATGGAGCTGATTAAAGACTACGAACTAGAGATCAAGTATCATCCAGGTAAAGCAAACGTCGTTGCTGATGCTCTTAGTAGAAAGACGGTGCAGGTGGCATTCATGATGATACAAGAGCAGAAATTACTGGAAGATTTCAGAGATCTAAATCTATCCAATCAAATCTGCATGGGTCTTCACGCACCAGCTGATGCCTATCTTGCAACTCTTCTTGTTAGTCAAGGGGAGTATGATCTGAGGGACGAAGTTGACAAAACTCAGAAGCAAGATGATTGGGCTATTGAGATTCGTGAGAAGATCTCTCAAGGTGAGACCCAAGACCATGACCTATCACCTAGTGGTTTGGTCAGGTACAAGAAGCGAATCTACGTACCGCCAGTTGATGAATTGAGGCGGAAGATACTGGATGAGGCTCATAAGAGTAAATACACTCTGCATCCAGGCATGGTCAAGATGTACCAGAGTATGAAGTCTGAACTTTGGTGGCCCGGGTTGAAGAAAGATGTAGCCGACTGCGTGGCCAAATGCTTGACCTGTCAGAAAGTGAAGATTGAACACCGTCGACCCCTGGTCTTCTTCAAGGTCTAGAGCTGCCAATGGAAATGGGAGAACATAACCATGGATTTTGTGGTAGGTCTGCCCAAAATCAGGAATCATGATACAATTTGGGTAGTTGTTGACTGATTAACCAAGTCAGCACACTTTATTCCCATCAGTATCCACTATTCTCCGGAACGATTGGCGGAGATTTATATCAAAGAGATAGTGAGATTACATGGTGTCCCTAAGAGCATTGTCTCTGATCGGGATACGCGATTCAAATCCCGTTTCTGGCAAGCATTACATGAAGGTATGGGTACCAAGCTGAAGTTTAGTTTGGCTTATCACCCTCAAACCGACGGTCAATCTGAAAGGACTATTCAGACGCTAGAAGATATGCTGCGAGCATGTGCCCTAGATTTCAAAGGAAGTTGGGATCGACATCTTTCGCTAGGTGAGTTTGCATAGAACAACAGTTATCATGCTAGTATACAAATGGCCCCGTTCGAGGCATTGTACGGGCGGAAGTGTCAATCACCATTGTGCTGGAAAGATTCGTCCGAAAAGCAGTTACTTGGGCCGGATATGCTTGAGCAGACCTCTAAGTAGATCGCATTGATCAAGAAGAGGCTCCTTGCAGCACATAGTAGACAGAAGAGCTACGCTGACAAAAGGAGGAGACCTCTAACGTTCTATGTCGGCGACCATGTATTTCTAAAGTTATCTCCACGAAACGCGGAGAAGTAGCTTATCAGATAGCTTTACCCCCGAATCTGAGTAATCTCCACGACGTTTTTCACGTGTCGCAATTGAAGAAATACCAACCAGACCATGATCATGTCATCGAGTACGAGGACGTTGAAGTACGGCATGATAATACCTTCATAGTTGAGCCGGAGCAGATCATCGATCACAAAGAAAAACGGCTTCGAAATAAGACTATTATGATAGTGAAGGTGGTCTGGAATGGTTTATCACCCGAAGAAGCGACTTGGGAAACCGAGAAAGACATGGAAGAGAAATACCCAGATTTCATGGCCCGAAGTTTAGTTAGGATAGATTAAATTTCGAGGGTGAAATTTTGTTTAAGGGGGGAAGAAATGTAATACCCGGATATTTATTATCTGGAAAATTATAAATAAATTGGATATTTCTGATAAGTGAAGTTTTGACCTTAAGACTTGTGTAAATATAGGCTATTTTTCTAAGTTGAATTAGAGAATTTAAGGGCCAAAGTGCCAAAATGACGAAAATGCCCCTAAGGGACATAAATAACTTAGAAAAATTATGAAAAAATCCTAAAAGACAGTAAAATGACCAAGTGAATTATGAGAGTATATTATCTCTAGTTATGGTAATTTAATAAATTATGAAGTTGGAGAAATTGAATAAGAATGCTCAAAAAGTAGTGAAATGACTAAAATACCCTTGTAAATCCTAAAATAATGCAGAAGACATGGAAACATAAATGTCAGTATAAAAGTTATGAGGAATTCTAACTAAGAAAATTATCAACTATTGATGAGGAAGTAATTAGGTATTTATTGGCTAATTACTTAAGTATAAGCAAATGAAATTCATGAATAATTATATAAAACCCTAAAATTAGTGGTTTTTGGCTTAAAATTAGTAAAAATATATTTTCTACTTAATTGGAAATTTTTGAGAAAAATGGATGATTTTAGGTATTTTTAAGCCTAAATACAAGAATGAGCCAATTAGGGATTTTTGTGAAATTTTTGAGAAAATTTAAATAAGTAATTAATTAATTAATTAAAAAATAAATATTTATTAAATAATAATTAGGGCCAGCCGAAATTGCCCAAGAAAGAAAGAAAAAAATTGAAGATAAGATCAAATAAATAATATCATGATATTTTAAAAAAGTTGTATTATTATATAATATAATTAAATATGGTGAATAGTAATGGAATAAATAGGAAACGGATCCTATCTAGAGAATTAGGAATGGGATTTCCAAAGTTAAGGTAAAATATTGATCAGTGGATTTTTATCTTCCGTTAGACTTTTCCAGAAGTTAATTCTGAAGCCGGTAGAGCATTTTCCAAATAAGACGAAATAGGGAAATTCTGAGAAAAGCCGGATAGCCAAGTTGAAAGTTAAGGATCTAAAAGTCATGATGCGACATCTGGGGAAGAATTGAGAGTTTTCCTGGACATATTTGGAATCAGTGCATTCTTGTCCATAGGCGGTGGCTTCCGGAATTTCGTTTCGTAACCGACACGTTGATAATTGAATATTTAATACACTTATTTTTATCTCTTGATCAATATTTAGGACTCTTTAGTTAATAAATAATGGCTTTTATGTGCATTTAGGCTTTGGGCCTTAGATTGTAATTTTAGCCATTTTTATCGATAAAATTCCAGTTTTGTATTGCTTCACTATTTTTACCATAACTCTTGAACCAGACATCGGATTTGCCTCATTTTTGTCTCATATTTCAGATGATTCAGAGAGCTACAATTGTTATGAAGACATAAAGAGCCAATTCGGACAAGAAGGCAGTCAATTTTGGAGCCAAAGTCAGATGAACAATTCTGGATTTTAATTGGGCTCGAATTTTGTAATTAAAGCCCATCTTTATTTTATTTTCGTTTTGGGCTGAACCATTAGACCTAATTCGTTTTTAGGTTATATTTAAGTGAGGCAGCCGTCACACATTCATTCTACACATTAATTCATTCACGTTTTACACAGTTTTGGATTAAAGACAGAAGTTTTAGTTTTCTCTCAAATGTTCTTCATGTTCTTCGTCTTTTCTTCTTCTATTCCAACCATGCTCGGCTAAACTTCTATGATTAATCCAACGTGAGGATTCCATGATTCGTCCGAGAGCCTAGGCTTAATCGGATTAGGGTTTCTCGATTCGTTTTCATCTTATCGATCGATTTACGAAAATAGTTCGAATATTAGATTTAATATTCGGGTTGGTTCGTCCCAAGGACTGAGTTCGGACTAGGTTTAAAGTGTTGCTGTGCGATCGTACAATGAGACGCCACTTGTTCGAATAAATGCTAGGCGATCGTCTAGTCGAGGAATTTACGGACGGATGCGAGAGATCTCGGTTCGTCTAGAACCAAACGCGAGTTCGTTAATATTTCGCTCAAGGATGGACGTTTCTGGGAATCTAAACGTTGGGTTGGTCGTTTTTAATCTATTTCAGTTTATTAACGTTTTTCTATCTGTTTCTCAATATTTCGTTTTAGTCTGTTGAATCACAAAAAAAAATCCCCCCTTTTTTCACTGTTAGGGTTTCGTCGTTGTTGTTAATCAAGCCCGCTGCAAGTTCGTTGGGAAACGATCCAGGTTCCCTATTACTGCAAATCTTTTATTGAATCTGGTTATTTTGAGAGGCACGGCAAATCTCTTTCAAAATTTGGCGCCGTTGCCGGGGAATTTGCATCGGTTTGATTAGTAACAGTATTGGAAATTTTTTATTATTATTATTTTTTTTATTTTGATTTGATTTGATTTTTTTATCTTTTATTTTATCTTTTTATTTGATTTGATTTTATTTGATTTGATTTTATTATTTTATTTTATTTTATTTTATTTATCTTTTATTTTATTTTATTATTATTTTTAAATAAAAAAATTATTTTTTTTTAAAAAAAATTATTATTTTTTTAAAAAAAAAATCATTTGATAGTATTTCTGATAGTCTTGTTGTTTTCACTAATTCTAGTAGCAATTTTGCTAACTCAGACGTTATGGCAGAAAGACAGGCAGATCATGCTACTTTAAAGGAATTGGGTGCACTGATGTTAATTATCAACCTTTGTGCATCCAATATCCTAACCTTCTTCGCTAACTTTGAGCTTAAATCTGGTCTAATACACTTGTTGCCTAAGTTTCATGGTCTTGCGGTGAGTGCCCCATTAAGCATTTGAAGGAATTCCATGTAGTGTGCAGCACAATGAAACCACAAGCCACTGATGAGAATCATATCAAGCTGAGAGCTTTTCCTTTCTCATTGGACGGTGGAGCCAAGGATTGGTTGTTGTACCTTGACCCTCATCTATTAGGAGCTGGGTGATATTCGAGGTTATTTCTAGATAAATATTTTCCTTCATCAAGAGAAACTGCGATCAAGAAGGAAATTGGCAACATTAAGCAGTGTTTGGGAGACTATGCATGAGTATTGGGAGAGATTCAAGAGGTTATGTGCAAGCTGTCCGCACCATCGAGATAAATGAAAAAGACACGATTAACGGTTTCTATGATGGTCTGCTGCTTAGGTAGACAAAGGATTGGTGGATGCTTCTAGCGGTGGTGCTATGAGCAACAAGACACATGAAGAGGCTCGGGACTTGATATCCATTATGGCAGATAACTCTCAGCAGTTTGGCACCAGGGCCAATAGTACCCCTGTTTACCATATTCAAGCAGCACCGCCAAACCAGTATGATTCCCAGAGATTAGAGACTAGACTTGATGATTTGACCTCCCTTGTGAGGCAGTTGGCGAATACACAAACGGTGCGGTCTTCACCTCCTCGAGTGGGTACTCCTGTGGGTTTTGTTCGACCCATATCATTCTCGACTCATGCCCTACCTTGCATGATCCCGCTTACCAAGACCGATCGGTAGCTTCGGTGGGCGTTTTCCGGGAAGGCCACAATACCAACAGAATAATGCCTTCTCCAATACTTATAATCTGGTTGGAGAAATCACCCCAACTTTATTGGAACCAAAATCGGAACCGAGTAACCGAGAATCGAATCGAGTAACCGGTATCAACGAGTGCAGGAATTACCGGCAGAGACAGTACATGCCACGAGACTTTCTAGCAACAGTCTGCACCCCTTTGCCTTTGCAAGCGCCACCTCCTCGACCGGCCATATGTCCACCTCCACGGGCGCTGCACAACAACGAGCTAGTAGTAGTGGTGGTGGTTCCTCACTTGAAGATATGATGAAGCAATTTGTCACGGCCAATATGCGGTTCCAACGACAAGCGACACTTCCATTCGAGTTTGCAAACACAGATTGGGCAATTGGCAACATCATTGAACCGGCTTCAACCTCGGGGATCCAACTCCCTTCCTTCACAAACAATTCCCAATCCTAAGGGAAATGTGAGTGCTATATCACTACGGTCTGGCAAGCAATTGGAGGAACCTAAGCACGCTACAGATGTGACTTCCACATCAGGAAACGAGTCAGGAAATGTGAAGATTGACTCTGAAAAGAAAAAGGCAGTACAACAAGGTGAAGAGGAAGACATTCCTATTCCTCTTCCCTTCCCTCAGAGAGCAATTCAACCCAAGAAGTTGGCAGGTAAAGCACAAGAGAAGGATATACTTGAGACATTCAGAAGAGTAGAGATCAACATTCCTCTCTTAGATGCAGTCAAACAAATTCCTAAATATGCCAAGTTTCGAAGGAGTTGTGCACCAACAAGAGGCGGCGAAGGGGAATGAGCGAGTGAGTTTGAATCGAATGTCTCGGCACTCATCCAAACCTACTATGCCTCGTAAATGCAAAGATCCAAGGACATTTTCTATCCCTTGCCTCATTGGTAACTATAGATTTGATGATTGCATGCTAGATTTAGGTGCTTCTATTAATGTCATGCGCATCTGTTTATAGATCTCTTGGTCTTGGTCCTTTGCGTCCTACTTGGTGTTATTGTTCGGTTAGCTAATAGAAGTAGTGCTCATCCTTCGGTTTAGTTGAAGATGTATTAGTCAAAGTTAATGACTTGATATTTCTGCTGATTTTTACATCTTGGATATGGAGGGTGAGTCTCCTAGTAGTAGGTCACCAATCATTCTAGGGAGACCTTTCATGAAAACAGCTAGGACTAAGATAGATGTGCATTCGGTACTCTTTCCATGGAGTTTGGTGATATATCGTGAATTTCAATATCTTTGATGCCATGAAATATCCTAGGGAAGAGCATTTTGTTTTACGTATTGATGTGATTGATGATCTTGTGGATGATGTTCTTGGCGATTGGTGTCTTGCTTACCACGATTTTGCATCTATGAGTGATTCTCTCATTTGTGCATGTGCTAATAATGAATGGTGTCCTATTTGCACCGAAATTAATGATGCATTATTTGGTGATTCGACTTGCTTAGTGATTACGCATTACTTGTCGATTCGATATCGATTCGAGTTTGAGCTTCATCCCGATCCTAACGTGCATCCCGATTCGATTTTGATGAGCTTACTTGATTTTGATGAGCGAATTCGATGTTAACATTGAGTGTATAGACAAAGTCCTTTTGCTTGTGCAGAGTTGTTACCACCCAAGCTTCTTCCCTCCATTGAGCAACCGCCCAAACTAGAGTTGAAATCCCTCCCAGATCACTGAAGTATGCATTTACGGAGGTGAATGAGCGGTTGCCGATCATTGTGGCAAATAATCTTTTGCACGATCAAGAAGAGAAGCTGCTAAGCTTATTGAGGGCGAACAAGAAGGCCATTGGTGGACATTAGGCGACATAGTTGGCATCGGCCCTTCTATGTGCATGCATCGTATTCATTTGGAAGAGGAATCTAAGCACGTGAGGCAACCCCGAGACGCCTTAATCCTCTTATCCTTGATGTGGTAAAGAAGGAGGTCACTAAGCTCCTGCAGTGGCATCATCTATCCCATTTCGATAGCCGGTGGGTTAGCTTAGGTCCAGGTCGTTCCTAAGAAATCCGGAGTCACTGTGGTAGCCAATCATAAGAATGAGCTCATTCCTACTCGAGTTCAGAATAGTTGTTGAGTTTGCATCGACTATAGGAGACTCAACCAAGCCACTCGCAAGGATCATTATCCTCTACCTTTCATTGATCAGATGTTAGAGCGTTTGGCTGGTAAGTCTCATTCTCGCTTCTGGATGGCTACTCGGATATTTCCAGATCCATATTGCTCCTGAGGATCAGGAGAAGACGACCTTCACATGCCCCTTTGGGACATATGCTTACCGAAGGATGCCTTTTGACCTTTGCAATGCACCTGGCACTTTTCAGCGTTGTATGGTAAGTATTTTCTACGAGTTTCTAGAGGATTGCATGGAGGTTTTTATGGATGACTTCTTTGTATATGGGTCTAGTTTTGATTCTGCTTGGCTAATTTGTCTAGAGTTTTGCATAGATGTACCGAGTCTAATCTTGTCTGAATTATGAGAAGTGTCACTTCATGGTTGAGTCGGGTATAGTCTTGAGACACATAGTGTCTAGGAAAGGGATTGAGGTAGACCCCGCTAAGATAGATGTAATTACTGCGTTGCCTTACCCCGCTTCTGTGCGGGAAGTTCGTTCTTTTCTTGGTCATGCAGGTTTCTATCGGCGTTTCATTCAAGATTTCAGCAAGACTGCCCGACCCTTGTCCAACCTTCTGCATAAGGACGCTGAATTTGTATTTGATGATACTTGCAAGGCGGCCTTCGATCATTTGAAGCGTTGCTGACTACAGCCCCAGTGATTAAGCCCCCTGATTGGTGCCTTCCTTTTGAGTTGATGTGCGATGCTTCCAATTATGCGGTTGGTACTATCTTGGCACGGCGGGTAGACAGAGCATCTCATGTCATTGCATATGCCTCCAAGACTTTGGATTACGCTCGTCTAATTACACCACCACCGAAAAGGAGTTGTTGGCCATTGTATTTGCTTTTGATAAGTTTAGGTCATATCGCTAGCTAGTAGAGTCATTGTTTTCTCGACCATCTTTGCTTTGAAGTTTCTTTTGAAAAAGGCGGATGCTAAGCCACGACTCATCCGGTGGATGTTCTTTGCTCCTAGAGTTTGATGTTGAGATTCGAGACAAGTGGGCGCAAAGCGGGTAGCCGACCACTTGAGTCGCATCACCCATTCTCCCTCTCACCCTCTTCTATTTGGGATGATTTCACGATGAGCGGCTTCTACAGTACCCGGAAAGATTGGAATAAGCGACTAGATGATGCTTTGTGGGCATATCGCACCGCCTACAAGACTCCGATTGGGATGTCTCCTTATCGGCTTGTCTTTGGTAAGGCATGTCATCTTCCGGTTGAGTTGGAGCATCGAGCCTATTGGGCCATTAAGCAGTGTAACATGGATTTGGCTCAGTCTGGGATGGAGAGAAAGCTACAGTTGCAAGAATTAGATGAGTTGAGATTGGATGCCTATGAAAGTTCACAGTTGTACAAGGAGAAGACTAAGGCATTCCATGATAAGCATATTCTGAGGAAAGAATTTTCGTGGGCCGAAAGTTCTTCTATTTAACTCCGTTTGAAGTTTATGCCGGGTAAGCTTCGATCTAGATGGGATGGCCCTTTTGAGATCACTAACATTTTTCCATTTGGTCTTTGTTGAGCTATGTGATCCAACCACGGGAAGTACCTTTAAGGTTAATGGGCATCGCCTCAAGCCATTTCATGAGGGATCCCCACGCGGCTGAGGAAGCGAGACTCTCCTCATTGACGCCATCTATCCTCCATAAACGCTTGGGGAGGATTCTTCTTTCTCCCTCCATAAACCCTTGGGGAGTATTCTTCTTCCTTCTCCCTCTTTCTCTCTTATTTGTTTACTTTTTTTTTTCTACCTTGCTTTTGAAAAAAAAAAGTCTCTCTTTCTATGATTGCTACATATTATGAACGTGGAATTAGACTTTGGTTTTAATGGATCATTACGGTTGGTCTACAATTCTTGACTCTTCGATTACAAGTCTTGATAGTTGATTTGATGTTGTTGATTGCCTAAGTTGGTATTGACCTTGTGAGGTTTTGGGCTGCATGAATGGAATTCATCTTTTGCCATTCTTTCTTTCATGTGTGCATCTCTCATGATTTTTGTTCTCTAGAACTTGCTCCTTTTCTTTTTGAAACTACATTTTTCACTTACGTGCATAAGTATGATGGAAGCTTGTTTTCTTTCTTTTATTTTCCTCACTTTGGCCAAATAGCTTTCCCTTGCATTATGATTCCCTTGCTAGCCCCTTTGTGCCTTTTGACCCATTCTTTTCTAAGCCACATTACAAGCCTAAGCGTAAAACCATTTTATTCCGCACCTTGAAGATTTATTGAGCATTGGTTTCAACTTGTTTTGTGTTTAAGTGTGGGGGTTGCTCAGGAGTGCAACAGTTTAAGTGTGGGGGGGAGATATTTGATTTTGACATTGTAATTACGTATACAATGAAAGGAAAGAAAAAAATAAAAATAAAATAAAAATAAAAATAAAAGAAAAAAAAAAGAAGAAAAGAAAAAAAAAAAGAAAAAAAAAGAAAAGAAAAGAAAATACATAGAAAGGAATGGATATATTAGTAGAATAAAAATTTCATACATAGAGAATGATTGTGTTAATCAGTGCTCTTCCTTTTGATTTCTTTGGTGCTTAGCCTCTCATTCCATACTATTATCTACCTTCACCCTAGCCCCGTTACAACCTTTAATTACAAGCTCTCTTGATTTGTGCATGTCTGTGTTGTGAGTAGTGGAGACGTAAAAGTTGAGCAAGCTTATGGTAGAACAATTTTCTTGAGTAGAATTTGAGCGATACACTTATTTACCTTAAACACTTGAGAGACTGATTGATTGAGCGCATCATTTGTGAGACCATCTTTTGTGATTAGCATCATTGATTGAGACTACCATGAATTGTAATTTGAGATGAAGGGATTTTGGTCTTGATTGATTGGTCTTTTGGAACTTTTTGTCCCTTGATTCACTTTTTGCATTATTAGCAATTATTAGTAAAGAAGAGTTTTTCCTTTTAGTCTTTTTCTTTAGATTTTGCTCGGGAGTGCAAAAAGATAAGTGTGGGGAATTTGATAATTGAATATTTAATACACTTATTTTTATCTCTTGATCAATATTTAGGACTCTTTAGTTAATAAATAATGGCTTTTATGTGCATTTAGGCTTTGGGCCTTAGATTGTAATTTTAGCCATTTTTATCGATAAAATTCCAGTTTTGTATTGCTTCACTATTTTTACCATAACTCTTGAACCAGACATCAGATTTGCCTCATTTTTGTCTCATATTTCAGATGATTCAGAGAGCTACAATTGTTATGAAGACATAAAGAGCCAATTCGGACAAGAAGGCGGTCAATTTTGGAGCCAAAGTCAGATGAACAATTCTGGATTTTAATTGGGCTCGAATTTTGTAATTAAAGCCCATCTTTATTTTATTTTCGTTTTGGGCTGAACCATTAGACCTAATTCGTTTTTAGGTTATCTTTAAGTGAGGCAGCCGTCACACATTCATTCTACGCATTAATTCATTCACGTTTTACACAGTTTTGGATTAAAGACGAAGTTTTAGTTTTCTCTCAAATGTTCTTCATGTTCTTCGTTTTTCTTCTTCTATTCCAACCATGCTCGGCTAAACTTCTATGATTAATCCAACGTGAGGATTCCATGATTCGTCCGAGAGCCTAGGCTTAATCGGATTAGGGTTTCTCGATTCTGTTTTCATCTTATCGATCGATTTACGAAAATAGTTCGAATATTAGATTTAATATTCGGTTTGGTTCGTCCCAAGGACCGAGTTCGGACTAGGTTTAAAGTGTTCTGTGCGATCGTACAATGAGACGCCACTGTTCGAATCTGTTAGGGTTTCGTCGTTGTTGTTAATCAAGCCCACTGCAAGTTCGTTGGGAAACGATCCAGGTTCCCTATTACTGCAAATCTTTTATTGAATCTGGTTATTTTGAGAGGCACGGCAAATCTCTTTCACACGTTTTTCCGTAAAACTTCCGTCAGGCCGGAGAAGGCCTAGACAGAGTTAAAAAGATAGTTAGACTAGACATTTCTAATGAGGAATCAATTGTCTTGGAATTGTATAATCCAGAATTTTGAGATTTTTCCGAAATTACGCGAATCGGGTACCGATCGGGAAAATTCATCCGGAAAGCTTCTGGAAGGAGACACTTGGCCTCCTCCCATTGGCCATTTCCCTTGATTTTTGTGCCAAGGAGGTCGGCCAAGAAGAGAAGAGAAGGAAAAATTACTTTTTGCAAAAGTTGTCTTAGACGGTCCAGATCGATTCTCACAAAGTTGATCGACAGTAGAAATCCTACCTCCTTTTCTATAAATACCCCCCTCCCTTTGGTTTTTCTCACATTTTGGAGTGCCTAGCCGAATATAGAGAGAGAAAGAAGAGAGAGGAGCTCTGGGAAAATCTGTAGCGAAGCTCTCGGTAAGTTTTTCGGTACCGAGCTTTTAGCTTTCGTAGTTCTTTCAATAGTTAGAGTAGTAATGCTAGTATAGCCTTTAATTTTTCAAGCATGATTGGATATCATATGATAAGCTGTTACGCTGCCCGACGAGCCGCTGTTGGACATTTCACGTTTTTCCGTAGAAAAGTACGTTTTCCGCCAAAAGTACATAACGCCGTCAACGATGGTACGGACGCGTACTGTAACACTAATCTTGTGCTGCTTAAATATATATATGTCAAAGATACGTTCGTAGACCGTTATACAGACAGTTTTATACGGGTTATGTCATAATAATGCCGTTATGTTTTCCTAGCGCTGAGGACACGAGTGGTATCGTGGCACTGGTGAATAGTGCAGGCTGTTATTGTCATTGTTACTTTATGGGGCTTTACATATTGTTGTATGCTTATGTTTTTTCGGCATAATGATCATGCATCTGCTGTATGCTTATGTAGTGATATACTGTTGTATTGTCTAGAATATCTGTTGTATGTATATTGTATTGTTTGGGTATGAGGTTAACCGTTACCTGAGATTCAATGCGGTGAATTGAATCTCAGCTATAGCTTCAGGGTCCGGAGGACCACGGATCGGAGATTGAGGCAAGCAGCAAGAGTAGACCCACGAGCCGAAGAATCTGTTTTCTGTTTCTCTTGTACTTTCTTTTGAAACAGTAGGATAATTGTATTATCAATACTATGTTACACTATGGTTACTGTTTGAATGTAAATCAGTTACTCTTTCGCTCCAATGCTCTACTCTGATTGAAAAAAAAAAAAAATCGCTTTAGAAAACGGGATGTTACATCTAAACTTTCTGATTCTTCTTCTAATTCATCTTCTGATTCTTTAGTTTCATATTCATATGTTAGTTTGTATATTTCTAATTCATTTTCTATAGGTTCTTCAAATTCTATTAAATCTATATCTAAGGGTTCTAATTCTAATTCTTCTGTTTTTTCAAAGATATTCTTTCTTTCTTTTTTTGACTTTGGTTTATCACAATTTGTTGCTATATGTCCTAAATCTCCGCAATTATAACATCTACACTTATAAGGTTTTTTATTTTTCTTATTATTTCTTCTTCTTTTAAAATATTTATTTGGTTTAAACTTCCTTCTATTAGTATTATATTTTCTAAAAAAACTTCTTTTTTGGATATTTCTTGAATTTATATATTTTCCTTTTCTTTCTTTTCTTAGATAACTTTGTGTTGATTACTTCCCCATTTATGTGGTTTTTCTAATTCTGAGCAATTTACCATTAATTTATTCAATTTATAATATTTAATATTTCTCCATGCTTCTTTACATCTTTCTGATAAGTATTTTCTTAAATATTCTTCTCTTCTTCCCATTGTATCTATTATTTTTACAAAATTTGGATCATCTGAACTTTCCATTGCTTGTGTATATTCTTCTACTAAGTTTTCTGAGATTAATCTAGGTAATTTTCTATAAAACATATCTAAATAAAATTTTTGTTTTTCAGGTTCTACATATTTCAATTTCATGTAAATATCTTATAGCTTTTAGAATTTGTGTATATTCTATATTTTCTACATTTGTTCCTACGAATTCATTTTTTAAAACATTTTGGTATTTTGCTAATATTGCTGCATATAAGACTTCACTTCTTTCATAAGTTGATTCTTCTAATCTTCTAACTTCCATTCTAAAATCTAATGATCTTCCTTCCCACCAATGGAGTACATTTCCTAAAAAGCTTGCTTCTATTATCATATTTACAGCTTCTGGTTCTATTCTTCTGTTTATAAGTTGTAACATCCCGTTTTTCAAAAGCAGTATAAATTTTTTTCATCAGATTAGAGCATCGGAGCAAGAGTGTAATTTTAAAAACCATCTTTTGTATTGCTAGGCAGACACTTCTGTTATTATTTTAAAAACTCTCGGTTATCGTACCGTCTCTGTAATTAGCCAGTGGGCATTTTGAATATATATATCAGTTACACTCTTGCTCCGATGCTCTACTCTGATGAAAAAAATTTTATACTGCTTTTGAAAAACGGGATGTTACAGGTGGGAATAATTTCAACAGAAACTTCTCACCCAAATTTGTCCAAGATGTGACTGAGTGGGTTGGCAGAGTGTTCATCCAAGCTCTTGCTTTATTTGGGAGTGAGAACGGGAATAACTTGATCCTTAGGGCATATACAGGAACTTCTGGGATCTTGAAGGTATCACAAACTTTCATAAACATCCTCAGATGAAGATGAGGATCTTCAGTTGACATCGCGCTGAATTGTTCCACTGTTTGTAACATTTGGAACATGACAGGTTTTAGCTCAAATTGAGGTGTGTAGTTATGTCTGGCGGAGCTTCCTAAAGCTGAGTCCATTCAGATTAGGAATTCTAAATTCCATGATGGCTCTGTCCAGATCATCTTCGTTGGCTGCGATACGCAGGGATTGTTGAACTCAATCTCCATTGATGTGGTTTCTGCCATGTCTGCTAATGCAGTAGGGCTTTCTCGTCTTTTCAGCTTCCATTATTTTTCTTATACGTTCTTTCTATCTCAAGATCAAAGGGTTCAAGATTAGCACTACGATAACCGCTCATGCACCAATAGAGGTACCTGAAGATCAAAAACAAAGAGAGTGAGTAAGCAAATCAAACACAACTTTCAAAACAAGAATCCACCAACGGCGCCAAAAACTTGTTGGTCGAATTCCCTTATGGCAAGTGAACCAATCAAACAAGTAATAAAATCATGAGTAGAGTATCATCTCACACAGATTAAAATACCCACTTTTGTAGCAAGAGATTAATCAAAAGTCGCGTGATTAGCATATTTAAAAAGAGATGAGTGTTGTGATGTGAACTAATAATTCTATATATGAAACTAAAGAAAAATATTGAGATTGAATACGATGGAGAAATATCATATTTTTAAATAGGCAGAGCTCAAACTTCCCCTTAATTTGCACTTCTTTCCCCGATTGCTTTAACGCAAGCTACAACAATGTTGTAATAGCTTTCGCAATGCTACAACAACGCTTATAGCAAAGTTCTTCAACTAACCCACCACTACTGTATACAGAAGCTTCTGCAATCTTGTAATTATACTCCTTACTCTACTTCTCTCATATTCCTATGCAGATTTTCAAGCTCATAATAACAAGTAAAACTATGTAATGGTTGTGTGAGATAAACCCAT
Organism: Acacia pycnantha; assembly: GCA_025563575.1. Taxonomy (NCBI): domain Eukaryota; kingdom Viridiplantae; phylum Streptophyta; class Magnoliopsida; order Fabales; family Fabaceae; genus Acacia; species Acacia pycnantha. The sequence continues at coordinate 344,679 of JAMWYP010000230.1, forward strand.
TACTGTAGTTTATAATTTAGATAGAATTCTGCACAAACTCTACTAGCACACACTATTTAATTGAGGTCTAATCTTAACTCCTTTCCAATAAGCTAAAATCATGATTCTTGCTTATTAGTGGCCACTTGACGCACAAGACCAACGTTAAATACAGAATTAAAAAACTAAGTTATATAAATTAGAACTTAATAATCTGGTCCAGAATTAAAAACAAAGGTTCCATCGTTGCTTAGCCAAAAGAGAGTTAGTTCATGGCTAACAAACAAGACACAACTGAAACTGATAAAAGATGATTCATAGAATGCAAAGAAAGAAACTAAAACGAAGAGGAGCTGTCGAAGGGGGTCAACGACACAAGGTAGCGTCTGTCACGTAACTCCTTTGCATCTTTTTCTTATCAGTAGCCTTCTATCACAGTTGATTTGTCATGCTTCTCAATATTCATTGTCTCGAGCTTCTTCGGCACATCCATGTTTTGGCGTATTGTGCATGCCTCCTAGGGTTGGCTGTCTTTTTTCTTTTATGTTTGAGGTCCTTGCGTCGCACGTCCAGTTTGTTTGTTAATGGGCCTATTTGGATTAGCCGTAGGAGCGATGACTTATTTTCTATCTAACTTTTGCAGAAGCCTAGTAGGAAAAAAGTCAGGTTGTAAATGTGATACGTGTTTGGATTGATGGTGACAGAAGTGACTTTTTTTCAAACTGAAGAGTATTTGGATTATTATTTGAAAAGTGAGTTGATATGAAAAATGACTGACAATGACATGAATCTTGTTAAATACTACATATATATTAGTTGTATATATTGTGATAATTGAAGATAAAAATTTAAATTTGAAAAAAAATTAAATGATAGAAATTGTTAAAAAGAAAAAAAAAAGGAAAAGAAAAGAAAAGGATTAAAGTAAAAAAGAAAAAATTACTTGTGATTGGGCAAAAGCTTCAGTCGGACAAAAGCTCACTTTTGGAGCGTCTACCTGCTGGAATAAAAAGCTGCTTTTTTGGGAAAAGTACGATTCAAAAAATGCTGAGCCAAACGGACCAAAATTTACTCTACTAGGTTTCTGCATGTTTGGGCTCCTAGCGTTGCCCAAAAGCTCTCCACTGGGCTCTCCAAACAGGCTAATGAGCTGTGATGTCCACTTCTGTTAAGCCCGACTCCCGACTAGAAGATTCTGTTATGATTAGTGGGATTCTGTTTTGATTTCTTTCTTGATTTCTCGTAATCCTTGACTTTCGTCTTCCTCAAGTTAGCAATCGTCTTTCGTCTGTCCTTATCTTTAAAGCCCACTCAATGTATGGCCCAAGATCCTACAATTTATCTTCAGTATTTTATCAAGAAAATATTAGTGCATAACAGAATATGACATTTCAGATAATCATTCGTACGATGCTATAGTATCGTGACAACATTACTATGTCATCTCAAGAATATATTAGATTCTAAGTCTTATTTCTCCTTACATTTGGATAACAGCTAGAATGCAACAATTCAACTCATTTAACCCGTATTTCCACATATGCATGAATTGTATCATATTAGCACATTTTAAGCACAAAAACACTGTTCAAATCAGTCATAACATAGCAGCAATATATAGCAGAAATACAACTTATCACTAAGCAATTTGATCATCGTCCAATATAGGGAGGTTAACATCGGCAAGATGTGTTATAATAGCATATTCAGAAAACGTCTCCGGTAAATAAATTCTCTCGGAAAAATGTTTAACTGACAAAAGAGCAAGATTTTGCTAACCCACAACCTAATTATTATTATGATCTCTAAGGCGAGATATAACATACGGCACTCTTACTTCTTTTTTTTCTCACTAAATTATGAAAATAGGAATTATTACTATAACCAAATAATGCCTTGTTGTTACAGCGAGCTTTTGGAGAACACAAAGATTCCGCACATTCCAACCAAAATTATAATTGATTTCGAATTTCAATACGAAAATGATTTGCACATGGTAAGTGTAAATGATTCTGTAAGTTTTTAGGGCAGCTTTACTATTACAAAAAATAAATTTAATAACATTAATTAATGTCCTTTTTTCGAAAACAGAAATTAAAAAAAAAGGCAGGAAAATTTTTGAAATTTTGATTATACTTTCAACGACTGTTTCCAATTAAAGCGTCGTTAAAAGTTACTATCAATGCCTATTATAAAAAATAGTCTTTGAAAGTTACGTCGGAATTTAAAAAAATGTGAATATTTGTGAGTTTTAATGACTATTTTTCTAAAACAGTTGTTGAAATAAAATTTTAAATGACTGTTTTAAAAAATGGTCATTGAAAGTTAAGTCAAAAAATATAAAAAAAATTAAATATGTGAGTTTTAACGACATTTTTTAACGAATAGTCGTTGAAAGTTCAATTGAAAAATTTTAAAAAATAAAATTATGTTTCAATGACTGTTTTTGAAAAATAGTCATTGTAACTTATTTTTATTTTTTCCGTATTCTTAACTTTCAAGTACTGTTTTTTCAAAAGTAGTCGTTGAAAGTCAAAAATATTCAAATTTTCCGACCTTGTACTCTGACGCCTCCGGCATTTTATTCAAATATTTAAAAACAATCTTTAGTCACCATTTGTCCCGTGGTTGCCATCTTTTTTAGGTACCATCGTCATCGTCATGTTGTTTGTTCAGAACTTTATTTTGTAAAATATGATTTTTTACTTCTACTGATTCTTTGGATATTATTGGGTATTCTGGCTCCTTGGAACTTATTTCTGGTCATTGAACTAATTTTTGAGAACCATATGCGGGACAATGTGGCTGCCATGGCTATTGCTCCCTCTCCGCTAAGCACCCAGCTCGAACCGCAAAGTCTCTTCCTGGTTCTCTCCAGAGGCTCTTACTTTAGCACGATGGATCTGCAGCAGCTACAGGTTAGTCTCTGATGGCAAAAAGTTTCATTTCTGTTGACTATATCACTCCCTCGTGAAACTTTTGATTTTATTATACCTTTGCTAGATTTTAGTGTTTGTATTGATGTTTTCATGAGCAGGTAACATTCCGTGATCCAAAATCAGCCAGAAGGGCCTGTGCTGATCCAAACCTAGTAATAGATGGAAGAAGAGCCAACTGTAATATTGCTTCTCTGGGATGTCCTCGACCTTCCCCACCCCGATGTCGTCTGTTCTTTGTCCTTCTTTACACACACACACATACACGTACACAGTGACGGACCCAGGATTTTAAGTTTGTGTGTGCACAATTAGTTGAGGGGATTTGGGGGTCCGAATTTTTTTTTTAAGGAAATTTTTAAATGCATTAAAAAACAAAATAATATAGACAAGAAAAGAAAAGAAAACTTCAATTAGTTAAATGGAAGATGGGGACAGAGCAATTGAACTCAGGATGTTCTAATTTTAGTGCATCGAAGCACAACAAAATCAACAGGCATTTACCAATGAACATAGGTCAGAGCAACTACCTTTGACTTGAAAGTCCTTGCAACATCTTGAAGAGGCTCAAGAAGACTCTTGAAGTCATCAGTGTCCGAGAAGACATAAACCTAGATAATAACAGACAATTAATTTAAACTATTCTTAAGCTTGAACAACAACATTATGATTAAACATAACAAGCAGCAGCCGATATAGATTGTGCTAACTATCATGATAGGTGAAGACTAGAAATCTTAGTCCATATGTCATACTTTGTACAAATAATGGAGTGCTTGATATCAGATGTAGATTTCACTACATTACTATTAACATGAAATTCTAGAAAAAGAAGAACATTCCCAAAATTGAACATGAAAGAAAAACAAAAAAAAAAGATAAAAAGATAAAAAGATCCATTTAAAAAAGGAATTTAATAATAAATGCAACCTGAAGCTTGACTAAGCTGGAGTAGACTCTCATAGAATTCATCTCTGTTAATCTTGTAACTAATGGAAACTTATTGTAGTCCAAAAACTCCAATATTTTTTCCACACTAAAGGTTTCATCTACAGAGTCAGAATGCCTCACTGTTAAAGTAAGTTCTGAAGTATAACTCACAGCGAAAATAGCAAGCATTAAATATCTATATGCTTCTTAAGAGAACCTAAATATCTGCACTTCTACTTTTTCATGCAAAGGCACCAGAACCAATTGAAAAACAATCATTGAAACCAATTTAAAACTCACAATACGCGGTATATCTTTCAGGCTCACTTTTAACAATGCCAAGAAAAAGATCAGAATGTTTGAGATCTGGAAAAAGAATTTTGGCTAGCTCAGCCTTACTCACTTCAGTTTCTTGCTTTCACAAATTCTTCATAGTCAGATCCCTGAAATTCTTAATAAAAAACCATAAATTATTGCAGTGCTGAATCTTCTTCTGCTGAACCAGGGCAAAACCATAATTTAATTTTTGTCTTTTGTTGGTTGCTTCTACTATTTAAGAACAGATTTGGTATTCATGGTAATTAAGACCATGAAGATTTTATTTGGAGGTCCCAAATCCAAGTACTAGTTCAAGCAAAAAATATAAAAATGACAGTAATTCATATAAATGATTATTGCAGTATTAGACATACTAACCAAGTTATTCCTATTCTTGAAGCAAACAAGATTTACAATATTTCATCGATTATTACTAAGTTCAATAAATTATTCAATTACATACAATTCCCACTTACCTTGCCCTCTTTTTATTCAATATCACTCGTCAGGTAGCCTTAGAATACTTCATAAATTGTTTCACTTACCTCAAATTTATCAAATAGGCCAATAACAAATGTATGATACTTCTTCAGAAATTCTTCTGCCTCTGCCACAGAATTTATTCTAATAACAGGTGTGCCAATAATCTTCTTTCTCGTCCATACACTACTACAAAAAATGAAAAAATGACCTAAATAAGACCCAATTAACGTCCTTATTCAGGGGGACGTCTCGGGCAGGGTAGTTATTTTTCTATGGTTTGGCGTCCTGAATACAATTCAGGACGCCTCATATGAGGTGTACATAAGGACGCCTCATATGAGGTGTACATAAGGACGCCTCATATATAATTCAAAGGACTCCTTAAATGACTTTTTGGCGTCCTGGATTTAATTTTAGGACACCTTATTTTAGGTTTTTTTTTAAATGACTACAATATATGAACATTATTCCAAAATTGCTTGCAAAACAGGAAAACAATATTTACAAGCCAAGCCACAGTGCTCAAATAATTCCCAACAAATCAGGCTGATTAGCCAGAGTGAGACATATATAAACTAACTATAGTGCACTATACGTACATTTGAAATACATGAGCATCAACAACAATTATGTCAAAATGAAATACATACATGAGCATGAAAAACTAAAATTCAATTGAACTAATGCACTACCAACAACAACAATGTCAAATTCACATACATTTGATCTAGTGTACTACCAATAACAACAATGTCAAATTCACATATATACCTATACCTATTGCAGAAGATGTCTAGCTATAACATCTCGAATTGTATCGACTTCTTCATCCGAGAACGGAGCAACCCTATCAAAAAACTGTAAATTGGAAAATAAGCCATAAGATAAACCAATGAAGTACTTCACTAGTGAATGAAATAATTAAAAAATCATCAAGTGTGCAATCACATTCTAGCTAATCATAATTTGAGAATCATGAAGCGATCACGTACATGTTGAAAACCTGTAAGACGTCCGGTGGAAACGATGGACTGCATGTAGTGGATAACGTAGTATCCGCACTCGGTGTTCCCTGGTTGTCGAGGGCACTATAAATCAAAAGCAACTTGTTAAAACGAATAAAGGCATATCGAAAGTTACTGTGTCAATGAAAGAACTTCAATTGAAACTACTTACCTTCGGATAATACCACTTCGGTCCACCCTGCTCTTTTGCTCCAAAAATGTATCTATACGTCTTCAGACTACTATCATTAAAATGGAAATTAACAGACATGAAAACAATTCATTTAAAAGAAGAATCGATGATTTAGACAAAAATTTACTTACTCGGCAAACATGGTTTTGATGTTTTCGTTTGGCTTGCCACCTAAGGAATCCAACCAATAACATGTGTTCTTGGTGGGACAGGCAACAACCAGGGTCCAATGACCACTACAAAATATACATATTAATATTAAATTAAGACAATAAAGCAATTTATTCTAAAAAATGTAATATAGACAAAACTAAAATACGTACCCTTCAATTATTGGCGCTAGATAACAAGGCAATTCTCCGTCGCCCATCGTTAAACCGACATAAAGCAACCTTCTGGCTAACTTATTCCTCTCACTCGTGGTGTTTGCAGGACATAAGAAGCCATACGAATCCGTTCGGTTCTTCTGGACGCATATGTCGTGGCAGACGCTATGATCAAAATAAAATGATAACTATTGTTAAATATATAAAACAAAAAAAAACATTGCAATAATTAATAAGCGGAAAAAAACTTACAGGATTGCAACTTGAAGAAACTCTATATCCAAACACTCTAGATTCATAAACTCCCCCAAATCTTTATTGTCAATGGTAATGGGATATGTCTTCTCTGCACCGACAATGCCCGCACGCATCTCCAAGGATATAAAGGGGATGTCCCTGTACAGCTCTTGCAGCTGTGCTAAGTATGGAAATCTGGGGGTAGCTGCTTCATCCTATGAAAACATACAAAACATATTATGTGAGTGTGTTAGCAATGAAAATCAATCGGGAATCATCACTCAGTAATGTGTGTCCTACCATTGGAGGTGTCGTCACCATCTCAATAAGATGAGTCAGCCAAAGGATGAATGATGTCATGGCCTTGCCTAAATCAGGAACTTCCTCATCATCAATCGATATGGTTGTCCTTTCTTCCCCCTCTCGCACACTTGTCACAGTCACCCGACGTTGGTCTTGCAGAATTTGTACGTTATGGTGGATGGTTTTCTCTAAGTAAACAAGACCATCGGCAACAATACACCGGTGTGGGACATCCAAATATAGTGTGCAAGGACGTCCTCCCTGTGGAGTGTGAGAAGGCTCGCCAATATCAACTTGTGGACGCTCGCCACCGATATCAACTTCTGGAGGCCGAAAACTATCGTTGCTGCTGGGGAAGGCCGACACTTGTTCGGTTGGACGCCCCGTACTTTCCTTCTCATGTATCATGGACCTCATCTCACCTCGTACTTGTGCCAATATCTCATCTACGAGGTTCGCCCGAATTTTTGCTACGAGCTGGGGACTAGGGTTGTCATCGTCATGTGAACAACGTGAACGCCATCCAAAATATTTTGCGACACTAACTCCCTGTGTCTCCCCTCGAACAGCGTCAAGGTAATCTGGCTTCCCAATCGCCATGGACAATATGTCCATCCGTGTAGCTGGCGTGAATGAACCCTGGCTGCTCTGCTCCTCAAGTGCATCCTGCATCAAAAGATTGTTCATAAATAATGTCTAAACTTGTGTAATATGAAACAATTGAGGCTAGTAAATTATAGTAATTTAACAACTTACAATCTTTGAGGCGACCTCAGCTACATCTGCATTAATGTATTTGTCACCCTTCATTCTAGCAGCTTTCCATTTTTGGTGATGAGGAGGACGAGCAGAGGGCTAAACAACAATGGACAGATCGGCCTGGGAAGCTTCCTTCATTCGCTCCAACTCTTCTTCCATCATCTTCCATTCCAGCTTTTTATATCCACCTCTGGACATGCAATGGGGATACTTATTTCTCGCCTGCCTCTCTCTATTAGCTTGAGCTTTTTCCTGTGACACGAAAACAAATAAAAAGTAGCATACGATGTTTACATTCAACTAAAAGATAAGATACGAAAGAAATTTTACAAGAAATTCAGGATTTTGCCGAGACGCCACAAACTCCTGCCAGTCCTCTAGAGAAATGAAATCGTAGATCTTAGACGGATCCTCGTTCCTCTTTGGCCCTCAATGTACTTTTTTGTCAGCATGTTCTTAAAATCCTTCCATCGTAGACAAACTTCGCCCATCCAATGCTTGTTCATCGCCTTATTGTTGGGGACATCGAACGTTTGCTTCAAGGTAAAAGAGAAGATCATTAATTAGATATAAAGTAATATGACTAAATCAACAAATGCATTATGTGGAAAGTGATATACCAAAATTTGTGCCCAGATCAACTCCTTCATTTTAGGAGGAACCAACTTCCAATGAGAGTAGACAATGCGAACTTTGCTTCGAGCCAAATAGCCTAAATAGCTAATGAAATTGTCCTCCTCTTGACCAATTGTATTGATATTGGAATCAAACTCCACATGCAGCCGCTTCTTTTGATTATCACGGCATGCAATTAGCGCACCCATATGCGTGCTACCTCTACCCTTTCTTTTAACGGGTTGATCAACCCTATCACCCGATGACTCCTCTGAGCTCGACATATTCCTGTTCATCAAGGACAAATCAATAATGTTAGATAGGTTATTAAGTAATAAACAAGCAAATAATAAAGGAAAGACAAAAAAAAAAAATCAAGGATTGGAAGAAATTAAAGCAACATACCTCAAGAGTAGAAGAAACTCGAGAAATTCAAGATTTTAACAAATTGTACTCCCTTGGAGCTTTAAAGGTGTGGAGTAGTGGATCACTGTTTGATAATTATAGTCCTATGTGGGAGAATAAATACTTATGGTCTTATAGACCATTGGTTAAGCACCTAAGAATTGAAGATTATACAAGAATGACATCTCTCTCTCTCAACCAAGTATACAAGATCTCTCTCTCAATCTAGTTATATGGTGATTAAGCACAAGATAAAACGAAGTTTATGAGCTTTCTAATTTCTTTAAAAATATAAATTTAATTATGATTAGTTTAATCTAACGAGAGAGAACCATAAACCAATACCTCAATTCAGTTTTCATAACATGCTTTTATATTAAGGCACGAAATAAACAGACATAAATATCTTAATACAGAATTCAAATATGCAAATCACATTCTAAAACAGATTTCTACAAATACCTATATTCAGTTGCTAAGCTTTTCCTGATTAAAAGAATAGATGATATATAATAAGAACACAAGAACACAAGAGAGACAAGAAAGAAGAAACAAAAGACAAATAATAAGAACACAAGAACATAAGAACACAAGAAAAAATACTTCATATAATCTAGCAAGAAGCAAGAAGCAAAAAGGAACGAATAGAAATCCTAATCACAAGTGTGCAACTCCTAATCAGAAGCAAAAATCCAGCGATTAAGCATCTTTAATACCATTTGGAACCATTACATTAATCCAAAATAAGCTAACTCTCTCAAACAGAAGTAAACAAGACAGTTACATTCATTTTTTTTTTTTTTTAAAAAAACCTCAATATTCAATCAAAAAGGTTCCAAAAACTTGTGCTAAGGCATTTTCTGACACAAAATCCTTACAGTCACCAACTAGCAAGAAGCACATTACCGATTAAATGGGTTTTGGAATCAAAGAACAAGAGGAACGAACAAGCTTACTTGGGTTTAGCAGGTTTCAATCAGGAAGGAGGCGGAGTGAGCGAGAGAGAGGCAGGAATCCTAATCAGAAGCAAAAATCCAGTCCATAAGCAAGAAGCATTAACGATTAAATGGGTTATTAGGAATCAACTTAAGAACGAACAAGCTTACTTGGTGGGTTTGGTGGGTTTCTTCGATCGGGGAAGGGGCGGAGTGAGCGAGAGAGAACCATGAGTGTGATCAGTGACGACGGCGAAGATGACGGCGGAGACGGAGGAGACGACGGTGGAGACGGCAACGAAAGGGTCGGCCTTGGAGAAGGAGCGAGACGAGAGTGTGAGTAAGGAGAAAATACGAGAGGATTTTGCGTGTTGTCGGAGTATTTGAGTGTGAGAGAAAATGAAGAGACGCGTGTAATTAACCTAAAAAAAATGAATGTAGGCGACCTGAATAAGGATTCAGGACGCCTCTATTCCACGTTTGGCGTTCTGAAATACATTCAGGTCGCCAGTTTTTTCATATTGGCGACCTGAATCATAATCAGGTGGCGACCTGAATCATAATCCGGTCGCCACTAATAAAATATTGGCGACCTGAATCATAATCAGGACGCCTAAACATATTGGCGTCCTGATTATGATTCAGGTCGCCAATATTATTAAATTTCCTAATTTCTATTAGAAAAACATCCTCGGCGCCCAAAAAATATATACATGGCGCGAAGTAATTAATATGTATTGCTACATTAAAGGCATCCTGAAAGTTATTTAGGACGCCAAAAATTAATTTTATTGCAAAAAAAATAAATCCCATGGCGCCAAACAAAAACTTCTCATATTTTTTATGGCGCGAAACAATTTTAGACGTCCTGAAAAAATATTAGGAACTAGTGTCTATGCTATGAGCAAGCCATTGCCTGGAAAGTTCTGAATGATGATGATTCCAATCACTGCCTTGCCTTCATGTTCATGAACTGGTCTTTTGTCTGATGGGAAGAAGGGAAAAAAAAGCAGCTTTATGATAGAGTAGTAGTTGGAAAAAAATGCCTGTTTTTGAAAAAATAAAATAAAAAGACTTACAACAACTGTTTTTGAAAAATAGTCATTGTAAGTCTTGTTGTAAGTTAATTACAACGACGGTTTTACATAAAAACGACGTTGTATATTTTTACTTACAATGACTGCTTTCTAAAAATAGTCATTAAAAGTAACTTACAACGACAATTTAAAAATAGACGTTTATTTTAAATCTTTCATTAACACTCACATACACTATCCCTAAAAACAATGTGTAAAGTCCTAAAAACAAGCATTACAAGTGCTTCCAAAAACTGATATGAGAACCACTTTTGCCCACCTTCTATTTGTTATATAATTTAAGTTCTTTTGAAGATTCTAATTTATAAATTACTGCCCAAATAACATCAGCATTAATGTAACTCTTCCAAACACGAGAAATTATTTTTTCGCATTCAGAAAATTTGGTCCAAAAATTATTAAATCGAAATGGCCTTGACAACACATTACACTTAGAAGAAAGGGAGAATAATAAGGGTACATGGTCTGAGCTCACAGTCGATAAAACTTGAAGTTGTGAACGTGGAAAAGCATTCATCCAAAGTTAATTACTAAGAACTCTATCAACAGCCTCATCATCCCGCCTTTTATAATGCCAAGTGAATCAATCACCTTTTGGAGGGAAATCAATTAAATCAATATGATGAAGAAAATTCTCAAACAATTGTCACCCCTGATTTGCACTCCTTTACTAATTTTTTCAGAAGAATAAAGGACTTGGTTAAGATCCCCAATTATATAGCCCATGGAGCATTCATAGATTGATGAATATAAGACAACCAATCCCAAAGTTTATGCCAATTACACAGAGCAGGGAAACCATACACACGACAAGACAAATAGTAGAAACTAGTATCAGTAGTATTCACATTAAGATGGATCCAGTGAGGAGTAGTTTCGATTACAGATACCTGATCCATTAAGTTATTGCCGAAAAACGAAGTACCACTGTCCACTCCTACCAACGGAGAAGAAGACCCAAAAGGAGAGCCTGTATACGTAGTGTGGCTGTAAGGAAGATCCAAAAGGAAGAAACGGGTATCCATTAGGCTTCAGTCCATTTTAAAGGACCTGATGAATGTCATCTTTATTAGATTCCACTTCATAAACACTGTCCATATTATCATTATCATTGCCATCTCCAGTGGTGGAGCTAGATTTTGAATGACGGGGCGATAATATAACATATTATATCATAAATAAAAATATTTGAAATATTTTACTAAAAAAAAAAATATTTGAAATATAATACAGACCTAATGTACAAAAAATTAAAAGAAATATATTACAGAAATTAAGATAACTTCACTTGATTATTATCCTACGTGTTTTCATATTGTTAAACTCATCTATAATTGAATTCATACTAAAACTCAAAACAATTTCCTTGTCAATGTATGTAATCAAAGACTCACTATTCTTTCTCTTAAAAAAGTATCAATGGTAGCATTTCTTTCCCATAATAATCACCTACAAATAGCATAAATTAATTCAAAAAATTTCATATCACACATTCCTTTTCACAGAGATATAATTCACAAAATTTAATATCACACATTCCATTTCGTAAATTTCATATCACAAACTCCATATCATAAATGATAAATCACAAATTTTCTAACTAAACCCTAACTTTATTTTCCTTAAATCAACTACTCAAGTAAAAATGTAAACCATACAACTTTTACTTAAGCCTCATTAACTCCATTAAAAGCAAAATGATCATCTAGAAGCCTCAAAATTTCAAAATCTAACAAATCCCTAAATTTTTCATAAAACAAATTCTATCCAATTAAAAGATAAGAGACTAAAAAGATAAATTATATCACTTACCTAAACCCTAATCTTCTAATTTTTTTGTCAGTTCTATGAGAGTGCGACTGTGCGAATTGCTTCTTCTAATCTTTTGTGATAGTGTGACTATGGTCTGTGGGTGCCCGTGTGCCGACTATGCGAGGAGTAGTAGAATGAATTAAAAAACGGAAGTTAGTGTGTTCTGCGACTTTTGTTTTTATAAATATATATTTTTTTTTTTGCTATAAAAAAAGTTTTGGAGGGGTTCGACATCAGTCCCCCACCAAGGCCAGGGCACGGCCCCGGGCTCTATGAGCACTTACTGGGGACTTACGAGATCACCTACCAAAGGAGTCCCAGCGACGACAGAGGGGATCGAACCCACGACCCAAGGGCCTAATCCTGGATCCCTTACCATCTATGCCAACTCACATTGGCTTGTTTTTATAAATATGAGTGTGTGACTTTTAGATAATTGGTGGGCTCCCCCTCCCCCCAATTTCTTCTACTCGTGGCTTCACTGCATTGGCTTGGACGCTTGGTGTTGGACTGTTGGTTTTGGGCCCATTTCCCATCTTTACTAGAATAACCCAAATGCAGCGTTGTCATCACGCTGATTCTCTTCTTTTTTTTTTTTGGTGAACACTGTCATATTCCCATGATTTGGTTTGTTTTTTTAGGGGGGCAGGGGCCCACCCTAGCCCCCTTGTATCCGCCCCTGGCCATCCGCATTAACATCTTCTTGTTGATTATCCGAAGGATGATCATTCTCATCAGCTAGGGGAGTAGAATATTGATCGTGGTCCTCTTCTTCATCAGAATTAGAGTCATCATCAAGCTTGATCAGGGTTATTAACAGTAAAAGGAGAGTAATCCTTGACAATATATATATATCAATACCGTCAGCCTCCATATGCATATTTCTTATGTAGTCTTTCCCACTTTAGCTTTATCATAAAAGGTAAGGTTATATTTTGAGACACATGGAAAACGGTAATTCCTAACAAATCTAACACCACATAACGATGATATGCACGAAGCTTGAGTTTCATCATAGCCTGCTTCATAACTTCAAAGTTCCAAGGATAAGTTTAGTCAATATGTCCAATACGCCCACACTTGAAACAAATCCTAAAAACTCTTTTATAAACGGCATTCAAGTCAAACTCTGTGAAGTGACTTGAGACGCACTCTCTGCTGTTATCAGAGGTAAAGAACTATGAACAAGAAATTGTATGCACAAGAAACGAACATTGTAAGAATAATAATTCATCAAGTCAATGTTACCAAACTCAGTATCCAACACTTTGACATCAATCAAATACCCCACCAAAGACTGACTCCAGAGATCCTCAGAATCAGCATTAGACTACTGGTGAAGAGCAAGAGTAGGACCTTCAAGTATATATTGTAAGTTAACAAAAGGAGGGCTAGAATTAATGTCTTTAGAGTCCAGATATTCGTCCCATGAAAGATTCTGTTGGGACCACACAAAGCCTCTGGAATCTTCATAGAAATTGGTCATTTAAAACAGTAGTTTACAACCTACAGAGTAAATAAGACAGAGAGCTAGCAAACAGGGAAGAAAGTAATAAAGACAGGAGACACTCAAATGAAAAAATGAAAGCACATGATGTAACACCCACATTTTTAACAAGGGAAAATTACATTCAGGTCCCAAGGAAGGAAAACAATTACAAAAAAGTCCCTTAAAATCACAAAATTACTCAGAAGTCCCAAGGAAATTTTTGTTGTAAATACATACATTTTCTGTTGTAAATACATACATTTTCTGTTGTAAATGGTTTGAGACTTTTTTGATATTATTTGTACAGAATTTTTTAAATGTTGTTGTAAATACATACTTTTTCTGTTGTAAATGGTCAGGTGTTTAAATGTTGTTGTAAATATATAATTTTTCTGTTGTAAATGGTATGGGACTTTTTTGATATTATTTGTACGGAATGAAAATTACTTTTCGTGTTGTTGTAAATATATACTTTTCCTGTTGTAAATATATACTTTTCCTGTTGTAAATATTTGTGTGTATTTACAACACGAAATGTATGTATTTACAACAAAAATTCTCTTGGGACTTTTTTGTAATTTTATGATTTCAATGGACTTTTTTGTAATTTCTTTCCTTCCTTGGGACCTGAATGTAATTCTCCCTTTTAACAACCCAATACTTAACCAAAGTATTTGAAATGTTGTCAATCAACAAAACCCATTTTTTTCCTGGCCAAATTAATTCCTCAAAATCAGTTCAGAGTTTATAAAATGTAAAAGTCTTATGGTTATGGTAAATACAAATAACATAACATATGCTCGAGGAGTACAAAAGAGCCTTCAAGGCTCACTCCATAGGTTTTTTCCCTCGATCCCTACTAGAACAATCACATGAAAATTGTTAATATAGAGTGAGATTTGACATCTCAGTAACTACTGAAAATTTCTACCGTGCCCAAGTAAATCACATATGACAAAAAAACAGGAGCTGATTACATGTATATTTGTATATACCATAATTTCATACAACATTAATTATCACTATGTCAATGCGAACCATACAATTATACAATATGCAATATGCAACTTCCCTTATATCACTGTCCATCCTCAACCGCTGATTGGAGTCATAGGCGAACACATAGTCCAATAGCAACTCATCCATTTGGCTGGATTGTCCCAAACTCATCAAAACTTAAGATACACCCGGTTAAAGGTGTAGAGCTTAAGTATGGACTATGGCTCCCCTCCTTAAAACAACATAACTAAGGAGGTGTCAGATGTCCCACAGCTCCAATGCAATCTCGGCCAAAGGAAAACATGGAAGAAGGGGCCCTGACAAGTGTCATCAACTGTGCACCGAGTGATGACATACCACATGGTAAAAGATCTCAACATACAAATCCCTCCTTACTCCAACCCATCACAAATACAGCCGCCATGACAAATATGTTCAGTAACAATAAATTATACTTCAATTCATATAAAATATCAATTTACAATACATACACATATACATATGATTCAGTCCTTTAATTTTAAATAAAAGATATTTACTCACAATCACACACAATTTACAAGTATATGGAAAAATATTCAGAGTTACCTGTTACTCCCTAGTGTACAGGCAATCACACAAGTGTCACACCAAAACTCTCAATGAGAGTCTACAAAGTACAACATAAATATTTATTAATATATTACTCGAAGTATCTTAAAGTTGTTTTAAAGATACTATTAGATATTTAAAACTACGTTCTCAACTAATATTTTATATAAACATCTGCTCACTAAGATTCAACCCCCCATAAATTCAACTATTTATTTATTTTTTAGGTTATGGTACAAAAGGGGGTGTTAAAATAGTCATAAAAATACAAGAACTATATGTATGCACCCACACAAGAAAGAATCGAATAATAAATGTGGGGTTTTGGAATTATAAAAATAATAAAGGAACACCAACAGCAACGAAAAAGGAAGAAAATTTTTGATTCACGGAATCTGGGAAAAGCTACTTTCGGTTTAGCAGAAGGTATATGATTTGGGTTATATATATATGACATGTTTGTGAGGGAAGGATAAATGGGTCAAAAAGAGGAAATAATTAAATATATACACATACACGCACGGATTAATGAGAAGGAAGGAGGTTGGGTTTCTTGTTGAGCACACACGCTATTGCACAGTAAAAAGAAGAGTGTGATTAGGAATATATATGCATATATATGCTGTGTGTATGAGAGCATGAAGGGTTTACAAATAGAGGAAACAAATAAATTATACAAACACCCACCCACACACGCATGAAGGGGAGGGAGGAGGAGTTGGGCAATGATTGTTGAAATAAATGCACACCCACCTAGTTAAAAAAATAAAACG
This sequence comes from Acacia pycnantha, assembly GCA_025563575.1. Classification (NCBI taxonomy): domain Eukaryota; kingdom Viridiplantae; phylum Streptophyta; class Magnoliopsida; order Fabales; family Fabaceae; genus Acacia; species Acacia pycnantha. Next base: position 360,863 of record JAMWYP010000230.1, read on the forward strand.
AAAGGCATGTGGTTTCTTGTAACACCCCAAATTTCATACCTCAAATTGTGTCGGTTGACACTTGGTTTAAAAAAAAATCAACAGAGTTTGAGGTGTTACATCAGAGTAATGCAGAAACGGAGAGCATGCACTAACTTTTGGACAGTGAGTAACTGAAATAAAATGCTCCGACATATGATGATGCCTGACATATATATGCTGGTTAAATTGAAAATCCCGAAAGAATGTTCATGTGATACAATATATAGAGCTTTGTATAATTACAACTTTTGCATGGTAACTATACAATCTAGACCAAGCCTTAATTAGACTTGGAGCAATGAACCTAACTCGGTTAATCAAACAGATTGGCCAGGTAAGTGTTTATAATAGGAGTCTCACCGAGTTCACGGCGACTGATTGACTGACCCACATAGACTAGCTTTGCCTTCGGCACCAAACTGTTCAAAGTAACTTTATTAGATCCATGCCAGAAAGTAGGCTCTGTTAACTTCTTCCGGCTCTTGTCTCGATCGGTGCATTTTTACGGCTTTGCCCCTTGGTTCCTCTTTATGACTCCATCTACCGGTGCCTTCTCTGTTCCTTGATCCCTTCCTGTACTATTAGTTAAGACTGAGGTCCAATGCCCATTGGACCTCAGGTAACGGTTAACCTCATGCTTATGTAAACAATATATGTATGACAGATATTCATGACATTTCAGCAATAATTACTACAAAAGCCCATAACAGATGTAGGAAATACATAATCACATATGTAAGGCAATAACAATACACAGCCCCTGCATATGTATATTATCCCCGTCTGCACTATTCACCAGTGCCACGATGTACATTCGTGTCCTCAGCGCTAGGAAAACTCAATGGTATTAATAAGACTATAACCCGTGTAAAGCTGAATGTGAAAGTAATGAACTAAGACGGCATCTTAGTTTATGAATATCACTGTCATATATAAACATACTATAAGCATTATAGTTAGTGTTACAATACGCCGCGAACGTACCTTTCACCGCGTATTGGCCAACTTGCCTGACTTTTTGATTCGACTCCGGCTTTTCCCGGATATCCTATATGTTATCGTCGGATTATTCCTTTTCCCCATAATATCACAACTAATGTTCTATCTCTTAAAATAATATCAAAAAGGTTATTTCCACCCATTTTGACATTTCTACCCTTGGTGTATTCATTATTACCATTTTGCCCTTACATTTTCTCAAAAACAAAATACTGAATTTCTAGGCAGATTTTCCAACAACTTTGAAAAACCATAATTAATTCTAAAAAAAAAATCGAAACGAGGTTCCGTAAAATTCCTCAGAAATATTAGGATGTATACTTTTTAGTAAAAATACTGGTTTTCACCCAGATTTAATGTATCATTCCCAGTTTAATGTTATTCAACCTCTGCCCATATTTTCGTTTGGAAAAATAGCCTAACTTCAAGGATTTTTATCTCCTGATGTAGAACTCCAAATGATATATATTTTATATATTTGGAAATATCTATATGTCTACTTTAACCATGAATTTTCTCATAATTTTAGAACCTCATCTTCAACATAAAATACTGGCGTTTTTACCACTGACTTCAGCAATTGCTAACCAACAAAATTTCACCAGAGCTTCGCTACTTTGATCCTAATCTTCCAAAATTTTGCTATATCACTCTCTCCATCCATTTTTCAAAATAAAACCATATTTAACCATAAAAACATGATAACAAAAATATATCAAAAGATTAAAGATCAAAACAACATTTAAACTATGAACTTAAACTAGAACTATAAGAACTACAAAACTAAAAACTAGAACCTCAAAGCTTAAGAACTAGAAAAATTACCCTTAAAGCTCAACTCCTTCATCCTCCTTGCTCCTCACTAGCTCCCACTTCTCTCTAGCTTCTCTCCACTCTTTGGAATGGTTTTTGGTGTGAAGAATGAAGAGAACCCAAGCCCCTATTTATAGCAAAAATCCTAGGACCCATTTGTCAATTAAATTTGGCCATCTTCCTCCCTATCCATTCGAAATCCATGGCCCTTGTTTGGCCATGGATATTGCCTTGTTGGCTCCCTCTCTCCCTTTCTTTAGTAAAGTAGAATTTGTGGCTTCTAATGAAGCCTATGTGTCAATTTGTTGGCTACATCTTTTCCCCTTCTTCCTTCCTCAAATCCGCCCCCTCTCCCTCTCTATTTCCTCTTCTATTTTCTCTAAACTTCACCTTGCATTGTTGGCCATTTAACTTCCACAACTTTTTCTTACAAGCCTTGTTGGCCTCTTGTGGTTCATGGATTACTATTGTTGACTTTTCAAAGCTTGATTAACAAAGCTTAATTAATCCCTATTCCAATGCTTAATTGTCCTAGCATTGCATCTTACATTAATTAATTGGTTTACTCCATAATCAATTCATTAGATCAATATTAGTAAGTTAATCTCATTTTTCCATTGGCCCCCACTATTTCGAAAATATTGGCATTTTGAAGTCTTAATTGCTTCTTGATTATATTTGCCATTGGTTAACTTAATTATATGAAGACTTAGGACTAAAACTCTAGAAAATATCTTAACATTTAGTTACAAAATCCCCTAGCATGGCACTTGTGAATTTAAGGTACAAAGTGAAATTGTGTGGCTAATTACTTATTGTAACATCCCGTTTTTAAAAGCAGTATAAATTTTTTTTTTATCAGAGTAGAGCATCGGAGCAAGAGTGTAACTGATATATATATGTACAATGCCCACTGGCTAATTACAAAAGCGGTACAATAACCAAGAGTTTTCAAAAGTAAAGTACAGCAACAGAAATGTCTCCCTGACAATTCCCATGCCGTGGCAACACCAGATAGTCTTCAACCGGATCTCTAGCCTTGCTGCCTTCCTCTCTCCTCGGTCCTCGGTCCTCGGTCCTCCTGACCCTGATGCTATGTTAAGAGCTGAGGTCCGCACCGGACCCCAGGTAATGGTTAACCTTATGTTTAAATATACAGCATACAACATATGTATCCAACAATGTAACATCCCAACTTTTCAAAAGCAGTATAAATTTTTTTCATCAAATATCATTTCAAAATCATCAGAGTAGAGCACCGGAGCGATTGAGTAACTGATATGTATATATAAAACGTCGTAAGTCTGGCTGGTTACAACAGTGGTACAGTAACCGCGTGGTTCAAAAGTACATAACAACAAAAGAAAGGCTTCCGCCGGAACGTCAAACGGAAGTCTTCAGCCTAGTGACTATGCGGCCTGCTTGTCTTTATCCTTGTTCCTTGGTCCTCCCGACCCTGAAGCTATATGGAGAGCTGAGGTCCATTGCAATCGGACCCCAGGTAACGATTAACCTCATGTTCACATATACAGCATATGGACTACAGATAATCATATCAACAATAGTATATGTGCACTCATCGCCCAAAAGCATGCATATATATATCGCCCAAAAGCATGTATACATATATCGCCCAAAAGCATGCAGATATATCGCCCATAGCAAACGTAAACATATTATCATCACATAAACATACCATAGAGCTATAAGCTACCATAGTAGGCATACAATAAACATCAAATTAGTGTTACAGTACGCGGACGTACCTTCGTTGATGTTATTCCAGCACGTTATACGGAAAACCGTACTTCTGACGGAAAACGGAAACCAGCACGTCAGACAGCGGTTCGACAGTAAGTCAAAATGTATTCAGGGATGTCCTATCAATATAACAACGTACTTGTTAAGGATCTATCATTACGACGGACATTTTTAGTCAAAATGACTATTTTGCCCCTGACCCCCTAATCGGCGGAATTTCGCCAGCACTTCGTTACTTTAACCCCCAACTTTCAGAAACTCAATCCCTACTATGTTTTTACCTCGTCAAGCATCTTTCGATGCAATGAGGCCTAAAAACAAGAATAGGAATTTCATCTCCTACTTCCTAGATCTAACTAACAATTCTACTAAAACTACCGAAAGCTTAAGACTCGGTGAGAAGAACTTACTCGAGCTTGTTTGCTTTTTCCTCCAGAGCTCCTCTCTCTAACTTCTCTCTAAAATTGCTCTTGCAATTTGGTGTGAATTCTCCAAAGGCTTGAATGCCTATTTATAGACTTTTTGGAGGGCAAAATTGCACCTTTCTACATTAATTCTAAACCATTGGATTGCACTTGGAGAAGATGGTTTGATCTTGGCCTTACACCTCACCATGCTGACCTCAATCCCTTAGGTGGCACAAAAAGATGACGTCATGGTGGTGATATCACTCTCTTGCTCTAGAAGTCTTATACCGATAAATTTCCCGATCGGTGTCCGATTCGTGTAATCGCGCAAAATCCCAAAAATTCGGAATTACAACTTTGAAGACATTTTCTCACTTATTAGAAATTTCCGGGCTAAATAAATTTCTGACTCCATACAGGGTTCCAACGGTCCTGCTGAAGTTTCTTGAAAAGCGTGCTCGGTTTCGAAATTAAATTCCGGAATCATCAACTTCTGGACAACAATTCACCGATTCCAAATATGTCCAGATAATCATAAACTCATCTCCAAATGTTGAGTTATAATTTATTTTATAAATTTCCCGATCGGTGTCAGATTCATGTAATCGCGTAAAATCCCAAAAATTCAGAATTACAACCTTGAAGACATTTTCTCACTTATTAGAAATTTCCGGGTTAAATAAATTTCTGACTCCATACAGGGTTCCAACGGTCCTGCTGAAGTTTCTCGAAAAGCGTGCTCGGTTTCGGAATTAAATTCCGGAATCATCAACTTCTGGACAACAATTCACTGATTCCAAATATGTTCAGATAATCATAAACTCATCTCCAAATGTTGAGTTATAATTTATTTTGTTCAAATCCTAATTTTATGACTATCTGCCTATTTCTCAGATTTTCCCTATTTCGTCTTATTACTAACTTCTTCTACGATCTCAGAAACGACTCTAGGTAAAGCTCAATTCGGGATAAAATCCACCGATCAATATTATATCCTGAATTTAGAAATCTTGTTCTGGTTTTCTAGATAGGATCCGATCTCCATCGGTGTTTATTTCTTTTTTACTATTTTACTTTAATTAATATTTAATTAAGAGTTTAAAATTTACACTCTTCCTATTTTTTTTTCTTCTTATTCACTAATTCATGTCGGCACACACACACACATTTCTGCTTTTAATTTTTATTTATTTATTTATTATTTAATTATTATATAAAATAATTATTTAATAATTAATTTATATAATTTTTTACATAATTTTCCTATTGGTCCATTCTTGCATTTAGGCTTAAAATTACCTAATCTCACAAATTTTTCTTCATATTTTCCAATTAATTAGGAAATATATTTATGCTAATGTTTTAGCCATTACCACTAATTATAGGGTTTTACATATTTATCTGTGGATTTTCCTTTGTTCATGCTTAAGTAATTAGCCAATAATTACTTAATTACTTCCTTAATGTTTTTTGCTAATTTTCTTAATTAGAATTACTCAATACCTCACAACTTTTGCATTGACATTAGTATTTTATACCCTATGTATTATATCAAAACTCACGGGGGCATTTTGGTCATTATAATACTTTTTATCTTTTCCCCTTTTATTTTTCCAAGGTAGTAATTTAATAAATTACCTAAATTAGGGACAATATATTCTCTCAATTTTAATAATTATTTTACTACCTCTCAGGATTTTTCATAATTTTCCTAAGTTATTTATGTCCTATAAGGGCATTTTCGTCATTTTGGCACATTATTATTTTCCTCCTAATTTCCAAGAAATTTTTCCTTTAATTCCCACAGTACTTTCCTTAGAAAATAAGATCATTATGATATTTTCCCTAATTCAAATTTTAGGGTATTACATTTCTTCCCCCGTTAAACAAAATTTCGTCCTCGAAATTTGTACTCAACCAACTAAACTTTGTACGACCTAAACTCCATCCTATTCGGACTTTGGGCTATACGCGTCGGATCTTCACTTCGTCTGCCAGCCGCTCTTCTTGGTGATCGAGAATTCACTTTGGTTTGACCATAAAGATCTTATCATTTCGTACTTTGATATATGGTGTCTTCCGTGGCTCCCATACACCGCGGTCAACACCACAAATACCAAAATGTCTCCATGGAATACACCATGGCAACACAAGATACTTCAAATGTTTCCATGGCGCCTTACACACCATGGTAGCACAAGGTACCTCCTACACAATGACACGATCGCGGTCGAATCGTAATATCTAAGAAACGTGGAACACGTGTTTAACATCTAATTCATATATCGTCTAGAGAAGATTCCGTCTAAGAGAGATAGTACCTTGGACCCTCTCCGGAAGTTCCCTGTCCATTGCATTGGTCAGCGCGTACATTCGGCCTGGGTTCTGTGGCCTTATATCTGCAGCTTTCTCATGACAGTCTCGGATAATGTGACCTGGCTTCCGACATCGGTAGCAAACCCGTCTTCTAATACACTCACCAGGATGGTACTTCCCGCAATCAGGACATGGTCGAGTTACCGGCATTCTCGGTTTGTTCTGCTGCCCTATCTGGAATGGCCTTTTGCTTTCTCTTTGGGAGTTATCCCATGGTGCTTCTCGCTTTCGTGAGGAGTTTTCACGGTTGCCCTCGATACGGCCTACGTTGCTGCTATTGGAGAATCTGGACTTTCGGAATTCTTTTAAACTCCGCTCAATCAGCCGACAAGCTTCCACAGCATGAATCAACTCCCGGAATCGTTGAGACATAAGTCTCTCACCTATTTCGTACTTCAACCCGTGGATCAGTATGTTCACCATACTGCTCTCATCATTGTTCCTTCGAAGATGTGATGAGTATCGTGATAGATTGGTGAATCGGGCATAATAGTCATCAAAAGATTCCTCTTGTCCCTGTCGGATATGGAGAAATTCTGACTCTTTATTCATTTGCACAGAAGGAGGAAAATACTGTTCATGGAATTTCTCCAGAAATTTCTCCCACGTCACGGGACAGTAACGTGTCTGTAAGGTTGTTGCTATGACTTCCCACCAACGATCTGCGTCTCCTTCTAACTGGTAGATTGCCAGTTGAGCCTTGCGATTTTTAGAACATTCAATTACTTTGAAAATGTTTTCCAATCTCTTGAGCCAATCTTCTGCCAAGTCTAGTTTACCCTGAAAAGCTGGTGGTTTCAGCTTACAGAACTGGTTAACCCAGTATTGTGTGGTTTTCTCTTCTCTCCTATGCCGAGGAGGTGATCGGGATCTATCAGACTCATCATCTTCCTCGTTGTGTCCATCACCTTCGGCATTCTCCTCCTCCTCCTCCTCTTCTTCTTCTTCATTACGAGCTTCCTCTGCATTTCGCTCTTCCTCAGCATTTCTTTCTGCTAGTTGCCTCTCAGCTTCTTGGTCTTGCTGGTTCTGCCTTGCTAAGAGTGCGTCAATAAGAGCTCTTTGCTCTTGCAAGGTTCTCCTCATCTCCTGAATCTCGTTTTGTTCAGGTTGATTTGGTATATCATTCTGCTCTGGTATGGCTCCTATTTGAGGTTGTCTGCCTCTTCCTCTACCTCGGCCTCGGCCTCTACTTCTTGGTGCACCGGCACCTCTTATGTTCGCCATGTCTTGTTCTTTTTCCTTTATTAAGGAAACGTTAGATGTATTCAAAGAAATCAACAATTAGTACCATACTGCACATAGACGGTATCGTGCTGCACCTAGACTCTATCGCACGTAGTATTTTCTGCTCTACACGTAGGCTTTGTCGTACGTAGTTTTCACACTATAAACAAATAGACACTCGCAACGTTTCTTTCGTCAGATTCTCGCTGGTTCTCTATATTCGAAAATGGGTACAGAAATACGTCTCGGAAGTTCTACATGAGTCAAATACTGCATGTACTAGGATAGAATGACTGCCCAGTACAAACTGGAGACTATCAGAGACTGATATCAATACAAGCACAGGTGATGGATTCACCGGCTATGGGTTGATGTGATGCACCAACAGAGGGTGGTACACCGGTTCAGGATGGTATACCAGTACAGATTGGTACACCGAGGTATGGTGGTACACCGACCTTAGGCTATATCAGTACTCATTTTCAAAACATGCTCCAAAATTTTTGAAAAGGCTTAGAACCTAACTCCGTTAACCGAACAGAATGGCCAGGTAAGTGTCTACCATGGGGGCCTCACCAAGTTCACGGCGACTGATTGGCACACCCACATAGACTAGCCTTGCCTTCGGCACCAAACTGTCCGTAGTAACTTCGTTAAATTCATGCCAGGACTACTGCTCTGATACCAAAATGTAATATCCCAACTTTTCAAAAGCAGTATAATTTTTTTTATTTAATTAATTATTTATTTATTTATTTATTTCAATTTTTCCAAAAATTCCACAAAATTTCCTAATTGATCCATTCTTGTATTTAGGCTTAAAAATACCTAAACTCCTCTATTTTTCTTCAAAATTTCCAATTAATTAGAAAATATATTTTTACTAATATTAAGCCAAAAACCACTAATTTTAGGGTTTTACATAATTATTCATGAATTTCCTTTGCTTATGCTTAAGTAATTAGCCAATAATTACTTAATTACTCTCTTATCACTTGCTTCTAATTTTCTTAATTAGAATGTCTCATTACCTCATAACTTTTGTATTGACATTTGTGTTTTCATGTCTCATTCATTTTACTAGAATTTACGGGGGCATTATGGTCATTATAATACTTTTTAACTTTTCCCCAAATTATTTCTTTAAGGTAATAATTTAATAAATTACCTAAATTAGGGACAGTATTATTCCCTATTTCAAATAAATATTTTCTTGCCTCTTTATAATTTTCCCAGGGTATTTTATAACCCGAAAATGCATTTAGGGACCTAATTGCACATTCTTAAACGTTTTAGGGACCTATTTGCACATTATCTAATTTCAGGAGTAATTACCCTAAAAATTCACCAAAAGGTCTTTGAGACCATATATTCACCTATTTCCAATAGGCAATATTTGCTCAATATGATACTTATCATAAATGAGATTTTCAGGGTATTACATTTCTCCCCCCGTTAAATAAAATTTCGTCCTCAAAATTTGCACCCTACCCACTAAAACTTCGTACTTAACTAAACTCCGTTAACCGAACAGAATCGCTAGGTAAGTGTCTACCATGGGGGCCTCACCAAGTTCACGGTGACTGATTGGCACACCTACATAGACTAGCCTTGCCTTCGGCACCAAACTGTCCGTAGTAACTTCGTTAAATTCATGCCAGGACTATTGCTCTGATACCAAAATGTAACATCCCAACTTTTCAAAAGCAGTATAAATTTTTTTCATCAAATATCATTTCAAAATCATCAGAGTAGAGCACCGGAGGGATTGAGTAACTAATATGTATATATAAAACGCCGTAAGTCTGGCTGGTTACAACAGTGGTACAGTAACCGCGTGGTTCAAAAGTACATAACAACAAAAGAAAGGCTTCCGCCGGAACGTCAAACGGAAGTCTTCAGCCTAGTGACTATGCGGCCTGCTTGTCTTTATCCTTGTTCCTTGGTCCTCCCGACCCTGAAGCTATATGGAGAGCTGAGGTCCATTGCAATCGGACCCCAGGTAATGGTTAACCTCATATTTACATATACAGCATATGGACTACAGATAATCATATCAACAACAGTATATGTGCACTCATCGCCCAAAAGCATGCATACATATATCGCCCAAAAGCATGCAGATATATCGCCCATAGCAAACGTAAACATATTATCATCACATAAACATACCATAGAGCTATAAGCTACCATAGTAGGCATACAATAAACATCAGATTAGTGTTACAGTATGCGGACGTACCTTCGTTGATGTTATTCTAGCACGTTATACGGAAAACCGTACTTCTGACGGAAAACGGAAACCAGCACGTCAGACAGCGGTTCGACAGTAATTCAAAATTTATTCAGGGATGTCCTATCAATATAACAACGTACTTGTTAAGGATCTATCATTACGACGGACATTTTTAGTCAAAATGACTATTTTGCCCCTGACCCCCTAATCGGCGGAATTTCGCCAGCACTTCGTTACTTTAACCCCCACTTTCGTAAACTCAATCCCTACTATGTTTTTACCTCGTCAAGCATCTTTCGATGCAATGAGGCCTAAAAACAAGAATAGGAATTTCATCTCCTACTTCCTAGATCTAACTAACAATTCTACTAAAACTACCGAAAGCTTAAGACTCGGTACCGAAGAACTTACTCAGAGCTTCGCTGCTTTTTCCTCCAGAGCTCCTCTCTCTAACTTCTCTCTAAAATTGCTCTTGCAATTTGGTGTGAATTCTCCAAAGGCTTGAATGCCTATTTATAGACTTTTTGGAGGGCAAAATTGCACCTTTCTACATTAATTCTAAACCATTGGATTGCACTTGGAGAAGATGGTTTGATCTTGGCCTTACACCTCACCATGCTGACCTCAATCCCTTAGGTGGCACAAAAGATGACGTCATGGTGGTGATATCACTCTCTTGCTCTAGAAGTCTTATACCGATAAATTTCCCGATCGGTGTCCGATTCGTGTAATCGCGTAAAATCCCAAAAATTCGGAATTACAACTTTGAAGACATTTTCTCACTTATTAGAAATTTCCGGGCTAAATAAATTTCTGACTCCATACAGGGTTCCAACGGTCCTGCTGAAGTTTCTTGAAAAGCGTGCTCGGTTTCAAAATTAAATTCCGGAATCATCAACTTCTGGACAACAATTCACCGATTCCAAATATGTCCAGATAATCATAAACTCATCTCCAAATGTTGAGTTATAATTTATTTTATAAATTTCCCGATCGGTGTCAGATTCATGTAATCGCGTAAAATCCCAAAAATTCGAATTACAACCTTGAAGACATTTTCTCACTTATTAGAAATTTCCGGGTTAAATAAATTTCTGACTCCATACAGGTTCCAACGGCCCCATTGAAGTTTCTCGAAAAGCGTGCTCGGTTTGAATTAAATTCTAATCATCAACTTCGGACAACAATTCACCGATTCCAAATATGTCTAGATAATCATAAACTCATCTCCAAATGTTGAGTTATAATTTATTTTGTTCAAATCCTAATTTTATGACTATCTGCCTATTTCTCAGATTTTCCCTATTTCGTCTTATTACTAACTTCTTCTACGATCTCAGAAACGACTCTAGGTACAGCTCAATTCAGGATAAAAATCCACTGATCAATATTATATCCTGAATTTAGAAATCTTGTTCCTGGTTTTCTAGATAGGATCCGATCTCCATCGGTGTTTATTTCTTTTTTACTATTTTACTTTAATTAATATTTAATTAAGAGTTTAAAATTTACACTCTTCCTATTTTTTTTTCTTCTTATTCACTAATTCATGTCGGCACACACACACACATTTCTGTTTTTAATTTTTATTTATTTATTTATTATTTAATTATTATATAAAATAATTATTTAATAATTAATTTATATAATTTTTTACATAATTTTCCTATTGGTCCATTCTTGCATTTAGGCTTAAAATTACTTAATCTCACCAATTTTTCTTCATATTTTCCAATTAATTAGGAAATATATTTATGCTAATTTTTTAGCCATTACCACTAATTATAGGGTTTTACATATTTATCTGTGGATTTTCCTTTGTTCATGCTTAAGTAATTAGCCAATAATTACTTAATTACTTCCTTAATTTTTGTTGCTAATTTTCTTAATTAGAATTACTCAATACCTCACAACTTTTACATTGACATTAGTATTTTATGCCCTATGTATTATATCAAAACTCACGGGGGCATTTTGGTCATTATAATACTTTTTATCTTTTCCCCTTTTATATTTCCAAGGTAGTAATTTAATAAATTACCTAAATTAGGGACAATATATTCTCTCAATTTTAATAATTATTTTACTACCTCTCAGGATTTTTCATAATTTTTCTAAGTTATTTATGTCTTATAAGGGCATTTTCGTCATTTTGGCACATTATTATTTTCCTCCTAATTTCCAAGAGATTTTTCCTTTAATTCCCACAGTACTTTCCATAGAAAATAAGATCATTATGATATTTTCCCTAATTCAAATTTTAGGGTATTACAAACAAGAAGCATATCCCCACAGCACATAACCCCCTGGTACATGTGTCACACCTAGCTATCGAGTCACACCTAGCAGTCGTTTCACACCTAGCAATCGTTTCACACCTAGCATTTCACACCTAGCAAACGTATCCCAATACCCATCAAGCATACCAACAGTACATGACATATCACAGAGCTAACAACTACCTCATATAAGCATACCATACACATAGCACATATACGCATACATTAAACATCAGATTAGTGTTACAGTACGCGAACGTACCTTCGTTGACGTTATACAGTATTCCCGTTGGTCAGAACGTAATCAGGGATATCCTATCAAGATAACAATGTATTTATTAAGGATCTATCATTACGACGGACATTTTAGTCATAAATGACCATTTTACCCCTGACCCCCTAATCGGTGGAATTTCGCCAGCACTTCGTTACTTTGACTCTAATCTTCCAGAATTTCAATATATCCCTTGCTCCAACATATTTTCCAAAACAAATATCATATCTATCCTAAAACATGATATCTAAAACATGCTGGAAGATTAAAGATCAAAACAACATCTACCCTAAAACTTCAAGAACTACCGAATTAAAACTAAGAACCGAAGAACTTACCCGTTGAAGAACTTCACTACAACTTTCTCAAGAGCTCTCTCTTCCTTCTTTGCTCCAAGATTTCGAAATAGACAAGAGGGATTGGTGTGAGGATTTATGCATGGAGCTCTTGCCTATTTATAGAGATTTTGTGAGAGCATAAGGGTAATTTCCAACTTCTTCTCTTTCAATTTACACCATAGAATTTTTTAGCTTCAATCTCCTCCACAAAACCCTTCTTGCCGACCTCCCCCCCCCCCTTTTGGTCATCTTTTGCATCATCAAAGTGATGTCACACATTGCTTTTTGGTCTTGTACCGATAAAGTTCCCCGTTCGGTGTTCTAATCACGTAATCTTGCAAAATCTCAAAATTCCGGGAACATAGCCCTGAAGATCTCTTCTTCCTCTTTCAAGATACTTGGGTCAACTAAATTTTTGATCCCATTCAGGGCCTCTCCTATTTCGCTGAAGATTTTCGGATATCCGCCTTCGGTTGCGGAAATCGCTTCGGGTAACAACATATTCGGGACAAAAATCCACTGATTCATAATATGCCCAGATGTTTACCAAATCATTCTTGGATTTCAAGTTATGGCTTGGTTTCTATAGATTTTCATTTATCTGATTTACTTTTTAAATATCATATAGCTTCTTAGCCAGCCTAGTATAACCTTTTTCGGTTACGGAAATAACTTCGGAGGTAACCTACTCCGAGCTAAAAATTCACTTGTCTATAATATGCCCTGACTTTAGAAACCTTATTCATGGTTTTCTATATAGGATTTAATTTCTATCGGTGGTCATTTATCCTATTTGCTTTTTCACATTTTATGTTATTATTTTAATCCAACTTGCAACAAAATATCAAGATATTTTTTTGCTTCATTCTTATCTCATTTTCCCTCAAAAATTCGGCTGTCCTCTTCTTTTTTTTTTTATATTTTATTTTTTAATTAATTAATATTATATATTTTAATTATTTAAAAAAAAAATTATATAATTTTTTTACAAAATTTTCCTATTGGTCCATTCTTGGATTTAGGCTTAAAATTACTTAATCTCATATATCTTTCTTAATATTTTCCAATTAATTAGCAAGTATACTTTATGCTAATTTTAGTCATTAACATTTACTTAAAGGGTTTTACATATTTACCATTGGATTTTCTCTTAATCATGCTTAAATAATTAACCCATAATTATTTATTTAATCACTTATTAATTGTTGACAATTTTCTTATTTAGAATTAACCATTTTCTCACAACTATTTGACTTACATTGGTATTTTTTGTCCCATGTAAAATATTAAAAATCATGGGGTCAATTATGGCCCGACAATACTTCTTGATTTTTCTCCTTTAATTTTTCCAAGGTAATAATTTAATAAATTACCTAAATTAGGGACAATATTCTTCCCTATTTCAAATAAATATTTATTTGCCTCTTTATAATATTTTCAGGGTATTTTATAACCCATAAATATTTTAGGGACCTATTTGCAAATTATCTTACGTTTTAGGGACCTTTCCGCACATTATCTTATCTCAATAGAAATTGTCCTAATAATAAGATAAATTCAATACAAGGTGTTTGAGACCTCATATTCACCTATTTTCAATAGGTATACTCTACCAATTTACGATATTTACCCTAAGTCAAATTTTAGGGTATTACACTTATTGATGTCACCAATTTGATATTTTCTCATGGCCCTCTACCCCTCCTTGTTGGCCGAATATGCTCCCCACCTTGGAACTTCATGAAGTGTCTCATTATATGCCAAATGATTTTGGTCTTTATTTTGAAAACTTGGAAGAACCCTAGCCACTCATAATTTCTTCATCTTTTCCTCTTTTCTTTGCCTTTTCACTTATTATTTATAACTAAATTTTCCATGTCTTCACTTTTTGTTTTAACCGAAATTGATGATTAGGAAAGAGGGTCCATAATTGTCTTCTATCATATTCAATCTCAAATAATCCCAATGTAAACATAAAATATTTTTAAAATTCACTTGTTGCCCAAAATCAACAAATAGTTTCCTAAATGGACAAATAATAACATTTGATTATAAATTAATTACTATTTAATGTGCTATTTATATTCCATTAAATAACCCCCAAATATTGTCTCATAATTAACCATTGGTTAATTAATTCCAAAGTAAAATTTAGACAAAAATATAATCAATTGATTATATTTCTTTGAGACACATATTCTCCTTTGTTATTTTGCTAATAATTAGCCAAAATACAATGTTTATATAGATTATGAAAATTAGGGTATTACATTTCTTATAAAGTAAGGTGTAATACACACCACACTATGAGAGAAGAGTTGAAAAGACAAGAAATAGGACATGCTACAGTGAAAAAAAATGGAGAAAATAAGGCATGGGACCAAGACACGAGCAGGAGAGAACAAACGAATCAGCAAAGTAGAGTACCTCCTAAGTCCTGACCAAGAGCCCCTAGGATGTGGAGAAAGAGAAGGAAGAGGGGATTTTACAACGATATGATTAGAGTTTGATCCTAGAGTTAGTCAAGGCAAAGGGGTCGGACACTCTCATCAAAAGGAGGGGGGGTTTGATCCTAGAGTTGGTCAAGGCGCTGGGGGAAGCATCCTAGCTCCTAAGTGCTTAGGTAAACGCCTGAGGGTAATAGACGGCTCGCCCTTCCCAACATCGGTATCACCTAGGAAGAAAGGAGATTTCGCCCTGTCCTTGGATCGTGGGTGAACCCAACCCCTTTCCTAAAAATTTTCTTATAAAAAAATATATATATTATTGCTAAATTTGCACATTCACCCCTTTTAAAAATATATTAAAATAATAGAGAGTGAGAAGACTAGTGAGACCCGTAGTGCAAGAAGTAACAAGGGTTAACGACATTGCTATATACGCTATCAAAAAAATTTATTATGTCTACTTTTGCACCCAAAATAGTTAATTGTGTTGGGTGTCCACAAAGAAATAATTTGTTGCTAAGTTAGCACCTTAACCCTATTTTCAAATTCAAACCTGATAAACCCATATCAATTCTAGGAATTAATTTATGATTGTCTTCTCATTTTCACAAGTGATGATCATTTTTAAATGTATAGTTGTCATTTCTATATTCGGAGTTGTTATTTTCACATCTGAATGGATAAACTCATATCCATTAAATGATCATTTTTAAATAGATAGTTGTCATTTCCATATTCGAAGTTGTTATTTTCAAGTCCAAACCTAGTAAACCTTTATCAATTTTAGAAAATAATTTATGTTTATCTTCTCATTTTCACAAGTAGTCATTTTTAAATGTATAACTGTCATTTCCATATCGAGTTGTTATTTTCACAAAAATCATCATCACCTTCACCATCGAGCGTCATCACCTCTAACCACCAGCAAAACCACCATCTTTGGTTACCTTCTTCTTCACTGCCAGCTTCTTCTCCACTACCAGAGAGCAAGTAGACTTTTGAACCTAACATGGACCTAGAGATTGGAGGCGTGATTTTGGAACGAAATGGATAGGGGACAAGGAAATCAGACCACTGTCAATGGCATCATCGAGATTCTCCACCACCGTCTTCTCATTTGTTCTCACATACTACCATCTTCTTCTTCGTTGTCACATACCACCGTCACCAAAGATTGCGCCCTCTCACTCCACCACTTCCACCTTCATTTTCATTCTCTTTCCACTACCACCATCAGACCTTCACCAACATTTTCGACCACCTCCATCGAATCACCTCTAGTCCTCTCTCTTTCACCATAGCGCCTTCTTCTTCAATTCCAAACAAATTTCATCCCAGATTCTCCTTCCTTCATTTCCTTCTTTCATCCCAGACTTCGATTTCATCACCAATGTCATTCATGGCGAAGTGTCAAAATTCCGACAATGATGAAATGGCTGAAAAACTAAACGAATGAGATGGGAAGGTTGAAAGAAGTATAAGGGCATTTTAGTCATTTGCTTTTAATCTCAAAAAGACATAACATCTCACAGGGATGTTGTAATTGGAAACAACTCTATGTCCTTTACCATTTTAAATGGTCTTTATGTGTATTTTCCCCTTAAATGTATTTTTTTTATTTGAATACCCAAAATTTAAACTTTTGGGCGTGGATGATGTGAAAAATTTTGTATCAATATTCAAAAATTATTGTTTTAATAACCATTTTGATATGGATCATAATTTTAATTTATTTTCAAAATTCATGGTATTAAAAAATTTAAGAGAATAAATAATACATCGGAAGCCCAAAATTGCTAGAAATTAATATGGAAACCAAAATATATAATGATCCTAGGGGAAAACCGGGTGGAACTACTACAAAAAACCCATTTAACATCCTAAATAAGACTCAATTAACGTCTCGTGAGGGGACGCAACAAAATTTTCACTTTCGACGTCCTTAGTGAATTTTAGGACGTCTTATTTAAGACGTCCTACATTTGATTCAAAACGCCATATGCCTTATGTAAGGCGTCCTAAACTATACTAAGGACGCCAAAAATCGGTCAAAATAGAGCTGATATGTTGATTTTTGGCGTCCTGAATTATTTCAGGACACCAAAATCCACCTAAATGGCGTCCTAAAATAAATATCAGATAAATGGCATCCTGAAATGCTTTCAGGACGCCAAAAATGGCAAAAATCATATACAGCAAAATTACAACAACAAATCCACCTAAATGGCGTCCTGAAACTGAAAGTTATTTCAGGACGCCAAATATCAGATAAATGGCATCCTGAAACGCTTTCAGGACGCCAAAAATGGCAAAAATCATATACAGCAAAATTACAACAGCAAACACAGTACATGTGCTTCTGCAAACACATTCAAATTACATTTTCTCACTGTTCCCTAAACCATAAATTACAACAGCAAACAAAGTTGTCCCATAAATTGAACAAGCAAAAAAAAAGTAACAATCTCTTCCCATAAGTAAACAATTGAAATGTGAAATCATAAAATGTCCTACAAAGAACTTCATACCAGCAAAGGGAGATCATTTCATTTGTAGAATACTGTCAATCTACTTCTGCCACATAGCTTATTTTCTCAACAAAGCTTTCAGATGTGGAAAGCCATATCCAAATCAACCATGTACCTTGCTTAATAAGCTCTTGAGGACCTAGAAAACGCAGAAAGCAACTGAAATAAACAAAAAAATTCTATCGTGAGTTCTTCACAAACCCGATCAATCAAGAAAGAATTGGAAAAAAAACAACCATGTGCCTTCCAAAGAAACAACTCCTGAACAAATGTATTATCATCCTTTAACAAAGAAACAACCTACAAAATAACACACCAGTTAAAGATAAGATAAACCTCTTTACATACAGAAAAATGCCTAATGCAAAAATATATTCATCTAAACCAAAAAAGTTCTAAACAAACTACTTTGTCATTTCTGAACCAACTATAAACAGAGGATCTTTAGATAAACAAAGCTAAAGGCACCTCAAGTTCAGCTCTTGTCTTTACATATAAATTTGATACGTAAGATCATGTGTACTGAAAAAGCCATTGAACAGGAACAAAATAGTAAACTATGAAATTTCTTAAAAACCTTGGAATCCATTCCACGTGAGCCTGAAAACTGTCCTGAAGACATGCTCAAACCAACTTCTAATGCAGCTGTAAGATCCCTCTCAGCTTGCAATTGCTCTTGCAATCTTGAAACCTTTATTGTCACAAATCAATTAGATCTTGCATGGATTAGAAAAACAAGAAACACATAGCAGCATGCATCCACAGAAAACTAGAAACAAAGAAAGGCTAGAAATGACCTCATGAGGGTGGAAGAAGATGGGAAATAGAAATAGGAAGAAACCAAAACAAGGATATCGGAAAAATAAACAGTTGCAAAGGGACTAGGTAGTATGGGATCCCTGTTGAGGGGGAAGAACCACTTTCTTTAAGAACCACAAAAGGTATTTCAATCAAAAGGTATTTCAAATTGGGAGAAATCTTGATTTTAAAATAAATAGAAATTAGTCTTATATATAAAGCACATTGATAAACATCAAAGCAATAAACTGGAAAGGTGCAGTCAAAACATATAATCATTAAATATCCGATATAAACCAAGAGTGAACTTACTTCTCTTTCATATTGCAGATATAGTTTCTCAAAATCTTGACCCCAGCAATCTGCCAAACCACGTGCTTCATTGGGACAAAACAATGACCATTCTCCATTACTCTGAACTCTTTCCATAAAGAGATCAGGTACCCATAGAGCAAAGAACAAATCTCGAGCACGGTGCTCTTCCTGTAATGATAGGACAATGCATAAATAATAGTTATTTAAACTAAATTAGTATATGTAGAATAAACAAATAATAATAGCTGGGACCATTTTTGCTTGATAAAAACGAAAGAATGCCATCCAATTTCTTCTTAGCTCATTCATACCTTTCCATGATTTTTTCGTAACTCCAAAAACTCAAATATATCAGCATGCCATGGCTCCAAGTACACAGCAAATGCACCTACAAGTGCAAAGTTTATAAAGGAAAGGCGTTTTCACAAGAACATAAGAATGAATTATTTCATAGAAAATATACCTTTCCTCTTGCCACCCCCTTGATCAACATAACAAGCAGTATCATTGAACACACGCAGCATTGAAATAATTCCATTAGATGCCCCATTAGTTACTTTCATATATTCAATCCTTCAACACAGAAAAAACCCTTCAAAGCCCTAATTAAACCGCGCCTGCATATATGAACCCTAAACTTGCATTTCAACCAAAAAGCAAAAACCAGCACCGAAATTCCATTTCGTGGGGAGAAAAATTACCTGATTTAAGATAAAGCTTTTGCCTTGGCGAGCCCGTCCGCAAACAGAGACCACGCCAATGGGTTCTTTCACAAGCTGAAGAGTTGCGACTGCTTCTAGATCCATCCGAAACTTCCCCTTCTCGTCACAATAGACCAATCGTAGGGCCAGTCACCGGGGGCACAGATCGCGACGACGAGGACGTCGCCGCCGGTAATGTTGGAGAAGCATCGGCGGAATTGCCTCTTCCGCTTACCCCTTTTGAATCTGAAAAAGTGATTGAGAGAGAGACCGATATGTGTGAAGTGAGGGCTTTTCTTAATTATTATTATTTTTTTTTTTTTAAAGTCCCATTTGTGGCGCCCTGAAATAAGATATAGGAAGCCACAGTATGATTTTGACGTCCTAAGCAAAATTTAGGACGTCAAAAAAAAGCGCCAAAAATCCTCTAAATTGTGCTAAATATTAAATATGAGGCGTCTTAAAATAAATTTAGGACATCAAAATCATATAAATTTAGGACGTCAAAAATTATGATTTTGACGTCCTTATCACAATTTAGGACGTAAAAAAAAAATCCTGACGCCAAAAATGCACCAAAAAATATCCCAAATTACCTAAATTACATCAAATAGTAAATATTAGGCGTCGTAAAATAGATTTAGGACATCAAAAATTATGATTTTGACGTCCTAATCACAATTTAGGACGTCAAAAAAATTCCTGGCGCCAAAAAATATCTCAAATTTCCTAAATTGCACCAAATATTAAATATTAGGCATCCTAAAATAGATTTAGGACGTCAAAAAAAAAAAAAATAGGCGTCCTAAATTAATATTTAGGATGTCTATAGTCTCAAAGTTTAGTAAATAATTACGACAATGCCACCACCTTCATTTTTTACTTCCTTTTTAAAAAAAAGGACGTCTTTAGAGTAATAGTATCCATATTTTGTAGTAGGGGATCATTTGGCTGCTCGAGGTTTCAGATTCGATGATTGATGTGAATATCAAAAACCACTCAGGAGAAGTCATAAAAATATATATGAAGCACATTATTTTTTTCTTGGAAAATCTATAAAATATATTCAATATCTATATATTTTAGGGTTAAGGTGTAAAAATGTACATACGTTTTATCCTAAGGAGCACCCAACACCAAATATTTTTTTTAGGTGCAAAAATAACTGTGTGGTTACAAATTAGATGCAAAAATACTATTTGACCATTAAGTTTGATTTTTTTTTTTTGTTGATTGGACGATGATGTGGTTTTTAAAGGTGCAAAAATACACATGTGGTTTGGAAAAGAGAGCGCCCAACACCAAGTTTTTTTTTTTTTAATTTCATAAATTTATTTCAATCAAAAGAAAATTATTATTTCTCTAAGTATAATTCCTAAGAGGCCAAATTTTGTATTTCCATAATTTATTTTATTTTTTAAAATCCTTATTAAATTTTCTAATTAATAATTAATAAATGAGTATTTATGCATTTGAAATTTGATATTATAAATATTATATTTAATTAAAAATAATTTTAATTTTTTTAATATAAAAAATTGAATCAGAAATTATTTAAATAATTTTTCAATCAAAACCGAATAATATTATTTAATTTTTGTTGCATTAAGAAGTATGCAATATAAACATTTGCACCTCTAAATGAATTATTTCTATTTATATGATGAATAAAAGTAAATCAAGGAATATTATAGACTTATAGTTATAAAGTTGACTTTTTTAAAGTAAATGAATTATGTTTTTATAGAATAAATGAATTATTTCTTTAACTATTTATTTTTCAAAAAATTAAAATTATTTTAAGTAAATATATTATTTATAATATTAAATTTCAAATGCATAAACACTCATTTATCAATTATTAATTAGAAAATTTAATAATGATTTTAAAAATTAAATAAATTATGGAAATAAATTTTTTACCGTTTTTACCCATTGAAAAATCCTCTTTCCAAAAATGATAAATCAAAATAAAAAATTTGGTCTCTCAGGAATTATACTTAGAGAAATAATAATTTTCCTTTAATTGAAATAAAATTATTAAATTTAAAAAACACTTGGTGTTGGGCACTCTTTTGACAAACTATATGTGTATTTTTGCACATTTGAAAGCTACGTCATCGTCCAGTGAGCAAAAAATGTCAAACTTAACAGTCAAACTGTATTTTTGCACTTAATTTGTAACCACATAGTGACTTTTACACCTACGAAAAAGCACTTGGTATTGGGCGTTCTTCAGGATAAAACACATGTGCATTTTTGCACCTTAACTCTATTTTTTAACATCAATCTAGGAATTTTCTCATCATTTCACTAACAAATTGACATATTAAACTCATCAATTATATTCAATTTAATAAGGTTAAATATCCACATAAAGGTTGTTTGTAATTAATATGGTCTCCGAATCTAAATATAAGTCTTTTTTTAAACGGCTAAGATGCAAAAATAACCATAAACTTTTTTCTAAAAGTGTATCTAACACCATATGTTTTTCAAAAGTGTAAAAGTATCTATAAGCTTTCTAAATGATAGTAAAAATACCAAGCACCGTTAATCCTTGTTATTTGATTGGAAAAGCTTATTTGAAAGCTGATGTGGCTATTATAATTTACTAATAGGCAAATGTAATTATCCAGGTGTACTCTATATTTTTTTTTCTTACAAAGAAAATTTCATTACTCAATAAACTGATAAAACCATGAGTCTGAAAACTAAAACAACTACAAAATACTGAAAAAAATTTGGCCCCAAGTCCATCCCTGCAGTATCTTCAATTGATCTAACTTTAAAAATAATAATAATAATAACTCTTCCACTCTTGATTCATCTCTGCTCCAGAAATTCACCAACAATCCATAAAAAAAACAATCTATCAATTAACAATATTCATCTAATTAACAAGTCTGTTTCCATATCACAAAACTGAAAAAAAGGTGCCCAACACTGAACCCCCGCCTTCCCATCATTTCTTGGAGATTAAAAGAGAAATGAACGATAGAATGAAAATAAAAAGGAGAAATCTAGTGGAGAAAAAAAGTATCAGGCTTTACGATGGCAAAAGATGAGGATTATGTTGAGTTAATGTCTCCAGAGTCCAGAGATTCATCCCGTGAAAAGATTCTGTTGGGACCACACAAAGCCTCTGGAATCTTCAAAGAAATTGGTCATTTGGAACAGTAGTTTACAACTTACAGAGTAAATAAGACAGAGAGCTAGCAAATAGGGGACAAAAGTAATTAAGAAAGGAGACACTCAAATGGAAAAAATGAAAGCACATAAACTTATGAAAAAATGTAGAGAGAAGGAAGAGCTTCTCACTCTAACTCAACAAAAGTGGAACATGTTTATATATTTTTTTGGCTATATGTAATTACAAAATTTACTGTTCAAAGGTAACCATGGATTATGGTCTTAGTAAGTATGACTGATTTTTAATTGGGTGTAACAGGTCTTTGACTATGTGCAAATCGATTTTATTGTGCACATGTTTAGAGATAAATTACACACAAATGAGAAAAAGTTGTAGATATATGTTCCACTTGGGTTTTAAAACAAATTTAAGGTGTTTTGGATAATAAAATTTTGTAATAAGGGATTCTGTCACGCCCAGAAAACTAAGGGGTGACTAACACGGAATATAAGGGAACTCACATTCCTTAAGCCTTAAACTTATAAATTAAACCTTCCAAAAATTCTACAATGATCCGAATTATCATTACAGCATTCGGGACTCTGTTCTATATAGCATATACATATACATATTGTAATACCCTAAAATTGGAATTAGAGAAAATATCATAATGATCTTATTTTCTAAGGAAAGTACTGTGGGAATTAAAGGAAAAATCTCTTGGAAATTAGGACGAAAATAATAATGTGCCAAAATGACGAAAATACCCTTGTAGGGCATAAATAACTTAGGAAAATTATGAAAAATCCTTGAAGGCAGTAAAATAATTATTAAAATTAGGAGAGTATATTATCTCTAATTTTGGTAATTTAATAAAATATAACCTTGGAAAAATTAGAGGAGAATAAACAAAAAGTATTGTAATGACCAAAATGCCCCTGTAAATGCTAATATTATGCATGGGACATAAAATACGAATGTAAATACAAAAGTTGTGAGATAATGAGCTATTCTAACTAATAAAATTAGCAACAAATATTAAGGAGTTAATTAAGTAATTATTGGCTAATTACTTAAGCATGAACAAAGGAAAATTCAGAGATAATTGTGTAAAACCCTAAAATTAGTGGTAATGGCTAAAAAATTAGCATAAATATATTTCCTAATTAATTGGAAATTATGAAGAAAAATTAGTGAGATTAAGTAATTTTAAGCCTAAATACAAGTATGGACCAATAGGAAAAAGTTATGAAAAATTATGTAAAAATAATTAAAATAATAATTAAATAATTAATTAAAAAATAAATTAAAAAATATATATATATTATTAGTGTGAGGGCAGACATCAATAAAGGAAAAAAGAAAAAAAAATGGAAAAAGAAATAAGGAAGAGTAAAAATAATAAACTTTAATTTAATAATAAATAGTAAAAAGTAAATAAATACCTATAGGAATCGGATCCTATCTAGAGAACCAGGAACAGGATTTCTAAAGTCAGGGTATAATATTGATCAGTGGATTTTTATCTTGAAGTGGTCTTTTCCGGAAGTTAATTCCGAGATCGGTAGAAGATTTAGGTAATAAGACGAAATAGGGAAATCTGAGGAAAAGACGGATAGTCACAGATTTAGAATTTGAAGAAAATAAATTCTAACTCAACATCTGGAGATGAGTTTAAAATTATCTGGACATATTTGGAATCAGTGAATTTTTGTCCAGAAAGTGACAATTCAGTGAATTCCGTAAACGAGCACGTTTTTTGAGAAACTTCCGCGGGACCGTTGGAACCCTGTATGGAATCAAAAAGTTGTTTAGATCAGAAATTTTTAGTGAGTGAGAAAATGTCTTCAAAGTTGTAATTCCGAATTTTTGGGATTTTACGCGATTACGCGAATCGGACACCGATCGGGAACTTTATCGGTCTAAATGCTTCTAGAATACACAACTTGTCACACAAGTCGGTGACTCATGAGGGAGCTGGCCGAAAATGTGCTTTCCATGGCTGCAAATCATCCACCAAAAAGCCCTAAGTTTCCATGGTTAATATGAAGGGGAAAATTATCAAAGTTGGAAAGTGAAAATTGCAAAGTTTGCACTATTTTTGCCTATAAATAGGTAAGCCTTCCTCTTCAATTCTCACACCATTTTGAGAGCTCTTGGCCGAATCTAGAGAGAAGGAGGAGTCCGGGGAATTCTGAAGCGAAGCTCTGAGTAAGTTTTTCAGTATCGAGCTTTAAGCTTTCGTAGTTCTTTCGATAGTTAGAGTAGTAATGTTAGATTAGTTTTTAATCTTCCAAGTATGATTAGATATCATATGATAGGGCTATTTTAATCCTAAGTTTCGAAAATCATGATTGGGTCAAGGTTCTGGTAAAATTTTGGAAGAGTAGGGTCAAAGTAACGAAGTGCTGGCGAATTTTCGCCGATTAGGGGGTTAGGGGTAAAATGGTCATTTTGACTAAAAATGTCCGTCGTAATGATAGATCCTTAACAAGTACGTTGTTATGTTAATAGGATATCCCTGATTACGTTCTGACCTACTGTCGTGCCGTATACGGACAGAAATACCGATTTCCGTCAACGAAGGTACGTTCGCGTACTGGTAACCCTAACTCTGATATTTATGGTATGCGTGTATGTGCTATGTGTATTGTATGTACTGTTATTATGGTTGCTGGGTATTGGGTTACGCTTGCTAGTGGCCTAGGTGCCGCCAGAATACGATCGTCAGAGGCCTAGGTGCCGTCAGGGTTCAGGGGCCTAGGTGCCGCTAGGGTTACGTTGCAGGGGGCCTATGCGCCACCAAGGTACTTATGTTTTGGAGATGCTTGTACTATGTGTTCTTATACTATTGATGTTGTGTTTGTCTGTAGTCCATATACTGTTGTATGTAAATATGAGGTTAACCGTTACCTGGGGTCCGATTGCAATGGACCTCAGCTCTCCATATAGCTTCAGGGTCGGGAGGACCAAGGACCGGGGATAAAGACAAGTAGGCCGCGTAGAAGTTCCGGCCGAAGACTACTTTTGTTGTTCCGACGGAAGCCTTTTGTTGTTGTACTTCACTTTTGAAACACTCGATTACTATACCGCTGTTGTAAATAGCCAGTGGGCATTTTGAATAAATATACCAGTTACTCTTCCGCTCCGATGCTCTACTCTGATGAAAAAAAAATTATATTGCTTTTGAAAAACGGGATGTTACACATATACATATACATATACATATACATATACATATACATATACATATACATATACATATACATATACATATACATATATATATATATATATTCCAAATTACAAGAAAACAAAAATAGAGATCCTGCCTATAAATTACGTGGAGCATCTAAACTACAAATATTAATACATGAATGAAAACTTAACTTTACATCCACTTCTTTGTTGTTCCAAAATATATCTACAAGCTTGATCAGAAGTGATGTCTTCATTGTTCAACTGAAGGTGCAAGGTCATCAATGCTATCTGAAGTGAAAAGTTTTTTTTCGGTGAATAACGTCCCATTTAAATAATTTAGTGAAATACATGAGAAAATAATTTAAACATATTTAACCTTGAATAACAACGATATGTCAGTAAAACTCTATATAGGATTATGAATCAAATAAATCCAAATACTTAATAAATCATTTTGTTTAACAAAATAAGTTTTAAAACATCAAATCTCATTTATTTGTAGGACTTCTACAGAACGGGTAACAAGCGTGGACACACAGTCCACGAGGGTAAATAACCAAGCGTGGCACGAGGCCACAAAAACAAGTGCAGCACGAGGCTAATTACTTAGGCTTAAACAAAGGAAAATTCAAAGATAATTATGTAAAACCCTATAATTAGTGGTGTATGGCTAAAAATTAGTATAAATATATTTTCTAATTAAATGGAAAATATTGAGAAAAATAAATGAGATTAAGTAATTTTAAGCCTAAATGCAAGAATGGACCAATAGGAGAAAGTTATGAAAAATTATGTGAAAATAATTAAAATAATAATTAAATAATTAATAAAAAATAAAATAAAAATAAATATAAAATATATGTGTGTGTGCCGACATCAAAAGGGGGGAAAGAAGAAAAAAGAAAAAAAAATGAATAATGAAAAAGGGTAAATAATAAACTCTAATTAAATATTAATTAAAGTAAAATAGTAAAAAATAAATAAACACCGATGGAGATCGGATCCTATCTAGAGAACCAGGAATATGATTTCTAATGTTAGGGTATAATATTTATAAGTGGATTTTTATCTCGAATTGAGCTGTACCTGGAGTCGTTTCCGAAATCGGTAGAAGAAGTTAGTAATAAGACGAAATAGGGAAAATCTGATAAAAAGGCAGATAGTCATAAAATTATAATTTGAACAAAATAAATTGTAACTCAACATTTGGAGATGAGTTTATGATTATCTGGACATATTTGGAGTCAGTGAATTTTTGTCCAGAAAGTGACAATTCCAGAAGTGAATTCCGTAAACGGGCACGTTTTTCGAGAAACTTCCGCAGGACCGTTGGAACCCTGTATGGAATCAAAAATTTGTTTAGCCCGGACATTCCTAATAAGTGAGAAAATGTCTTCAAAGTTGTGATTCCGAATTTTTGGGATTTTACGCGATTACGCGAATCGGACACCGATAGGGGAATTTTATCAGGCCGGGAGCATAAAGCCACATGTGACATCATCAAAGATGATGTCACAAGGGTGCCACCTAAGGGGGGGAGGTGGGCCAGACCCTTGGATGGCCAAGATGAAGTTTCAAAAAGTTCTCTGATCCGACGGTGTAGACTGAATTGGAAAATGACTCTTGCGTCCCTAGAATTTTCTATAAATAGCAAGCTCTCCTCTTCACAAATTTCACACCACTTCTCACTAGCTTGGCCGAAATCTAGAGAGAGGAAGAGAGGAGGAGAAAGCCGGGGAAATTTGCAGCGAAGCTCTGGGTAAGTTTTTCGGTACTTAGTCTTAAGCTTTCGTAGTTCTTTCAACAGTTAGAGTAGAAATGTTAGATTAGTATTTAATCTTCCAAGTATGATTAGATATCATATGATAGGGATATTTTAGTCTAGAATTTTGAAAATTATGATTGGGTCGAAGTTCTGGCAAAATTCTGGAAGAAATTAGTCAAAGTAACGAAGTGCTGGCGAAATCCGCCGATTAGGGGTATAGGGGGAAAATGGTAATTTTACCTAAAATGCCTGTTATAATGTCATATATTGACAAAAGTAAAATTTATCCTTATAGGATATCTGTAGACTCGTACCGCTGTTTTACCGCCGTCGTGCCATTTGTTAGAATTTCGAATTTCCGTCAAAAGTATCGAAAAGCAAGTCAAACGAAGGTACGTTCGCGGCGTACTGTAATACTGACTCTGATGCTTATAGTATGCTTATATATGATACAGATCATTTCATAAGCCATGAGCGGGACTACTTCGGGTCATGCACAGTGACTAAGGTAAAGAACTTAGATAATCAATATTACAGCCTTACGGGTTATAGACATGATAATGCCGTATGTTTTCCTAGCTCTGAGGACACGACCGTACATCGTGGCACATGGTTTAAAGTGCAGACAAATAACTTTGTTTGTAGGGTAGTTGTTATTAAATGATCATATATTGAACTGTCAAGATCATTCTTTGTAATTCATCTTAGAAATATCTGTTGAACATATATCGTTATATAAGCATGAGGTTAACCGTTACCTGAGATCCGATGAACATTGGATCTCAGCTCTTACTATTGCATCAGTATACGAGATACCAAGGACGGAGGATAAGAGTAAGCCGAGTGGACAACACACGTGAAGACAAAGTAATGTTCGACCGAGTAGATTAATGTCTTGAACAGAAAATGTACTATTCTTTATGAACAGGCAGTTACGCCACAGTTAACGTTGTATTAGTTACTCAATACTTTTATTCCGATGCTCTACTCTGATGAAAAAAAAAAATTTGGCTCTGAAATTGGGATGTTACATTTTTGGTATCAGAGCATTCATTCTGGCATGAACCCGACTATGTTACTACGAACAGTTTGGTGCCGAAGGCAAGGCTAGTCCACGTGGGTGTGCCATAAGTCGCTGTATAAGTCGGTTAGGCCCCATGGTAGACACTTACTTGGCCATTCTGTTCGGTTAACGGAGTTAGTTTCTCAAGCCTTCTAAACTTTGAGCATATCTTTGAAAATGAGTACTGATATAACTCTAGCGTTATGTTCTAGAGATGGACAGAAACAAAGTCCTCTGCATAAAATATTACGATCGAAGAAAGCGTACCGCGCATATATCCGTAAGATAGGGTTAAGATTGGACCTAGAATCGGTGTATTCACCGCCTGGACTTATGCCAATATCAGATATCTCTGATACCACTGAAAACCGGATATCTCTGATACCACTGATACCACTAAAAATCCGGATATCTCTGATACCACTGATACCGCTAAAAACCCAGATATCTATGATACCACTGAAAACCCGGATATCTCTGATACCACTGATACCACTAAAAACTCGGATATCTCTGATACCACTGATACCGCTAAAAACCCGGATATCTCTGATACCACTGATAACCCTGATATCAGCCTCTGATAACTCCGATAATCACCAGTTCGTACTGGACGGAAATTCTATCTTAGCACAGCGCGTATATATGGAGCTGGGGCATGACAGACGAAATTCTAAGGCCAACAAATATAAGTACATGTAGTATTTGACTCATGTAGAGAAACTCCGATACGTACTTAGTACCGTTTCTAAAAAGAACGAACCAACGAAATTATGAACAAGGGAAATGTTGAGGGTATCTATTTATTAGTAGTTATACTCGTGTAGAAAAAGTCTGTGATATTCTAATCATTGTCTTCCTTATATATGCCTAAACGTTCTCCATGGGATACAGTGTAGATGGACAGAAAAGAACCTTTCCACGTGAATTACCGCGGAACGATGAGACAAACCACACAGAAATCAGCGAACCCTAGACATATAGAGATCAACAGTAGCTCTGAACCGAACTACGATCCTAAACCAGCATACTTTCCTGAACCCGAAAATAAATTTCTACCGGAGTATAACCCCAATCCTGAATTCTTGAATCTAAACTCCCCTACACGTATTTTTGTACCAGGACCCGTGTATCATTCTGGACCAGAGTACCCACTTGACCATAATTACGAACCTGTACTCGTACACCATGCACTCCCAAACATGGCACAACCTTTGCCAGAGCCAGAAGGACAAAATGAATCAAGCCATTCGTCTGATGGAGACAACTCTGATGATTCTCAATCTAGTAACCAGGAGATTTCTGACGATGAATCTCATACCAGTTATAAACCTGTTTTTCTGAAGCAGGTCCTAGATCAAAATGGGGTGCTAGTAGACATCCTAAGCCACGATTATGGAAATGCCACTCAGCGTGCGATGACAGTAAAGGACGGATATTACAAATACTTGCAGAATGTGGAGACAACGTTTGATCGCAGGAATATGTACTTCATTCCGTCCTACTCCCGTGAAGATTGGGCAAAATCTACCTTGTACCATTTTCCTCGAAACCGTTTCTGGATGGAAAGCACAAATGAGCTCTTAGGAGAAGGTCCTATCCAAAGTTTTCATGCATTCCTTCTTCGTCTCAAGTGGCGGGTGATTCATGATATCTAGAGAAGCAGAAACAAAAATAACCTAAAGAAGTTAGAAAGAAAATAGCAGAACTTGTTGTCGTATTAGTATATCAACACTTCTTTAAAACCCCTGAGAAGTTGTAAAATAGTTGTTATAACCAAGAAGGGTTTGTGACATATAGACTAGTTTGATAAGTAGGAAGCGCAGACGACTGTAATATCTTAAGCATATGTTTAATATATATGTTTGCAAAGTACCACTTCTTCTCAGTATCTTTAAATCTCTTTTCAAGACCAATTCTGGGTGAGGTAGACAGATAAATTTCTAGATGAAAGACGTACAACCAATTTCTATTCTTTCCTAAAATTACCTTTAAGTACTAGTTTAAGATAATATATAGACAAGTATTCAAAGTATGGATATGAGATATAACTACTAGTGTTAAAAATCAGCAAATAATGTGACATATTTTTCCATTGTATCAAATTGTAGAAGACTAAATTATCCCTTAAAATTTCTAGTAGAAAGATAGGATGGAAAATTGGCAAGGAATCGAAGTTCTTGGAGGACAAGATCAAAATAGAGATGAGGGCAGACAATCACGAGTAATACCAGTCCCAGTACAAAGGAAGTTGCATGTGATGATGGAAAAGCTGAAAGAGCAGGAGATTCTTATTGATACCCTCCTGGCTGAAAAACAAGAAAGGCAGATTGAAAGACAACTGGAATCCTGCAGTCTGATGGAGTGTAACTTAGAAGAGCTGCGTAGATCATGGAATGCCAATAGTAGCAGAGCAAGTCATGACGGACTTAGCCACAAAAACCCCACACTAAAAAGGAAGTTGCCTTGGCTCAACAATCAAGGAAAAGACAAGAGGGTAGTTCGAACTAAACAACAGAACAATTCGCAAATACCAGGACTTCAACAGTGTCCGAATTGCGGGAAGTACCATCCTGGTATTAGCTGTATGGGGAAACGAGTTTGCTACCAATGTCTGGAGTCGGGGCACATTATTAAGGACTGTTTAGAGCACGAAAATCATCACCAAGGTACTAGAAACAATGGGCAGCAGTACAACCTTGAAGTAACGGGACCCCAATCATGTCCCAGATGCGAAAGGTACCATCAAGGTACAGACTGCAATAGGAAGAATATATGCTACAAGTGCCAGAAGCCTGGACACATCAACTGGAATTGTCCTCTGAAAGCTGCAAAGTTAGGGCCACTGAGCTTAAGCCAGAAGTCAGTTCAGACTGGACAGCAGAAGCAGAGACTTCATCCATGCTGGAAATGCGGGAACTACCATCCCGGTGTTGCCTGTAATCTGAGACCGATTTTCTCTAAATGTCGGGAACCAGGGCACAATAGCAAGGACTGTCCCCGAAAAGCTGCGGAAACTGAACCACAGAACTTAGATCAGATGTTGACATTGCTCGCAGTAGAAGCCGGAGAACCCTCAGAGATGGTCTCGGATACTATCGCCTAGTAGAATCTATGTTAGAGATAAACCGATCCAAGTGCTAAACCGATAGATTACTGTTTGATACATACACGGATCCTTTTGGGATGCATACGTATATACTTCCTTTCGATGTAATAGTAGCTACACCATTGGTGTGAGCTCTTAGCTTGTAAAGCGTGTTTTGAACCAAGTTGCGGGTATAATATAAATCTTACTACTACTTCATAGCGTCGACGACATTCTCAATAGTGTTAAACGAACGGTGAAGAAGAACGAGGACAAAGAGAATATATTATTCCCACAAGCGGAGATAGAACTGATACGGAAATCGGATTTGTATTCAAAAACAACTCGGATACAAATAAAAAACTCTCTGATAAACCTTACCAAAATATTCCCGGAATGAGAAGTTCAGAAATTTACTATTGACTGATGCCTAGCATAGGGTCAATATCAAAATAGCTGTACCAAATGTCGTTGAACGGAATATAAAACCTGAGAGAGCAACTTGACGAACTACCAGCAAAGGAAGGCTTATCGAAATCCAACGTACCACCATAGAAACTCCTGGTAATATTCTTAAAAGGAAACAAGAGTTTATGACCTTGTATCCACTACCGTCAGTAGGACGAAGCAATTGTCAGTAACAAGTACCACCTTCTTTTGACAATCCACCCAAATATCTAATTCCAATGTTTAAGATCAATTGATGATCAGAACATCCCCAGCTGCAAATCAAAACTACCATTGTTCTGAGAATAGTTCTCAGGACTAAGTATGAACATTTGGAGATCACTTGTGAGGTTTCCAAAACAAATTGCACCTGCCTTGTTCATAGGGTACTTAAACCAAAATTTCTCTCAGACGCATAGTTACAGTAATAGAGGTGTTGTTTGATAAACGTCCTCATCTATTCAGAAATAAGAATAGAAACGCCAAGAATAAACGACTATCAGTAGTGAGAGAAAGATGTAACTCTTTACTAGATATGAGTGTTGGCTGTCAGAAATAAACTTTTTGGGCCATGTTACATAACGCAACGATGTTGCTAACTATTTTTAGGTAAAGTAGGAGCATTTCTGGAATAAGAATAACCAGAAAATAGTAAACGTAAAGGTGTAGCGTTGGGTCTAGCGGGATAGTACCGCAGATTCAAGAGAATTTTCGCTAGATACAGTTACTATAAGGCTACGATGTAGAAAATAAGTAGCAACCGGATAGAGAAAATATCAGGTAGGTAGTCTCTATATAAAATTTGTACCGGTATCTCACATGACGATTCAAGGAAACGAAAGCTGCATGGGTATGAAAGCTTAATCTTGACAAAGGAAATTCTCCGTGAAACTATAGATACGCCTGATGAAGCCGAACTTCCAAATTTTCTTACAATCGAGATGACACAGATTGACGCCTTGTACGGGCAGAAGTGAAAATCACTTATATTGCTCAATGAAATTGTCGGAGCAGAAATTTTCTTAGACGGGGTATAATTGATCACGTTTCTGAATAGTTTGTACAAGTCACAAAAGATCGGGAGAATCTTTTGGTGGTTGTGATGATCGTATATCCCTAGAAGCCGGTGTCAAAAGAACACCTCAAAGGCGAACATGTAGTTCACATTTCGTGAAATCATTCGAAGTATTGGTTGAAAACGAACCAGTCGCTATTAGATAGCCTTATTCCCGAACATGGTTAGACTTCCATAACGTTTTCCATATTTCTTAGATATATTTGACCATGATCAAGTCCATGAGTAGGAGGTATCTTATGTTGCCATGGTGTATGGGAACTATGGAGACATTTTTAGTATCCATTTTGATATCTGTGGTGTGAACCGCGGTGTATGGGAACCACGGGGAAACATCATATATCAAAGTACGCAATGACAAGATCTTTATGGACAAACCGAGGCGAATTACTGATCACCAAGAAGGGCGGCTGGTAGACAAAGTGAAGATCCGACGCGTATTGTCCGAAGACCGAGTAGGACAGAGTTTAGTTAGTACAAAGTTTAGTTGGTTTAGTACAAATTTCGAGGACGAAATTTTGTTTAAGGGAGGGAGAAATGTAATACCCTAAAAATCTGTATCATAAATTGGTAAAATTATAACTATAAAAAATAGGTGAATATGAGGTATCAAATATTAAGTTATAATTAGCTAATTTTCTAAAGGAAGATGTCTTGGAAATTAGAGAATTTAAGTGCCAAAGTGCCAAATGACGAAAATGCCCTTCTAGGACATAAATGACTTAGGAAAATTGTGAAAAATCCTAAAAGGCAGTAAAATAATTATTAAAATTAAGAGAGTATATTATCTCTAATTTTGGTAATTTAATAAGATATAACCTTGGAAAAAATTAGAAGAGGATAAACAAAAAGTATTGTGATAACCAAAATACCCCCGTAAATTCTAATATAATGCATGAGAGATAAAACACAAATGTCAGTACAAAAGTGGTGAGGTAATGAGTTATTCTAATTGAGAAAATTATCAACTATTGATAATAAATTGATTAGGTAATTATTGGCTAATTACTTAGGCTTAAACAAAGGAAAATTCAAAGATAATTATGTAAAACCCTATAATTAGTGGTGTATGGCTAAAAATTAGAATAAATATATTTTCTAATTAAATGGAAAATATTGAGAAAAATAAATGAGATTAAGTAATTTTAAGCCTAAATGCAAGAATGGACCAATAGGAAAAAGTTATGAAAAATTATGTAAAACTAATTAAAATAATAATTAATTAATTAATTAAAAATAAAATAAAAATATATATATAATATATGTGTGTGTGCCGACATCAAAAGGGGGGAAAAGAAGAAAAAAGAAAAAAAAATGAAAGAGTGTAAATAATAAACTCTAATTAAATATTAATTAAAGTAAAATAGTAAAAAATAAATAAACACCGATGGAGATTGGATCCTATCTAGAGAACCAGGAACAGGATTTCTAATGTCAGGGTATAATATTGATAAGTGGATTTTTATCTCGAATTGAGCAGTCATTTAGAGATCGGTAGAAGAAGTTAGTAATAAGACGAAATAGGGAAAATCTGATAAAAAGGCAGATAGTCATAAAATTATAATTTGAACAAAATAAATTGTAACTCAACATTTGGAGATGAGTTTATGATTATCTGGACATATTTGGAGTCAGTGAATTTTTGTCCAGAAAGTGACAATTCCAGAGGTGAATTCCATAAACGGGCACGTTTTTCCAGAAACTTCCGCAGGACCGTTGGAACCCTGTATGGAATCAAAAATTTGTTTAGCCCGGACATTCCTAATAAGTGAGAAAATGTCTTCAAAGTTGTGATTCCGAATTTTTGGGATTTTACGCGATTACGCGAATCGGACACCGATAGGGGAATTTTATCAGGCCGGGAGCATAAAGCCACATGTGACATCATCAAAGATGGCCAAGATGATGTCACAAGGGTGCCACCTAAGGGGGGGAGGTCGGCCAAGACCCTTGGATGGCCAAGATGAAGTTTCAAAAAGTTCTCTGATCCGACGGTGTAGACTGAATTGGAAAATGACTATTGTGTCCCTAGAATTTTCTATAAATAGCAAGCTCTCCTCTTCACAAATTTCACACCACTTCTCACTAGCTTGGCCGAAATCTAGAGAGAGGAAGAGAGGAGGAGAAAGCCGGGGAAATTTGCAGCGAAGCTCTGGGTAAGTTTTTCGGTACTTAGTCTTAAGCTTTCGTAGTTCTTTCAACAGTTAGAGTAGAAATGTTAGATTAGTATTTAATCTTCCAAGTATGATTAGATATCATATGATAGGGGTATTTTAGTCTAGAATTTTGAAAATTATGATTGGGTCGAAGTTCTGGCAAAATTCTGGAAGAAATTAGTCAAAGTAACGAGGTGCTGGCAAAATTCCACCGATTAGGGGTATAGGGGCAAAATGGTAATTTTTACCTAAAATGCCTGTTATAATGTCAAATATTGACAAAAGTAAAATTTATCCTTATAGGATATCTGTAGACTCGTACCGCTGTTTTACCGCCGTCGTGCCGCTGTCAGAATTTCTGAATTTCCGTCAAAAAGTACCGAAGTACCGTCAAACGAAGGTACGTTCGCGGCGTACTGTAATACTGACTCTGATGCTTATAGTATGCTTATATATGATACGGATAATTTCATAAGCCATGAGCGGGACTCTGTTCCGGGTCATGCACGGTAACTAAGGTAAAGAACTTAGATAATCACTATTACAGCGTTACGGGTTATAGACATGATAATGCCGTATGTTTTCCTAGCGCTGAGAACACGACCGTACATCGTGACACATGGTTTAAAGTGCAGACAAATAACTTTGCTTGTAGGGTAGTTGTTATTAAATGATCATATATTGAACTGTCAAGATCATTGCTGTAATTCATCCTAGAAATATCTGTTGAACATATATCGTTATATAAGCATGAGGTTAACCGTTACCTGAGATCCGATGAACATTGAATCTCAACTCTTACTATAGCATCAGTATACGAGATACCAAGGACGGAGGATAAGAGTAAGCCGAGTGGACAGCACACGTGAAGACAAAGTAATGTTCGACCGAGTAGATTAAAGTCTTGAACAGAAAATGTACTATTCTTTATGAACAGACAGTTATGCCACAGTTAACGTTCTATCAGTTACTCAATATTTTTATTCCGATGCTCTTCTCTGATGAAAAAAAAAAAAAATTGGCTCTGAAATTGAGATGTTACACAAGAGATCTTTGACTATCTCCAATACCATCAAGCTACAAGTTTTACATTGACTCCCAACTACAGTAAATAGTAAATACATAATTAGCTTATAATATTATAATTTAATTTATTATTATTATTTTAATTCTCAAATATATGGGTTATTACTTTCCTCTCCCCTTAAGAAATTCGGTCCTCCGAATTTGTTTGCTTAGATGATCTGATACAGAATCCCACTAGGATTACACAATTGATAATATAATATAAAGATATTAGAGTAATAGATTGGAACAAAATTATCACAATCATTTGTCATATCACACAAGCACTCACCACCACATCCAACACAAGCCATTGACTTAAATGTTTTCTTACAAAATCAAATTGAATACTATTTAAAAAAAAATAGCAATATTGCATTTCTTCTTAGAAACAGAATTTCCATAACTTGCCTGATGTGTGTGTGTGTATTCAAGTCAGAAACAACACAGTATTAAATACACCCATTCTCAACTATGGTCCATGAACTTATTGCAACAAGAATACTCATTTCCTTTAACTTCAAAAATCAAACAAAA
Organism: Acacia pycnantha; assembly: GCA_025563575.1. Classification (NCBI taxonomy): domain Eukaryota; kingdom Viridiplantae; phylum Streptophyta; class Magnoliopsida; order Fabales; family Fabaceae; genus Acacia; species Acacia pycnantha. Next base: position 397,913 of record JAMWYP010000230.1, read on the forward strand.
TGCCAATTTATGTAGTCTCAACATTCAGATATCAACGCATAATTACTAAGACCAAACTATCATATTCTTATGTCAAAACAAACTGACAACAAAACTCACAAATCCACAACAATAAAAATAAAACATTTCACGCATAATTACAACCAACTAGGATTTTTTTATGTTCTAACTAGAATAATGACTACACCATTTTATTATAAAATAAAATCTTCATGAAGATCATAACCATACAAGAACATTTCAAGGTCAAAACCAATCACAATTTTTTTATCAATAAATCACCTATTTAAGTCAATCTCATTACGATTAATTAGGTGCCATAAGGCAACCACTAGTGCAAAAAAGGCTTTTAAGACCGGACGAAACAGGTACATTAGGACCGGACCCGCGACCAGTCTTGTTCCAGGCGGTATTAAAAGTCGACCTTTAAGACCGGACTTTTACACGGTCTTAAAGAGTTTCTTTAAGACCGGACATTTTAAACATCCGGTCTTAAAAGTGTTTCAAAATAATAAAAAAAAACAAAAAATTCAAATGAAACAATCGGTCCCAAATCACCAGATCTGTCAACATTTTGAATGCCCTCCGTCATCAACGACGGAGAACCAAGAGAAGATTGGAAGCAACAACAACAAGAAGAAAAACAAAAAAGATGATTACAAAGTCCAGAAATAAACAAAAATAACAAGAAACAGAAATCATTCACCATGAAAATCGAATTTGAAGTCCAGATCTACAAAAAAAATCACAAGCTTAAAGCAACCAAATCTGAGCAGGATCCTCTTGTCGGTGCTAGCAAAGCTTCAAGCAACCAAAATCGAAATCCAGATCTGAGCAGGAGCGGTCAATGTAGGAAATAAACAAACTTAAGCAATGAGATATCTGAGTTTGATTTCAAACCGGATCTATACGAAGGCGGCGTGGAAGGACCCATAGATCGAAGAGGAAGGAGCCGCCGTCGTCCAGAATCCTCAAAGTAGTACGCTTTCGCTATTGCTGAGGATTAGAGTCGACGCCATCGCAAAACCCTCGAAGCATCTCACTGTCAACGTTGCCAATGATTTGATTGTACGACTCTTATGATGACTTACGAAGATTGCGAGTAGGTTAGAGGAAGAGGATGACATTCTTGCTGAGGATTTGCCCGTGAGGCTCTTGGGATACTCGTTGAATCTATAACTAAGAAAATGTTATATCACCAAGAAGACAAAGCAAACTCACGGACTTAACAGGTTTAGCGAATGTAGTTTTTTTTTTAACACTTTTAAGACCGGTTTTTTGAAACAACCGGTCTTAAAAGTATATTTTTAGGACCGGTTGTTTTAAACAACTGATCTTAAAAGTGTAAAAAAAAAAAAATAAGAGTAAATACCCTTTTTGGTCCCTGGAAAAACACATTTGACCCTTTTTCGTCCCTGAGTAAAAGAAATGTCATTTTGGTCCTTTTTAGGGACTAAAAATGACCTTTTGGGAATTTCTGAGGATTAAAATGTGCAAAAAAAATGATCAAAAGGACTAAAAGGGACCTTATTTTTCCATTTTAGGGACTAAAAGTGACTTATTTTTTTTCAGGGACCAAAAAGGGCATCCGTGTTTTTTCCAAGGACCAAAAAGGGTATTTACTCAAAAAATAAATTGACCGGTGGCAATTTCGTAAATATATAAAACACTTTTAAGACCGTCTGTTTGAAACAACCGGTCTTAAAAGTGTTCTATATATTTTTTTTTTTACACTTTTAAGACCGTCTGTTTGAAACAGCCGGTCTTAAAAGTGTTCTATATATTTTTTTTTTTACACTTTTAAGACTGTCTGTTTCAAACAGACAGTCTTAAAAGTATTTTTAAGATCGTCTATTTGAAACAGCCGGTCTTAAAAGTGTTCTATATAATATTTTTTTTTACACTTTTAAGACCGTCTGTTTCAAACAGATTTGTCTTAAAAGTATTTTTAAGACCGTCTATTTGAAACAAATCTGGCCTTAAAAGTGTTTTATATAATTTTTTTTTTTTTTTTACACTTTTAAGACCGTCTATTTGAAACAGCAGGTCTTAAAAGTGTTCTATTTATTTAATTAATTAGCGTATACGATTATATTGTACAATTATCTTAATTAAGTTGTTAGAGAGATTTTAGGAATTAAGTTAGCGAGATCAAGGTTTTTGAATTTCGTAATTAAATTCCCGATTGTAATCATCTTAATTAAGTTGTTAGAGAGATTTTAGGAATAAAGTTAGGAGATCATGATTTTTTGAATTTCGTAATTAAATTCTTGATTGTAATCATCTTAATTAAGATGTTAGAGAGATTTTAGGAATTAAGTTAGCAGATCATGGTTTTATGAATTTCGTAATATATTCCCGATTGTAATCCCTAAATTATAGGAACCGCCTAGGTTTATTTACTTATTAGCATCTCGTATATAATTTCAATTAAGCGAAGGAATAAATCATCGCATTCTCGGACTTGATCGCGTCTTCTCACAATATTTACGAAATTGCCACGGTCATACTTTTAAGACCGGATATTTTTAGCTTGGTCTTAAAAGTGTTCTATATATTTACAAAATTGCCACTGGTCATACTTTTAAGACCGGATCTTTTATAGTCCGGTCTTAAAAGTGTTCTATATATTTACGAAAGTGCCACCGGTCATATTTTTAAGACCGGATCTTTTATAATCCGGTCCAAAAGTTCTTTATATTTACGAAACTGCCACCGGTCATACTTTTAAGACCTGATTCTCTATAATCCGGTCTAAATGAGACGGTCTTAAAGCCCTTTTTTGCACTAGTGAACCATCAAACTTTTTGTTTTTTTTTTTGATGTTGTTTTGGTCCATTTAGAAACTTGAATCAAAATCGACATGTGGGTAAGTCTCAGCTTTAAGTGTAAGGATGGGAGAGTGAAGTTTTCAAAATGTTGAAACCAAGTCATTTATTATAACCACAACTAGTTTCAAGTTCAAACAAGGTCAACAAGACATATCTCTATACTTGCAATAGGAATTATGCATTGACAATAACATAAAGTCACATAATAATACCACAATAAAGTAAATTCATTCATTATATTTAGTTTGAAGTAAAGCCCATGCTTCATCAAGAGAACTTGTTATAATCATTCCATATTCAAAAGTTAGTATTTCTGTATAAACGCAACAAAAATGTAAAAAGGAAAACAACTCCATTAAGTAGAAATCAAGATTAAATAACTACTTTCTTCGGTCAAAGTAAAACTTGCATATTTAAAACATTAAGGTTTTGGTTTTTTTTTTTTTTGAAAGCTTGGCAAGATAAATTAGCACAATTAATTATATGTAGAATCAAGAGATGACATTCAAAATAATAAAGCCAGCCAAGAGCAAAGCCATCACATTGATTTGAAAATAAAAGATACTACACCTTCCCAATCCAAAACTTCAAAGATACCTTCAAGTATTCTAATACGTCTGACCTCTTTACAAAGAAGTAAACTTCTAAACCAAAGGAAAATCCAAGAGATGATGCAAATGGTCGAAGTAGAGGATAAAATTCAATGAACCCAATGGCCCAAACTGTCCTTTTTTATTTAAAACATCCAGAACTTGGGGGGAAAATGTAGAGGGTGTATGTAGTTGCACATATTACAAAATTCCAGCAAATATTTAGGATCAAATGTTAAATGGAAACTAATTCAAGTAACAAAAATTCCACCGAGAGGGCTACTATGGGTAAATGAAAATCACATCAAAATCCTTTAGTGCTAATTACAACAACAACAATTTCAGTAGAACACACATTGAACCAAACCAATAAATGATGAAAACATTCACAAAATTGTTTAGTTGAATTTGGACAAAGGTTTCAAAATTCTAGAATTGTTGACTCAAGGCACCAGCTTTATCCAACTGAAATGTTAAGGGTCAAAAGTTGAACCCCAAACATTATCTCAAAGTGTGTAACCAACGAATCACAACACAAGGATTCAATCACCTACCACAGATTGTGCAATCTAAACATTAAAAGAAAGCAACTAGTGACCAAAAATTCAGTATGAGTGCCACCATATAAAACCAAGGGACTTCAGTATTTGTTCAAGTTTGAAGAAAACTTCCAAAATTTTGTTCCCAATCAGACATGTATGTACTTGTGAAAAATGACAGCAAGCAACAATTGGCTCAACTTGAAAAACATGAAAAAAAAGACAATAAGGTGCAATAAAATTCAGAGGTGTAGGTTTACACAGAAAGCTCAAACAGTGAGTAATAGATTATAATTAGAACTTATGCAAAACAAAATCAGTAACTAGCTAAACATACAAAACAATTGAACAAAACACACCAGCGATTCTAATTTAGCAATAGTAACAAAGGAACAACATAATCAAGAGAATGATTTCAAATTCAGATATATTTCTGACAGGCAACAAACAAACCTCAATATTACTTAAAGTGAAATTTTGCCAGAAAACAATAATAGTTCAGTAATTGAAATTATGCAAAAGAAAAACTGGATCAATAAACACCAAAATGAATTAGGTCTAGCAAATTATTTTGGTCCAATATGCAAATTTGTTTAAAATCCCTGTCAGTTGTAACCTAATAAACAGGATCAAAATAAGTTTAACCATATGAACAACAATTTGCTTCGGTGTATAACCAAGTCCCATAGAGGAAAAATAAGAAATTAACATTTAAGAATTTAGTATTTACATGCATATTTCCTTTTGAAATATATATATAAGACAAGACAAACTAATGGTGTGCCTGTGCGCCCACTAGAGGACTTGTAAGTAGGCTTGCCTCTATAATGATCATTTCAATTTCCCTTGTAGAAACTTATTAGGCTTATGCTAAATCCATAACATAATCAACAAACATGTATATATGTCAAAGATATTTCTATTGGACATGTCTATTTTTTTTTATTCTCTTTGCATTATCTAAGATTCTATGTATGAATGATGGCAAGATTAATTAGTGTCTCATGAGAGTCATATATGAGCTTAAAATTACTCAAGGAATAAATTTTCATGGAGATATTTCCCAAAATACAGTGGAATAGCGTATTTGCCAAAATATGTATTGGTTATTTACACACTAAATTCAAGTTCAAGAATAGAGCACACGAGCTTTTGCCATATGTTAGATTTTGGACTCTCTAGGCACATAATAAAGGTGCACTGGTACAGCAAATAATATGATTCATCAATTATATGGTGCGTGAAAATTCAAGAAAGCAAGCTAATCCGCAAACCAATTTTCATTTCTGAACAATAGAAATAGAACAAGGTCAAGGGAGTGTATTTTATTTTTCTTAGGTTGGTGCCAATAATCTCCAATGTATAAGCTCATATTCCCAACCTCAGTTCACAGCAACTTAGACAGCTAAATGCTCTTTACGATATGCAACAGGACTTTAAACTAAGCAATGCACCACTATATCATGACAATGTCCCATTAGCTAACTATGGCACAAAATAGTGCTGCAAAATATAATGCAAATAGAGTGTATAACACAAGCAAGGAGGAACACTGGCAAGTGCTGAATCCAAATTCGAGAGCCAAGGTATACTTAGCAAACTACATTCTTAGAAATGCTGGATACTTTTTCTACTTGGTCCATAAGTATTAGGCTCATGCAAAGAATATAATATTTCCATTGATCACAATTTGTAAACTTATTCCTGAATATGCATTAGGCAGCTATTCCTATATGTCTTCATAAAAAGCACAAATATTCTATAAGACCTAAATGACAAAACTCCATAAAATTTGTTACTAGATTTATGGCCAACCTGCCAGAACTTTTTAGTTTTTAGACATTTCCTTCCCTACAAGATCTGTAAGGAGAGTTATTTTTTATTGTTTTCTTTATTATTCTCTAAAGCAGCTCTACATTAGACTCAATCAATAAAATCAGAACAATGGGCACTTTCAATAATATTCATTAACAGTTTTTCTGTGTATTTCATCACAATCATTTCTTATAAATCTCTGAGACATGTTGCAGTATCTTGAAAGGATCACAACAACAAAAAAGAAAAGAAAGAAAAAAGAGAGAAGATATCTAGTTTGTATTTTTTTTTCCTGCTCATGACACTGCATGATTTTATTTGATCATTGATAGTTTTGGCAAAGGGAGACAGAAGCATTAAGGCATCAACTACAAACCCTACAAGGAAACCATCGGTACAAGCCTTTTCCATTATTTATTCAGCAAAATATGTAAAAATCTTATTAAGCAATTAAAATTCTGATCCTGGAAACTCTATATTTCAGTGTCAGACATGGAAGTATTGTCGTACTTCGTACTAAAGTAGTGTGTTGTGACATGCTACTTTCAAAATGATAAAATGTCCATTATATATTATCATTTCCATCATGATTACTCACAGTTTCAGCTGCTTTGACTCCCACGAATTGTGGGAATTGATAGAGGTATGTCAGACAACACTACTATTACTTATTTATTTATTTTTTTGGAGGTGAAGAGACATTACTGTGACATATATGCGAGGGTGTGAGCTACAAATATGATAAGTAAAACTTCATTTGAAATCCATATACGCCTCTCAACTAAAAATCAGAAAACCTAACATATATCATTTTATAAGAAGAATTGTTTTTAAGAAATATAACGAAAAGAAAGGCATTCCTTCTGCAACATAGTATTCTGACAAGGAGAAGAAAGATACAATAGACTTTCTATAAGGCCTTCAGTGATGCCTCAATTATGATTATGCCCGGGTTCATAATGATAATTGAGACCCCAACGAAGAATCCTTGCTCCACGTAATTATAGGAAACCTGGCTCTGATACCAAAATGTCACGCCCAGAAAACTAAGGGGTGACTAACACGGAATATAAGGGAACTCACATTCTTTAAGCCTTAAACTTATAAATTAAACTTTCCAAAAATTCTACAATGATCCGAATTTTCATTACAGCATTCGGGACTCTGTTCTATATAGCGCATATATATATATATATATATATATATATATATATATACATATACATATACATATATATATATATATATTCCAAATTACAAGAAAACAAAAATAGAGATCCTGCCTATAAATTACGTGGAGCATCTAAACTACAAATATTAATACATGAATGAAAACTTAACTTTACATCCACTTGCTGTTGTTCCAAAATATATCTACAAGCTTGATCAGCAGTGACAGTCTTCATTGTTCAACTGAAGGTGCAAGGTCATCAATGCTATCTGAAGTGAAAAGTTTTTTTTCGGTGAATAACGTCCCATTTAAATAATTTAGTGAAATACATGAGAAAATAATTTAAACATATTTAACCTTGAATAACAACGATATGTCAGTAAAACTCTATATAGGATTATGAATCAAATAAATCCAAATACTTAATAAATCATTTTGTTTAACAAAATCAGTTTTAAAACATCAAATCTCATTTATTTGTAGGACTTCTACAGAACGGATAACAAGCGTGGACAAACAGTCCACGAGGGTAAATAACCAAGCGTGGCACGAGGCCACGAAAACAAGCGCAGCACGAGGCCACGAAAACAAGCGTGGACACACAGTCCACGAGGGTAACTAACCAAGCGCGGCATAGAGGCCACGAAAACAAGCGCAGGTACAAGGCCCACGAATAACAAGCGTGAGAACAAATCCCAAGAATATCAAGCGAGCTCGAGGTTAACCATAGTGCACCAAGGACTAACAGTACTACTGTTAGTAACCAGCGTTCTGTATTCAGTCCTAAGAAAAAACTCTTTCAAGCACGCCTGAGATCAGATTATTAAAACAACAAAAAAAGATCTTCCAATACCAATTTCGCATAAGGCATGTTCTATAACCAAGGACCCCAGCATGAAGTTCACAAATAGTGTCTCAAGTGATTTTCTTACAACTTCAAACATCAATGCTCATATGAAACAAATGGAGAATAGGAAATTAATAAATAACATTAAATAAATTCTTACTATTTACTTGATTCAACATCAAAGTAAATAATAAAAACAATTCAAATAAGTTCTCCTCGATGGAATGATATAATAACATATAACAAATAGACTAGATATAATAAGTAGTAAAAATATCATGGATATATATATATATATATATATATATATATATATACTATTCACTCATCTGGAAGGCTTATGCTATGCCTCTTTTTTCCAACTTATTGGTTTCCAAATTATTCACTCTGCCTCCTCCTAGCACCCAAACAAATCCACAATTATGGCTTATACAACAATTGACATATGGTAGCCAAATATTTATCAGCTTAAATCAACCATTTCCCCTTGACAAACCGCTAGTGCCTAAAAGAACATACCACAGAACCCATAACTATTATAAGTATTTATATCACAGATTTAATAAGAACAACATTTCAGTAGTACATTGATATAGTGTATTTATTTATCATTTTATTTATTTATTTATTTATTTCCACCCTTCTAGAAAAACTCATATATATGTTAACAATGTCTTAATTCCAAAACCCAATACCGAACCTAAATAGTTTCGCATTATCTTAAGGAAACTGAGCTTTTTAATTATATCTTAAAGAAAATCTAATTCAAAACAGAATTGAAAATTCTCCTTTGTCAGGAAATGATATTTGAACAATAGTTCAAATAAACCTCTTCTTTTAGGCATTTCATCAAACACTCAATGTGCACTCAAATTGACAAGCTCTTGAAGTGTTCTTCTTCTTTTAAATCACAGCTGCCAACCATCAAACAATCCAACAATAAACCACGTTCTACTTAATAATTAAACATCATACCCAAGCACAAATAAATAAAAAAAACCATAATTTTCCAAACCGCACAAACAGGACAAAAGAAGGACAGAAAATGCAACGGCATTACATACACATTCAAGAAAAATAGCAATTTAGGAAAATGAAGGAAGAAGGTATTCAAACATACCCCACAAAAATGACGCGTAAGAGAAGGAAGAGGAGTAAAGCATCCACGCATAGTTATCCACGCAATAGCAAAAAATTTAGCCACCACAGATCTGATAAAACTCAGCCACCGCTAGAGAGAAGATGACTTGGGCGCTCAAAATCAGACCAAAACGAACACAAAACAAAATCAAAGAGGGAACAAAACGTTTTAGCGAGTTGGGGCGAAGAACAGAGGCGCCGGCGGGCAGAAGACCGACGGCGGACGGACGACCCAGGGACGGTGAAGGAAGATGAAGGAATAGGGAAGAGTGAAGGGTTGGGGTTTCCTGAAGCTTCTACCCTCTCCTTTCAAATGGTGAAATCGTGCGATGCAAAAATGGGGTGTTTTCTCTTCTTTTCTTTTCTTTGTAAGAGAAGGAAGAGGAGTAAAGCATCCACGCATAGTTATCCACGCAATAGCAAAAAATTTAGCCACCACAGATCTGATAAAACTCAGCCACCGCTAGATAGAAGATGACTTGGGCTGTTACGTAGTTAGTTTTACATAAGGGTTGAACTGTAATATTCTAGTCATTTAATTGGGTTTTCCGTCTTTTAGCACGTAGGAAGTTTATTTCCATTGCATGTATTTGTAACCCACAGACACGATGTTATGCATTATGTGAATTGTTGCAGTTTCCTCTCAACCTCTTCTCTTCTTCTGTAACCTCTGTTCTTGTTCCTCTTGCTATTTCTTCTCTTCTGATCTTCGGAACCTATCATTGGTATCAGAGCAGGCGTGACTTGGACATGGCAGACGCAACATGAGCGCAAACACATTTAAGGGAAATGGAAGAACAAATCCATTCCGACATGAACCAACAGTTTGCGGCACTGGAAGACGGTTTGAACTCCATTCAAGAGATGCGTGAGCAGATGATAGAACTGCAGAATTTTTTGCGCCAAATGTCAGTACGAGTGGTGGACTTGCAAACGCAGGGTCGCGGCGATCAACGTGGTGCCGATTACTACGTACCCACGAGATACACTAAACTGGACTTTCCAAGCTTTTCATCTGAGGATGTGGATGCTTGGGTGGCGAAGTGTGAGCATTATTTTCAGTTGGATGGGACACCTGATGCAAGAAAAACGCTGCTTGCAAGCATTTCCCTTGATAATGATGCTTACAAGTGGTTTCAGCATTTCGAAAAAAATCACAATGGTGTGATACCGTGGCAAACTTTCGTGGAGGCAATAAGAGTTCGTTTTGGGCCATTATATGATGATCCCATGGAAGGCCTGATGCATCTACGTCAAACAGGATCCTTAACGGAGTACCAGCGTGAGTTTGATACGTTGATGTGTAAGATCGACATGCCTGATGCAAAGAGAGTAAGTTGCTTCATTGGGGGTTTGAAACTGGCATTAGCATCGGGGGTTAGACTCCTTCGCCCACAAAATCTGTCTGAGGCAACAAAATTGGCAAGACTTCAAGAGTCTAATCTAGATTCACTCCAACAGTTTACTGGATCAGCAGCACATTCCAACAAGTCTATTTTCACTCCACATAAGGGGTTACTTCCTACGCCTAGTGGGCCAGTGAATACAACTAAAGCACTCACTTACCCGCCACGAGACAAATCCTTCGCATTGGAATATAAGAGGACCACCTCTCCTTCTAGTTCTTATCAGAAGCCGACAGGGTCAGCCAGGGGGGTACAATGGCGCAACAACCGGAAGTAATTGGATTTCAGTTGATGCCACTGGAACAAGGTGAGGAAAATGGTCTGTTAAAAACCAACCCTTCCACCGACACCCCACACGCCATTCAGGAGCTATTGGTTGCTTATGATGAGCTTTTTAAGGAACCTACTACCTTGCCACCATCAAGGGGGTTTTGACCACTGTATCATTCTTAAAGAGGGTACAAATCCTATTAAGTTGCGGCCATATAGGTATCCTGGTGCACAAAAAGATGCCATTGAGACCATGGTCAAAGAGATGTTAGCTCAAGGGATCATCCAACACAGTACATCTCCGTTCGCTTCCCCTGTAGTTTTGGTTAAAAAGAAGGATGGTAGTTGGCGGATGTGTGTGGATTTTCGTGAACTTAATAAGGCCACGGTGCGTGATAGCTTTCCAATTCCATTGGTTGAAGATTTACTGGATGAACTTGGGGAAGCCAGGATTTTTACCAAGTTGGACCTACGGTCGGGATATCATCAAATACGGATGCGAGAGGACGATATTCACAAAACGGCATTCCAAACTCATGCAGGTCATTATGAATATCTGGTAATGCCATTTGGGTTAACAAATGCCCCTTCTACATTTCAGGCTATTATGAATCGTATCTTTGAGAATCTGCTTCGCAAGTATGTGCTGGTATTTTTCGATGATATATTGGTGTACAGCCCTGATCTTTCCTCTCATGTTGCTCATCTCCACTCCGTGTTCACTATTTTAAGTGATAATAATTTTCTTATCAAGAAATCTAAGTGTGCCTTTGCAGCTAGAAGTATTGAGTACTTGGGGCATGTAATATTTGACGGGAAGGTTGCAGCAGATGCATCCAAGTTAGAAGCAATTCAAAAGTGGCCAATACCCAACACTGTTAAAAAATTCCGAGCTTTTTTGGGGTTGTCTGGCTACTATCGCCGCTTTATTCGATCTTATGGGTTGTTGGCCAAACCAATGACTGAGCTCTTGAAGAAAAATGGGTTTGAATGGAATGATGCAGCTGAGAAGGCTTTCTTTAGCTTAAAAGATGCCTTGATTAATGCTCCTGTGTTAGCTCTCCCAAATATGAAGCATTCTTTCACGTTGGAAACGGATGCTTCAAATGATGGAATTGGAGCTGTGCTCACTCAAGAGGGGCACCCCATTGCATTTGTTAGCAAGGTGCTTTCTCCACGTCATAGACTACTATCAGTATATGACAAAGAGATGCTTGCCATTGTTCATGCTGTTTCTAAGTGGCACCAATATTTGAGTGTGCAACCTTTCACTATCTTGACAGACCAATGCAGCTTGAAGTTTTTATTGGAGTAAAGGCTATCCACTCCCTCACAATATACATGGCTCACAAAGCTCATGGGGCTGCAATATGACATTAAATACCGGAAGGGAAAGGAGAATGGAGCTGCATATGCTCTTTCACGGGCTACCCATGGAGAATTATTACAGTTGTCTCTTTCCTCTGTCTCTAGTGAGTTATGGGATAAATTAAAGGCACAATGGCACAATGATAATGACTTCCATAAAATCATCTCTGATTTGGAGAGTGACCCCACTTCTCATGATAAATATTGCTGGAAAAATGGAATGCTATTGCGCAAGCAACGTTTGGTAGTGGGGCGAAACCAATCCGAACTTCAGCAACTCATAATACAATGGTTGCATTCAGGGCCGCAGGGGGGACATTCAGGATCTAAAGCTACTTACCAGCGTATTCGATCTTTCTTCTATTGGAAAAATATGATGCAGGGAATCAAGACTTTCATTAATCAGTGTGATACTTGTTTGAGGTGTAAGTATGAAACCGTGGCATATCCTGGATTATTACAGCCCCTACCAATTCCTGAGGGGGTATGGCAAAGTATTACCATGGATTTCATTGAAAAGATGCCTAAGTCAAAGGGGAAGGATACAATATGGGTTATAATTGATAGACTCAGCAAATATGCCCATTTTGTTCCATTGGCTCATCCATTCACAACATCAGATTTAGCCCAACTCTTTATTGATAATATATACAAGTTACATGGTGCTCCTGCTAACATCATCAGCGACCGGGATCCCTTATTTACGAGCCAGTTTTGGCGAGAGTTTCTGTTGCGATTGGGAATAGAACAACGTATGTCGACAGCCTATCACCCACAAAGTGACGGTCAGAGTGAAGTCCTGAATCGCTGTCTTGAGCATTATCTCAGATGCTTCTCATGGCAGCACCCACATGACTGGGCGCAATGGCTTCCGTTAGCTGAATGGTGGTACAACACCACCTACCACTCCTCAACGAAGATGTCTCCTTTTGAAGTTATGTATGGGCAGCCACCACCATTGCACCTTCCCTACTTGCCACAAGAGTCAGCTATGGAATCCATTGATCGATCCTTCTCGGGTCGGGAGACACTGTTAGTGCAGTTGAAAACAAACTTAGCTGCTGCAATTAATCGGATGAAGCAAACAGCTGATAAACACAGGTCCGGACGTCAGTTTCAGGTTGGGGATTGGGTTTTCTTGAAGCTGCAACCACATCGCCAAACTTCAGTAGCATCAAGACCCTGTGAGAAGCTGTCTCCTCGCTATTATGGACCCTTCCGCATCATTGCAAGAGTGGGTGCGGTAGCTTACACCTTGGAGTTGCCAGGATCTTCCAAAATCCATCCTACCTTCCATGTTTCTCAACTGAAACGAAGCCCAAATTCATCTGTTCCTATCCTACCATTAACTGATTCCGGAGAAGGAGTAGCTGCTCCAAGGGAACCTTATGCCATTTTGGATCGCCGTGTGGTCCCTAAACACAACAGAGCTGTCACCCAGGTTCTTGTGCATTGGAGTTCTGAATTACCTGAAGAATCAACTTGGGAGGATTGGAAGGAATTCTCACAGCGTTTTCCTTCATTTGTGTCTGTAGTTAATCCTTGAGGACAAGGATTACGTTAAGCGGGGGGTATTGTTACGTAGTTAGTTTTACATAAGGGTAGAACTGTAATATTCTAGTCATTTAATTGGGTTTTCCGTCTTTTGGCACGTAGGCAGTTTATTTCCATTGCATGTATTTGTAACCCACAGACACGATGTTATGCATTATGTGAATTGTTGCAGTTTCCTCTCAACCTCTTCTCTTCTTCTGTAACCTCTGTTCTTCTTCCTCTTGCTATTTCTTCTCTTATGATCTTCGGAACCTATCATGGGCGCTCAAAATCAGACCAAAACGAACACAAAACAAAATCAAAGAGGGAACAAAACGTTTTAGCGAGTTGGGGCGAAGAATGAGGCGCCGGGCGTAAGACCGACGGCGGACGGACGACCCAGGGACGGTGAAGGAAGATGAAGGAATAGGGAAGAGTGAAGGGTTGGGGTTTCCTGAAGCTTCTACCCTCTCCTTTCAAATGGTGAAATCGTGCGATGCAAAAATGGGGTGTTCTCTCTTCTTTTCTTTTCTTTTTTTTATTTACAAATAAGGGTATTTTGGTAATTTCTTCTGAGAAGAGACAAAAATAAAAATCAAACCTTGAGTTAGTGAGGATTCGAATCCAGAACCCATGAGACCTTTGACTATCTCCAATACCATCAAGCTACAAGTTTTACTTTGACTCCCAACAACAGTAAATAGTAAATACATAATTAGCTTATAATATTATAATTTAATTTTTTATTATTATTTTAATTCTCAAATATATGGGTTATTACAGATTCCTTTTAGAAATATTTTATAATTAGAAACTTGGAATGATTTTTATGGTACAAGAATTTTTTTTTATCCACCCTTTATTTCCATATTTCACATAAAATGTAGGAAAAAAGACACATATAGACCAATACAAATAGTAAAGAACAAAAAGGTGCTTCCAATTTCAAGAACCCATGTAGCATGCTTGTGCGTGTTCTATTTGTCTTTTGTCAAATTAAAAGGAAATGACAAAAATGGCCTTCACACAAATTTTTTTTTCTTGAAAAAAAGTAACCTCTACCCATTGCCGGCAACCACCGCCGGCCGCTTGTGACCGCTAACCATTGCCAGATAATGGCTGGCGACATACCCCGTTGAAGCTCTAATCGATGGTTGTCTGGTCGTCGGAGTCAAAGCTTTGGCGAGAATAATTGATCATTTTTAAATGGATATATAGTTGTCATCTTCATATCCAAATTTGTTATTTTCAAATCCAAACTTAGTAAAGTCATATCAAGTCTAGCAATTAATCCATGCATGACTACTCATTTCAATATCCATAATTGTTATTTTCACATCCGAACTTGCTAAACTCATATCCATTAAGTGGGTATTTTTAAATGGATAGTTGTCATTTTCATATTCGGAATTGTCATTTTTAAGGGTTAAGGTGCAAATTTAGCAACAAACTATTTCCTCGTGGGCACCCAACACTATTAACTATTTTGGGGTGCAAAAGTATACATAATCCATTTTTTTCATAGCATATATAGCAATGTTGTTAACCCTAGATAACTTCCATTACTTTTTGCATCATAGGCTCCACCAGTCTACTCATTATCCATTATTTTAACATATTTTTAAAAATATATGCTTTTTTTCCAATGGGAAAAATTACTTAGACCCCATGTAGGCAATTTTATTTTATTCAACCCCCAAAAGATTTTGGAATTTCACTGCAACCCTTTAGGTTAAAATGAAATTAAGTTATGTCAGTGAAAAGACAATAATACCCTTACTTTATTATTTTTATAAGAGCATTTACAAGACAAATAAATGGATTCAAAAGAATCTAGGGAGTTAAGAAAGTTTTTTACAAGATAAGTATAGGCATTAACAAGACAAATATGTGAATTACGAAATTTTTTTAACTCCCTAGATTCTTTTAAATTCCTTTACAAGACATATATACAAGTAACGAAATTTACAAAACAAATATGGGTATTTATAAAACAAACAAAAAAATTGTTTATGTCTACTTTTAGACTCAAGAAAAGTGGTGGAGGGAGGGAGAAAGGAAGGAGACGAAGTGCGATAGCCGATAGGGATACGACAGTGATATGGTGGCCAGCAAAGAGGGTGGAGAGGAGGAGGAGAGGTGATGGGTGCGGCGTGAGGGTGGGGAGACTAGCATGGGTCATGCGACTTGCTGAGAAAGTAGGTTAGAAATTTTTATTTTTAAAAAATATTAAATCAATATTGATAGGCATATGTGGATTATTTTCTATTTTAATTTTTTCAATTCAGCGCCAGCTAGGAAATTATCTTGTCCACATCAGCTTCCATATTAGTGTTTTCAGTCAACTAATGGTCAAAGTAACGGTGCTAGTATTTTTGTTCTTATATATAAAACTTATAGGTATGTTTGCACCTTCAAAAAGCATATGGTAAAGCATATAGTCTTAAGCACATAGTCCTTGAATAACTGAGAAAATAGGCTCTAAATTCCAAATAATAGCTTAACAACTATTTAGGCCCAATTCTTCATAATTAATCCCTTCATAATATTTTTTGGGAAAATTCCATTTAAATACCAAATGAAATTCCAAAACCCCACAAATTTGTTAAAAGTTGTATAGGACTTAAAGGTGACAGGGATCAAATTGAGATTTTACATGTGGGTGAATTTATCTTTTGTCCTCGCTTTTAAATAAATTAAAAAGAAAAAGAAAAATGGCTCTCATTGGAGGGCCACCGCACCTGTTACCAAACGGCCTGAGATCCAACGAGGGGGTTTATTTTTTTGGGGGGGGTTGAATCTTTTTTTTTTTTTTTTTTAAGATTGAATGAAGGTGTGTGAGGGTTCGATTCGAACCCACCCCACCTTTCTAAGGGGCTAAGTGGCCCAACTATTGGGCCACCTAGTTCCTTATATATATATAATGGGATTCATAAAACTGAATAAAATCTGAGCACTTTGAAAATAATTTGTAATGAGAATAATAAGTTTATTAATGAGATTTACAAGTTTAATAATGCAATTTACAAGAGTCTTTCTTAATAGAAAAAATGATCAGAATATATATATTTGTTAATGCAAATATATATATCAAAGGAACTAAGTGGCCCAATGGTTGGGCCACCTAGCCCCTTATGAAGGTGGGGTGGGTTTGAACCCACCCTCGCACCTTCATTCAATCTTTTTTTTAGAAAAATATTCAACCAATTCCCCAAAGAAAAAAAAAAAGAAAAAAAAACCTGGCTGTAGGCGGCTGGAGCCTAGGCCACCGACAATTGCAAGCCGTTTGGGACCGGCTGCGGTGGCCTTCCAGCAATGGTCATATTTTTTAATTTATTTAAAAACTTAGGGCAAAAGGGTAAATCACCAACATTTTAAAATCTCAATTTGATCTTTGTTACATTTAAGCCTGTTTGGGGGAAAACAAAACCTAGATTTTGGAAACAAAATCAAGGTTTTTCCTTCACTTTGCCAAATACCCCACATTTTGCTAGAAGCTATTCTACACCAGCCAATACATAAGTTTTCCAAAATACATATTTTTCCACTTTTTTTTTTTTTATAACAAAATTTTAGGAAAGGGGTTGGGCTCACCCACAATCCAAGGGCAGGGCGCTTGAAGCCCAGTCCACAGCGCATACTGGACAGAGAGTACACATGCCTCCACCTCTACCAGCGTTTCCACTGCTTCCTAGACCCCTGAGATGCCTCCCTCAGCGCCTTGACCAACGAAAGTGGGCCCCAATATACACGAAAGTGGGCCCATCATCCTTGCAGAAACCGCAAAACGCCCTCCATTGTGCGTGGGCATTTCCTTCAATTCTTGGGCAGTAAAGACATTTGCTGTCTCGGCTTTTCCCATTCTTAATTACTTGAATCGTAACTGTCAGCAATTTTTTTTTTTTTCTTCTGGGTGGAGAATATTTTGTTGCTGTTTTGGGGGGTATGCAATTGGGGATAGATAGGAGGGGGTCCTTGCTCTTCACCATAATATTTGCTTATTTAATTTAGGTTCTTTCATTCGGCTACCATGGGAGTTTTATCCATACAATTTATTAATACATATACGTTTGATCTAATTTTTATCATGTTACATAATTTACTAATAGTATAAATTTATTTTTTCTAACAATTTTATGTAATTTTTGGTATTTATTATGAAATATAATATTTAAAATACAACCTTATCCTTTATATGCAATTATACCAAAAGCTAATGTTTTTTTTGGTCAATTTGACCCTCAAAAAGCTATCATGATAACATTATTCAAACACTATCATTTTATCAAAATCACTTTTTTTAATAATCTATTTAGTGAAAAGCTATTCTGAAAAAGTCATTTTACCTCAGAGATCCTAAAAGCTATTTTTCAAAAGCTAAATTCAAACGGGTTCATTTACAAATTTTATCAGCCATTTGGGTGTTTTAAAATTTCATTTGGTATTTAAATGGGATTTTCCCATATTTTTATAAATATTTCATAATTTTTCCCAAATTTTCAAGGTCTAAAATAATTTCAATAATTATCATAAGTTTTTTCTCATGTAAGTTTAAGACTTTGGACTCTTACTGTCTTAGCAGCCTATTTATCTTAGTCTTATTCCAAATCTTTGAGTTCCAAAATTCGGGATATTACACAATATCTATATATTTTATAACATCAACCTAGGATTCTTCTCATTTCACTAATAAATTGTCAAATTAAACTCATTGATTATGTTCTCAATTTGATAGGGTCAAATGTTTACAAAAAGGTTGTTTGTAATTAATATGGTCTCTTAATCTAAATAGAAGTCTTTAAAAAGAAAAAGAAAAAGAAGTACTATAGGTTCCAAAATGCATGTCCCCTCTATATTAAATGCTCATTTTTCGCAAATATCACAAATTAAATTTCTTGGAATAAGATGGATAAATAGTAAACACAACATATGTTTTCTGGAAGAAAAGTATTAATGTATTATACAAATTTCAGAATATGCGAAAGTATCATAAACGATACTTGAGTAGCTGACAATAATACATTCTTTATTTTGGCTGGATACAGATAAAAAAAACTGGTGACAGATACACAAACAAATTATATGATTCAAATCACTCATAGCAACATACATAATTAAATTAAAGCACGGGAATGATACCTTTAGAACCCATTTTTTTTGCTTCCATTTTTCCTTCAGCTATCTTTGCAAAGAAAAGAAAGGGATAATAGGAAATATATCGAAAGAATGGTAAGGATGACTTGGAAGGCAACAAAAGGAGCAAGTACAAGAACTCAACCACGAGGATCAAAACCACACCAATCACCAAAAAGGTAGTGGCCAACCAGCTGAGTTTGCTAACTATAAGGTACATCCCTGCCAAAAATGCTATAGATAGTGTCATCAAGGAAAAACCTAGAAGGGGTACTGCACAAGTAAGAGCAAAAACTGCTAGATGGAGATCCCTAGTCGAGCCCATAGGAGAATGATGGTGGAACTTATAGCACCAAACAAAGAAAATGTAAGGGAAAGAATGAATAAATGGAACAAGTGGCGATTTAGCAAGACAGGAATTCCATGATCAACATCGCCTGGGATGGTAAACCCAGCAGCAAATGATGTTGTTATTATAAGGGTTGAAACCACAAGCAAAGTGTCAATTCTATCTTTATATTGTTCAGTGGTTTGAGTGCGGTTATGAGTTAAGCCTTTTTTAGTTTCATCATTTGAATGAAATCTCAAAGAGCTTCGAGGTGTTCCAGCAGATTTCAATGCATTCCAGGTAAGTCGCTGCAAATAGATAGTTTGATTGGTGTTAAAAAAGGCCGTCGACACTTCAAGAATTATCATAACCTTGACAAAAAGCATTGAGGATGAATCTGTCAAATTATGGATGGATACTTGCCTGAGAAAGGGAAACACTGGTGCCTTGAGTCGCTTCTGCAATGTCTAGAGCCGTTTGGTTGTCATGGTTAAGTAAAGAAAGATCGACTTTATTGTCCCAGGTCAAGGCGTGTACAATTGTGGAATGCCAGGAACTTGTAGCTAAATGCAAGGGACTATTTCCTTTAAAGTCCTTTTGATTTATCATTATCTCAAGCTTTGGATGTTTGAGTAAGTACCTAACTACTTCATAATTAATTGTTACTTTAAATTTTCAATGAATTAATTGTTACTTCTTATTTCTCGTGAATTAGTTAAAGTGTCATTCATTATCAGTTTTTTATCTACAATATTTAATGTGTTAACTGTCACTTTTTCTTTCTTGTGAATTAGTGAAAGTGCTCTATATTATGAACTGAAGGGAGTATGAAATTAATTGAGGGTAAAAATGTTTTTTTAGTGAGACAATTACTCAAAGAGGACTTTATAAAAATGGACAAACCTGTCTAAAAAAAAAAAAAGACCTTATAAATAGGGGCGGGGGAGCATATACTTATTTGACTAAAAATCTAATATGCATGGTATCATATAACCATTGGATAAGGGGCATTAAAAAAAAACCACAATGAGCGAGGATTAAAAACAAGAAGATTGTAAGACTTGAGGCTTTAGAGACTCAAAAGAACTACTAGCCAATGCAAAAAAAAAGGGAAAAAGGAAAAAAATAGCAAGAATATTAAAATATTAAGAGAGGTCTCATATCTACTCATTTATTAAAAATAATAATAATAATTGATGGTATATAATTTCAACTCATATTAAATTGAATTAAATAATTTTCACAGTAAACAAAAACAAATATATGGAGCATTACCCTAAGAAAACCATTCCAAATGAAACAAAACAAAAATTCTCAATGGAAGGGAAAACTTTCAAGAACACTCACTGTTGCTTGGCCTCTGCGATTCCATTTGCCGAAGGAGTGATGAAGGCTCAAGTTTGCCTTTTGCCTCTGCGTCTGCTTTTGATTTCAGAGCAACTTTCTGATGCTGGTAGCTGAAGGGACCAAGGAGAAGGAATGTCGTGTGTAGGATTATGAACGACCTCTCATCAATTTATATACAAAAATTCAAGGCTGCAATTGTGGAATATTTGCGAAGTTATAGTGTCTGCATTTATCAGTTTATAATATTTCTCTCATCCTTATTATAAGTCCAATGTGAAAAGAAGTTTTGGTCCTAATACAAGTC
Organism: Acacia pycnantha; assembly: GCA_025563575.1. Lineage (NCBI taxonomy): Eukaryota > Viridiplantae > Streptophyta > Magnoliopsida > Fabales > Fabaceae > Acacia > Acacia pycnantha. The sequence continues at coordinate 418,535 of JAMWYP010000230.1, forward strand.
TACTTAGATGGCTATTAATGATGTTTTACAACTTTACCCTTAATTAATTTTCGTGGCGACAAGAGAAATATGAGAGGATGATGTGAGAATGATTTATAAATGTAGAGACTAAGAATTTTAATAAGGTTACATTTGAAAATTTTTATCAATGTAAGACATATTTAATGACTTAACTTTCAGTTCTTAGTATGTGAAAATTGATTTACATTAGACTTTCCACGTTGGATATTGTAGATGAGCATGCAACGTTAACAAAAAGGGAAAAAAAGGATAACATAATCTGTAATCATTTAAATTTGCCCATAGTTTGGTTTTAGTCCCTTAAACTTTAAACCATGGGGTTTGGTACTTCGAAATGCAAAATGGTCCAGCTTTTATATATATATATATATATAAGAGCATGTGACATTCTCGATTGGTCCATGTAGGAGAAACCTATAAATATCGTCCACCATCTTTTTTTTATATTCTCCTACTTTGGACTTCAGCGTGAAACACAAGAGCAGGCGGCGGGGAAGGGACGACCAGTGCGCCTAGGTGTATCATTTCATACATTGCAAGGTCAATCCTTCTTCGACGCGTCAAAGATGCTGGCAAGTGGCAAAGTTTCTTAATCCTTCACCGGTGATGAAGATTCAAGTTTGCCTTTTGGATCAGTTTGATCCAAAACAAAATTAAATGAAACATGCTAGTAACATAAATAAAAGCATTGTAACATCCCATTTTCTAAAGCGGAAATTTTTTTTTTTTCCAATCAGAGTAGAGCAATGGAGCGAAAGAGTAACTGATCATAACAAAACATGAACCATAGTGTAACAGAGTATTGATACAGCATCCTATTGTTCTCATAGGTAATTACGTAAAACGATAAAGTGACAACTCCGTCTCAGAGCTCACTCGTGCTACATGCCCTCCAACTATGAGCTTACTCGTGCAGCTTGCCTCGATCTCCGATCCGTGGTCCTCCTAACCCTGAAGCTATAGCTGAGATTCAATTTATCGAATTGAATCTCAGGTAACGGTTAACCTTATGCTCAAATAAAACAGTATACGGATGACAGATATTCAAAACATAACAGCAGCATATCACTTATGCATATAGCAGATGCATGATTGCATGATTGTGACACGACGTAACATAAGCGTTAAAGCGAAGACGTATAAGTCCTACACAATAATAGCTCGCACAAAAACCGGTGCCACGATGATCGGTCGTGTCCTCGGCGCTAGGAAAACTCTAACGGTATTAATATCTCTATAACCCGTGTGAAATCGTATGTATAATCGGTAACCACGAACAGAGTCTCTAATCGTGAATGTATCTCGGTGACCCCTAACGAATCTCTATCCGTGAATGTACTTATCACATATATGTATATGAGTAGCACCAGATTAGTGTTACAGTACGCGAACGTACCTTCGTTGATGTACGTAGATGTTTCGCGAATCGTACTTTCGACGGAAAAAGCGGTTTGTCCGACAATGCACGTTGGACAGCAGTAACGGCAGCAAACTAGGATTTCTGACGTCCTATAAGAGTAATATCACTTTCATTAGTGATTTGATACAATAACTGGCATTATAGGTAAAAATTACCATTTTGCCCTTCTACCCCTAATTGGCGGAATTTCGCCAGCACTTCGTTACTCTGACTACTTTTCTTCCCAAAATTTCGCCAGAACTTCGACACCATTTTGATTTTCGAAAATAAAGACTAAAATAGCCCTCCCATATGATATCCAATCATACTTGAAAAATTAAAGGCTATTCTAACAAATTCTACCCTTACTTTTGAAAAACTGCGAAAGCTTCAACTTTTCGGCGACTCGATCCCTACTATGGTTTTACCTCTGCATATTTTTTCAACGCAAACAAGGCCTAAAACAAGAATAGGAATCTCATCACCTACTCCCTAAATCTAACTAACAATTCTACTAACTACCGTACTAAAACTAAGAACTCGAACTTAAGAACTAAAGCCCGAAAGACTTACCCGTTGAAGACTTCTGCAGAATTTTTCCAGAGCTTCTCTCTCTAAAATCCTCTCTCTAGATTCGAAAATCTCAAGAGAATGAAGTGAGAAAATGCAAAGGGAGGGGGTATTTATAGAAACCGGGCGGGGTTTTACTAGTCGGATCAACTTTGTGAGGAGCGATCCGGGCCGTCCAAAGCAACTTTTCAAAAAAAACCCTTTCTTCCCCTTTTGTGTTCACACCTGACCGAAATTCAAGGGGCTTGGCCAATGGGAGGTGGCCACGTGTCACCTTCCAGAAGCTTTCGGTCCAATTTCCCCGATCGGTACCCGATTTGCGTAATTTCGGAGAAATCTCAAAATTCTGGATTTACAACTTTGAAACCATTTCCTCACTTAGTAGAAATGTCCAAGTTAACCTATATTTTGATCCCATATAGTCCTCCAACAGTCCAGTTGAAGTTTTCTCGGAAAACGTGTCCGAACGCGTTCGGTGTCGAAACTTGTTTTCGGAAACATCACTCTCTTCAGAAAAATTCACTGAATCCAAATATGTTCATGAAAATTCCCAATTCTTTTCCAAATGTCACAACATAACCTTTTCGTCCTCCTGGCTATCTGGCCTTTTCTCAGAATTTCCCTATTTCGTCTTATTAGGAAAAAGTACAAACGGCTTCAGAATTAACTTCCGCAAGAGTCTAACGGAAGATAAAAACCCACTGATCAATATTTTACCTTGACTTTGGGAATCCCATTCCTAGAACTCTAGATAGGATCCGTTTCCTAATTCCCATTTTACTATTCACCCTTTATCACTTTAATTAATTATATTATTATTATAATAAAAGTTATTTATTAAGTTTCCTTTTATTTTTTATTTTTTATTTTATTTTTTGCCCTTTGTTTTATTTTTTTTTTATTTTGATTAATTATTTAATTAATTAAATAATTATTTTTACATAATTTTTTTACAGAATTTTCCCATTGGTCCATTCTTGCATTTAGGCTTAAAAATACCTAAACTCAACTATTTTTCTCCAAAATTTCCAATTAATTAGTAAACATATTTTTACTAATTTTAAAACAAAAACCACTAATTTTAGGGTTTTACATAATTATCTGTGAATTTTCTTTGCTTATACTTAAGTAATTAGCTCAATATTACCTAATTACTCTTTTATCACTTGTTGATAATTTCCTTAATTACAATGCCTCATTACCTTCATATTCTTGCATTAACCTTAGTATTTCCATGCCTCTTACATTATTCCATAATTTGCAAGGGTATTTTGGTATTTTATTACCTTTTGCACATCCTTATACAATTTCTCCAAGTTCATAATTTATCAAATTACAATATTTAGAGATAGCATACTCTCTTAATTTTAATAATTATTTCACTGCCTTTTAGTATTTTTCATAATTTTTCTAAGCTATTTACCCTTTCCAGGGGCATTTTGGTCATTTTGGCACTTTGGCCCTTAAATTCCCTGATTTCCTACAGAATTTAACTTAGAATAATAGACTATATTTCCACGAGTCTTACGATCATAATTTCACTTATGAGAAATAACCCATTTATTTATCAAAATATAATATTTCAGATAAATAAATATGCGGGTATTACAAGCATACTCCCTCCCGGTAAAATTATTTAATGTGTTTCAAATTGATACTCCTCTGATTCAAAATAAAAAAAAAAACTAAACTTGTGAAGTTGTGATATTTTTTTATATATATAAGATTATTTTGTTCTTGTCTCATCATTTAATGCATTTTTTTTCTAATTTTACCTCTAATTAATTATATATTTCTCTCGTCTATTTTTTCCACTCCTTCTCTTTCATCACTTTTTTAAATCATTCTCTCTACCTCTCATCCTCTCCATAAACACGGATTTTTTTGGAAAGTAAGTTATATTTTTTACATATTTATTATTTTTAACCAATTTTAACTGACTTTTTGAATTGAGTTATTTATATATTTGATTCTTATAGTTTAAACCGGAGAGGTACTAAAATTTACCTTTTATTCTCTTATTAAAGAATGTGATTTTTAAATATGAATATTTACTATGTGTCACCTATTTCTCTCTCTCCCCTTATTTTTTGGACCGAAATTTTCTTCTAAAGAACATCTTATATTATGGATCAAAGTAAATATTAGGTGAGAATGACTGAGTTTGAAAGGAAATCAAAATTAAAAAGGAACAATTTCCAAAATGTTACAAAATAATTAAGGAAAAAATGATGAGAGAGAGGAAGAATGTGTAGAGAATTGGAAAGCCAAGAAAAAATATCATCCACTGTGTACGGTACAAAATACATAACTTATACAGTACCTTCTATTTATAGGCCAACTTTCCAATCACAATTAAATGGATTCTATGAATATAGGAGAGACTAGAGGGATAATAGGAAATAATAGGGATATGATTATATATTTATAACATAAAACAACATTTTATTTTGAAAATTTTAAAAGTAAAAAAAACGGGTTGAAAATGAGTTTTCGAATATATGTTTTGAAAGACAAATATTAAAATTTGTTCTAAAAACAAAGTCGAACAGTATTTTTTTCAATGTAATTTGTTACCTTTTATTCTACAAAACTAGAAATCATCAAATATATTTTCACTAATAATATCTATGCTCATAAAGTAAATTATTCTTTTAACTATTCACCATTTTAGATATATTTTTCAAAATAATAATTTAAATACATCTTTTTTTATTTTTTGTTTATAAAACTTGTTCAAAAAATTATTCTAAAACTGATTTCATAACCCAGATTAAACCAGTCATAATTAAAATAATGTTCAAATACGAAAACAATAATCCACAAATATATAGAATATCTATAGATAAAAAATCATATATGATTTAACAAAACAAAGTTACTAAAGTGTAAATATGATGGAATACCATTTTTTATAAAAACTCAAAACAGTGTCATTTTATGAATGTATAAAATCTAACCTGATCCACCCATATGAAACTTTTAACCGGATTGGCCAAGAAATAGTTCAACAGTAGGTCACTAATTTTACTAGCCGGATCTGGTTAGTTTTTAAATAGCAACGCTTAATTAAGTCATTCAACCTACTTTTTAGTTCTTATTATTTTAAAGATAGAAACAAAAACAAACAAAAAGTTGTTGGATGAAAATTACAGAAAATTAAAATATGACAAGTTTTCGAAGCGTGATCCATACATGAAAATAAAGTGTCGGCGGATAGAGAAGAAAATATAATAAAATCTACTTGCATTGTATAAAATTTGTTTCTTTGAATGGGGAAATTTTATTTAAAATACAACTAGAGTATGATAATAATTATATTATATTGTAACTTGGACGATAATTGAATCTTTATCATAATAAAGGCAATTTTCCAATTGTTAACCTAGCTTCAGCATTGATGTCACTACTATAGAAATCACAATATAATGGTTGTAATATATGTAGGCGCTATTAAAGCTCGACGCATGTATATATATTATGGTTCTAAACCGTTATTTGTTCCCGACCTATTATAACCATTGTAATATAACCCATATTATGTATTGAGACTCAGTGAAGTTATGATATGCTCATTACTGTGATAATAATTAACAGACACATGTAAACAACCGTCATAAGTCAGAAAGGTTCTTAATCCTTCACCAGTGATGAAGATCCAAGTTTGCCTTTTGGATCAGTTTGATCAAAAACAAAATTAAATGAAACATGCTAGTAACATAAATAAAAGCATACTCCCTCTGGTCAAATTATATTCATTCAAATTGAGGAATATTAGTTAAGTTATTTAATGTGTTTTAAATTGTTACTACCCTGGTTCAAATATAAGAGCTAAACTTGTGAAGTGGCGTGACTTTTCATACAAGATTCGTTTTGTTGTTGTCTCATCATTTAATGTATTTTTAAAATTTTAACCCTAATTAATCATATGCATCTCTCATCTATTTTTTCCATTCTTTCTCCTTCATATCTTTTTCAACTCATTCTCTCTCCAATTCATCCTCTCCATAAATATTGATTTTTTTTTTTGAGAAAATAAGCTATATATATTTTTATATATTTATGGTCTTTAACCAATTTTAACTAAATTTTTGAATTAAGTAATTTAGTTCTTATATTTTGAACCAGATATAGTAAATTTCACATATTTCTGTCTCATGCAAGGGGTAAAGTGTGGGAAATAATCATTCATTATCATGTTAGCTTCTTATATTTTAGACCAAAATTTTTCTCTCAAGAACTTTTATATTATAGATCAGAGGGAGTATTAGGTGAGAATGATTGAGCTTAAAAGGAAACCAAAATTTAAATGGAAGAATATCATAAAGCCAAAAAAAGAAAGAAAGTATTATGGACTCAAATAATGGGTCTGGCAGACATAAGGCCCAATAAGAGTACCACAGGCGGGAATCTCCCTTCAATCAGGTACATGATTAATTATCCATGGAGTATGCCCATAATTGAGGCGCCGTACAGGTAATGAAGCAGGCACTCATAGGACGTGGGAGGCGCATAACGATGGTAGGCAGGATTCAAGGTAAGGAGAACGAAACCATAGGTAATCTCTATAAATAGGAGGTTGCCCATCAGGTGTGTTCACTACGTTCACTATTCCATTCTTTACCATTCAGTCTCACTGTGCACACACACCACCCCTCTGGCGAAAAGCCTACCCGTGTAAGCACAGTGATCGCTGAGCATTCTCTGATATCTCCTTCATAGATATCAGTGAATGATCATTTCTTCTTTGGTGCTTAACTCTTAAGACACCTTTGAGGAAACCTTTGATCCGATATTAATACTTCCTAGCCCATCGAGGCTAGACATTTGTGTTCTACAACAAAACAGAAGGAAAGATCTCAATCACTATATAGGATACAAAATATATAACTTACGTCTTCCATTTATAGGAACAAATTTTCAATCACAATTAAACGGATTCTACGATTATAGGAGATAATAGAGGGATAATATGAAATACCAGGCATATGAAAATCTATATAAATATTATATTTATAAGACAAAACAACCTTTTATTTTGAAAAGTTTACAAGAAAAAAACACGCCTGGAAAATGAGTTTTCGAATCTATGTTCTGAATGACAAAAATGTTAAAAATTGTACTGAAAACAAAGTCGAAAAATGTCTTCTTGTTTTTTTGTTTTTAAGGTTTTGTTACCTTTTCTTCTTAAAAACTAGAAATTAGGCAGAGAACAATAAATATATTTTCATTAATAATATTCATGCTCATAAAGTACATTATTATTTTCACCATTAACCACTTTAGATATATTTTTCAAAATAATAATTTAAATACATTTATTTATTATAAAAATTGTTCAAAAAAACTATTCTAAAACTGATTTCATAACCCAGATTAAACCATTCATAATTAAAATAATTTTTAAATAGGAAAAAAATAATCCACAAATATATAGAATATCAATATATAAAAACTTCATATATGATTTAACGAAACAAAGTTACTACAGTGTAAAACTTAAAAAAAAAAATGTCATTTTATGCACGATAAAAAAATAAAGTAAAAAATCAAACCTAAACTTTAAACAATATTGGCCAAGGAATAGTCCAACACTAGTTCACAAATTTGACTGGCCTGGTCAAGTTAGTTTTTAAAGAGTGAGGCTTAATTAAGTCATTCAACCTACTTTTCTTCAGCTCTTATTATTTTAAAGATAGAAAACAAAATAAAGTTGTTGGATGAAAATTGCGAAAGATTAAAATATGACAAGTTTTCGATGCGTGAACCATACATGAAAATACAGTGTCGGTGGACAGAAAATAAAAGAAAATAAAATCCACTTGCATTGTATAAAATTCATTTCTTTCATAGGGAAAATTTTATTTAAAATGCAACTAGACTGTGGATACTGATTATGTTATATAGTAACTTGAATATTAACCGAATCTTTATCATAATAAAGGCAATTTACCAATTGTTAACGTAGCTTCAGCCTTGATGTCACTAGTACAGAAATCATGATATATGACAGTTACTATGTGTCATATATAACAGTTCCGAACAGTCATAAAAAAAATAAAAAGGTAGGCGCTATAAAAGCTCAACACATATATATATTATGGTTCCGAATTGTTATTTGTTCCCGACCTATTATAACCATTATAATATAATATAACACCCAATATGAATTGAGGGTTGGAGAGGCTATGATATGCCTATTACTGTGAAAGTAATTAACGGCACACGTAAACAATTGTCATAATATATGGAAAGTTGCAAAGGTTCTTAGTGAGTATTTGGAAAACCACAAAACCGTAGTTACCGAAGCCCTTTTTTGCAAGCCGAGAAAAAACGCATCTCACGTACTTATCTCATAAATCGTAAAAGTTATTCTCTATAAGCTAATCCAAACATGAATCCTTCATCGGTGATGAAGATTCAAGTTTGCCTTTTGGATTATTTTGATCCAAAACAAAATTAAAAGAAACCTGCAAGTAAACGTCCATAAATAAAGCATACTCCCTCTAGTCCAATTATATTCACTCAAACTTAGGAATATTAGTTAAGTTATTTAATTAGTTTGAAATTGATACTCGTTCAAAATATAAGAACTAAACTTTGTTAGGTCCCAAGTAATTTTGATGATAACAAAAGATTTAAAGGTTTCAAAACAGAAAGTAAGATTAACTAACCAAGAAATTGATCAATTCTGTATTTATGAATAACAAGCAATCATTCTCGAGAATGCACATATGATTCTTGAGAATGAACTTATGATTCTCGAGAATGGCCTGGCAAAACCAAAACAAATGGATTCAAGTTGTTATGATTCTCGAGAATTGGCACTCACATGTTTGCTCTAATTCTCGAGTACTCACAATTAGCTCTCGAGAATAAGTATAGTCTATCACAGTGATCACCTTCTGAACATATCATTCATTCTCGAGAATGAGTAAATCATTCCAGAGAATGGAAAACAATTCTCGAGAATGAGTCCAAGGATTCTCGAGAATGCTCAGTGAATGTTTAAATGCTTAATTATTTCCTGGCATATGATTCTCGATCGAGAATGGCTATATGATTCTCGAGAATGGAAGAAGATTATCTACTTCGTGCTTAAGTGAACATGTGATTCTCGAGAATGTAACATCAATTCTCGAGAATGCTTTCTATCTACGGAAAATCATTACCGTGTGATTCTCAAGAATGGTAATTCAATTCTCGAGAATAGGCATCATGAATCTTCACGATAGTTCTCTGGACATGGGATTCTCGACAATGGTATAATCAATTCTCAAGAATACCTAAAGGTTTTCCTTCTATAACTCACTGTCTTGAACTTGATTCTTGTAACATCCCAATTTCAGAGCCAATTTTTGTTTTTTAAAAAAATCAGAGTAGAGCATCGAAACAAAACATTGAGTAACTGATTATAACAATAACAGTGACGTAATCGCCTGTTCATAAAGATTAATACATTATATGTTTACGACTTTAAATCTTCTTGGCCGATCATTACTCGGTCTTCACGTGGTCTTCATCTTCATGTGTGCTGTCCGCTCTGCCTACTCTTATCCTCCGTCCTTGGTCTCTCTCTCCAGACCTTGATGTGATGCTATAGTAAGAGCTGAGATCCAATGCCCATCGGATCTCAGGTAACGGTTAACCTCATGCTTATATAACAATATATGTTCAACAGATATTTCTAGAAAATACAGCAATGATCCTTGATCATTAAATAACAACTACCCTACAAGCAAAGTTATCTACCTGCACTATTCACCTGCCACGATGATCGGCCGTGTCCTCGGCGCTAGGAAAACATAACGGTATTATCAAAACCATAACCCGTGAAGTCGTAAGTGATTATCTAAGTTTATTACCTTAGTCACCGTGCATGGCCCGTAATGTAGTTCCACCCATGGCTTATGAAACTATCCGTATCATATATAAGCGAGACTATAAGCATCGTAGTCGTATATACAAGATGCCGCGAACGTACCTTCGTTTGATGGTACTTGGTATTTTTGACTAAATGGCACGTTTACGGAAAACGGCGAAACGTCCAACGGCGGCTCGTCTGACAACAGTAACAAGCAAAGAAACTAGGATTTCGATGTCCTATAAGAGTAATATCACTTCCATTAGTGATTTGACACAATAACTGGCATTTTAGGTAAAAATTACCATTTTGCCCCTATACCCCTAATTGGCGGAATTTCGCCAGCACTTCGTTACTCTGACTAATTTTCTTCCCAAAATTTTGCCAAAACTTCGACGCCATTTTGATTTTCGAAAATAAAGACTAAAATAGCCCTCCCATATGATATCCAATCATACTTGATAATTTAAAGGCTATTCTAGCATTACAACCCCTACTTTTGAAAGAACTACAAAAGCTTCAACTTTTCGGAGACTCGATCCCTACCATGTTTTTACCTCTTCAGGCATATTTTTCAATGCAATGAGGCCTAAAAACAAGAATAGGAATTCCATCCCCTACTTCCTAAATCTAACTAACAATTCTACCAACTACCGAACTAAAAACTAAAGACTAAGGACCGAAGGACTTACCCGTTGAAGACTTCTGCACAATTTGCCCAGAGATTCTCTCTCTACTTTCCCTCTCTAGGTTCGGCCAAGAGGAAGGAGAAATGGTGTGAGAATTCAAGAGGCAATGCCTCTTATTTATAGAGAATTTTTGGGTCCTAAAGTGTCATTTTCCCTTCTCAAATTTTGGGTCCAAAGTTGTAATTTTCCCTTTAATATTTTGAAGAGTGATTCTTGGCCACACAACACACCAAAACGTGCTGCCCCTTCTCCAAGCCAAAGGTGAGCCAATTGGATGATGACACGTGTCCTCATCCAAGACAATTTCCCGATCGGCACTCCGATTCGCGTAATTTCGGAGAAATCTCAAAATTCGGATTTACAACTTTAAAGACAAGTTCTCACTTATTAGAAATGTCCAAGTTAACCTAAATTTCGATTCCATATAGGGCTCCAACAATACCAAGTTCCTCGAAAACGTGTCCGTACGGTCCTAAGCATTTAAACTCGTTTCTAATCACCAATCTCTAGAGAAAAATTCACTGATTCCAAATATGTCCATGAAAATTACCAATTCTTTTTCAAATGTCACAACATAACCTTTTCGTCCTCTTGGTTATCTGGCCTTTTCTCAGAATTTCCCAATTTCGTCTTATTAGGAAAAAGCACAAACGGCTTCAGAATTAACTTCCGTAAGAGTCTAACGGAAGATAAAATTCCACTGATCATTATTCTACCCTGACTTTGGAAATCCCATTCCTAGATCTCTAGATAGGGTCCGTTTCCTAATTATTAAATCACTATTCACTACAATTAATTATATTATAAAATAATATAACTTTAATTAATTATATTATATAATAATAAAACTTCTAACTTAAGTTTCTCTCTTTCTTTCTTTTTCTTTTTCTTTTTTTTTCTGCCCTTTTTTTCTTTTATTTCGTTTTTTATTTATTATTATTTTTTTGATTAATTATTTAATTAATTATTTAATTAATTAAATAATTATTTTTACATAATTTTTTACAAAATTTTCCTATTGGTCAATACTTGTATTTAGGCTCAAAAATACCCAAACTCAACTATTTTTCTCCAAAATTTCCAATTAATTAGTAAATATACTTTTACTAATTTTAAACCAAAAACCATTAATTTTAGGGTTTTACATAATTATTACTGAATTTCCTTTGCTTATGCTTAAGTAATTAGCTCAATATTACTTAATTACATGATTATCACTTGTTGATAATTTTCTTAATTAGAATACCCAGCTGCAAATCAAAACTACCATTGTTCTGAGAATAGTTCTCAGGACTAAGTATGAACATTTGGAGATCACTTGTGAGGTTTCCAAAACAAATTGCACCTGCCTTGTTCATAGGGTACTTAAACCAAAATTTCTCTCAGACGCATAGTTACGTAATAGAGGTGTTGTTTGATAAACGTCCTCATCTATTCAGAAATAAGAATAGAAACGCCAAGAATAAACGACTATCAGTAGTGAGAGAAAGATGTAACTCTTTACTAGATATGAGTGTTGGCTGTCAGAAATAAACTTTTTGGGCCATGTTACATAACGCAACAATGTTGTTAACTATTTTTAGGTAAAGTAGGAGCATTTCTGGAATAAGAATAACCAGAAAATAGTAAACGTAAAGGTGTAGCGTTGGGTCTAGCGGGATAGTACCGCAGATTCAAGAGAATTTTCGCTAGATACAGTTACTATAAGGCTACGATGTAGAAAATAAGTAGCAACCGGATAGAGAAAATATCAGGTAGGTAGTCTCTATATAAAATTTGTACCGGTATCTCACATGACGATTCAAGGAAATGAAAGTTGCATGGGTATGAAAGCTTAATCTTGACAAAGGAAATTCTCCGCGAAACTATAGATACGCCTGATGAAGCTGAACTTCCAAATTTTCTTACAATCGAGATGACACAGATTGACGCCTTGTACGGGCAGAAGTGAAAATCACTTATATTGCTCAATGAAATTGTCGGAGCAATCTTTTGGTGGTTGTGATGATCGTATATCCCTAGAAGCCGGTGTCAAAAGAACACCTCAAAGGCGAACATGTAGTTCACATTTCGTGAAATCATTCGAAGTATTGGTTGAGTAGGAGGTATCTTATGTTGCCATGGTGTATGGGAACTATGAAGACATTTTTAGTATCCATTTTGATATCTGTGGTGTTAACCGCGGTGTATGGGAACCACGGGGAAACATCATATATCAAAGTACGAAATGACAAGATCTTTATGGACAAACCGAGGCAAATTCCTGATCACCAAGAAGGGCGGCTGGCAGACAAAGTGAAGATCCGACGCGTATTGTCCGAAGACCGAGTAGGACAGAGTTTAGTTAGTACAAAGTTTAGTTGGTTTAGTACAAATTTCGAGGACGAAATTTTGTTTAAGGGAGGGAGAAATGTAATACCCTAAAAATCTGTATCATAAATTGGTAAAATTATAACTATAGAAAATAGGTGAATATGATGTATCAAATATTAAGTTATAATTAGCTAATTTTCTAAAGGAAGATGTCTTGGAAATTAGAGAATGTAAGTGCCAAAGTGCCAAATGACGAAAATGCCCTTCTAGGACATAAATGACTTAGGAAAATTGTGAAAAATCCTAAAAGGCAGTAAAATAATTATTAAAATTAGGAGAGTATATTATCTCTAATTTTGGTAATTTAATAAGATATAACATTGGAAAAAATTAGAAGAGGATAAACAAAAAGTATTGTGATAACCAAAATACCCCCGTAAATTCTAATACAATGCATGAGAGATAAAACACAAATGTCAGTACAAAAGTGGTGAGGTAATGAGTTATTCTAATTGAGAAAATTATCAACTATTGATAATAAATTGATTAGGTAATTATTGGCTAATTACTTAGGCTTAAACAAAGAAAAATTCAAAGATAATTATGTAAAACCCTATAATTAGTGGTGTATGGCTAAAAATTAGCATAAATATATTTTCTAATTAAATGGAAAATATTGAGAAAAATAAATGAGATTAAGTAATTTTAAGCCTAAATGCAAGAATGGACCAATAGGAGAAAGTTATGAAAAATTATGTAAAACTAATTAAAATAATAATGAATTAATTAATTAAAAAATAAAATAAAAATATATATAAAATATATGTGTGTGTGCCGACATCAAAAGGGGGGAAAAGAAGAAAAAAGGAAAAAAAATGAATAATGAAAGAGTGTAAATAATAAACTCTAATTAAATATTAATTAAAGTAAAATAGTAAAAAATAAATAAACACCGATGGAGATCGGATCCTATCTAGAGAACCAGGAACAGGATTTCTAATGTCAGGGTATAATATTGATAAGTGGATTTTTATCTCGAATTGAGCTGTACCTGGAGTCGTTTCCGAGATCGGTAAAAGAAGTTAGTAATAAGACGAAATAGGGAAAATCTGATAAAAAGGCAGATAGTCATAAAATTAGAATTTGAACAAAATAAATTGTAACTCAACATTTGGAGATGAGTTTATGATTATCTGGACATATTTGGAGTCAGTGAATTTTTGTCCAGAAAGTGACAATTCCAGAAGTGAATTCCGTAAACGGCACGTTTTCCAGAAACTTCCGCAGGACCGTTGGAACCCTGTATGGAATCAAAAATTTGTTTAGCCCGGACATGCCTAATAAGTGAGAAAATGTCTTTAAAGTTGTGATTCCGAATTTTTGGGATTTTACGCGATTACGCGAATCTGACACCGATAGGGGAATTTTATCAGGCCGGGAGCATAAAGCCACATGTGACATCATCAAAGATGATGTCACAAGGGTGCCACCTAAGGGGGGGAGGTCGGCCAAGACCCTTGGATGGCCAAGATGAAGTTTCAAAAAGTTCTCTGATCCGACGGTGTAGACTGAATTGGAAAATGACTATTGTGTCCCTAGAATTTTCTATAAATAGCAAGCTCTCCTCTTCACAAATTTCACACCACTTCTCACTAGCTTGGCCGAAATCTAGAGAGAGGAAGAGAGGAGGAGAAAGCCGGGGAAATTTGCAGCGAAGCTCTGGGTAAGTTTTTCGGTACTTAGTCTTAAGCTTTCGTAGTTCTTTCAATAGTTATAGTAGAAATGTTAGATTAGTATTTAATCTTCCAAGTATGATTAGATATCATATGATAGGGGTATTTTAGTCTAGAATTTTGAAAATTATGATTGGGTCGAAGTTCTGGCAAAATTCTGGAAGAAATTAGTCAAAGTAACGAAGTTCTGGCAAAATTCCGCCGATTAGGGGTATAGGGGCAAAATGGTAATTTTTACCTAAAATGCCTGTCATAATGTCAAATATTGACAAAAGAAAAATTTATCCTTATAGGATATCTGTAGACTCGTACCGCTGTTTTACCGCCGTCGTGCATTGTCGAATTTCGAATTTCGTCAAAAGTACCGAAGTACCATCAAACGAAGGTACGTTCGCGGCGTACTGTAATACTGACTCTGATGCTTATAGTATGCTTATATATGATACGGATAATTTCATAAGCCATGAGCGGGACTCTGTTCCGGGTCATGCACAGTGACTAAGGTAAAGAACTTAGATAATCACTATTACAGCCTTACGGGTTATAGACATGATAATGCCGTATGTTTTCCTAGCGCTGAGGACACGACCGTACATCGTGGCACATGGTTTAAAGTGCAGACAAATAACTTTGCTTGTAGGGTAGTTGTTATTAAATGATCATATATTGAACTGTCAAGATCATTGCTGTAATTCATCCTAGAAATATCTGTTGAACATATATCGTTATATAAGCATGAGGTTAACCGTTACCTGAGATCCGATGAACATTGGATCTCAGCTCTTACTATAGCATCAGTATACGAGATACCAAGGACGGAGGATAAGAGTAAGCCGAGTGGACAACACACGTGAAGACAAAGTAATGTTCAACCGAGTAGATTAAAGTCTTGAACAGAAAATGTACTATTCTTTATGAACAGACAGTTATGCCACAGTTAACGTTGTATCAGTTACTCAATATTTTTATTCCGATGCTCTTCTCTGATTGAAAAAAAAAAAAAAATTGGCTCTGAAATTGGGATGTTACACAAGAGATCTTTGACTATCTCCAATACCATCAAGCTACAAGTTTTACATTGACTCCCAACTACAGTAAATAGTAAATACATAATTAGCTTATAATATTATAATTTAATTTATTTTAATTATTTTAATTCTCAAATATATGGGTTATTACATTCCTCTCCCCTTAAGAAATTCGGTCCTCCGAATTTGTTTGCTTAGATGATCTGATACAGAATCCCACTAGGATTACACAATTGATAATATAATATAATGATATTAGAGTAATAGATTGGAACAAAATTATCACAATCATTTGTCATATCATACAAGCACTCACCACCACATCCAACACAAGCCATTGACTTAAATTTTTTCTTACAAAATCAAATTGAATACTATTTTAAAAAAAATAGCAATATTGCATTTCTTCTTAGAAACAGAATTTCCATAACTTGCCTGATGTGTGTGTGTATTCAAGTCAGAAACAACACAGTATTAAATACACCCATTCTCAACTATGGTCCATGAACTTATTGCAACAAGAATACTCATTTCCTTTAACTTCAAAAATCAAACAAAATGCCAATTTATGTAGTCTCAACATTCAGATATCAACGCATAATTACTAAGACCAAACTATCATATTCTTATGTCAAAACAAACTGACAACAAAACTCACAAATCCACAACAATAAAAATAAAACATTTCACGCATAATTACAACCAACTAGGATTTTTTATTCAATGAACCCAATGGCCCAAACTGTCCTTTTTTATTTAAAACATCCAGAACTTGGGGGGAAAATGTAGAGGGTGTATGTAGTTGCACATATTACAAAATTCCAGCAAATATTTAGGATCAAATGTTAAATGGAAACTAATTCAAGTAACAAAAATTCCACCGAGAGGGCTACTATGGGTAAATGATTATCACATCAAAATCCTTTAGTGCTAATTACAACAACAACAATTTCAGTAGAACACACATTGAACCAAACCAATAAATGATGAAAACATTCACAAAATTGTTTAGTTGAATTTGGACAAAGGTTTCAAAATTCTAGATTTGTTGACTCAAGGCACCAGCTTTATCCAACTGAAATGTTAAGGGTCAAAAGTTGAACCCCAAACATTATCTCAAAGTGTGTAACCAACGAATCACAACACAAGGATTCAATCACCTACCACAGATTGTGCAATCTAAACATTAAAAGAAAGCAACTAGTGACCAAAAATTCAGTATGAGTGCCACCATATAAAACCAAGGGACTTCAGTATTTGTTCAAGTTTGAAGAAAACTTCCAAAATTTTGTTCCCAATCACACATGTATATCCTTGTGAAAAATGACAGCAAGCAACAATTGGCTCAACTTGAAAAACTTGACAAAAGTCAATAAGGAGCAATAAATTTTTTTAGAGGTGTAGTTTTACACAGAAAGCTCAAACAGTGAGTAATAGATTATAATTAGAACTTATGCAAAACAAAATCAGTAACTAGCTAAACATACAAAACAATTGAACAAAACACACCAGCGATTCTAATTTAGCAATAGTAACAAAGGAACAACATAATCAAGAGAATGATTTCAAATTCAGATATATTTCTGACAGGCAACAAACAAACCTCAATATTACTTAAAGTGAAATTTTGCCAGAAAACAATAATAGTTCAGTAATTGAAATTATGCAAAAGAAAAACTGGATCAATAAACACCAAAATGAATTAGGTCTAGCAAATTATTTTGGTCCAATATGCAAATTTGTTTAAAATCCCTGTCAGTTGTAACCTAATAAACAGGATCAAAATAAGTTTAACCATATGAACAACAATTTGCTTCGTGTATAACCAAGTCCCATAGAGGAAAAATAAGAAATTAACATTTAAGAATTTAGTATTTACATGCATATTTCCTTTTGAAATATATATATAAGACAAGACAAACTAATGGTGTGCCTGTGCGCCCACTAGAGGACTTGTAAGTAGGCTTGCCTCTATAATGATCATTTCAATTTCCCTTGTAGAAACTTATTAGGCTTATGCTAAATCCATAACATAATCAACAAACATGTATATATGTCAAAGATATTTCTATTGGACATGTCTATTTTTTTTTGTTCTCTTTGCATTATCTAAGATTCTATGTATGAATGATGGCAAGATTAATTAGTGTCTCATGAGAGTCATATATGAGCTTAAAATTACTCAAGGAATAAATTTTCATGGAGATATTTCCCAAAATACAGTGGAATAGCGTATTTGCCAAAATATGTATTGGTTATTTACACACTAAATTCAAGTTCAAGAATAGAGCACACGAGCTTTTGCCATATGTTAGATTTTGGACTCTCTAGGCACATAATAAAGGTGCACTGGTACAGCAAATAATATGATTCATCAATTATATGGTGCGTGAAAATTCAAGAAAGCAAGCTAATCCGCAAACCAATTTTCATTTCTGAACAATAGAAATAGAACAAGGTCAAGGGAGTGTATTTTATTTTTCTTAGGTTGGTGCCAATAATCTCCAATGTATAAGCTCATATTCCCAACCTCAGTTCACAGCAACTTAGACAGCTAAATGCTCTTTACGATATGCAACAGGACTTTAAACTAAGCAATGCACCACTATATCATGACAATGTCCCATTAGCTAACTATGGCACAAAATAGTGCTGCAAAATAGAATGCAAATAGAGTGTATAACACAAGCAAGGAGGAACACTGGCAAGTGCTGAATCCAAATTCGAGAGCCAAGGTATGCTTAGCAAACTACATTCTTAGAAATGCTGGATACTTTTTCTACTTGGTCCATAAGTATTAGCCTCATGCAAAGAATATAATATTTCCATTGATCACAATTTGTAAAGTTATTCCTGAATATGCTTTAGGCAGCTTGATAGAACCCACAATTCGAAGCTGAACAGATAAGCAAATAGCAATGGTATCCTCTGATATATGTATGGAAAATTAGAGAATACAATCAAAAGCTTCCTTATAGCCGAAAGCTCATTCACACAGAAATAACAGTAAGAACAAAAAGAACAATAACACTCCCAGCTAGGTATTCGAGAGACCCCGCCCCCTCTCCTTCACTCACTAATTGTCTGCCCTTTCACCCCTCCTACTACTCCCTTGTATAACCAACCTTCTACGTGCCTCCACTACCTGACACTGGTGGTCCCCCTCCCTTCGCTGCACTCATAGCTGGCTTGGCTTTGTTGTCACCTCTAGCCCTTCTTTGATAAGTGTTGGCCCAATATTTGTTAGGCCCATCATTTCCCTCCTCTGCAAGATACACCTTGTCCTCAAGGTGAAAGTGTGGAAATTGGGTCCTGATATCAGCGAGATACTCCCAGGTATTTTCATGTGCCGGGAGATCTTTCCATTTAACTAGGAGCTGCAACTCCCCATCTCTGGTTTTTCGTGTGTCCTGAATGATTTCCGGTTCCACCTTCAACTCCATCTCCTCGGTAAGGCCCTTGGGTAGGGGTTGTGCTTGAACAGAATTTTTGAGAGCTTTTTTAAGTTGGGAAACGTGGAAAACATTGTGGATCTTGGCTGTGGGGGGCAAGTTGAGCTTGTACGCGACATGTCCCAACTTCTCTAAAATATCATACGGCCCATAGTATCTAGGTGACAGCTTCTCATTGGGTTTTCGAGCTAATGACTTGAAACGATAAGGTTTTAATTTGAGGTAGACAGATTCCCCAACCTGAAACTCTAGCTTCCGGCGATGTTTATCTGCCTGGTTCTTCATCCTAGATTGTGTCCTTTCAAGCTGTTCTTTTAGCTCCCGAATCACCTGATTTCGTTCCTGCAGCTGCTGTTCCACAGCTTGGACTCGTGAAATGTGATCTGTCCATTTCAGGAGGTTTGGGGGATCACGGCCATACAAGGCCTTGAAAGGTGTCATTCCTGTTGATGCATGGTAGGTTGTATTGTACCAGTATTCAGCCCATGGCAGCATCCTGGACCATTTTTTGGGCGTGTTCCCTGCAAAGCATCGCAAATAAGTTTCCAGAGTTCTGTTTACCACTTCGGTCTGCCCATCGGTCTCCGGGTGATAGGAAGAGCTGAATTTGAGAGTGGTTCCAGCCATAGCGAACAGCTCCCTCCAAAATTGGCTAGTGAATACTCTATCACGATCAGAGACAATGGAACTAGGGAATCCATGGAGCTTGATTACTTCCCTAGCAAATACTTCAGCTACCTCCTTAGCGTCGTAAGGGTGAGAAAGAGCTACAAAATGTGCATATTTGGAGAGCCTATCTACCACAACCAGCACCGTGTCAAACCGATTGCTCCTTGGTAAACCTCCTATGAAATCCATGCTTATATCTTCCCAAATAGCTTGGGGTATAGGCAGAGGTTGCAATAGACCAGCGGGGCTCAAAGACTCATATTTATTTTTTTGGCACACCTCACATTGGGGCACCTAGTCCTGCACATCCTTCTTCATCCCTGTCCAGTAAATAACTGTAGACAACCTTTTATAGGTTCGTAGGTACCCCGAGTGTCCACCCATTGGTGAATCATGGAATTCCTTAAGGAGTTCCCTTGTTTTGGGTGAAGTGCGTGGTAGCACCAGCCTCCCCTCAAAGAAGAGCACCCCTTTCTGCATGGTATACCCCTTTGGCCCCTCTTTGCCTTGGAGCAAATTCTGCATGATAGTCTTCAAATTCTCATCCTTCAGGATGTCATCCTCTAATTCAGTGGTTCCTTCATAGTGCCACAAGGACACTGCGCGCAATTCCACTTCTGTTTCTTGCCTCGAAAGTGCATCAGCAACGCGATTCTCCCTCCCTGGTTTGTAATGGATCTCAAATTGGTAACCCATCAGCTTGGAGACCCACTTCTTCTGGTCAGGGGCGATTATTTTCTGTTCCAGCAAGTATTTCAGGGCCTTTTGGTCTGTTCTGATGATAAAGGGTTGACTAGCCAAGTAGTGCTGCCATTTCTTGACAGCAAGCACAATCGCCATGAGTTCCCGTTCATATACCGAACATTGCTGATGCCTCTCGGACAGCTTCTGACTGAAATAGGCAATTGGTTTCTTCTTTTGCAATAGAACAGCCCCCACCCCTTTACCCGAAGCATCTGCCTCAATTTCAAAAGGCAGGCTAAAATCAGGTACAGCAAGAACAGGAATGGTGGTCATGGCGTCCTTGAGTGCCTCGAAAGCTCGTTGTGCCTCTTCACTCCACCGAAATGCATCTTTTTTAAGTAATTGTGTCAACGGAGCAGCAATCTTCCCGTAACCGTTGACAAATTTCCGGTAGTAACCAGTCAGCCCGAGAAACCCTCTTAATGCTTTCAGATTACTAGGTCTCGGCCACTGCACCATTGAGGCAATTTTGGAAGGATCAGCTTTTACCCCCTCAGCGGAGATAATATGCCCCAAGTATTCGACCTGTTCTTGACCAAGGAAACACTTCTTTGGATTCACAACGAGATGATGCTGCTGTAGTATTTTCATTGCTTCTCTCAAATGCTCTCGATGTGATTCCCTGTCTTTACTATAAATGAGTATATCGTCAAAAAATACCAGTATGAATTTCCTCAAGTGCTTTCTAAAGATATCATTCATAAGAGATTGAAAAGTTGAAGGGGCGTTTGTCAAACCGAAAGGCATCACCTTAAACTCATAGTGGCCGTCATGTGTTCGAAAAGCAGTCTTGGGCTCATCCCCAGCCTTGATCCTAATTTGGTGGTAGCCCGACTTCAGATCAAGCTTGGAGAATATGGTCGCTCCCCCTAGTTCATCCAGCAGCTCGTCGATGGCGGGAATGGGATATTTGTCGGGCACTGTGATCTGATTAAGAGCCCTGTAGTCAACACAAAAACGCCAACTGCCATCTTTTTTCTTAACCAACAGAACCGGGCTAGAGTAAGGACTGTTACTTGGCTGAACTATTCCCGCTTGTAACATTTCCTTTACCAAGTTCTCTATCTCTGTCTTCTGGGCATGCCCATACCGGTAGGGTCGTGTATTTGCTGGTTGCGCCCCTTCTTTGATGACGATGGCATGGTCTTGAGTTCTAGCTGGTGGTAGTCCCTGGGGAGATGCGCAAACATCTGGGAACTCATGAAGAATGGTAGTCATCTCTGGATCTTTGCTTGGTGGATGGGGCTCTTCAGTACAGTCAGCTGCCCACAATTCAATGAGGTACCCTCCTCCCTCACTTCGAATATTTTTTTTGAGAGACTGGAGACTGCCCTGAGACTTCGTGAATGCTGGGTCTCCCCTCAAACACACCCACT
Organism: Acacia pycnantha; assembly: GCA_025563575.1. Taxonomy (NCBI): domain Eukaryota; kingdom Viridiplantae; phylum Streptophyta; class Magnoliopsida; order Fabales; family Fabaceae; genus Acacia; species Acacia pycnantha. The sequence continues at coordinate 440,393 of JAMWYP010000230.1, forward strand.
TGCGATTGCTCCGAATCTTCATGTACAATTGTCTCCAGTTGATCCTGGTTTCCCCCAATGACTCCAACCACTCGACTCCCAGAACCAAATCCACATTGCTCAATTTGAAAGGATAAAAAGGTTGCTGGATCGGCTGACCTTGTATCTCCAATTCGATCTTCGGGCACTTAAGGTTGGACAGCGTCTTCCTTCCATCACCAACGGTCACTGAGTAACGATGCACCACCTCCGTCGGAATGGCCAGCTCTGCAACCAATTCCTTCGAGACAAAATTGTGGGTGGCGCCACAATCTATCAACACCAGCACCTCTCGGTTGCCCAGCTTAAGCTTACCCATCATTTTCAGGGTTCGCTTCCCAGTTAGCCCCACCGCCGTGGTAGTGGAGAGTTCCAGCGATGCTAACTCGGTGTACCCTTCTTCTCGGTCCTCCATTTGGGCCCCTGGTTCCTCCCCTCCTAGTCCTCCCAACTCCTCTTCCAAGATGATTAATTGGATTTGCTTTGGGTTGCATTTGTGATTGGGCCCATATTTGCCCTCACATTTGAAGCATAGGCCCAACTCCCTTCGCCTATTGATTTCAGCTTCCGAAAGCCTCTTTCTCGATGAACTCCCTCCATTACTGCTTGCGGCCGATGCGGTGGATGAAGCTGCTCGCGACGGCGTGGACTTAGCTTCCTCCCCCCCTTTCTCTTTCGTATCCTTCGCTGGCGGTGTTCGGGTGTAGCCCTTCACTGTCTCGGCATTTCCAATCTTAAGGAGCCCTGGTTTGTAATCAGGCCACCGGTAGTTGGCCACCGTCCTCATCTCGCGGGACTTCCTCTCTTCCAACCTTGCCTTTACTGAGTTTCGGTCCTCAACTTGGCTAGCAAAACCCATCGCCTGTTTAAGGTTCTGGGGATGCATAAGCTTAACGTCGCAGCGGACGTCCTCCTTCAGTCCGTTCATAAATGCTCCTAAAACAATCTCATCACGTACATTCTCCAATGGTGCCGATAGTAGCTCAAAATGTTCCCTATAGTCTGCCACTGTCCCTTCGTGTTTGAGAGCAAATAGTTGCTCATACTCGTCACCCAGTTGTCGACAGTGAAACCTGTCGACTACTTCCTTCTTGAACTCACTCCAAGTCGACACAGGAGTTCGTGTCTCTAGCCATTGGAACCATGTCAACGCCTTCCCTTCCAACCCGACCACTCCAGCGTCCAACTTTTCCGATTCCGCCATGGCATTGGCAGTGAAGTATCGCTCCAGCCGAAACATCCATCCTAGAGGATCCTCCCCCGAGAATATTGGAAGTTCTAGCTTGCGGTGCTTAGGTCCCTCAGTCTGCCCTGTAGCTTCAGCCCCTTCTCGACCCTGTTCCTCCGGTTGGGTTTCCCTGCGTGGTTGCTCCTCGTGCCCACGATTGGGGTTCGGTGCGTGGAAGGCAGCCCGAAACTCCTGGAGTTGTTCCAGGATGGCCTTTACTGTTTCATCCACCCCAGTAAGCTTCTCATTCGACTCTGCTTGTTTCCTCTGTAACTCCTCTACCACCCCCTCCAGTTGTTCTACTCTGTCCGTCATTCTTGTCATACCCAGGTTGAATGCTCTGATACCAATGTGATAGAACCCACAATTCGAAGCTGAACAGATAAGCAAATAGCAATGGTATCCTCTGATATATGTATGGAAAATTAGAGAATACAATCAAAAGCTTCCTTATAGCCGAAAGCTCATTCACACAGAAATAACAGTAAGAACAAAAAGAACAATAACACTCCCAGCTAGGTATTCGAGAGACCCGCCCCCTCTCCTTCACTCACTAATTGTCCGCCCTTTCACCCTCCTACTACTCCCTTGTATAACCAACCTTCTACGTGCCTCCACTACCTGACACTGGTGGTCCCCCTCCCTTCGCTGCACTCATAGCTGGCTTGGCTTTGTTGTCACCTCTAGCCCTTCTTTGATAAGTGTTGGCCCAATATTTGTTAGGCCCATCACAGCTATTCCTATAAGTCTTCATAAAAAGCACAAATATTCTATAAGACCTAAATGACAAAACTCCATAAAATTTGTTACTAGATTTATGGCCAACCTGCCAGAACTTTTTAGTTTTTAGACATTTCCTTCCCTACTTTATCTGTAAGGAGAGTTATTTTTTATTGTTTTCTTTATTATTCTCTAAAGCAGCTCTACATTAGACTCAATCAATAAAATCAGAACAATGGGCACTTTCAATAATATTCATTAACAGTTTTTCTGTGTATTTCATCACAATCATTTCTTATAAATCTCTGAGACATGTTGCAGTATCTTGAAAGGATCACAACAACAAAAAAGAAAAGAAAGAAAAGAGAGAGAAGATATCTAGTTTGTATTTATTTTTCCTGCTCATGACACTGCATGATTTTATTTGATCATTGATAGTTTTGGCAAAGGGAGACAGAAGCATTAAGGCATCAACTACAGACCCTACAAGGAAACCATCGGTACAAGCCTTTTCCATTATTTATTCAGCAAAATATGTAAAAATCTTATTAAGCAATTAAAATTCTGATCCTGGAAACTCTATATTTCAAGGTCGACATGGAAGTATTGTCGTACTTCGTACTAAAGTAGTGTGTTGTGACATGCTACTTTCAAAATGATAAAATGTCCATTATATATTATCATTTCCATCATGATTACTCACAGTTTCAGCTGCTTTGACTCCCACGAATTGTGGGAATTGATAGAGGTATATCAGACAACACTACTATTACTTATTTATTTATTTTTTTGGAGGTGAAGAGACATTACTGTGACATATATGCCAGGGTGTGAGCCACAAATATGATAAGTAAAACTTCATTTGAAATCCATATACGCCTCTCAACTAAAAATCAGAAAACCTAACATATATAATTTTATAAGAAGAATTATTTTTAAGAAATATAATGAAAAGAAAGGCATTCCTTCAGAAACATAGTATTCTGACAAGGAGAAGAAAGATACAATAGACTTTCTATAAGGCCTTCAGTGATGCCTCAATTATGATTATGCCCGGGTTCATAATGATAATTGAGACCCCAACGAAGAATCCTTGCTCCACGTAATTATAGGAAACCTGGCTCTGATACCAAAATGTCACGCCCAGAAAACTAAGGGGTGACTAACACGGAATATAAGGGAACTCACATTCCTTAAGCCTTAAACTTATAAATTAAACTTTCCAAAAATTCTACAATGATCCGAATTTTCATTACAGCATTCGGGACTCTGTTCTATATAGCATATATATATATATATATATATATATATATATATATATATATATATATATATATATATATATATATATATATATATATATATATATATCTATGTATGTATGTATATGTATATGTATATGTATATGTATATGTATATATCTACAAGCTTGATCATCAATGGCATTCTTCATTGTTCAACTGAAGGTGCAAGGTCATCAATGCTATCTGAAGTGAAAAGTTTTTTTTCGGTGAATAACGTCCCATTTAAATAATTTAGTGAAATACATGAGAAAATAATTTAAACATATTTAACCTTGAATAACAACGATATGTCAGTAAAACTCTATATATGATTTTCAATCAAATAAATTCAAATACGTAATAAATCATTTTGTTTAACAAAATCAGTTTAAACAGTAAACCTCAAATCTCATTTATTTGTTGGACTTCTACAGAACGGATAACAAGCGTGGACACACAGTCCACGAGGGTAAATAACCAAACGTGGCTAGAGGCCACGAAAACAAGCGCATCACGAGGCCACGAAAACAAGCGTGGACACACAGTCCACGAGGGTAACTAACCAAGCGCGGCATAGAGGCCACGAAAACAAGCGCAGGTACAAGACCCACGAATAACAAGCGTGAGAACAAATCCCACGAATATCAAGCGAGCTCGAGGTTAACCATGGTGCACCAAGGACTAACAGTACTGCTGTTAGTAACCAGCGTTCTGTATTCAGTCCTAAGAAAAAACTCTTTCAAGCACGCCTGGGATCAGTTTATTAAAACAACAAAAAAAGATCTTCCAATACCAATTTCGCATAAGGCGTGTTCTATAACCAAGAACCCCAGCATGAAGTTCACAAATAGTGTCTCAAGTGATTTTCTTACAACTTCAAACATCAATGCTCATATGAAACAAATGGAGAATAGGAAATTAATAAATAACATTAAATAAATTCTTACTATTTACTTGATTCAACATCAAAGTAAATAATAAAAACAATTCATATAAGTTCTCCTCAATGGAATGATATTATAACATATAACAAATAGATTAGATATAATTAGTAGTAAAAATATCATGGATTAAAAAAAAAAAAAAATATATATATATATATATATATATATATATATATATATATATATATATAATGGGACGCTATTCACTCATCTGTAAGGCTTATGCTATGCCTCTTTTTTTCCAACTTATTGGTTTCCAAATTATTCACTCTGCCTCCTCCTAGCACCCAAACAAATCCACAATTATGGCTTATACAACAATTGACATATTGATCGAACCATATTTTTATATGATTTTTCATAATTAAATTGTGACTCTTAATGCATTTTCCTATAGTTATTGGACTTAAAATGCCTTTCTTGTGATAAATTAAGATTAATAGTAAATGCATTAAATTATGACTAAAAAGGGTATAATTGTCAAAGAAATTGTAATTACTCTTAATCATTGATTTTTATGAGAATATTTGATGTTAGATTAATTATTTTTATTGTAGATGCTTGAAAAGATTAGATCAAATTTGAAAATGAAAGTTTGAACTCAAATTGCAAAAGTTTCAATTTAGTCCCTCACTGAAAACTTTTAAACTTTGCAAATTGGTCCCTAGTCAAAACTCTGCGTTTTGACCAGGAACCAATTAATTAGGTTCAGGTGAAAACGCGTGAGTAGGGCGGAGACTTGCTGGAGATTTGGGGGGCGCCGCACGAACAAAAAAAAAAGGAACCAGAGGGAATTATTCATTAAAGAAGGGAACAAACGAACAGAAAGGGGGAGAGCCGAAAAACCTGAGAAACGAACGAGAGAGAGAAGCTGAGGGAAAGAAAGGAGAGAGATCCAGGCCGCGAACCAGGACACCATCTTCTTCCTTAAGGGTCGCCGGCGACCTCCTGTCCTCCATCTTCCGTCGCCGGCGAGCCTGAAACGGAACCAGACGGAGAAGGGAACGGAGACACGGCTGGAACGAAAAGGGAGCTGAGGGAAATTTTTTGGGAGAGGGGCGAACGGAGACGAGAAACCTCCGATTCCTTCTTCTTCCTCCCTTCACCTTCACCTTCACCCTCATCGGAAAACCAGAAAAAACAGAACCAGCAAACCTTCATCTTTTGCCTCCCTCACTATTCACATCGTCCCCTTTCTCTCTCCCATGAAGATTTCTGGTTTGCAGATTGTGTTTGGTATTTTAATTACTATGAGTAGCTAATTTATTTGCCTCTTGGTGGTGGATATTAACTGGAGTTTTCAGAGCTCAAAATTAGGGGAGTGTTTTGTTCAATCTATTTGTCCAGATTTATATATTTAGATTGCCTAGTTTTAGGAATTATTGTGTATAAATTCTGGAACTGAGATTAATGTTTATTGTCTTTGTTAGTTTGACAATTGTTGATTGGATTGAATTATGTGGCTTGTTGGATTTATATATATGTATTTCCTTATTGATTCAATGATATTGTGTTGTCTACGTGGTATTGTTAGATAATATGATTGAATCAATTAATTGAGTGGCGTGGTATCGCATTCATATGAAGAGGAACCAAGTTGCATTAATTTAATCCTAATCACACACTAAGTGGTTTTAAACAATATCTCAAGAGATAGTAGTTAGCTACGGTAGTAGGAGCTACTATTAATTGGGAATATTGGACTCAAGTGGTATCTTGGGGTTTTTCATTTAGACTTAGTGAAAATTTACTCTTATATTTAATTTAACTATGATAGTCACTATTCCATTTCCAAGAGCATTCACATCCAATTTCATACTCCATTCCATTTTATAAAGAAAATACAAAAAAATAGTAGTTTAGCATTTAATTTAATTTGCATTCTTATTTTTGTTCTTCAATTCAAAAATCCAAAACTATTTTTCCCCTTGTTTTAATTGCACTTGCATGTCATTTAGATTACTTAGGATTCAATAAAAGGCTCCTCGAGAGAGAGAACGATCCTAGGTTTACCTATACGCAATCCTTGGTTTATTGTTGGTTGTGGACCCCAAAGCTAAAGACGTAAAAAGGCCCTCATCACATATGGTAGCCAAATATTTATCAGCTTAAATCAACCATTTCCCCTTGACAAACCGCTAGTGCCTAAAAGAACATACCACAGAACCCATAACTATTATAAGTATTTATATCACAGATTTAATAAGAACAACATTTCAGTAGTACATTGATATAGTGTATTTATTTATCATTTTATTTATTTATTTATTTATTTCCACCCTTCTAGAAAAAACTCATATATATGTTAACAATGTCTTAATTCCAAAACCCAATACCGAACCTAAATAGTTTCGCATTATCTTAAGGAAACTGAGCTTTTTAATTATATCTTAAAGAAAATCTAATTCAAAACAGAATTGAAAATTCTCCTTTGTCAGGAAATGATATTTGAACAATAGTTCAAATAAACCTCTTCTTTTAGGCATTTCATCAAACACTCAATGTGCACTCAAATTGACAAGCTCTTGAAGTGTTCTTCTTCTTTTAAATCACAGCTGCCAACCATCAAACAATCCAACAATAAACCACGTTCTACTTAATAATTAAACATCATACCCAAGCACAAATAAATAAAAAACCATAATTTTCCAAACCGCACAAACAGGACAAAAGAAGGACAGAAAATGCAACGGCATTACATACACATTCAAGAAAAATAGCAATTTAGGAAAATGAAGGAAGAAGGTATTCAAACATACCCCACAAAAATGACGCGTAAGAGAAGGAAGAGGAGTAAAGCATCCACGCATAGTTATCCACGCAATAGCAAAAAATTTAGCCACCACAGATCTGATAAAACTCAGCCACCGCTAGAGAGAAGATGACTTGGGCGCTCAAAATCAGACCAAAACGAACACAAAACAAAATCAAAGAGGGAACAAAACGTTTTAGCGAGTTGGGGCGAAGAACAGAGGCGCCGGCGGGCAGAAGACCGACGGCGGACGGACGACCCAGGGACGGTGAAGGAAGATGAAGGAATAGGGAAGAGTGAAGGGTTGGGGTTTCCTGAAGCTTCTACCCTCTCCTTTCAAATGGTGAAATCGTGCGATGCAAAAATGGGTGTTCTCTATTCTTTTCTTTTCTTTTTTTTTATTTACAAATAAGGGTATTTTGGTAATTTCTTCTGAGAAGAGACAAAAATAAAAATCAAACCTTGAGTTAGTGAGGATTCGAATCCAGAACCCATGAGACCTTTGACTATCTCCAATACCATCAAGCTACAAGTTTTACATTGACTCCCAACTACAGTAAATAGTAAATACATAATTAGCTTATAATATTATAATTTAATTTATTATTATTATTTTAATTCTCAAATATATGGGTTATTACAGATTCCTTTTAGAAATCTTCTATAATTAGAAACTTAGAATGATTTTTATGGTAGAAGAAATTTTTTTTATCCACCCTTTATTTCCATATTTCACATAAAATGTAGGAAAAAAGACACATATAGACCAATACAAATAGTAAAGAACAAAAAGGTGCTTCCAATTTTCAAGAACCCATGTAGCATGCTTGTGGGTGCTCTATTTGTCTTTTGTCAAATTAAAAGGAAATGACAAAAATGCCCTTCACACAATTTTTTTTTCTTGAGAAAAAGTAACCTCTACCCATTGCCGGCAACCACCGCCGGCCGCTTGTGACCGCTGACCATTGCCAGATAATGGCTGGCGACATACCCCGTTGAAGCTCTAATCGATGGTTGTCTGGTCGTCGGAGTCAAAGCTTTGGCGAGAATAATTGATCATTTTTAAATGGATATATAGTTGTCATCTTCATATCCAAATTTGTTATTTTCAAATCCAAACTTAGCAAAGTCATATCAAGTCTAGCAATTAATCCATGCATGACTACTCATTTCAATATCCATAATTGTTATTTTCACATCCGAACTTGCTAAACTCATATCCATTAAGTGGGTATTTTTAAATGGATAGTTGTCATTTTCATATTCGGAATTGTCATTTTTAAGGGTTAAGGTGCAAATTTAGCAACGAACTATTTCCTCGTGGGCACCCAACACAATTAACTATTTTGGGGGTGCAAAAGTATACATAATCCATTTTTTTCGTAGCATATATAGCAATGTTGTTAACCCTAGATAACTTCCATTACTTTTTGCATCGTAGGCTCCACCAGTCTACTCATTATCCATTATTTTAACATATTTTAAAAATATATGCTTTTTTTCCAATGGGAAAAATTACTTAGACCCCATGTAGGCAATTTTATTTTATTCAACCCCCAAAAGATTTTGGAATTTCACTGCAACCCTTTGGGTTAAAATGAAATTAAGTTATGTCAGTGAAAAGACAATAATGCCCTTACTTTATTATTTTTATAAGAGCATTTACAAGACAAATAAGGGTATTTACAAGACAAATAAATGGATTCAAAAGAATCTAGGGAGTTAAGAAATTTTTTTACAAGATAAGTATAGGCATTAACAAGACAAATATGTGAATTACGAAATTTTTTTAACTCCCTAGATTCTTTTAAATTCCTTTACAAGACATATATACAAGTAACGAAATTTACAAAACAAATATGGGTATTTATAAAACAAACAAAAAAATTGTTTATGTCTACTTTTAGACTCAAGAAAAGAGGTGGAGGAGGAGAAAGGAAGGAGACGAAGTGCGATAGCCGATAGGGATACGACAGTGATATGGTGGCCAGCAAAGAGGGTGGAGAGGAGGAGGAGAGGTGATGGGTGCGGCGTGAGGGTGGGGAGACTAGCATGGGTCATGCGACTTGCTGAGAAAGTAGGTTAGAAATTTTTATTTTTAAAAAATATTAAATCAATATTGATAGGCATATGTGGATTATTTTCTATTTTAATTTTTTCAATTCAGCGCCAGCTAGGAAATTATCTTGTCCACATTAGCTTCCATATTAGTGTTTTCAGTCAACTAATGGTCAAAGTAACGGTGCTAGTATTTTTGTTCTTATATATAAAACTTATAGGTATGTTTGCACCTTCAAAAAAACATATGGTAAAGCATATAGTCTTAAGTACACTTTGAACAAAAACTTATGGGTATTTGTGTACCTTAACCATTTTCTAAAATAAGTACTAGGGTCCAAAATACACGTCCCTTCTATATATTAAATGATCAATGCTCGCAAATATCTCAAATTAAAATTCTTGGAATTGAATATAATGGATAAATTTAAACAAACTAATATGCACTACAATAAAAAATACTTTTAACGTCTGTTTTTAAGATCCTTAGACAACTGTTTTTAACGGTTGTGTAAAAAAGTGTTGTTGAAAGTTAATGACTTACAACAACTGTTTTTAAAAAAGTCGTTGAATTTCAACGACTATTATTTAAATAATAGTCGTTGTATATCCATAAATCTACAGCACGCAAGCATGCTAGGCGGTCCATAAAACCATCTAAAACACAATATAAGGTGCAATTTGAACAAACTAAAGCCTCGTGAGAAAAAGAATGGATTGAAAATAGATGTAAGCAGCACTATTCAATATTCGACACAAGAAATAGAGTGTTTCATGTCCAGTAAAGCACAAAAATAAGAAGAAAAGTAAAACCTCTCAAGTCTTAACTGAATGAAGTAGAAGACAAATAAAAGAACTGTTTACAGACAAAAGAAAGCACCAGGAAATAGAGCAGAAAAACACTACAATAGAACTATCCATTCAGAATTTCAACAAAAGAAAGCACTAGGAAATAGAGCTCTGGTATCCTCATCATCGCCTACATGGGGCTTCCTCCTCTTCACGATGCTCGGGATCGTTGCTCGACATATTGTTTAGTGAGGAGAGAGAGAGACGCAGATCTGCAACCTAGATCTGCAACCGGCAGCAAACGACAGATCTGGAAGCTGTGGAGCACGCTCGTAGTTCACAACAGAGGACGAGTCGAAGTTGCTAACGCCGCTATAGTGAATCTTCTTGGCGGCAAGGGTGGGGCCGTTGGGTGCGGCAAAGGAGATGGGTGGGTCTCAAGACTCTTATCTGCGATTAGGATGATGACTTTGAGGAAGACGTTCTACATACTGTTGGGTTTTAAAGAGAAAACTTTATATTTTTATAGAAGAGAGGGAACAACAAAATGTCGAAGGTGCGAGATTGAAATTGAAATATCTAGAAAATTTGAGTTTCAACGACTAGTTTTGAAAAACCAGTCGTTGTAACTTAAAAAAATAAATATATAAAGTGGCGTGAGAGAAGCTCGACTTTTTTCTTAATGCGTATCAACGACTTTTTGTTTACAAACAGTCATTTGTTTTACTTTTCTTAATATGACTATCGAAATTCTAAGCTATATACTAGTAAATAGCTATTAATATGAGATAAAATCACAACAATCATGTAATTTTAAAGGCTTTTATTCTAACGATAAGTAGCACAATTTTTTTGCTTATTGATTAAATTTAATGCGTGATTTGAATGAGATTCATATTTTGTTTTACAGATATATTGATTGAAATCACAACAGTTAATCAGTCATGTAATCTTTAGATTTACATATTAAAATCATAACGGTCATGTATTAAATTATTAAATTTATTGATTGATTTCAATGCGTGATATATATATATATATATATAAAATTTAATTTTTTATTTTTATTAGGAACTAACTAAATAAAAATACGGTTAGATTTCTTCACTTAACGATGATCGAAATTATAGGCTACATACTTGGAGATAGCTATAAATATGGGATATATATGTCTGTGTGTGTGTGTGTTTATATATGTGTGTGTATGTTTATATATAAGAGATATATTGTTTAATTTATCAACTTTAATTATAAACTAATTAAATGAAAATATGGTTAGATTTCATCTCTTAACTATCGAAATTCTAGGCTACATACTAGGGAAATAGATAAAAATACAAAGACTTTTTTTATAAAACAAACGTTAAATATTAATTTTTAACGTCAGTTTTTAAGGAAACAGGCGTTAAAGGTAACCAGAAAATTACAAAAGTGTCATCGCCTACTTTTCAACGTCCATTTTGTGTGAAACAATCGTTGAATATTCTCGACAAAATTTCAAAAATGTCACCGCCTCGTTTTTTATGTATGTTTTCATTTAATTGGTCGATATATGAGAGTCGTTAAATATAGTTTTTGTAGTACCTAGTGATGTCTTTTTCAAGTATCATAAAAATTTCAGTGTATCCAAAGGTAGCTCAAAAGATACTTGTGTAACTAACGTTCTAACACTTAATTGCAGCATACACATAAAAGCAAAGATAGACAGAAACAAGTGACATGATTCTTCATCGCACTTCGTTGGCATCCATTTTCCCTTCAGCTATCTTTGCAAAGAAAAGAAACGGATAATAGGAAATATATCGAAAGAATTAATGCTAAGGATGATGTGGAAGGCAGAAAAAGGAGCAAGTACAAGAACCCAACCACGAGGATCAAAACCACACCAATCACCAAAATGGTAGTGGCCAACCAGTTGAGTTTGCCAACTATAAGGTACCTACCTGCCAAAAATGCTAGAGAGAGCGAGGTCAAGGACAGACCTAGAAGAGGCAATGCACAAGAAAGAGCAAAAACGGCTAGATGGAGATCCCCTAGTCAAGCCCACATGAGAATGATGGTGGAACATATAGCACCAAACGTAGAAATTGTGAGGGAGAGAATGAATACATGGAACATAGGGCAATTTAGCAAGATAGGAATGCCTTATTCTACATCACCTGGGAAGGTAAACCCAACAGTAAATGATGTTGTTATTATAAGAGTGGAAACCACTATCAAAGTGTCAATTCTATCTTTATATTGTTCAGTGGTATGAGTGTATTTAAAAATATCAGAGGTCGTGCTGTCAGTTTCAACTTAATGATAAACACTGAGGCTCTTTGTATATCAAAATACAATACAGAAAGAAAACTGAATGTATAAGAACTCTTGAGCTTGCTTTTCGTTTCTGCTTAATCTTTTGTTATCTTTCGAAGTTTGTAATCAGCTCCTTATATAGTGGTGAGTTGCTATGTGACCGTTACTTCTCAATTTAGCATGTTCTTCATTTGAAATTCAATTTGATGAGGATTATAGCCGTTGGGTCCTGAATTTCGGCCGATTCAATTCCTGGACGCGTGAAATCATTCTGCCTTCGATTCTTCGCGTTTATTCAATGATTCGTTTGATCCAATTTAATACCTGAAACATTCTCAATATAGAGTAGTTAAATACGTTTGAATATACTAAATGAATGCAATCAATTCGTATAAACATGGTAAGTTTTGCAGTTTAAAAGAATCAGGATGAAATCAGTAACGATCATATTTGCTTCCGTCGTAAACTCGAGTTCTCCAAGTCAGGCTCGAGTTCGTAAGGCGTTTTAGAGTATCTGGTTTATCTTCGTGAGAGCAAACTCGGAGTTTGATGTAAACTCGGAGTTTGTATTTTGTTTCACCATGTGAACTCGAGTTCACGAAGGTAGGCTCGAGTTCGAATACTCTCTAAGCTTTTTGTCGAATGAACACTGGAGTAATATCTCACGGGATAAGCGGGCTCGAGTCCATTAGTGATTAGGCTCGAGTTTAACACTATTCATGCCTAAGAGTTTTGGTTGCTTGATTAGAGTGGATCGGAGCACGAGTACAAACTCTGGAGTTTGTACACTTGCTTTTCTTTCTTCAGATGAAGGGCTCGAGTTCATTATTCTTAGGCTCGAGTGCAGCTTAATTTATTCCATGACTTATTGAAGTGAACTGGAGGTTTGAGCTTAAACTCTGGAGTTTGAAAAGAAGGAAAACTTGGGAGCTCTCTGCCAAGGGAAAACTCGAGCTTGTAATAACAGGCTCGAGTTTACCTATTTTGTAAACTCTTCTTCGTTTGTCAAACCATAGAGTAAACTCTACACAAAAGCATTAGGCTTGAGTCCATATACTTGGGCTCGAGTGTTCATTAAATTATAGCCATAGAAACAAGTGAACTCTACTCAAAAAGAATAAACTCTGGAGTTTAAAGAGATACAATTTAATTAGAAAAACTTCCCGCCATGGGAAAACTCGAGCTTGTCTATACGTGCTCGAGTTTACTTGTTTGTAAACTCTTTATTATTATATCATGAGGGTTTAGGCTCGAGTCTATTTACTCAGCTCGAGTTCGTTATGCCGTAAATATCCCGATGAGCTCTCTGTTTTGCGTAAAACTCGAGTTTGCTTAGTTAGGCTCGAGTTTTGAGGTGACAGAGTGATTTTGACTCTTTGTCATTTTAAAAGCATTCGTACTTGTTTACAATTGTTATTAATCATCAAAACACATAGAGAACTAACATTCTCCCCCTTTTGATGATGACAACACTTGTAAACAATTAACTCCTTTAAGAACACTGTTTTGATCATTTGAGATCATTGAAGCATAAGTGTTCAGTGTAAATGCATCGAATTAGATTTTAACATTTAAACTTTGATTCTATCGAGTTAGCGACTTAACATAAATCATAACACATATTGTCATTGCATAAGCTAAAACATTTAATGGTTTACAAAATGACATTTAGAGTTTCAAGCATACATATATCTCAAAAAAGATGACTTGACAACTTGACTTCTCCTTCTTTACTTCAACTCTTCTCCCCTTTGGCATCATCGAAAAGTGGAGGATGAGATGAGATAGAGGTTGATCAAGAATAGGATCATGGGTAGATGGTTCAGGGGCTATGGAGGTTGGGATTGGTTCGAAGAAGGTGGAGGTGCCGAAGAGCTAGGTCCAATGGAATTGATGGACTGATTTTCTAAAATTTTGTCCATTTTGTCATGGAGGCTGGACATGGACACCAAAAGAGTGGAGATGCTTACTGAGTGATCTCCAATTTGATCCCCGAGACCTTGCACTTTCTCTTTGATAATCTCATGTTCAAGAATGAGATCTTCTTGTGCATCGAGAACTCCTCATATCCTTTCTTGACGTGGTGAATCCCGATTCTATCTTGGAAGAAAGATCGAAACAACTTGAGCAATGTAAGTCTTTATTCTTTCATCCAAATCGGAGGGAAAGGATTGTGGTGGAGGTGGTGCACTTTGAGCTTCTTGAACTCTAGATTGAGTAGCTCGGTTCTAGTAGGTCTTGAGGGTGCTCTCGAATGATCACTTCCTTGATCAAAGCTTATCCTCATCAAATTTAGGATATGCCGCCAAATTTGGTGGTTTTTCAGGTTTCTCATTGGTGGTAAATACTGCACCCTTTCATGAAACATAATCACCGAGATGAGATCGGCAAAGGGTATCTCGGGATGTTTTTCTTCCATGGAAACGAAATTTGAACATCTCTTTAAAGATCCAATCTCCTATGTTATGAGGGACTTGATCTATGATAGAGGCAAAAATAGGAAGTCCTTTTTGGCAAAGTGAGTGAAATTGCCTCCCTTTTGTACTAAGTTTCTATTGTATATATACCAAGCAGCTCTTTGCTTAGGAGGCATCGATATCGGAGTGAAATCCGAATCTCTAAAGCATCGTGCATGTGCTCATCGGGTCCGAGGAGTGAAAAAATTTGCCTATTCGTATAATTTGGAGAAGCAACAGGAGGAGGATTGTGGATTTGGAGGAGGGAATTAAGGTATGCAGCAGTGGTGGTTATCTGTTTTCCTCTAATGGATGTGGTAATCCTTTCCTCAACCAAATTTCTATCCGCATCCAATAAATTATCACTTTGCATACAATAGTAAAAGGTTTTAACAAAAGATGGACTATATGAGGCTCTAATGGATATGAGAGGTTCAAATTGTCTAAACCAGTGGGTAAGATCAAGGTTACATTCCTCTTTTAAAGCATCTAGATTGACATACACAGAAGGGCAAAAACTCTTAGCCTCATAGTTTTCTTGGAATCGTATGGCATCCTCACCATATAGAGTGACATCCTCACTAGAGAATCCTTTAGGGATGGAGGAATGATTGTAAATTTCAAATAAGGCTGGGTTTTCTCTAGATACCTGAGGAACAGAGTGTTGTTGGTGATGGGAGGATGATTGAGCTTGAGAGCTAGTTTGACTAGTTGTGGTCTTTCGAGACTTGTGTATCTGTTCTTTGCCCCTTCGAGGAGGTGTGTCAGCAGTTGAAGCTTTCTTTGAGGTATTCATCTTGACTGTGGTTATTGGAGTGGCTTGGGTAATAGGAATACCAGGAATTTGCTTGTCAATTCCATGCTTGAATCGTTTGGGAAACGATTTTGCCCTGGGAGGACGTTGAGAGATTTTTGTATGATCGGTTTGGGGTTCTTGAGGATCAGAGGATTTGGAATCTTGGGTTGCGATCGTTTGGACGCCATGTTCTCTGGTTTTCGTTTGAGGAGATTGAGAGAAATTTTTGGGAGAATTTAGGTTTAGGCTCGAGGGTGAGATAGAGTGAAAACGAAAAGACGGGTTTTAAAGAAATTTTATCGACACAAACTCGAGTTCTTAAGTGTAGGCTCGAGTTTGTGTAACGTTACTTACCTGGAATTCAAGAGTGTATGTGTGAACCCTTGAAATTTCTTGCTAGGCTCGAGTCGATCACATCATAGGCTCGAGTCTGTCTGGTTCTCTGAGGTGGATTGCTCTCTGTTTCCCTCGAACTCGAGTCTGTTCACTAATAGGCTCGAGTCTGTCAAGATCTCTGAGATGAGTTGCTCTCTGTCTCCCGCGAACTCGAGTCCGTTCACTAATAGGCTCGAGTCTGTCAAAAACTCTGAGATGAGTTGCTCTCTGTCTCTCGCGAACTCGAGTTCATTCACTAATAGGCTTGAGTCTGTCAAAATCTCTGAGATGAGTTTCTCTCTGTCTCTCGCGAACTCGAGTCCGTTCACTAATAGGCTCGAGTTTGGCGACCTGATAGTTGCATTTCTTCTTTGGTTCTTTCGAGCTCGAGTCTGTCTTTGGTAGGCTCGAGTTTGTGACAGCTTTACTTGCACTCGATTGTTTGGGATTTTGATTTCAATATACATCCTGCACAAAACATATCTAGATACTCCGATGCTTAAGTTAGTGGACAATAATCATTAAAAAAACATAACTAACATTTGAATTACTTACAACTCATTGGGATTTACCATTCCCAATTCTCTTCTTATGAACACAAATTGTTCTTTTGCTAGTGGCTTGGTGAAGATATCAGCGAGTTGCAAGTGAGTTGGGATGAACATGACTTTGACATCCTTCTTTTGAACATGATCTCTTATGAAGTGATGTCTGACATCAATATGTTTGGTTCTAGTGTGTTGAACAGATTCTTTGCCAAACTTATTGTGCTTGTGTTGTCACAAAGAATTGGGATTTCTTTGAGATGAACTCCCAAATCACACAATTGTTGTTTGAGCCAAAGAACTTGAGCACAAGAACTTGAGGCAGCAACATACTCGGCTTCAAGTGGATGACACGGCCCACGTGGTGCGCTTTTTTGCTGAACCAAGACACTAATGATCCTCCAAAGAACTCACATTGACCACTTGTGCTTTTTCGTCGGCCTTGTATCCCGCATGATCCGAATCAGTATAGGCTACTAAGTGTTCATGTTGATCTTTGGGAAACCATAATCCAAGAGTCTTTGTATCGGCAAGATATCTAAAAATTCTTTTAACATGTTCAAGATGGGACTCCATGGGGGCGATTGGAATCTAGCACACATTCCAACACCGAATTGAATGTCCGGACGACTTGCCGTAAGATAGAGTAATGATCCAATCATTCCTCTATACTTAGTGATGTTGAAGTTAGTCCCCTTTTCATCAGCATCCGAGTTGCGCTTGAACTCATTGGAGTATCTCGCTCCATTACAATCAGCTAGACCATATTTTTTAATAGATCTTTCGATACTTGGTCCTGGGAAATGAAGATTCCATCATGGCGTTGCTTGATTTGAAGTCCAAGGAAGTAATTAAGTTCTCCCATCATGGACATTTCAAATTCTCCCTGCATTGTCTTGGCAAATTCTTCACACATAGTATCATTAGTAGCACCAAAATAATATCATCAACATAAATTTGAGCTATTAAAACATCACCAAGTTTATTCTTCTTTATAAAGAGAGTTGTATCTGCTTTTCCTCTAACAAATCCTTGATCAAGAAGGAAAGTGCTTAACCTCTCATACCAAGCTCTAGGAGCTTGCTTAAGACCATATAAGGCTTTCTTGAGGTGATAAACATGATCTGGATGATGTTCATTTTGAAATCCTAGAGGTTGTTCAACATAAACTTCCTCCTGTATAAAACCATTTAAAAAGGCGGATTTTACATCCATTTGAAAAAGTTTGAATCCTTTAACACAAGCAAAGGCTAGAAGAACTCTTATAGCTTCCAATCTTGCTACTGGAGCATAAGTTTCTTCATAATCAATTCCTTCTTCTTGATTATAGCCTTTTGCAACTAGCCTTGCCTTATTACGAATGATTATGGCGGATTCATCACATTTATTCTTGAATACCCATTTAGTACCAATGACCGGATGGTCTTTAGGTCTGGGTACCAAGTCCCAAACTTGGTTTCTTTCAAATTGATGTAACTCCTCTTGCATTGCTATAACCCAATCATTGTCTGAAAGGGCTTCATCAATTTTAGAGGGTTCAATTTTCGAAATGAAAGCTGAAAAAGTAACTTCATTCAAAGTGCTTTTCTCGGTTCTTACTCCTTGATTTGCATCACCTATCACTTGATCCAGAGGATGACTCCTACTGTATCTCCATGACTTTGGTTGAGTTTGAACATTGTTTTCACAAGCATTTTCACAATGTTTTTCAGTTTCAGAATCATCTTGCAAATCTTTTTCAGTATTTGTTGAAACAGAAGTTTGGTTTGTTACAGGAAAATCATCATCATCCAAGGACTTGTTAGATTTGGTTTCACAGAAAACAACATGCATAGATTCTTCAACAAAGTGTGATTACGGGTGTTATAAACTCTATATGCTTTACTTCTACTTGAATAACCCAAGAATATACCTTCATCAGCTTTGGAATCAAATTTTCCCAAGCTGTCCTTACCATTATTGTGGATGAAGCATTTACATCCAAAGATATGTAAGTGAGCTAAGTTGGGTTTTCTTCCTTTGTAGAGTTCATAGGAGTTTTGTTCAATTTCTTTCTGAGATATGCCCTGTTTGATATGTAACAAGCGGTGCTCATAGCATCACCCAAAACACTTGAGATGTTTGGTTCTCATTTAGCATTGATCTTGCCATTTCAAGAAGCACTCTATTCTTTCTTTCAACAACTCCATTTTGTGTGGGGTTCTTGAGCCGAGAAGTTATGATTGATTCCCATACTATCACAGAATTCTCCAAAGGCATGATTCTCAAATTCTCCACCATGATCTGTACGAATACCTGCAATAGATAATCCTTTCTTGTTTTGGACCTTCTTGGCAAACACAATAAATTGATCAAATGTTTTATCTTTTGATGATAAAAGAATGACCCATGTAAATCTTGAGAAATCATCTACTATAACCAATGTATAAAGATTGCCGCCAAGGCTTTTTACTCTAGCTGGTCCAACTAAATCCATATGGAGTAATTGGAGAGGTCTATTAGTTGATATTTCAGTTTTTGATTTGAAAGAAGATTTGGTTTGTTTACCTTTTGACATGCATCACAAATCATATCATTTTTAAAAGAAAGTTTTGGTAAACCAATAACCAATTCCTTTTTCTGTAGTTTATCAAGTTGAATCATATTGACATGTCCAAAACGTTTATGCCATAACCAACTTTCATCTAAGTTACCAACAAAACATTTTTCAGAATCAGAATTGTTTTTAGACAGATTAAGAGTATAACAATTACCTTCTCTTGGAGCTCAATAATGCTTTGGATTTAATACTATCTAAAGAGAGAGCATCCTTACTTACAATCAAACATTCTTTCGAATCAAAGATGACTAGGTTTCCTTTGTCCGTGCTTTGACTCACACTGAAGAGGTTGTGACATAATCCATCCACAAGATAAACATCTTTGATTTGAGGTCCATTGCTATTTCCAATTTTGCCAATGCTAGCAATTCTTCTGGACTCATTTCCACCAAATGTTACCTTGCCACCTTCCTTATGTTTGATTGAAGCAAATTTGGATTGGTCTCCAGTCATATGTCTTGAGCATCCACTGTCAATGTACCACTTATTGGGATTTGATGCTCTAAGACAAATCTGCATAAGAAGAGATATCATCTTTTAGGTACCCAATATTCTTTGGGTCCTTTTGGGTTAGTTTGTGTCTTAGGAATCATATAGGATCCCTTAGGCACCCATTGATAGTTTCCTACAGGTTTAATTGATCTATCTTTCTTATGAAAACATGAAGAAGTAGTATGACCTTTTCTATTACAATAGTTGCAATGTGCAAAAGGATTTGAGGTATGGACAGATTTTTGAAAATAATTCATGTAAGATCTTTGTCCATGTTTCTTTTGCCTTTCTTTTTGTCATAATCGGGCTTGTAACCAATTCCCGATTTGTCATTTGTAAATCTTTTCTTTGTTTCAAAATTACCTCAAGCATTTCACTTCCTCTAGTGAATTTTTCAAGAGTCTTTGTAAGGTATTCATTTTTCTTTTTCGAATAGAACATTCATCACATATGATATTTTCAGAACCGAAAGATTTTCTACTTGTTGTTCAAGTGTTGTATTCTTCCTTTTAAAACAAAATATTTTTCAGCAAGTTCATCAAATTCATTTTGAACAAGTTTGTATTCAGTAGACAATTCATTATAAGTTGGTTTTGCATCATGATTAGAACAAGTAGAGTTTTCCTTTTCACAAGCAGAGATAGGTGTAGAAATCGTTTGAACTTGTTCTTCTAATAGTTTGATTTTTCTTTTTGAAAATAAGAGCTCTTTTGCGGTTTTCTTAAATTCAAGATAAAGAGAATCATATGTTGAAGATAATTCATCATAAGGTAAATCGAATTACTTACCTCTTCGTTGTCCGATTCCTCTTGAGCCACAAGGCGTAGATTGGCACTTTGTTCCTCTTTCGCCTCATCTTCATCGATGATTTGTTGCCCCATATAGCCGATACATAAGCTCTTTTCTTGAACTTATTGAATTTCTTTTCTTTGTTTTTCACCGCGGACATTCGATTTGATGTGGCCTGGTTTCTCACATTCATAGCATATAATTGATTTCTTAGTTTCGTGCTAGAATTTCCTTTGTGAAACCTTCGTGAGATTGGTCCTTTTTGTAGAATTTCTTGAATCTTCTGACCATCATTCCTAGCTCACCATCTTCATCTTCATCTTCTTCATCGTCATCCGATTTAACTTCTTTGATGGTTTTAAGAGCTATTCCCTTGTTCTTGACATTGATATCATTTAGTCCCTTTTGAATTTGATCTTCCCTCATATTTAGAAAGGTCGCCAAATAGTGCCGCCACGGAGGCCATTGATTCGCCTCGAGATTCTTCAATTGCAGTGACCTTGGCTTCCCATTCCTTGGTGAGAATATTTAGTATTTTCCTCACTTGGGCAGGTTGTTCATATTCTTTTCCCAAGGCAATGGGTTGATTGATCAGGTGAGTGAATCTGAGTTGAAATTCACCAATAGAGAATCCGGTCTTCATCTGCAATAGATCGTATTCATCATGAGAGTATTGATACGATTTTCTTTGATCGCAACTGTTCCTTCATGAGCTATTTCAAGAGCATCCCACATTTGCTTAGCAGATGGCAAAGTGCAGATTCTGAAATACTCTTTTTGGCCAAGAGCACTTTGGAGCATATGAATTGCCTTCATGTTGAGAGTGACTTGTTTCTTATCATTGTCATCGTACTCTTCTTCTTTCTTGGGAGTTCTGATGTCACTACAACCGAGGAAGGAACATAGTTTCCTTTTTCAAAGACCCTCCACAAACCAAACTCGAGGCCATTACATAGACCCCGAACTTAGCTTTCGTAATGAGTAGTGTTCTCCATTGAAACACGGGGTCGGTTGATTGAGGCTCCATCTCGGTAGAATTCCTTCCATTGGATCTTTGTGTCTAGGATGTTAATCCTTCAAATTGACAACGAGGCTCGATACCAAATGAAAACGAAAGGAAATCACCAAGAGGGGGTGAATTGGGGATTTTAAAACTTTTATAATAACTTTGCACCCAAGTGAAGCTAAACGTAAAGAGATAGGGAAGAAGAGCTTGACACGTAAAGTTTATCCCGGTTCGGTCTAAATTCTTGACCTACGTCCAGTCCCGACTCTCCGGGTTTTTCTACTATCACTTAACTCAGATACACACTCTGTACTCAAGGATTATCCTCTCTCTAGGATACACTCCCCCTTACAAGTTATAATCTGAAATCCCAATCTCCAAGTCCCCTTGACTTGATATCTTTTACAATGAATGAATAATTTGAATAAAATCTCTCTCACAGAGAAGATAATGATAAACACTGAGGCTCTTTGTATATCAAAATACAATACAGAAAGAAAACTGAATGTATAAGAACTCTTGAGCTTGCTTTTCGTTTCTGCTTAATCTTTTGTTATCTTTCGAAGTTTGTAATCAGCTCCTTATATAGTGGTGAGTTGCTATGTGACCGTTACTTCTCAATTTAGCATGTTCTTCATTTGAAATTCAGTTTGATGAGGATTATAGCCGTTGGGTCCTGAATTTCGCCGATTCAATTCCCGGACGCGTGAAATCATTCTCGCCTTCGATTCTTCGCGTTTATTCAATGATTCGTTTGATCCAATTTAATACCTGAAACATTCTCAATATAGAGTAGTTAAATACGTTTGAATATACTAAATGAATGCAATCAATTCGTATAAACATGGTAAGTTTTGCAGTTTAAAAGAATCGGGATGAAATCAAGAACGATCATATTTGCTTCCGTCGTAAACTCGAGTTCTCCAAGTCGCTCGAGTTCGTAAGGCTTTTAGAGTATCCGGTTTATCTTCGTGAGAGCAAACTCGGAGTTTGATGTAAACTCGGAGTTTGTATTTTGTTTCACCATGTGAACTCGAGTTCACGAAGGTAGGCTCGAGTTCGAATACTCTCTAAGCTTTTTGTCGAATGAACACCTGGAGTAATATCTCACAGGATAAGCAGGCTCGAGTCCATTAGTGATTAGGCTCGAGTTTAACACTATTCATGCCTAAGAGTTTTGGTTGCTTGATTAGAGTGGACTGGAGCACGAGTACAAACTCTGGAGTTTGTACACTTGCTTTTCTTTCTTCGATGAAGGGCTCGAGTTCATTATTCTTAGGCTCGAGTGCAGCTTAATTTATTCCATGACTTATTGAAGTGAACTGGAGGTTTGAGCTTAAACTCGGAGTTTGAAAAGAAGGAAAAACTTGGGAGCTCTTCACAAGGGAAAACTCGAGCTTGTAATAACAGCTCGAGTTTACCTATTTTGTAAACTCTTCTTCGTTTGTCAAACCATAGAGTAAACTCTACACAAAAGCATTAGGCTTGAGTCCATATACTTGGGCTCGAGTGTTCATTAAATTATAGCCATAGAAACAAGTGAACTCTACTCAAAAAGAATAAACTCGGAGTTTAAAGAGATACAATTTAATTAGAAAACTTCCCGCCATGGGAAAACTCGAGCTTGTCTATATGTGCTCGAGTTTACTTGTTTGTAAACTCTTTATTATTATATCATGAGGGTTTAGGCTCGAGTCTATTTACTCGTGCTCGAGTTCGTTATGCCGTAAATATCCCGATGAGCTCTGTTTGCGTAAAACTCGAGTTTGCTTAGTTAGGCTCGAGTTTTGAGGTGACAGAGTGATTTTGACTCTTTTGTCATTTTAAAAGCATTCGTACTTGTTTACAATTGTTATTAATCATCAAAACACATAGAGAACTAACATCATCGCCTACTTTTGAACGTCCATTTTGTGTGAAACAATCGTTGAATATTGTCGACAAAATTTCAAAAATGTCACCGCCTCGTTTTTTATGTATGTTTTCATTTAATTGGTCGATATATGAGAGTCGTTAAATATAGTTTTTGTAGTACCTAGTGATGTCTTTTTCAAGTATCATAAAAATTTTAGTGTATCCAAAGGTAGCTCAAAAGATACTTGTGTAACTAACGTTCTAACACTTAATTGCAGCATACACATAAAAGCAAAGATAGACAGAAACAAGTGACATGATTCTTCATCGCACTTTGTTGGCATCCATTTTCCCTTCAGCTATCTTTGCAAAGAAAAGAAACGGATAATAGGAAATATATCGAAAGAATTAATGGTAAGGATGATATGGAAGGCAGAAAAAGGAGCAAGTACAAGAACCCAACCACGAGGATCAAAACCACACCAATCACCAAAATGGTAGTGGCCAACCAGTTGAGTTTGCCAACTATAAGGTACCTACCTGCCAAAAATGCTAGAGAGAGCGAGGTCAAGGACAGACCTAGAAGAGGCAATGCACAAGAAAGAGCAAAAACGGCTAGATGGAGATCCCCTAGTCAAGCCCACATGAGAATGATGGTGGAACATATAGCACCAAACGTAGAAATTGTGAGGGAGAGAATGAATACATGGAACATAGGGCAATTTAGCAAGATAGGAATGCCTTATTCTACATCACCTGGGAAGGTAAACCCAACAGTAAATGATGTTGTTATTATAAGAGTGGAAACCACTATCAAAGTGTCAATTCTATCTTTATATTGTTCAGTGGTATGAGTGTATTTAAAAATATCAGAGGTCGTGCTGTCAGTTTCAACTTTTTTTTGATGAAATGTCACGGAGCTTTGAGGTGTTCCAGCAGACACCAATGTATTCCAGGTAAGTCGCCGCAAAAATAAATATTGAGACTTCAAGAATTATCATAATTTTTACACACAAAAAAAAAAAAAGATTAAATTTGAGTCTGTCAATTATGCACGGATACTTTCCTGTGAAAGAGAAACAATTCTTCCTTGATTGTCATGGTTAAGTACAGAAAGATCGACTCTATTGTCCCATGTAAAGGCATGCACAATTTTGGGATGCCAGGAAATGGTAGCTAAATGCAAGGGAGTATTCCCATTGATGTCCTTTTGATTTATCATTTTCTCAAGATTAGGATCTTCGAGTAAGTACCTAACTAGTTCATAATAAATTCCCGAAATAAATTCGTAATCCCCAATAAGTATTTTTCTTCCTCAATTAGCTTCTCTAGGCTATAGAATGTTGACTCTAAAATTTCTAGGCCAATATTTATTCTCCAACCATTTTTCCTTGAATAACTGAGAAAATAGGCTCTAAATTCCAAATAATAGCTTAACAACTATTTAGGCCCAATTCTTCATAATTAATCCCTTCATAATATTTTTTGGGAAAATTCCATTTAAATACCAAATGAAATTCCAAAACCCCACAAATTTGTTAAAAGTTGTATAGGACTTAAAGGTGACAGGGATCAAATTGAGATTTTACATGTGGGTGAATTTATCTTTTTGTCCTCAGTTTTTAAATAAATTAAAAAAGAAAAAAGAAAAATGGCTCTCGCTGGAGGGCCACCGCAGCCGTTTACCAAACGGCCTGAGATCCAACGAGGGGGTTTATTTTTTTGGGGGGGGGGGAGGGTTGAATCTTTTTTTTTTTTTTAAAGATTGAATGAAGGTGTGTGTGAGGGTTTGATTCGAACCCACCCCACCTTTCTAAGGGGCTAAGTGGCCCAACTATTGGGCCACCTAGTTCCTTATATATATATAATGGGATTCATAAAACTGAATAAAATCTGAGCACTTTGAAAATAATTTGTAATGAGAATAATAAGTTTATTAATGAGATTTACAAGTTTAATAATGCAATTTACAAGAGTCTTTCTTAATAGAAAAAATGATCAGAATATATATATTTCTTAATGCAAATATATATTGTAACATCCCAACTTTTAAAAGCAGTATAAATTTTTTTTTTATCAAACATCATTTCAAAATGATCAGAGTAGAGCACCGGAGCGATTGAGTAACTGATATGTATATATATAACGCCGTAAGTCTGGCTAATTACAACAATGTACGTAAACCGCGTGGTTCAAAAGTATATAACAAAAGAAAGGCTTCCGCTGGAACAACAAAACGGAAGTCTTCAGCCGGGTCTTCTACTCGGGCTGCTTGCCTCTCTCCTCGGTTCTCGATCCTCCGGAACCTAACGCTATGTCACTACTACAAAAAATAGCTTTTACTTCTCTAATTCGCGTCCTATTTTAAAAAAAGGAAGTAAAAAAAAAGGCGGTGGCATTTTTGTAATTATATGGGAGAAAAGTTGACTTTTGACGTCTAACTTTAAAAATTAGACGCCAAAATTGATGTTTTTGGCGTCTAAGTTGAATATTTAGACGTCAAAAGTGGACGCCAAAAAATAGCGCCAAAAAATTGCCCTGGCGCCAAAAGTGACGTTTTTGACGTCTAAGTTTCAAACTTAGACGCCAAAATCATTTCAACTCCTGTACTTTTTTATTTTTTTCAGACCCTCCCCATTCCCCAAAGTAAACCCGTGACTTAGTGGATCCTTTCTTTATTTTGTACCAGGCTTCGCATAGACACCACATACTTCTCCCCTTTTTTGTTTTTTTTAAACCCTCCCCATTCCCCAAATTAAACCTGTCAGCTCCTTTCTTTATTTTTTATGCTTCCCACGCACAGATCAGAGGCCGACACACCATACTTATCCTCTTTTCAAACTTTCCATCCTCAAATCAGAGAAGGTGAACGGTGCATCGCGACGGTGGACGGCGGATGGTGGAGGCAACTCGAATGGCGGACGGTGGAGGCAACGCGGACGGCGGACTCATCTCTCACATTTCCTCGACTCTCATTTTCTCTTTCTTCTCTCTGATTCTGTTTCAGTTTCAGTTTCAGATCTCGCCATGGCTTTCGCTGCCCTTCGAGTGTTCGATGCTTGGGCCTTTTGGCTACTTCTTGCTTTGCTCAAGCCCCCGGAGGTGCCCCCACTCAGCCCCCCACCGCAACCCCACTGAAAGCCGCCGCACCTGCTCCCCGCACCCCAGCGCCGGCCACTCCCCCACCTGCTGCTGCTACTCCACGACCGACAACTCTCCTCAGAATCACCTGCTGCCAGCTCCCCACCGGCTCCTGCTCCTGAGGGCGTTTCACCCTCCTCCAGCAGCCCTGCTTCTTCGCCATCCGCCAAATCTCCTCCACCACCCTCTGCCGCATTCTCCGTCAGCAAGGCCTTTGCTGCCGGGACTCCTCTTTCATTTGATTTTTCTGATTCTCCAACTTTTCTGGTTTTTCTGATTTTTGGATGATTCTAGTTCTTGTAATCTTCTTTCTCCATGGTTGCTTTCCAGATCTATGGTGGTTGTTGGCGATTTCTATGGCTATCGGTGTGCTTGTTCCACGGCAAGCCTCCCAACAAACTTTGTTTGGGGGCTTTTTTTTTAATAAAAAAAACCTATATGACGTCCTAGAAAAAATTAGAAGCCTTAACCAAGACTTTCAACGTCCTAGAAAAAAATAGGACGTCTTAACCCAAGACTTTCAACGCCTCCCTGATAGACGTCCCTGTAAAATTAGACGTAAAAAGGGTAAAAAATAGGACGCAAAAACGTTGTTTTGTAGTAGTGTGTTAAGGGCTGGAGTCCATGCATCGAACCCCAGGTAACAGTTAACCTCATATTTACATATACAGTATATAAACACAACAAACGAATCATCCCTAACCAACGTGAATGTACCGCTCCCAAATAATGCAGATATACCACTCCCCAGTGAATCAGGACATACCACTCCCAGTGAACACAGATATACCACTCCCAGTGCATGCATATGTTCAATCATCCTCTAACAACACTATATAATCAAACAACATAACAACTCTACTCATACAATCCACCAAACAATATACACACATACCATAAATATCAGAGTTAGTGTTACTAGTACGCGAACGTACATACACCAATAGTACATAGACGTATAGCAAAGCTATCAGCTACCACATACAATACACCTAGCACATACATGCATACCATAAACATCAGATTAGTGTTACAGTACGCGGACGTACACCAATAGTACATAAACACACAACAGACATAAAGTCATCATCTATCACATATACACATACAATACTCATACTACATACCCGCATATAGTAAACATCAGAGTTAGTGTTACAGTACGCGAACGTACCTTCGTTGACGGTAGACGGTACTTCCGTCGGAAATCGTACTTTTTTACGGAAAACTGCGAAACGTCCAACAGTGGCACGTCGGGCAGCGTAACGGCAACAGATCAGAGTTTTTGACGTCCTATAAGAGTAATATCACTTTTATTAGTGATTTGATAATATATCTGGCATTTTAGGTAAAAATTATCATTTTGCCCTTCTACCCCTAATTGCCGAAATTTTGCCAGAGCTTCGCTATTTTAACTCTAATCTTCCAAAATTTTGCCAGAACTTCAACCCCACAAGGATTTTCGAAATAATGACTAAAATACCCCTAACATATGATATCTAATCATACTTGGAAGTTTAAAGACTATTCTAGCATTTCTACTCTAACTACCGAAAGAACTACGAAAGCTTAAGTACTGAAAAACTTACCCAGAGCTTCGCTGCTAAATTCCCCAGAGCTTCTCTCTCTAAAACCTCTCTCTATGTTTCGAATTTGCTAAGGCAAATGGTGTGAGAATTTCCATTAGAATGGGGTGCTATTTATAGGCAAATATGGAGGGCAAAATTGCACTTTCTACTTAAATCCTAAGCCATTGAATTAAAGCACTTTTGCATCTTCAAATCTTCTTCACACAAGTGCTTGGCCAACATGGCCACCTTCTTCAACCATTAAATATGTCATCTTTATTTAACCAAATATCCCTTGCTTTATGTTCTCATTGGATGATGGTAACTTTTGACCTTTCAACTACTTTAACAAGTTTGTGAATTCATTACCTCCTCTTTTCCCTACATGTTTCAATTTGCATACATATATACATTAATCTATTTGATTTCCTCCCATTTTTTACTTTTCCAACTTGGCTTTTGATTAATCAATTGAAAAGGAAATCCTTGATGCATGACCGACATCATTCTTGGCTCCATCAAAATGCTTTTATACAAATACCTTTCTTTCCTTAATATTATTTCCCATCTACTTGCACATTCATTCAATACAATTATTTTCCTCTCTCCTCCCTTCTTCATTTCGAATGGCATGGCCAATTCTTGGCCAAGGAAATCACTCATCCACTTGCTCAAATATCCATTGCCTCCATGAGTTTCTATTGGCCAATTACAACTCTTGACTTTTCCAATAACTTCTTAACTAAGTTTTCTTTTTCAAAATACCATAAATCTTTTCTTCAATTTTCCTCTCTTCTTTTCCCCACATTTCGAAAATATGTAGCATCATTTTAACAAAAGATGTTGCTTTAATACATCTTATACTATTTACCAAGAAATTCCTTCATTGGTCCTAATTAACTTCCTTATTAAGTTTTCTTTCAATTTCCCTCTTCCATTTCCCTTTCTTATTTTCGGTTTACACACCCATGCAACAATCAAATAGGCTAGCCACTTTCTTTGACTTTTCAAACTTGCTTTTGGATTAATCAATTGAAAAGGAATTTTTTCCTTCAATCCGAATTGCATCCACACACACATAACCCCAAAGTCTTCCCCAATTAATGCCCATGTGCTCTCACCTTTATGGCAATTTAATGAAACATTTAATTATTATCTAGGCTGAATTTAAATTAACCTTCCTTCTTCTTACTCAAACCCAATCGTGCCCCCTTTTTGCTTTGGCTCTAGAAATTGTATTTCTATAGTTTCTAATAATCAAAGAGCTAAGCCTCCTATTGGTTCTCTAACCATGATCATTAGTAATTCTTTGTTGGTAAATTAGGTATTAGGGATTTTTAGCTCTTTATCTCTTTTAATTCCCATAGAAATTATCTTAGAAAATAAGATAATTATAACTTATTATTTGATGCCTCATTTATGATATTTTCCCTAAGTCAAATTTTAGGGTATTACATATATATCAAAGGAACTAAGTGGCCCAATGGTTGGGCCACCTAGCCCCTTATGAAGGTGGGGTGGGTTTGAACCCCACCCTCGCACCTTCATTCAATCTTTTTTTTAGAAAGATTCAACCAAATCCCCAAAGAAAAAAAAAAAAACCTGGCTGTAGGCGGCTGGAGCCCAGGCCACCGACAATTGCAAGCCGTTTGAGACCGGCTGCGGTGGCCTTCCAGCAATGGTCATATTTCTTAATTTATTTAAAAACTAAGGGTAAAAGGGTAAATCACCAACATTTTAAAATCTCAATTTGATCTTTGTTACATTTAAGCCTGTTTGGGGGAAAACAAAACCTAGATTTTGGAAACAAAATCAAGGTTTTTCCTTCACTTTGCCAAATACCCCACATTTTGCTAGAAGCTATTCTACACCAGCCAATACATAAGTTTTCCAAAATACATTTTTTTCCACTTTTTTTTTTTTTGATAGCAAAATTTTAGGAAAGGGGTTGGACTCACCCACAATCCAAGGGCATGGCGCTTGGAGCCCAGTCCACAGGGCATACTGGACAGAGAGTACACATGCCTCCACCTCTACCAGCGTTTCCACTGCTTCCTAGACCCCTAGGATGCCTCCCTCAGCGCCTTGACCAACGAAAGTGGGCCCATCATCCTTGCAGAAACCGCAAAACGCCCTCCATTGTGCGTGGGCATTTCCTTCAATTCTTGGGCAGTAAAGACATTTGCTGTCTCGGCTTTTCCCATTCTTAATTACTTGAATCGTAACTGTCAGCAATTTTTTTTTTTTTCTTCTGGGTGGAGAATATTTTGTTGCTGTTTTGGGGGGTATGCAATTGGGGATAGATAGGAGGGGTCCTTGCTCTTCACCATAATATTTGCTTATTTAATTTAGGTTCTTTCATTCGGCTACCATGGGAGTTTTATCCATACAATTTATTAATACATATACGTTTGATCTAATTTTTATCATGTTACATAATTTACTAATAGTATAAATTTATTTTTTCTAACAATTTTATGTAATTTTTGGTATTTATTATGAAATATAATATTTAAAATACAACCTTATCCTTTATATGCAATTATACCAAAAGCTAATGTTTTTTATGGTCAATTTGACCCTCAAAAAGCTATCACGATAACATTATTCAAACACTATCATTTTATCAAAATCACTTTTTTTAATAATCTATTTAGTGAAAAGCTATTTTGAAAAAGTCATTTTACCTCAGAGATCCTAAAAGCTATTTTTCAAAAGCTAAATTCAAACGGGCTCATTTACAAATTTTATCAGCCATTTGGGTGTTTTAAAATTTCATTTGGTATTTAAATGGGATTTTCCCATATTTTTATAAATATTTCATAATTTTTCCCAAATTTTCAAGGTCTAAAATAATTTCAATAATTATCATAAGTTTTTTCTCATGTAAGTTTAAGACTTTGGACTCTTACTTGTCTTAGCAGCCTATTTATCTTAGTCTTATTCCAAATCTTTGAGTTCCAAAATTCGGGATATTACACAATATCTATATATTTTATAACATCAACCTAGGATTCTTCTCATTTCACTAATAAATTGTCAAATTAAACTCATTGATTATGTTCTCAATTTGATAGGGTCAAATGTTTACAAAAAGGTTGTTTGTAATTAATATGGTCTCTTAATCTAAATAGAAGTCTTTAAAAAGAAAAAGAAAAGAAGTACTATAGGTTCCAAAATGCATGTCCCCTCTATATTAAATGCTCATTTTTCGCAAATATCACAAATTAAATTTCTTGGAATAAGATGGATAAATAGTAAACACAACATATGTTTTCTGGAAGAAAAGTATTAATGTATTATACAAATTTCAGAATATGCGAAAGTATCATAAACGATACTTGAGTAGCTGACAATAATACATTCTTTATTTTGGCTGGATACAGATAAAAAAAACTGGTGACAGATACACAAACAAATTATATGATTCAAATCACTCATAGCAACATACATAATTAAATTAAAGCACGGGAATGATACCTTTTGTAATACCCTAAAAATCTATATTATAATTTGGTAAAATTATACCTATAGAAAGTAGTTGAATATGGGGTATCAAATGTTAAGATATAATTATCTTATTTTCTAAGGAAAAATCTCTTGGAAATTAGAGAATTTGAGGGCCAAAAGTGCCAAATGACCAAAATGCCCCCAAGGGACATAAATGATTTAGGAAAATTGTGAAAAATCCTAAAAGTCAATGAAATAATTATTTGAATAATGAGAGTATGTTATCTCTAGTTAGGGTAATTTAATAAATTACAAACTTGGAGAAATTGAATAAAGATATTCAAAAAGTATTGTAATGACTATAATGCCCTCACAAATTCTAAAATACTGCAGAACACATGAAAACAGAAATGTCAGTGTTATAATTATGAGGTAATGGGACATTCTAATTAAGAAAATTATCAAATAATGATAATAAAGTGATTAAGTAATTTCTAGCTAATTATTTAAGTCTGAGCAAAAGAAATTATGAAATAATTATGTAAAGCTCAAAAATGAGTGGAGAAAGGTTTAAAATTAGTAAAAATGTATTTACTAATTAATTGGAAATTTTGGAGAAAAATAGTTGAGTTTAGGTATTTTTGAGCCTAAATACAAGAATGGACCAATTAGGTAATTTTGTGAAATTTTTGGAAAAAAAAATTAAATAAATAAATAATTAAAATAATAAATAAATAATTAATAAATAAAATAAAAATAAAAATATATATAATATATAATGGCAGCCGAAAATTGCACAAGAAATGAAGATAGAAATGAAAATTCTAATATCTAAATTTTCTTACAACTTGCAATTAAAATATAATATAATTGATTAAAGTGAAAAATAGTGAATAGTAATTTAAAAATTAGGAAACGGATCCTATCTGGAGATCTAGGAATAGGAATTTCAAAGTCAAGGTAGAATATTGATCAGTGGAATTTTATCTTCCGTTAAACTCTTGCGGAAGTTAATTCTGAAGCCGTTTGTGCTTTTTCCTAATAAGACGAAATAGGGAGAAATGCATATAGGCATATTTTTGGATTTAAAGAAAATAAATTCTAACTCAACATCTAGGAATGAGTTTGAATTTATATGAACATATTTGGAATTAGTGAATTTTTCTGAAGAAGATGATGTTTCCAGAAATACGTTTCGTAACTTAGGACCGTCACGGACACGTTTTCGAGGAACTTGATCGACGATTGGAGCCCTATATGGAACCAAAATTTAGGTTAACTTGGACATTTCTAGTAAGAGAGATTATGTCTTCAAAGTTGTAAATCCATAATTTTGAGATTTCTCCAAAATCACGCGAATCGGGTACCGATCGGGGAAAATCTAGTAGACCGGGCATAAAGCAAACAATTTGGAAATTCCAACCTTGTCCCTTCATTTTCCTATAAATACCCTCCTCCCCTTTGGTTTTTCACTCCATTCTCAAGAGAGAATTCGAAATTAGAGAGAGAAAGAAGAGAGAAGGGCTCTGGGGAAAGTTCTGCAGAAGTCTTCAACGGGTAAGTCTTTCGGTCTTTAGTCTTTAGTTCGGTAGTTAGTAGAATTGTTAGATAGATTTAGCAAGTAGGGAGTGAGATTCCTACTATTGTTTTTAGGCCTCATTGCATTGAAATATATGCCTGACGAGGTAGAAACATGGTAGGGATCGAGTCCCCGAAAGCTGAAGTCTTCGTAGTTCTTTCACAAGTAGGTGTTATAATGCTAGAATAGCCTTTAAATTTTCAAGTATGATTGGATATCATATGGGAGGGCTATTTTAGTCTAGAATTTCGAAAATCATAATTGCGTCGAAGTTCTGGCGAAATTTCGGGAAGAAAATTTCTAAGAGTAATGAAGTGCTGGCGAAATTCTGCCAATTAGAGGTAGAAGGGCAAAATGGTAATTTTTACCTAAAATGCCAATTATAATGTCAAATCACTAATGAAAGTGATATTACTCTGATAGGATATCAGAAATCCTGATTTGCTGCCGTTACGCTGTCCAACGTGCTGCTGTTGGACGTTTCGTTATTTTCGTAAAACGTGCTAGAATATCGTCAACGAAGGTACGTTCGCGTACTGGTAACCTTAACGCTGATGTTTATCGTATGCATGTATGTGTTAGGTATAGTGTATGTGGTAACTTATGGCTCGGTGGTATGTCTATGTGCTGTTTATATGTTTACGTTTGCTATGGGCGATATATCTACATGCTGTTGGGCGATATATGTATAGATGTTTTTGGGCGATATATGTATGCATGCTTTTGGGCGATGAATGCACATATACTGTTGTTGATATAATTGTCTGTAGTCCATATGTCGTGTATGTAAATATGAGGTTAACCGTTACGGAGTTCGATGCATGGACTCAGCCGCTAACTTAGCTTCGTTTGGAAGGACCAAGGACCAAGGAGAGAGGAAGCAAAGCACGCTTAGAGACCGGCGGAAGATTTCTTTTCATTCTGTCTGAAGCCTTCCTTTTGATGGTGTTATCTACTTTTGAACCACCCGGTTTCTGTACCGCTGTTGTAACCAGCCAGACTTACGGCATTTTGGAATCTAAATATCAGTTACTCTTTGCTCCGTTGCTCTACTCTGACAATTTGAAATGATGTTTCATAAAAAAAAAAATTTATACTGCTTTTGAAAAGTTGGGATGTTACACCTTTAGAACCCATTTTTTTTGCTTCCATTTTTCCTTCAGCTATCTTTGCAAAGAAAAGAAAGGGATAATAGGAAATATATCGAAAGAATGGTAAGGATGACTTGGAAGGCAACAAAAGGAGCAAGTACAAGAACTCAACCACGAGGATCAAAACCACACCAATCACCAAAAAGGTAGTGGCCAACCAGCTGAGTTTGCTAACTATAAGGTACATCCCTGCCAAAAATGCTATAGATAGTGTCATCAAGGAAAAACCTAGAAGGGGTACTGCACAAGTAAGAGCAAAAACTGCTAGATGGAGATCCCCTAGTCGAGCCCATAGGAGAATGATGGTGGAACTTATAGCACCAAACAAAGAAAATGTAAGGGAAAGAATGAATAAATGGAACAAGTGGCGATTTAGCAAGACAGGAATTCCATGATCAACATCGCCTGGGATGGTAAACCCAGCAGCAAATGATGTTGTTATTATAAGGGTTGAAACCACAAGCAAAGTGTCAATTCTATCTTTATATTGTTCAGTGGTTTGAGTGCGGTTATGAGTTAAGCCTTTTTTAGTTTCATCATTTGAATGAAATCTCAAAGAGCTTCGAGGTGTTCCAGCAGATTTCAATGCATTCCAGGTAAGTCGCTGCAAATAGATAGTTTGATTGGTGTTAAAAAAGGCCATCGACACTTCAAGAATTATCATAACCTTGACAAAAAGCATTGAGGATGAATCTGTCAAATTATGGATGGATACTTGCCTGAGAAAGGGAAACACTGGTGCCTTGAGTCGCTTCTGCAATGTCTAGAGCCGTTTGGTTGTCATGGTTAAGTAAAGAAAGATCGACTTTATTGTCCCAGGTCAAGGCGTGTACAATTGTGGAATGCCAGGAACTTGTAGCTAAATGCAAGGGACTATTTCCTTTAAAGTCCTTTTGATTTATCATTATCTCAAGCTTTGGATGTTTGAGTAAGTACCTAACTACTTCATAATTTCCACTTTCGCATGCAACATGAAGCAGATTTTGGCCAAGGTCATTTACCATCTCTGCGGGATCTAGGCACCATTTTAGTAACTCTTGAAATATTTTGACATGACCTTCAATACATGCCAAATGAATCGGTAAGTAGCCCTTGTTGTCTCTTTCCATGGTACAAGAAGGACATTTCCTTACTAAGTAGGAAACACATTGAAGATTACCCAAAAACGCTGCATAATGAAGTGGAAACCATCCATGTTCATTTCTCAAATGCATCCAATCTGGTCTCTTGCTCAATATGGTTCCTAGCAAATCTATTATAAACAGGACCATATTAATCATAATGTTGTATATGTTCAAATTAAGAAAATATATATGTTGTGCGACAAATAATACTGTGTTTAAATAGAAATATCTATCCTCTCCTTTCCTTGTTTAAGTAGGAGTGTGTAGCTGGGTCTTGATAATTTTAAATGCTTAAATAGTGCTAATGTGATTAAATGAGATCTGGTTATAATTGCTTTATGATCTTCAGTTGATTGTAATATCGTATATTTTATTTACCTTGAATGATTTTAGTATTTGCTAGGATCTCATTACAATGATCTTCCTCTAATACTCTTTGTAATGTCCTAATCTACCAAATATTTCTTTTCCCCCCCTTTTCTCTTAATTGCTAGATTCTACATGAATAAAATTTAGATATTTTCCAATGACAAAATTTGGCGGTCGAATTTTTTTTTTTTCTTCAAGCTTTTAAAATAACACTATAATTGTGCAGGTTTAATCTTTAAACAAAATCATAAAAATTTTAAAACTACACCATTTCATCACCACAAGATATTAAAAAGCCACTAATTTTATGTTGAATCTAATGATCAAAAGAAATAAAGAATTTTTTTATATATAAAATTAGAGCTTTACAAAGAGAATTAGAGGAAGGCACGTTAAAGGCCTCAAACTCTTAATATTTTATATAAATTATCATATGAAGGATATATATAACGCAATTGCACCTCATGCTCTCCTTTCTTTCATACTTTTCTCAAAGTACCATGTTTCGGGCAGGGGGTGCCTATTGTGCCTTTGGTGTTATGCCCCTTACTATCCCTCAATTTTGGTGCCCTTCCCAAATGTTTTTTTTTTTTTGATTCTTTTGACCATTAGATTTTACTTGAAATATGTGACATATTGGTATGTTATGCGCAAAAAATGAAGTTTTCAATTTTTACAATTTTTCAAAGATTTAGGGTTACTCTAAATGAAAAAGAAACTACAAAATTTTGGAGTTTGAAATATTTGAAAAATCATTCACAATGTAAAAAATTTCCATTTTTTTACCCATAAGGTGTCAAAATGTCACTCATTTCATACAGAATCTAATGATCAAAGGAAGTAAAGAACCATGAAAAAAGTATTTACAAAGGGTCCCAAAATTGAGGGGCAATAGGGGACGCAGCAAGCACCCGCTACCCCATTGTTTCTCATTAGCAGCTACATTAATTCAATAATATGTTCAAGAAATTAAGCAATGAGTCAATGTAAGAGTTACCTGAATTGTTCTTAATAAGCGTCGGAAGAAGGGGTGATTTTCCTTGAGGCTTCAACTTACCTTCGACGCAGAAATCCAACAACTGATTGACAACTTGCTTACAGTCAACGTCAATGGTCATGTACAATAATGATCTTTCTTCCACGTTGACTGCAAATGTTGCTAAATGATTAACGATTCTCTTAAAGCTGGCCTCAAACTCTGAACTGCCAGTTGTAATGAAAGGAGCTTCAAAAGCTTGGAAAATCGCAGCACCATTATGGCTACTGGTTATAAAGGCCTCGTGAAGGAAGGTGTTCCCTTGTTTATTTCGAAACAAAGTTAGTGATACCAAGAAAATCATTTCCAAAATGGACTGATGATCATTACCATTTGTTTCAGATCTTATAGAAAGCAAGAATTTATTCAAGAGTAACTTAATGGTAGAGCCATGTCCTCTTTTTGCAGCAACATGTAGGGCAGTATCATAGTTGTTGTTAACAGCAGTGAAAAGTTGGGGAGCATGTTTAGCTACCTTCTCTACCAGTGCATCATTTCCATAGCCAGCTGCTAAGTGTAAGACTGTATTGCCAAGTGGGGTACGTTGCTTAAAAATGGCATTATCGGATACAAGGAAATGTGTCTTTGAGGCAGAGACAACATTGTCATATGCATCCTTTAGCAAATCAAAATCCATGTTGGGTCCATGTCCTTGCTGCATTAACTTACATTTGAAATGTGATACAACTTCAAATCTTGACAAGGGTTGTTTATTCTGTTGCATTTCCTTGTCACCAATGGCACTAGATT
Organism: Acacia pycnantha; assembly: GCA_025563575.1. Classification (NCBI taxonomy): domain Eukaryota; kingdom Viridiplantae; phylum Streptophyta; class Magnoliopsida; order Fabales; family Fabaceae; genus Acacia; species Acacia pycnantha. The sequence goes on from JAMWYP010000230.1 coordinate 477,563, forward strand.
GTCGCGGCTTTCCCATGGCATCCATGGTATCACCCTTGACACTGGATATTTCTATCATGTCACTAGATTTCAGTATCATGTCATCAGTGGCATCATTATCACCACTTTGCAGTCGCATTCTCATGTCATCTACCATGGGACTAAGCGAGACTTCCGACATACCATTACACTCAGCATAGTTTAGTATGATGTCATCAGTGGCATCATTGGCACGATCTTGCATGTCACCCTCCATGCCTATCATGTCATCATTGGCATTATTGGCACAAACTTGAAGTTGCATTCTCATGTCATCCAACATGCCATCACACACGGCACTAGATTTTAGTATCATGTCATCAGTAGCTCTAGACTGTTGTGACATTCTCATATCATCAATGGCAATAGATGGTTTTAGATCACGCCTTTTCTCTTCCTCTTTGTTTTCTCTGAAGTTGCTCTCTTTCTCTTCGTCTTCATTGAACTGAGAAAATACATTTATTGTAGCTAGCTCACTCGCCATTGAGAAGACATTCTTCAATCCCAGGTTTTCTGAAAAGAGTTTAAATCCACATTATAAAGAAAAAAAGTATTGATTCTTTTTTGTATAATAGAAAATCAAAATAATTGGATACTCATCAAAGGACAATAATGAAATCTGGCATACCTCTGATAAATTTAGATGATTCACTTGGCTGTGAGAAGAAGATATACCAAGACCTTGGAATTAAATCTGCCATATTTGCTTGAATTAGTGTTTCAATCCTAATATATATATATATATATATATATATATATATATATATATATATATATATATATATATATATATATATATATATATATATATATATATAAAGTATTCATTCGCTTGTTTTAATTGTAACACCCCTAATTTTCATGTAAATTAGTCAAGGAAATATATGAATGTTTCATCAAGTGGTAGTAGTTAATGATATTTATTTTTCTGACAGGATATATTAATTATGGGGAATAATGTGGAATTATTCTAAAAGGTGGTTAATAAATTGGTTATAAATAAATTGAGACGGTAATGTCAAAGAAGGTAAAAATATATTTTCCCTTATTATTTATATAATTTTCGTCCAATAAAAGGAGCGGAAATATAACCCCATGTTATGGTACAATGTAAGGACTCAAGAAGAGATAAAAATATACTAGAAGGCATATTTTGTTTCCAAAAAGGCCTTCAGATTTTGAATTTTTTTAGAGGGAGGAAGGAGAAAAATTTAAAATTTGATTTATGGGGCAATGTTGTAACCATTGGAAAAAAAGGGAGTGTGGACTTGAGATAAGATAAAATTAGAATAAAAATCACTCTTTCCCATCTGTTATTCCGCCGTGTCACCATGGAAGAAGGAGAAGAAGCTATTAATGACCTAAGGTTAGACTTATGGAGTGCACCTAAGGACTGATGGATGAGACTTGGATCACACACTCAATTTTTTAATGTCCCCAGCGTATCTGATAGGAATAGAAGCCGAAAGGTAAAAAAAAAAAAAAAAAAAAAAAAAAAAAAAAAAAAAAAAAAAAAATATATATATATATATATATATATATATATATATATATATATATATATACACACATATTCCTAGCTTCTGATGCGGGAGAGAGAAAGAGGGATATGATGACAAGACAATTCAATTGATTAATGAAGGAAGTGGTGAGCTCATGAAACAAGGCAAAAAAAAAAAAAGTAAACACAATATTTCCTATATTTCCTTCGGCATCTGATTAGAATGGGAGATCAAATGAAAATAAATAAATAAATAAATAATCTCATTTTCCACTCCCCTTAAAAACCGCTGGATCAGAGAGGAAAAAGAGATGTAAAGGAGAAGCTAATTTAATATTAATTAAAGTAGGGAAGAGGGAGTATCACGTGGATTGAAGACATGGACTCTACACATTTTTTTTCCTCCCATTTCTTCTCAACGTGCCGGACATTGGAGAGTAATTGAAATAGGATTTTTTATTTTTTTTTCCTCTCAACCTCCTCAAAAGGCTTTGGCAGAGGGTGAGGGAGAGACCAAATGAAATGAAAAAAAAATATCTTTTGCTTCCAATTCTCCATTAACGCCGGATGTGAGAGAGGAAAATTAAGAAGAAAAAAAAGGAATTCCATAGATTTCTCTAGAAAATTAAGGAGAAATCAAGAGATTTTCTAGGAGATCTATTTAAGGGGTTTGCCCTCCCATTTTTGCTGCTGGACGTGTGAGAAGAAGAGAAGAAGGAAGAGTGGTGACTAACAAGAAGACAGAAGGTGAACCGAGCTAAACATCCAAGAAGAAGAAGGAGGTAAGGTCTTCGGGTATTTATTTCACCTTCTTCTACTTCCTTTCATGTAAGTCAAATTTTTTTTAAGAAACCCTCTTCCTTGGTGTGTGAAGGTGAAGGCTGAGAAAGGGGAAGAAGAAACATTGAAGATCAAAGTTTCAAGTTGGAGGAATATTAAGACCAAGTAAGTAACAGTTTTAGCTCCTTTATAAATTCGTAGTTACTAATTATGAAAAGATGGTATCCTGCGTATGTATGGGTCTGAATATTAATAAAATGAATGAATAAAGGATCAAACATAAGATTTAAGGTCTAGGAAGAACGATTAGTATGATATAAACAAAGTTGGTTGTTGAAAGATTTTGGTTGAAGCATTTGTGGAAGTCAGTCAGATTTCTTCTGCGTTTTGACCTATCAAATGGACTTGTAAAATTCTGAAATTTTACAGATAGAAAGTAGACATCCCAATGATTTATTTGATAGGTAACACAAAAATTTCTGAGTTTTGTGCTAAGAGAACCAATTTTTTTTTAAAACAGCCCCGAATCTGAGACTTCTGTTTGACCTGAGGTGGTATTCGTGTTTGTGGCTAGAGTTTCGGTTGTATCTGGTTCCAATTAATAATTTTCGTTCAAAATAGATATACTAAGGATTATTTGGCCTTTTGAACCACCTCAATCGGATTTTTCTAAATTAAGTTATGAATTTTTGAAGATCAAACACTATTTCTGGAATTTTTAAGAATAAGTCCGAAATTGGAAGGGAATTGACCAACGATAGATTTATTTTTGAGAAAAAGAATTTGGGATTTATGAATGGTTGAAGAAGGATTATTTTTAGCTATCAAATAAATATTTTTCAGAAGAGTCACTTACATATATATTGGTTATTTTAGGGTTACTTTGATTTTCCGTGCACCGAGGGAAATTTTACTAATATTTCTGGTCAACTATCAGGTAGTAACCTTAATCCTCATATGCTTTGTGTTGCTTTGTATGTTTGTTTTTCCATGATTGTGGACCCGTGTCTCCTGAAAAGGGACATGCGTTTATGTGCATTCAGTGTGGTCTGGGTTTGGAGCCCGACTACTATGTTTTTCCAGGCGCTATGGATCCGGGGCTTGCTCGGTTGAGCAGTCCTGCGTTTGTTTCTAGGACATTTAGTCCTTCCGCAGTTAACACGGTATATACTTGGTATGTTGTATTTGTGTTGCTGCGCGTTTGTTACTGAATGCCTTTATTTGGTGTTTTCCTGATTGTGGTTGCATACATACACTGTTTATGCATTACATATGAGATTAACGGTTACTCTGGGATCCATTTATGAATCCCAGATTTTTGTAAAGCTTCAGGAAGTACTTTGAGGGCTGTATCTGGTGACAAGGGTAAGACTGCGGAGCTGGAGTAGGTAGAGTTGGTGGCGTAGGAAGATTATTTTTGGATATTTATTTTGGGTTTGGATAACTGTATATTTTTGGCCTTGTGGGCACGGAGTGGATGACTGTATATTTAACCCCTTCGGGGATTATATTTTGTTACTCACTTTTAATTATGCCAGTATTGTCTGAAATCCAACCGGGAAATGCTCTGCCGCGTGAACCTCTAATGCATGCTAACAAGTAGTAATTAGGTAAAAATATGGTAATTATAAAAAGGATTCCCTCTATCCGCCACCCGAAAGGGCGAGGCCGGTAGGGGTGTTACATTAATACTCCTGCCAATCTTTAATATAAGACATATTTAGGGAGTTAAACTTGATCCTAAATATAAGACAAAGTTTTCTTATTTGTTAATCTTTTCCTAATTTATCTTCTATTGATGCTCTCTCAACAATATTTAAGGAGGAGAAGGAATGAAGGAATTAAGGAAGGTGACTAGGGTGTTTTAACCAACTTTCTTAATCTAATCAAATTAGGTAAATATGTTTTGTATTAAGGACAAGACGAGTAACAAATAAAATGTATTAATCCATTTTGCATGACTAGATAGGACTCATATACGTCAATGTTTAAGAAATGGAAAGCATTTTTAATGACTTGTTAATTATAGCTAGTAAGCTTGCTATGTTGTTGATTCCAGTAGAGTAAGGACATGTGTTACCAGTATCAGTTTCTTTCCCATTGATTGTTGTATAATGTCTAATTTCGAGCACGGGTTCTGATCTATCCTCTTGCAGTTCGGGAAGATGCCAACGTACTCCGTCTTCTCCTTTGACCAAAGAAAAAAAAAAGGTTAAATTATAAATGTCATAAAATGATTTATTTTCTCATTCTAAGTGATGACTTACACAACGGCATCAATAATATGGGGGAATTTGAGTGCGAGAGTGTTTTGTCTTGAGCAATTAGTAACAGTAATGGATAGATATTTGGATTCTTTAAAAACTTCCAGTTGCAAAAAGATCTCTTAACATGCATATGTAGAAGCAGGAAACTGAAAAGAACAAAATAAAAGAGGGGGATATTGGTATAGTCCTTCTTGTCTTTAATATAAGTCATCTTTTATAAAACAACTTTTAGAAGATTTGTATGGTCCTAAAAGTAAGACACTTTGCAAAAACTCAATATGATCAAAGTTTTCTTTTCCACAAAGTCCCTTATTAGTAGTTGTATTGTACAGAGATTGTATAAGAAAGGGATTAGATGCAATTAAGATATATATGTTTACTTTAATTGGAGGGTAATCTTTGAAAGTAGAGGTAATTTTTAACCATTATAATGATACAAATTACTTTTAACTATTTTTCTCAATCCTTTAGAATTACTAGTTAAAACTGTATTATATCAATAATCAGAAGGAGTATTAAGAAGAAAAGTCTTACCTCAACTCATATATTGTTGGAAAAAATGGAGGTATATATGTTCAAGTATTCTATCAAATTGGTTAGAGCTGTTTTGATACAAAGAGAAATTAAACTTAATGCTCCATATATACGTCCTTATAGATTAGAGAAGATCATTTTAACTGAATTATTGGGTTGTTTGTAAAAACAGTTAAAATTAGTTTAAATTAATAAATATGTAGGAAATAATTTTTTTTTTCTTTCAAAACATGCCCTTACTTATGAATGAGTAAGAGAAAGTAATAATGAGAAAAATGATGAAAGAGAATGTATGGGGAAAGATAATGTGAGAATGTGAGATAATATACGGAATGAGAGATAATAAAGGAAATAGGTCAACGTTTAATCAATGCAATATACTCCCTCTGGTTCACAATATAGGGAACTTCTTGAAGAATAGCTTGGTCAAAAATATAAGTCACTTGTAAGATAATTTTTGCTCATTTTCCAGTTTTATCCATATAATTAATGCACATTTTCAATTTTACCCACTCACTAAATTTTGGGAGAATGACATTTAGTTCCCAACCAAGAGAAATAATACATTGATAAGTCCCATAAATTATTAAGAGTAACTGATTCACTTGTTAATCCTCTTGTTCACCTGTCAATGGGAACTTTTATGATATTATTTCCTTTGGTTGGGACCTAAAAATCATTCTCCTTTAAATTTTCAATGAATTAATTGTTACTTCTTATTTCTCGTGAATTAGTTAAAGTGTCATTCATTATCAGTTTTTTATCTACAATATTTAATGTGTTAACTGTCACTTTTTCTTTCTCGTGAATTAGTGAAAGTGCTCTATATTATGAACTGAAGGGAGTATGAAATTAATTGAGGGTAAAAATGTTTTTTTAGTGAGACAATTACTCAAAGAGGACTTTATAAAAATGGACAAACCTGTCTAAAAAAAAAAAAAAAGACCTTATAAATAGGGGCGGGGGAGCATATACTTATTTGACTAAAAATCTAATATGCATGGTATCATATAACCATTGGATAAGGGGCATTAAAAAAAAACCACAATGAGCGAGGATTAAAAACAAGAAGATTGTAAGACTTGAGGCTTTAGAGACTCAAAAGAACTACTAGCCAATGCAAAAAAAAAAGGGAAAAAGGAAAAAAATAGCAAGAATATTAAAATATTAAGAGAGGTCTCATATCTACTCATTTATTAAAAATAATAATAATAATTGATGGTATATAATTTCAACTCATATTAAATTGAATTAAATAATTTTCACAGTAAACAAAAACAAATATATGGAGCATTACCCTAAGAAAACCATTCCAAATGAAACAAAACAAAAATTCTCAATGGAAGGGAAAACTTTCAAGAACACTCACTGTTGCTTGGCCTCTGCGATTCCATTTGCCGAAGGAGTGATGAAGGCTCAAGTTTGCCTTTTGCCTCTGCGTCTGCTTTTGATTTCAGAGCAACTTTCTGATGCTGGTAGCTGAAGGGACCAAGGAGAAGGAATGTCGTGTGTAGGATTATGAACGACCTCTCATCAATTTATATACAAAAATTCAAGGCTGCAATTGTGGAATATTTGCGAAGTTATAGTGTCTGCATTTATCAGTTTATAATATTTCTCTCATCCTTATTATAAGTCCAATGTGAAAAGAATTTTTGGTCCTAATACAAGTCTACTTAGATGGCTATTAATGATGTTTTACAACTTTACCCTTAATTAATTTTCGTGGCGACAAGAGAAATATGAGAGGATGATGTGAGAATGATTTATAAATGTAGAGACTAAGAATTTTAATAAGGTTACATTTGAAAATTTTTATCAATGTAAGACATATTTAATGACTTAACTTTCATTTCTTAGTATGTGAAAATTGATTTACATTAGACTTTCCACGTTGGATATTGTAGATGAGCATGCAACGTTAACAAAAAGGGAAAAAAAGGATAACATAATCTGTAATCATTTAAATTTGCCCATAGTTTGGTTTTAGTCCCTTAAACTTTAAACCATGGGGTTTGGTACTTCGAAATGCAAAATGGTCCAGCTTTTATATATATATATATATATAAGAGCATGTGACATTCTCGATTGGTCCATGTAGGAGAAACCTATAAATATCGTCCACCATCTTTTTTTTTTATATTCTCCTACTTTGGACTTCAGCGTGAAACACAAGAGCAGGCGGCGGGGAAGGGACGACCAGTGCGCCTAGGTGTATCATTTCATACATTGCAAGGTCAATCCTTCTTCGACGCGTCAAAGATGCTGGCAAGTGGCAAAGGTTCTTAATCATTTCATACATAGGGTCCGTTTCCTAATTATTAAATCACTATTCACTACAATTAATTATATTATAAAATAATATAACTTTAATTAATTATATTATATAATAATAAAACTTCTAACTTAAGTTTCTCTCTTTCTTTTTTTTTTTCTTTTTCTTTTTTTTTTGCCCTTTTTTTTCTTTTATTTCGTTTTTTATTTATTATTTTTTTTGATTAATTATTTAATTAATTAATTAATTAATTAAATAATTATTTTTACATAATTTTTTACAAAATTTTCCTATTGGTCAATACTTGTATTTAGGCTCAAAAATACCTAAACTCAACTATTTTTCTCCAAAATTTCCAATTAATTAGTAAATATACTTTTACTAATTTTAAACCAAAAACCACTAATTTTAGGGTTTTACATAATTATTACTGAATTTCCTTTGCTTATGCTTAAGTAATTAGCCCAATATTACTTAATTACTTGATTATCACTTGTTGATGATTTTCTTAATTAGAATACTGATGAAGACCTTTTGTCATTAGCCTTGGGGTCCACAATCAACAATTAACCAAGGATTGCGTATAGGCAAACCCTAGGATCGTTCTCTCTTCTCGAGGAGCCTTTTATTGAATCCTAAGTAATCTAAATGTCATGCAAATACAATGGAAACAAAGGGGGATTGGGTTTTGGATTTTTAAAGTAATAAACCAAAATAGAAATGCAATTTAATTAAATGCTAACTATTATTTTTGGTATTTTTTTGTAAAATGGAATGGAATATGAAAATGGAAATATAAATGGTGGATGCATCTTGGTAATGAAGAAGTGACTATCCTTGCTCAAAAATTATGGAGTTAAAACTCATTAAGTCTTAATTAGAAAAACCTCAAGATATCACTTAAGTCCAATATTCTCAATTAGTAATAGCTCTTACGATCGTAACTAACTACTACCTTTTGAGATATTGTTTAAAACCACTTAATGTGCAATTAAGATTGGAATAATGTAAACATGAGTCTTCTTGGAATTGAGTACCAATCAGTCCCTCAAATGCACAAATCAACCACATTAATTAGACAATATCAAGCTAAGTAACATAGTCTCTTTGCAACCACAAGTAATTCAAATACATATAATCTTCATATTACAAATCCAATCTCAGTCACAAATATCAATCCATAAGAGACAATAATCATTAATCTCAGTCCAGAATCATACACAACAATTCCTAAATCTAGGCAATCAGTATATAAATCTAGAGACTATGGAATGATAGGAAACTCCCCTATGTGTAGTCCATAGAGCTCAAGAACAATTCATCATCACCAAGAAACAAGTAATCAACCACTGCCCAACATCAGAACCAAAACCAACAGGGAAACAGAACCCATGTCTGGACGAAGGAGGTTGCTGGAATTCTTAAAGAAGACAGTGGAGGATCGACGGGGCAAACAGAGGAGGTCGTGGTACTGTGGTGATGAATGACTGAAGATGACCGACGGTGGCGTGTGGTTCCGGCGACGAAGGAGAGAGCTCCGATGTCCGCTGGAAAATTGGAGAGAGGAGGTCCGACGGTCCTCCTAACGGTGCTTTGCGACAGTGGTGGTGGTGGCTCGCCGGCGACCGTGGGATGATGGTGATGAAGTCACCGACGAGAGGATGAACGTGGAGGAGGAAAGAAGAAGATGCTCTCAGCTCTCTCTCTCTCTCCTGCGGCGCCCCTCAGCTCCTCTGGTCCGTGTCTCTTTTTTTTTTAAATCCTGCTGAACCTAATTGGTCCTGGTCAAAACGCAGAGTTTTGACCAGGGACCAAATTGCAAAGTGGAAAAACTCATGTAGAGGGACCAATCTGCAAAGTGTGAAAGTTTTACAATTTGAGCTCCAACTTTTCTTCTTCTTTTTCAAATTTGATTTAATTCCTTCAACCACCTACAATCAAAATTAATTAATCTACATCAAATATTCTCAGAAAAATCAAAGATTAAGAGTAATAACAATTTTATGACAATTTTGCCCTTTTAGTATAAATTTAATGTACTTACTCTTAATATCAATTTATCACAAGAAATACATTTTAAGCTCAACAATTATGACAAAATCCATTAAGAATCCCAATTAAATAATGAAAAATCATATAAAATATGGTCAATCAATTCCCCCACACTTAAACCTTTGTACTCCTGAACAAAGGCGATTGAGTACAAGATTCCAAGTCCAAATCATTAATGTATTTAAAAGATGAGAAATTTCATAATTAGAAAGCAATGAATTAATTAATCAAATTCTTCAAGCCAACACTAGTCATAATCAAGGATGTAAAGAAATTAGCTGACCATACAATCCAAAATATTAAAATGAAGCACAAGAGGACTCTCAAGGTATTAGTGTTTCACTCATCTCATCTCATTGGAATAATTTCACTCTAGCTCACTTAATCAACACCTTACCATAGGCTTGTAACAACTCTCACATCTCCACTGTTGCTAGCAATTAATGTAATGAATCAAGAGGACTTTAAAGGCTTGTAATGATGGATGAAGGCTAAATGGAATGAATTAATGGAAAAAAAATAGTTTATATACAAGTCACAATTAATAATTAAGTTCATAGCATCTAAATAACTTTACAAACTTTTGCCAATTCTTTTGAAAATCCATGAACAAATGCCTTCTTCATTTATTTATTTTTTTGTTTTTTTCTTTTTAATACCCTTATTTCTTTCTCTCTTTCTCTTTTTTTTTTTTTTTTTCAAACTATACTCACTTTTTTTTTTACTTTTTTTTTTTTTCAAAACACATGGCATTTCAAATTTTTATTGGCAATTCTCTTTTGATTTGTAGAATACTATGAACACTATGAGTAATGACATGCATATAACATAGGAAAGGCTCAAAGGGGAAAGCAAAGGGTACATGAATGTAGGTTTGTGTTTGGGTGAAAATGGTTTCGAATTGAATGCCTCTTTCATTTCCATCACAATAACGCAAATACCGTTTCGAAAAGAGTGGAAACAAGTTCTAGAAGGTGAAAAACCAAGTGAACATGCACACATGAAAAGACTTTAAGGCTCAAATATCCTTCCAACAAGGTTTTTCTCCAATGCTCACTCTAACAAAATCAATTGCATGGTAAACTAACCACAAAACATCTACTTAACTATTCCAAGTGCTAACTTTACAAACACAACCAATCAAAACATTGCAATCAGCTATAATCATGCTTAACTCTTAAATGCACTAATGATTTATAAACTCTCATTTTCAAAATAAGGAGTAAGCAAAAATCCAATTATGGGTTCATTTCTCTTCCCATTCACTTAAAGAGCAAAATATGGTTTTAAAAAGTTGCCAAAACACTAGATCCCATGAAAGCTCAATTATTTTTTTTTTCTAGTTTTAGGCATTTTCTCATTTAAAAACAACCATTTAATTGGGACTCAAAATGTATTCCCCTCCCCCACACTTAATCAACACATTGTCCTCAATGTGAAAAATCACTCTAAAGAGAATGATAAACAAGGTAAAATTCAAGGCACAATGGTAATTAAGTAGGGTAGTGACCAAGAGAATGCAAAGCACACATAGGGGTTCTTATTCTACTTACTCAACTACATTATTTCTACTTTTCTATCGGATTGTGTCCTCCCCACACTTATCTTCCTCATACAACAATTAAGCCCAAGTGATCATAGGAATTAGGAAGAAAATAAGTGAGGAAAGAGACAACCCGTGTTAGAGTATCTTAAGTCGCTTGAAGGAGAAGTTCTCATCGCCAATGAGAATCATGCATTTGTCTTTAAAAATATCTTTCTTCTATTGAATTTCCTTGTTGGAGGTGGCTCAGATCAATCAGAGAGGTCCAAGAATGTACGGTAGAGATTGACTCCCGATGATCTTTCCAACAATATGCCCGCAAAGAAGACAAGCAAATAGCAAGATCCCATCCAAAAATAGCAAGATGGAGAGATTTCAAGTGACGTAAATTTATTTTAGGAACTAAACTCTCCAAATAACTATCACATCCAAGGAAATCAACGACACTCCCGTCAAGAGGGAGTCAAGCAACCAGCTTGCATTGTGAAAATTCTCTTGTGCTTGCAAAATGGAAGGTATGGAATCCAACTTAGTGTTGGAGTATACTACATCATTATTGCAATCACAAGAGATGGAAAGAAAAAGATTGGAAGAAGGAAGAGAATTTTTGAAATTGTCACCACCCGAGGGCTCCAAAATTTCAAAGCAATCATTTTTCTTTTCTAAATCGGGTGGCAAATCACAAGATAAGACTTGTTGGAAAGATTCATCAATATGTAGAATTTTATCAATCAAAATTTCAGAATCTTTGTTGCCAACAAGACTACAAGGAGGTGATCCAGTGGGAATTTTATGCATTTGGTATTCTAGGCTATGATCTTTCTCACTCATATCAACAACATAATCCACAAGTAATGCGTAATCACTAAGCAAGTCGAATCACCAAATAATGCATCATTAATATCGGTGCAAATAGGACACCATGCATTATTAGCACATGCACAAATGAGAGAATCACTAATGATGCAAAATCGGGACAATCAACATGCCATTCACCTAGAACGTCATCAACAACATTGGCATCTATGCTTGATTCAACCTTTCCAAAATTGACATGCTTACTATCATCAATAGTACAAGAGGATGCATTCTGATCAATGGTAGAGTCAACCACTTCACTAAATGCTTTCTTTCGAAGCTCAACAAGTAAATGACATTTTTCATGATAACAATCTACACATATTTTATATTCCTCACAAGAGCATGAAAATGTGTCATTCACTTTATTGCAATCATCACTAGTACTATGAAGAGAAGCATTTTCTACGTTAAAGCATCACATGTAGAAAGCGGAGTACACTCATCAACAAGTACAATCGAATCTCTACTACTAAAGCCAATTGGTTGAGCAATTACATTTTCAAACAATTGAGGGATTCAACAATGATTGCATCGTCCACCTCATCATCGCTCAAATCATGAATTGCTTCATTAGTTAGAGTAGTGTGAGAGCCTACTTCTACTGTGGATAAGATCATTACCAAATGGGAAGGAAGACTCTTCAATGTGCTTTTGTACTTGCGTCACTTCTTGTGCATGTGTGACCATGAGAGAATGGTTTTCTTGAAAATTCATTTGCAACACTTGTGATTGTTGTTCAATTTCTTTTCCTAATCTCTCACTCATTTTCACTTGGTGTTCCATTCTTCTAAGAATAGATTCCATTTCTTGATGAAAATTGTCCTTATGTGACCACTCCTCATTTATAGCCCAAGCCGTTTGATTTTGAAAATCTCCAATGACTTCACAAAGGGAAGATTCTTGGTTGGGCACACATGGTTGAGAGTGAGGTCCATAAGGTGGCCCAAATGAGTATAAGGATTCATAAGATGGATGGTATGGTTCGGGAGTGGGATGAAAGGAAGGATGGTATGGTGAGTGAGAGGGTTGATGATATTGTTGAAATGGAGGTTGGTGGAGTGGTTCATGTAATGGGTGGTGGGATGGGCCATGACATTCTTGATTGCCTACAAAAGAGTGAGAATTGAAAGGTAGATTATGATTGTCATAAAACCAAGCCATGAAAGTTCAATACAATTAATTCCCAATGAATTACAAAATAAGTATCTATCTATAAACTATAAAAACTAAGAAAAGAAGTCTAAGAAAATTCAAATGCAAATGAAAAAGAAAAGAAGATTTTTTAATTTTTATTTTAAAAAAAAATGACAAAAGATGCAAGTATGCTATGAATTAACTTGGAGACATGGTGAATTCAAACAAACAAGCTCAAAATCATATCAAATTTAATACAAACACACCACAGAAGCTACCAAGTCAAGACAATGCAATAATGCAATGAATTCTATGCAAGCTACCTAAATGCAAAAACCCTAAACTATATGCAATGAAAAAAAAAATAAAAAAAAATGTAAAACTAACAAGCTTCACACGAGAAACCCCTTGTCAAAAGTAAATTTGACAATTAGATTACCTAGGGAGCCAATTACTTAGCTCCCAAGAACGGCGCCATTTGATGAAGACCTTTGTCATTAGCCTTGGGGTCCACAATCAACAATTAACCAAGGATTGCGTATAGGCAAACCTAGGATCGTTCTCTCTTCTCGAGGAGCCTTTTATTGAATCCTAAGTAATCTAAATGTCATGCAAATACAATGGAAACAAAGGGGGATTGGGTTTTGATTTTTAAAGTAATAAACCAAAATAGAAATGCAATTTAATTAAATGCTAACTATTATTTTTGGTATTTTTGTAAAATGGAATGGAATATGAAAATGGAAATATAAATGGTGGATGCATCTTGGTAATGAAGAAGTGACTATCCTTGCTCAAAAATTATGGAGTTAAAACTCATTAAGTCTTAATTAGAAAAACCTCAAGATATCACTTAAGTCCAATATTCTCAATTAGTAATAGCTCTTACGATCGTAACTAACTACTACCTTTTGAGATATTGTTTAAAACCACTTAATGTGCAATTAAGATTGGAATAATGTAAACATGAGTCTTCTTGGAATTGAGTACCAATCAGTCCCTCAAATGCACAAATCAACCACATTAATTAGACAATATCAAGCTAAGTAACATAGTCTGAATCATACACAACAATTCCTAAATCTAGGCAATCAGTATATAAATCTAGAGACTATGGAATGATAGGAAACTCCCCTATGTGTAGTCCATAGAGCTCAAGAACAATTCATCATCACCAAGAAACAAGTAATCAACCACTGCCCAACATCAGAACCAAAACCAACAGGGAAACAGAACCCATGTCTGGACGAAGGAGGTTGCTGGAATTCTTAAAGAAGACAAAGGAGGATCGACGGGGCAAACAGAGGAGGTCGTGGTACTGTGGTGATGAATGACTGAAGATGACCGACGGTGGCGTGTGGTTCCGGCGACGAAGGAGAGAGCTCCGATGTCCGCTGGAAAATTGGAGAGAGGAGGTCCGACGGTCCTCCTAACGGTGCTTTGCGATGGTGGTGGTGGTGGCTCACGGCGACCGTGGGTCGATGGTGATGAAGTCACCGACGAGAGGATGAACGTGGAGGAGGAAAGAAGAAGATGCTCTCGCCTCTCTCTCTCTCTCGCGGCGCCCTCGCCTCCTCTCGGTCCATGTCTCTTTTTTTTAAATCCGCTGAACCTAATTGGTTCCTGGTCAAAACGCAGAGTTTTGACCAGGAACCAAATTGCAAAGTGGAAAACTCATGTAGAGGGACCAATCTGCAAAGTGTGAAAGTTTTACAATTTGAGCTCCAACTTTTCTTCTTCTTTTCAAATTTGATTTAATTCCTTCAACCACCTACAATCAAAATTAATTAATCTACATCAAATATTCTCAGAAAAATCAAAGATTAAGAGTAATAACAATTTTATGACAATTTTGCCCTTTTAGTATAAATTTAATGTACTTACTCTTAATATCAATTTATCACAAGAAATACATTTTAAGCTCAACAATTATGACAAAATCCATTAAGAATCCCAATTAAATAATGAAAAATCATATAAAATATGGTCAATCAAATACCCTATTACCTTGTAATTCTTGCACTGACCTCTCTGTTTCCATGTGTTCTGCATTTTTTAGAAATTACAAGGGTGTTTTCGTCATTTCAATACTTTTTGAGCATTCTTATTCCATTTCTCCAAGTTCATAATCTATTAAATTACCATAATTAGAGATAATATACCCTCTCAATTTTAATAATTATTTCCTCACCTTTTAGGATTTTTCACAATTTCCCTAAGTATTTATGTCCCTTAGGGGCATTTTCGTCATTTGGCACTTTGGCCCTTAGATTTCTCTAATTCCAAGAGATTTTCCTTTAGAAAATAAAATAATTATAACTTAATATTTGATATCCCATATTCACCTACTTTCTATAGGTTTAATTTTTACCAAATTATGATACAGATTTTTGGGGTATTACATTTCTTCCCCCCTTAAACAAAATTTCGTCCTCGGAATTTGTATTCAACCACCTAAACTTTGTACTATCTACCTCGGACTCTTACTTCTTCTCAGGTTTGCCT
The DNA here is from genome assembly GCA_025563575.1 of Acacia pycnantha. Classification (NCBI taxonomy): domain Eukaryota; kingdom Viridiplantae; phylum Streptophyta; class Magnoliopsida; order Fabales; family Fabaceae; genus Acacia; species Acacia pycnantha. The sequence goes on from JAMWYP010000230.1 coordinate 493,033, forward strand.
AGAAAGATCTTGTCATGTCGTACTTTGATATATAGTGTCTCCCGTGGTTCCCATACACCGCGGTCAACACCACAAATACCAAAATGTCTCCATGGCGCCCATACACCATGGGAACACAAGATATCATACATGTCATCATGGCACCCATACACCATGGCAACACAAAATACCTCCTACTAAATGACACGATCGCGGTCGGATTTTAATAACTAAGAGATATGAGAAGCGTTATGCAAGTCTAATCAGGTTCGGGAATAAGGCTATCTAATAGAGACCTGTTTGTTGTCAACATATACTTCGAATGATCTCATGTGATGCGAACTACATGTTCGTCTTTGAGGTGTTCTTTTGACACCAACATCTGGGGATGTACGATCATCTCATTCACCAAAAGATTCTCACGATCCCTTGTGACTTGTACAAACTATCAAGAGACGTGATCAATCATATCCCAACTATGAAAATCTCTGCTCCGATAATTCTATCGAGCAATATAAGTGATTTACACTTCTGCCCTTTCAAGGCGTCAATTTGTGCCATCTTGACTGTAAGAAACTTGGAAGTTCGGCTTCATCAGGCGTATTTACAGTTTCGCGGGGAATTTCCTTCGTCAAAGTTGAGCTTTCATACTCAAGCAGCTTCCGTTCCCTCGATTCGTAATGTGAAATACAGGTACAATCTTCTGCAGAGAGTACCTTCTTGATAGTTTTCTCTATCCGATAGCTACTTATTTTCTATACCGTAGCTTTATAGTAATTGTATCTAGCGAGAGTTTACTTGAATCTGCGGTACTATCCCGCCAGACTCAAAACTACACATTACGTTTACTATCTTTGGTTATTCTTATTCCAGAATTGCTCCTAGATTAGTTAACGATATCGTTACGTCATGTAATATGGCCCAGAAAGTTTATTTCTGATAGCCAACACTTACTATTTCCTAACAGATGAGGACGTTGTCAATCAATGCCTCCATTAACCTGCCTATGTATTCGAGAGAAAAACTCTATTTAAGCACTCTAAGAGCATTATAGGTGCATTTGTTAATGTACAAAGTGTCACAAGAAATTTTCAAGCGCCCGATTCAAGTCCTGAAGACTATCTTCAAAACATTGCTAGTTTTGGTTTGCAGCTGGTAGGGGTGGAAACAGGCCAGGCCAGGCCAGGCCTCGCCCTTAACAGGCCAGGCCTGTTAAGGAAGAAAGTGGCCTGAGCCTGGCCTATGGCCTGTAACAGGCCTATTTTTGGGCCTGAGCCTGGCCTGTGGCCTGTTAAGGCCTGTTTTAAAAAAAAAAATCTTGTGCTCAGGCTAACAGGCCACAGGCCGAAAACAAGTTGAAAACAGGCCAACTGTTAACAGGAAGAAAACAGGCCCACTGTTAACAGGCCGAAAACAGGCCTTACATAAATTATTCCTAATAATCTAAAATACATCATAAAAAATGAAATCAAATACAACAACATAACATTAGCATGGATAAAGTTCATAACATGCATGAATGAAAGGTTACCATTTACCAATGTTAGAGGGATGTTTTATTTTAGAAATAAACCTTAAGACACAATTGTTCATACAACACATGAATACCAACAGTATTGAATTACACCTAAAAGGGACTTACCCTGAATTTAATTTAATTGTGAACATGGATATTCAAAAGCTATTGATTTCTACTAAATCAATACTCAAACACAAAACACATGCCCGGAGACATTAGAGCAAAGCCATCGTCTTCTCCAACATTACGGCCATATGCACCAAATTTTTTCGTAATAACACCCCGCCATTTTATTATCATGAATACAAATCAATGAATCAAGATAAACATGATATCTTCATGTGGCTGTTTATTGTTATGATTCTTTAATTTACAATTAGTGAAATATAAAAATATTTGGCTAAGATATGACATTTAATTGCGAACTTGTCAAAAACCAAAGATATAAAAACATTGGAATTGTAAATAAAGAACAAAGACAACAATGCCAAAAAAGTGGCCAACAAGTGCACAATGATATTTCGAAATTGTGAAACTTTGAAGCAACATAGTTATAAAAGATCCCGTAAATAGATGAGCAAACAAACAAAATGAGTTGAAACAAGAAGGAGAACATAAACACTTGCCAAATGTGTAGCTACCTTTTAGGTTTTACCCATAGCGTAAGAATGAAGCTAAACCATTCAAATGAGAATACTCCAATATAAAAGGAATCACCTAATATCTTTGTTATAAAAGATTGAAGTTAACACTTATATATCTGATACAAATACAACTTACTTGATCCTTGCTCTGCTTCTCTTCCATGTCGTGGATAAGTCTAAAGCTTCCTCCTACACGAAAAGTATGGAAGAGTTTCACTTGCAAAATTAGAAAACTTCACAAGATTAACAAGTCCAAAGCCATAAAAAAAAACCCAGAAAACATATGAAGAGAAGTAGTACTACCCTTACTTCATCTACCAAAAGGCCCTACAAGTTGCCTCCATCTAGACGTTTCAGCCAGAAAAAATTAGCAGGATTCAAAAGTGTTTTCTATGGCTTTCACAAGAAACCTGCTCCAGTTTACCCCTTTCTTTCGCTACTATAATTCTCAGTTAGCAAAATGAAAACTTCATAAATCAAAGAACACTTAAATTTGGGATGGAAAGATTAAAAAAAGAGATAGTACCTTTTGGGATCGTTATCCCCGAAGAACAAAAAAAGAAGGAGAAACAGAGGCACGAGCAGCGACCACTCCCAAGGTCACTCAACAGATCAACCAAAAAAACAAACACATACCCTCCACCATGTAATTTAATTTTAGGAAAGCAAAATCAGAAGCAAGACAAATTAGGGCAGTTGAAGAAACTGAACGAGGCAAACACATACCGCGAGATTGACTGAGTGGCCGAGATGTGCGACGGCCGACGGTGAGATCGACGACTTGACGAGGCCTGAGAGGTGCGACGGCCGACGGTGAGATCGAGAGAGTGACCAGCGCCAACGGAAATGCAAAATGATTAGGGTTGGGGACTGTTTTTGATTTGGGGTGGATCTGATGACGAGTGAGGACTGGGGGTGACTGGACATAAACATAATGAATATTCTGTAAAAAAAAAATTACCATTTTGCCCTTCCCTTAACAGGCCGGCCTGACAGGCTTTACAGGCCTATTGTAAGGCCTAGGCCTGGCCTGTTTAGATAAACAGGCTTTAAAAAAGGCCTAGGCTCGGCTCGTTAGCCTGACAGCCAGCCTGCTCCCAGCCGGAAACAAGCTGTGCCACAGGCCCCTGGCCTGTTTCCACCCCTAGCAGCTGGGGATGCTTTGATCATCAATTGATCTTTGAACATACGATTTAGATGTTGGATTGTCAAAGAAAGTGGTACTTGTTTCTGACAATTGCTTCGTCATACTGACGATGGCGGATACAAGATTACAAACTCTTGTTTCCTTTTAAGAATATAATCAGAAGTTTCTGTAGTGGTACGTTAGATTGCGATAAGCCTTCCTTTCCGGTTGTCCTCCCAGTTGCTTCCTCAGCTTTTCATATTCCGTTCAACGACATTTGGTACGACTATTTTGATATTGATCTTATGCTAGGCATTAGTCAATAGTAAATTTATGAACTTCTCCTCCAGGAGATAAGTTTATCAGGGAATTAATTTTGTCTAAGTTGGTTTTGAATAAAGATTCGATTTCTGCATCAGTTCTAACTCCGCTTGTGAGAGTTATACTCCCATTGTCATCGTTCTTCTTCACCGTTAGTTTAACACTATGAAGGATGTCGTTGACGCTATGAAGTAGTAGAAAGACTTATATTATACCCGCAACTTGGTTCAAGACATGCTTTACAAGCTAAAAGCTTACACCCAATGGTGTAGCTACTATCATAAGGAAAAGATACGTATGCATCCCAAAAGGATCCGTACAAGCAACAAAAGAAGTGATCGATTTAGCACTCGGATCCGATTGTATTTGAAATAGGTTTACTAAGCGATAGTATCCGGAACCATCTCTGAGGATTCTCCGGCTTCTTCTTCGAGCAATGCTAACATCTGATCCATGCCCTATGGCTCGAACTCTGCAATTGCCTGGGGACAGTCCTTGCCAATATGCCCTGGTTCACGGCATTTAGAGCAAATTGGTCACACAGTACAGGCAATACCGGGATGGTATTTCCCTCATTTCCAGCATGGATGGAGCTTCTGCTTCATCTGTCCAGTCTGGACTGAATTCTGGCTTAGGTTTTGTGGCCCTTTTCCTGCAGCGTTCATAAGACAATGCCTACTGATGTGCCCAGGCTGCTGACACTTGAAGCATATCAGCTTCCCATCACAGTCAGTACTTTGACGATGATATCTCCCACATTGTGGGCATGGTCGGGGTCTCGTCACCCCAGGGTTGAACTGCTATTTATTGCATTTAGTATCTTGGTGGTGCTTTCCGTGATCGGAACAGTTCTTGATGATGTGCCCTGATTCCAGACATTTGTAGCAAATTCGTTTCCCAAGGCAGCTAATGCCAGGATGGTACCTCCCGCAATTCGGACACTGTTGGAGTTGTTTAGTCTGAGCTACCTTCTTGCCTTTCCCTTGATTTCTGAGCCAAGGCGCCTTCCTTTTCAGTGTGGAGCTTTCGTGGCTAAGTCCGTCATGACTTGTTTTGCTACCATTGACATTCCTTGAACTACGTAGCTCTTCTAAATTTTGCTCCATCAGACGGTAGGATTCCAGTTGTCTCTCAATCTGCCTTTCTTGTCTTTCAGCCAGCAGGTTATCAATAAAAATCTTCTGCTCTTTCAGCTTTTCTGCCATCTCCTGCAACTCCTTTTGTACTGGGACTGGTATCATTCGTGTTTGTCTATCTGCATCTGCATATAGATCTTGGCCTTGAGCTTCCAGAAATTCAGCTCCTTGCAGATTTTCCATCCTATCTTTCTATGAAAGTTTTGAAGGAAAAATTTAATCTTCTGAACAACATACATTACACAAAGTGTAAAAAAAAACATCATATCATATGACTGGTTGTGTCACCATGTATTATAACTACCCGCTTCACATATTGTCTAAATTTTGTCGTTGAAGATGATTTAGAAAGGAATAGAAATTGGTTGTACTTTCTTCGTCAAAGAGTTTTTGCTCGGCTGTTCTGTTTCGAAGTGGTTTCGAAGAAAAGAGAAATTCCGCCTCCAATCTGTTAAATTCTAAAGTGAAGGAATTTGTTTACTCAGGGTTCAAGACATGGCTTTCCCAACTGGGGATTCCATGGAGTTCTGCTTTTCTACAATTCCCCCTGTCGCCCATGATGTTTCGTCGTGCCGTCCATACATATTATCCTCACAGTTTTGGATTTTTCGGTCCAACTATGTGTCAAACGGAGGTTGTTGCTCCTCTTGCTGAGTGTACCAAACGAGAAACTATGGGTGAATGAATGATAGGTAAATAAGAGACCTCCCCCAGATCATGCAGGTGTATGTCTCAGAAGACGAAACGATCTTCTATAAATGTGAGGAGAGAACATGAAACTAAGTGGAAAATAGGGTACAAGGTGTTTAGGGATGATGATTCTGTCCTTCTATTCGTCTCAACCATGAAAGAATGCAACTGCTCTGCACCTATTACCGTTACGAACGTTACGAACATTCCCTCAAAAAGTGGTTTTGAGAAAAATGATGAGGAGTGGATCTAACCCAGTCTCTAGAAGTGTACCGATCCTGCGATAGAAGACTTTAACATGGGTCAAATACAGCATGTAATTACCTTTTTTGGTCCCGGAGATTCATCCGGCGTGACCCAGCTTTACATATAAGCTTTGTACTAGGATAGAATTACCGTCTAGTTTAAACTGACGATTATCAGAATTATCAGAGTCCGGAGTTATCAGAGACATCCGAACTATTAGAGACACCAATTTATCAAAGATATCAGAGTTGTCAGAGTTTTCAGAGTTATCAGAGATGTCGGGGTGGGGTCATCAGGGTTATCTACGGTATCAGGGGTATCCGAGATATCTGGGTTTTCAGTAGTATCAATGGTATCAGAGATATCCGGGTTTTTGGTGGTATCAGTGGTATCAGAGATATATGATATCGGCATCAGTCCAGGCGGTAGATATACCGATTCTAGGTTAAATCTTAACCCTATCTTACGGATATATGCGTGGTACGCTTTCTAAATATTTTATGCAGAGGACCTCGTTTCTATCCATCTTTAGAACATAACGCTAGAGTTATATCAGTACTCATTTTCAAAATATGCTCAAAGGCTTAGAACCTAACTCCGTTATCCGAATAGAATGGCCAGGTAAGTGTCTACCATGGGGGCCTCACCGGGTTAGCGGCGACTTATGGCACACCCACGTAGACTAGCCTTGCCTTCGGCACCAAATTGTCCTTGGTAACATAGTTAAATTCATGCCAGGAAAGCTGCTCTGATACCAAAAGTGTAACATCCCAATTTCAGAGCCAATTTTTTTTTTTTTTAAATCAGAGTAGAGCATCGGAACAAAACATTGAGTAACTGATTATAACAATAACAGTGGCGTAATCGCCTGTTCATAAAGATTAATACATTATCTGTTTACGACTTTAAATCTTCTCGGCCGATCATTACTCAGTCTTCACGTGGTCTTCATCTTCATGTATGTTGTCCGCTCTGCCTACTCTTATCCTCCATCCTTGGTCTCTCTCTCCAGACCTTGATGTGATGCTATAGTAAGAGCTGAGATCCAATGCCCATTGGATCTCAGGTAACGGTTAACCTCATGCTTATATAACAATATATGTTCAACAGATATTTCTAGAAAATACAGCAATGATCCTTGATCATTAAATAACAACTTAAATGGCAGCACATCAAATGCTAGACAGAGAAACAGAGCAACATTAGGAATTAAAGAGTGCAGCAGACGAAAACATTCTTTCGAGGAATACTTATTACAACTTTTACTCTGATTATCTCTCTGCACAAGATCGTCACCGCCAAGAGCATTTAATGAAGCAACGTTCAAATATTCGCAGCCGTCCTGCTTCTGTGTCTAACGGAAACACAAAGAGTCTCAACGGCTATTTCTTGAAGCTTCACAACAACATTAATGACATACACTATAAAAGCTCACCAAATTCAATTCTGCCAACTACCGAAAAACTCTACGCATTCAATTCGAGCTTATTGCAATTACTGTTTCATTAATAGCGTCGAATATCTAGCACTTCAGTGATTATCACTTATCTACTCAGTGAGGAGTTTTTCTTAAACACTTATTTAGATTACTGTGTTGTAAAATCTTAAGGTTGTGGAACCTTAGTGTGGGTGCACAATTACAACTTTTAAGGAGGAGTGAGTCCTAGTGAGAGGATCATCCGAGTACAAAGTGTGTAATTGTATTGTGATTAAGAGTTAGTGAAATCCCAAGGTGTGCTTGGGGACTGGACGTAGGTCGTTGAATTAGACCGAACCAGTATAAATTCTCTGTGTTCATTTTTCCTTTCTTTTAGTCTCTGCTTAATTCTGTTTTTGGGTTCGTGTATTTGTTTTAAAAAGAAAAATTTTAAAATCACCTATTCACCCCCTATAGGTGATATTCCATCTTCAAACTTGTGAAGTGGTGTAATTTTTTATATAAGATTCTTTTGTTCTTGTCTCATCATTTAATGTATTTTTTCTAATTTTACCCCTCATTACTTATATGCATCTCTCATCTATTTTTTCCATTCTTTCTCTTTCATTTCTTTTTCTACTTATTCTCTCTCCCATTCACCCTCTCCAAAAACAGGGATTTTTTTTTTTAATATTTATTGTCTTTAATCAATTTTGACTAACTTTTTGAATCAAGTAATTTAGTTATTTTCGTCTTATAGTTTGAACCAAATGTAGTACAATTTACCTATTACCAAGGTTGTCAAACTCACGAGTCTAAGCAAACTCGTGACAGTGACATAAACTCGTATCGTAAACTCAAATCGGTAAACTCGTAAGAGTTTACTTTAATCATTAAATATGTATTAACAGTGTATAATTAAATAATTAAAATATAAAAATGACAATAATTTGATTTAAATATATTTCAAAACCAAATAATTGAAATTAAATATATCAACATTCATAATTTATTATATCTAATAAAGAAATTTCTATAAAATTCATATATAAAACCGTTGAGAATGACAAAATTAAAAAAAATTAACACAATTTTGTATGCTACAAACGTAAAAACGGTAAATTCGGTGTGTAAACTGGTGAGTTTATCTAAGTTTACAGCTAACATGATTTTACTAGAGACTTAACTCGATTTAGTAAGGTAGGAACGTAAAAACGGTAAACTCGGAGAGTCAACTCGCGAGTTTGACAACAATACCTATTACTCTCTTTTTATTGAATATGACTTTCATATATGAATATTTAATATGTATCACATATTTCTCTCTCTCCTGCATGGGGTAAAATGTGGGAAACAATCATTAATTATCATGTTAGCTTCTTATATTTCGGACCAATTTTTTTTCCCCTCAAGATCTTATATTATGGGTCAGAGCGAGTTTTAGGTGAGAATGATTGAGTTTGAAAGAAAATCAAAATTAATAAGGAAGAATATCGGAAAGCCAAAAAATAGATATCTTATTCACTATCTAGGGTACAAAATATATAACTTAGGCCTTCGGTTTATGTAATACCCTAAAATCTGACTTAGGGTAAAAATCATAAAATGAGTAAATAATACCTATTAAAAATAGGTGAATATGAGGTCTCGAGCACCTTGTATTGAGTTTACCTTGTTGTCAGGGTAATTTCTCTTGAAATTAGATAAATTGCAATTAGGTCCCTAAAATGTTGAAAATTGCATATAGGTCCCTAAAATACATTATGGGTTATAAATACCCTGTGAAAGCTATAAAGGAGGCAAGTAAAAATCTATTTGAAATAGGGAAGGATATTGTCCCTAATTTAGGCAATTTATTAAGTTACAAACTTGGAGAAATTGTAAAAGAATACTCAAAAAGTAAGGAAATGACCGAAATACCCCGTAAATGCTAAGATAATGCCGAGACATGAAAGCAAAGATGTTAGTACAAAAGTTATGAGGTAATGAGGCATCCTAAGTAAGAAAATTATCAACTATTGATAAGAAATTAATTAGGAAATTATTGGCTAATTACTTAAGCTTGAGCAAAGGAAATTATGAAATAATTATGTAAAGCTCAAAAATTAGTGGTTTTTGTTTTAAAATTAGTAAAAACATGTTTACTAATTAATTGGAAATTTTGGAGAAAAATAGTTGAGTTTAGATATTTTTAAGCCTAAATACAAATTTGGACCAATAGGAAAATTATGTAAGAAATTATATAAAATATAAAAACGAAAATTAAAGAAAAGGATCAGATTGTTGGCTGGACGAAATCTTAGAAATGGAAGAAGATAATAATTTTAATCAATGTAATATGCAAGTTGTAATATTTTAATATTATAATTAATTAAAGTAAAAATAGTGAATAGTAATCTAAAAATTAGGAAACGGATCCTATCTAGAGATCTAGGAATAGGATTTCCAAAGTCAAGGTAAAATATTGATCAGTGGGATTTTATCTTCCGTTAGACTCTTCTGGAAGTTAATTCTGAAGCCGATTGTGCATTTTCCTAATAAAAACAAAATAGGGAAAAATGTAGATAGACATAATTTTGGATATGAAGAAAATAAATTCTAACTCAACATCTAGGAATGAGTTTGAATTTATCTGGACATATTTGGAATCAGTGAATTTTTCTGAAGAAGTTGATGATTTCAGAAATGCGTTCTGAAACCGGACGCGTTCGGACACTTTTTCGAGAAAACTGCAACTGGACTGTTGGAACCCTGTAAGAGACCAAAATCTAAGTTAAATTAGATATTATTGATGAGGAAGAGAATATCTTCAAAGTTGTAAATCCAGAAGTTTGAGATTTCTCCGAAATTACGCGAATCGGGTACCGATCGGGGAAATCTGCCAGACCGGGCATAAAGTGAGCTTGAGTCATCATTTTTTTTGGACCAACCAAGGGCTGCCACATCACCCTTGAATTTCTTCCAGCATTCTCCATGGACAAGGAATAAACACCATTTCAAGTTTGAATTTCCATGGTTGTAGACAACTTGGAGAATTACATTTGTGTCCTTAGGATTTTCTATAAATAGGCCATGAGACCTCTTGAAATTTTCACACCAATTCCTCCTTCATTTGGCCGAATCTAGAGAGGGAAAGAAGAGAGAGAAGCTCTGGGCAAAAATTGTGCAGAAGTCTTCAACGGGTAAGTCTTTCGGTCTTTAGCTTTTTAGTTCGGTAGTTAATAGAATTGTTAGATAGATTTAGAAAGTAGGGAATGAGATTCCTACTATTGTTTTTAGGCGTCATTGCATTGAAAGATGCCTGACGAGGTAAAAACTTGGTAGGGATCGAGTGCCTGAAAAGTTGAAGATTTAAGTAGCGAAGTGCTGGCGAAATTCCGCCAATTAGGGGTAGATGGGCAAAATGGTAATTTTTACCTAAAATGCCAGTTATTATGTCAAATCACTAATGGAAGTGATATTACTATGATAGGATATCAGAAACTATGATTTGCTGCCGTTACGCTGCCGAAGTGCCGCTGTTTGACGTTTTCACGTTTTTCCGTAAAAAGTACGTTTTCAGCCCAGAAGTACTTAACACCGTCAACGAAGGTACGTCCGCGTACTGTAACACTAATCTGATGTTTATGGTATGCATGTATGTGCTAGGTGTATTGTATGTGATAGATGATGACTTTATGTCTGTTGTGTGTTTAATTACTGTTGGGGTATGTACGTTCGCGTACTGTAACACTAACTCTGATGTTTATGGTATGCATATATGTGGTATGTGTGTGTAGAGGTGTTATACTATTTGAGTGCATATAGTGGTTAGAGAATCTGTCTGTATGCTGGGTGCAATCTGTCTGTATGCTGGGTGCAATCTGTCTGCATGCTGGGGCAATACATATGCATGGGTTGTGATTGTGTTAGAGCGATGTTAGTATTGTTGATGTCTGTTGTCTGTATACATAAACATGAGGTTAACCATTACCCGAGATCCGGTGCGGATCTCGCTCTCAATATAGCGTCGTGGTCGGGAGGACCGAGAGCTGCAGAAGAGACAAGCAGCTGTGTAGGAACTCGACAGAGACGGCTTGAAGACCCGATCAAGATTCCTTCTGTTGTGATGTACTTTTGAAACACTCGGATATTAATCCGCTGTTGTAAATAGCCAGCCAGACTTATGGCACTTTATATATACATATCAGTTACTCAATTGCTCCGTTGCTCTACTCTGATCATTTTGAAATGATGTTTGATGATATTTTGAAAAAAAAAAAATTATACTGCTTTTAAAAGTTTGGATGTTACAGTTTATAAGCACAACTTTCCAATCACAATTAAACGGATTATATGATTCTAGGAGAAAATAGAGGGATAATAGGAAATAACAGGGATATGAAAATCTATATAAATATTATATTTATAACACAAAACAACCTTTTATTTTGAACAGTTTCAAAGTAAGAAACACATGTTAAAAATGAGTTTTCGAAGATATGTTCTGAAAGGGAAAAATGTTATAATTTGTACTAAAAACAAAGTCGAAAAATGTCTTCTTCTTCTTCTTTTCTTTTTTAAAAATGTTTTGTTACCTTTTATTCTACAAAACTAGAAAATAGGCAGAGAACATTAAATATATTTTCATTAATAATATTCATGCTCATAAAGTAAATTATTATTTTCACCATTCACCATTTTAGATATATTTTTCAAAATAATAATTTAATAAGATTTTTTTGTTTATAAAACTTGTTCAAAAAAATTATTCTAAAACTGATGTCGTAACCCAGATTAAACCGTTCACAATTAAATTAATGTTTAAATAAGGAAAAAAATAATCCACAAATCTACATATAAAAAATCATATATGATTTAACAAAGGGAAAATGGCAAAAAAATACCACTTGAACTTCAAAATCATATTGACTGTAACATCCCGAATTCTGGGTCTTGAGAATTAAGAATAAGCCTAAAGTAGGCGGACGACTAACCCCTGTTCAGGAAGAGTCCAAAGAATGTCGAGAGTTAGGAAGCCTCTCTGGGATTAATTAACTCGGCTATACAAGTCAGTGGACATAGTATGTATAAGCCGTGGAATTAAAGTAAACAATGAAAAAATGGCACAGAAGATCTATACGGTGAAAATACGGTTGGAAAAGATGTCACCCAACTATGTCCTAAGGTATAAGAGAATTGGTTGAGCAAAAATATGCCGATATAAGTAGGTATACGACATTTTCAGGGCAGTCAAGTATGCCCTGCGTTTTTGAGAAAAATATCGGTATGTGGTATTGTTTGTCGTGTGTTGGAATGCATGTCGCAATCCCGAGTAAAACCCGAGCAGAATTCCGGCCAAACATTGATAAAGTAACTATAATAAAGTAAGGTCATAATGACTAATGATGACATACTTTTGTGTTGGTCTAATAAAATCATTACATGTGTCTCGTCATCATGATAAGGGGAAAAACTACTTTTGTGTTGGACCAGTAAAAGCATGACGCATGTCCCTTCATAATTACAGGTGCAAAAGTCAAAAAGTTTGTGGAAGAAGCTATATGAAAGGAGATATTTCAAGGGCATTTTGGTCATTTGATTTGGGGGATTTTTAAGTGCCCTCTTGACATATTTTAAGATATTTTGCACTCCTGTTTGCATGAGTATTTTGACCAAGAGCTCAAGGACCAAAGAAGTTAAAGTGATAGTGCAGAAGGGCACAAAAACACTTATGCAGTGTTAATCAGTAGGTAAAAATGCCATTTAGCTATGCCCTAAGGTATGTGACAATTAAATAAGCAAAAATGTGTTAAAATAAATATGCACATGACATTTCCTGGACGGATAAGGGTTCCCTGCGTTTTTGAAGGAAAAAAAAAGAGGAGGAAAGAAAAGTTACTTGGAGAAGAAGAAAAATATCAAATCAAGTCATCATGAAGAGAGATAAAAGATTAAAAAAATAGGATTAACTTATATCACATATTTGAATCTGATATAACAATGATTTGACATGTAATTATGAGGCTCACATGGTGAAAATTTCGCCCCATATGATCAGCCGAAGGGGTCTGCAGATTCTTGGAGAAAAAGAAACCAAAAAGTACAAGTTATTAACCACTGGACAAAAGCCTACACCCAGTAAATTCAAAAACCATAATTATGGGCAGCCAAGAAGCTGATTTTGTGGACATAAATGGCGCCACATATGCTGCCAAGAGCCCTCTAGAATTACTTGGGAAATAAGCCAAAGAAACAAGTGAAAACCTAGTACATCCTTTGAATCACTGGACAATAGCAAGCTTTGGACAATAACCCTAACCAAGGGATATATTTAAGGACTCATCTTGCCCATTTCTTTGCTGCCCTAGGTGTGTTCGAGGAGTGAAGAGAGAGTGTCCAGCTAGGTCTTGGTCCAAGGAGAAGAAGGAAGCACCTGAGTTTGAAGGTTCGAGGTAAGTACTCAACTGATGACTTAGTGATTCTTGTTTTGAGTTTCTGCCCAATGATGATGAACATGAGGTTACATTGGGATTTTGATATTTTTGAGGTTTCCATTAAGTCCAAAATGTGATTTTGAGTAGGGATAAGTTAAGGTTTCCATTTCCAACCTCAAAAAACCCTAAGTCTTAAAACAACACAAATTTGCCAACTCTTATGTTTTCTAGGCGGCAAGGATAAATTGGATGATTTCACACCTGGGGCTTCATTTTGGTATAAGATTTCGTGTCTTTTCGGTTTTCCTACTGGGGGATATTTATTTTTAAAAATATCCCAAAAACCTAGACTTTATCTCGGACCAGCGGCTAGGGTTTGGGAATAAGGGAAGGATACGAACCCAATTGACTTTGGAAACTATTTTTACTGTAAACTAGACATAATAAGGGTTCTGTGGCCACTAGAATCACATCAATCAAATTTTTCTTGAATTAGTTATAAATTTTTGAAGATGGTACAACATTTCTGGAAAGTTTGGGAAAAGGTGCGAATTTTATTATTTTGAGAAAGAAATTATATAAGTGTTTAAATGAGGTGTGCTTATTGTAACTAGGGTTGAAACATGTGCGAGACGTTTCTTAAGCATTGAGAAAAGGTTTACTGATTTGAAAGAAGCACTAGGTAGTAACTGTTAACTCAAGTATTCAATGTTGTTGTTGAATGTTTGTTTTTCCATGATTGAGGATGCAGGGCTGTAAGGCCTAGTGGATTGTGTGTACTTAGGTCGCTACTGAGCCTGAGATGCATTCAGAGTAGTTGGGGTTAAAGTCCCTAGCTACTGTGTTGATCCTAGCGCTGAGGATACCAGGGTTTGCCTTTTTAGGCGACTCAACGGTGTGTGGGCATCCGAGGCCTATCTTGTGAGGTGGCTCAATAGTATGCGGGCATCTAGGGCTTACCTTGGTAAGGCAGCTCAACAATATGTCGTGGTGAGTGTGATATGTTTCTGAATGCATTTGTGGTATGTGTGCCATTATGATTCGTTTTCCTGATTATGGTTTACTTGCATGCACAGTATACATATTATACTTGAGTTTAACAGTTACTTTGGGGTTCAATTTTGAACTCTAGAACATTTTGGAGGTACAGGTAGAAGGCAGTAGCTATTGTGGGGCTTGAAGACGGTAGGGCATGATGCGAGAATTGAAAAAATAAGGGATGCCCTATATTATTTTATACTTTATAGTTTTTGAAATAACTGTATAATTTACTTCTGTTTAATACTTATTTTTGGATAACTGTACCCTTAACCCTTTGGGGACTTGTTTCTGTTGGTTACAATATGTTTACCAATACATAGTATTCGTCGATACCGGTACCATGCTCTGTTGCGTCAACTCCTGGTATATGTTAAAAATGAATAAGTAACTGAGAAAAGATAAATTAATAAAAGGAATCCCTTTAACACGCCACCCGAAAGGGTGAGGCCGGTAGGGGTGTAACATGTAAGTTCTGGCTATCACCCAAGAGGGGGGTGAATTGGGTATCCGATAAAACTTTGATACTTTGAAGATCTTTTCACTACTTAGTTTGTATGACAGTAAAGATTTATAAAACAATAAACAGACATACAAATATATGCTGGAAACATAAGAGATAAGGGAAGAGAATATGCAAACATAGATTTATACTGGTTTGGCCAATCCTTGACCTACGTCCAGTCCCCAAGCTCCACTTGAGATTTTTCAATCCACTATCCTCTTGTTTGAACCGGGCACAAGAGAAGCCTTTACAAACCCACAAGTTTACTCTGGCATTTGTGAGGCCGAATCTCTCACTGAGATACTCCTTTCAATCAGTTACATTCTGTACTCGAAGTTACACTCTGTACTCGAAGTTATCCTCTCACTAGGATACACTCCCCCTTACAAGCTGATAACCCAATCTCCAAGTCCCACGACTTGAGATTCTCACAATGATTTAATAATCAGAAATGTTCTCTCTAACAGAGAAGATGAATAAATACTGAAGTACAATTGATCATCGCACTCTACTGTAAACTATATAGACATTGAGAAACAGAGAGTAGGTGTATGTGTATAACCGAGTGTTAGAGTGTTGGCATTTTGAAGATACAAGCTCGTGTCTCTACTTATAGACAGCTGAAATTAATCTGTTGAATCATTGGTCCGTTGTAGAATATTACCATTGTAAATTTTAGTCTATTGGAGAAATAGCCGTTGGAGCTTCTGACGTCATCATCTGCTTTTTGATAATCTGATGTTAATCCTTTGTTTGATCATCTGAAACTTGATAACAAATATGATTAATAGCATTGAGAAGTATAGCAAGTAGAAATCAATTGATAACAATCATTTCTGATTTCTTGGAGGCGTCGTAGAACGAAACATGCACAGGTCCGAGTTACTCTGACATATCTTGATATATCTCGGCCCTGCAGAATCCCGAGTTAACCAAAAAACACTTTAGAAAATATTTGGTCAAGCTTGAACTCAGTTTAACCAAAAACTAGATCTCGATCAAGTAACTTGATCCCTGATATTATCCTGACTCCTTGATGATCCGAGTTGGAGGGAAACCGGTCGCACATCCAGAAACCCGAACCTACCTCAGATGCCAAAGAGCTCATCAATCTCGGAACTCTTCCATGATCCCTGTCAGGCTTTGCCGGGATCCTTAGCCGGGTTGGCTTCGCCTGCATTCTCAGTAGTGTTGACTTTGCCGGGATCCTTAGACGTGTTTGGCCTTGCTGGGATATTTAATTTGCTGACTTTCTATCTCGGCAAGTATGTACAGGATCATTCTGGACACCGTATTTGAAGCACATTCCGAGTTCTTGTCGTCGTGCCATCACGAATGGCCGGTGTAGTTTATTGTGCCGACGTGATATTTCAGATAGCCAGTGAAATATTTTTGACCAGCGTGCTATCTCGGCATTTGATTTGTCGACATTCTATCTTGGAGTCTCAGCATAGGATCTTAGAATCTCGGCATAGGATACCTGATCTAATTCGCTTACCGACATGTCATCTCGGCATAGGATAGTCCGTATATTTTTCTTTCTGAGCGAATTTGGCATTTCAGATATTCAGTGTAATTTGCTTATGCTCTCTGCCTTGATATAGCTCCAAATAGGCAAACCACCCATGCACATAAAGATCATCAAGTCTTCTTTCCAATGCAAAGAGAATCAGCTCCAAACTCATTGTATTCTATCCCTTAGCATAAGATTTTTCTTGACCAGCGTTTTTTGCATCATTTAGAACTGACCGTCCACTTTCGAGGGTCATAAATATCTGGTCGGAACTCCGAAGTTAGCAAGTTATATATCCCTGGAACTCTCTTGATGTCTACTTTCATATGCCACTTATTTCAGCTCAATTGGATTTGTCGTTTGTGAGATAAACCCGAATTACCAAAGCTTGGTCTGCTGAGGAACGTTGATTTCACTGTCAACTTCAATAATTCATAGCTCTCTCATATGACTTCCTTTGGACTTGAATTTTATATCAAAATAACGCATCAGAAGTCTAGTTTCCAAAAAAATTTATTTCACCTCAATCCAATCTCTGGTTTTGGAGATATCATCAAATTACCAGAGGTCGCCAGCTGAAACGCGAAACAGAGTACAACAGAGGTGCTGAAAAGGCACGATTGGCTCGAGTCAAATGATTCTGGCTCGAGTTTTGAGGCAAACTCGAGGTTAAAATTACTGGCTCGAGTCTGGGCTTCCTTTGGCTCGAGTTTTGACTTCCTGGACCTTGATTTTGCTTGTTTTAACTCCGATTTGTGCCATTCCAACTTCCATATCATCGTGGAGGCTTCTAGAGTCAATATAAGAACTTGTATGATGATTTTCTTATTCCATTGACCAAGTTCTTCCATCTTCCAACTCTCATCTTGATCATTCTTCATCATTTGAACTTCACATCTTCTTTGATTCAATTCCTTTCTTCTTGAGATCCCATCTTGATCATTCTAACTCTTTCCTTCTTCTCTTCTCCTGATCATTCTAGATAATTTAACTTCATATCTACATTTAAATATAAGAATCAGTCCAAGTAGAAGATAAATGAAGTATAGAATTTTTCTCCTGTTAATAGATAAGCATATTTGTCATCATCAAAACTAAGCATAACTAACATTTATGCATGTAAGTTTAATCAAATAGTATAGAAAAATTGATCCATTAAACTGATCTAGCTCCAGTTAAATTGTATGCACTCGAGTCAGTCAAAGTTCAAGCATATTTCGACTTAGTTTTAAAAGAACTTGACTCGAGTTATGAACTAAGAACTCGAGTCAATTTGACAGCAACTTGAAGACAGTTTATGATTCAACTTTAATCAAGATAACAATGTTTTTAGTTGAATCATTAACTATATTTTTGAAACATATTTAAAATCAATGCTCACTATAAATATGATGGAAGTCAACATGCTAAAGAATATATCAGATATGCCTCAAATTTGTCCAATTGAATTTTCCCTATCCTTCACATTTTGATCTTTGGAAATCAATGTGCTGCTTGAACTCTTTTGTTTCATTCTCTAACTAGTTGGACTTCATGTCTAATGAGTTATCCCTATATGAGGTTCAAGGCTACCTTCAAGAAAAGAATTCAATCTGTGAAACTGATATGCTTACTGCATAATTTCTCATTGGCAAGTTATTCCAAGCTTTATAAATGTTCATTAGTGCATTGAATGATAATGCATTAACCATTAATGGAATAGCTCACTAGGATGATATTCTGAACTCTAATCATTTGGATTAATGTGCTTCATCATTCAGGAATCCTAGTCTCTTTGTTGCTCAAATACATCAGTAGATGATTACCCAAATGATTTATAATACTTCTTAACATCATTTATATCATTTGTGGACATGTTTCAGACTATCAAAGGCTGTTAATCTGAAGATCAAGAGTAAAGTAAATGCTGATGTCACAGCTGGTTCAGAAAACGAAGTTCTAACGGCTAGTTTTATCTTAGTCTAACGGCTATATTTCTTTACCCAACAGTCATTGAATCTTCAAACGGTCATATACTGATCTCTATCTAGAAATGAAGACTCATTCAAGATAGAAAAACAAAGAGAAACAAGCTTACATATTCAACATGCTGATATGCTGATATTCTCATCATTTTACTCTCTGTTTTCAATGTTTACATAGTTTATCATAGAGAGTGAAATGTTTTGTATTGTACTTCAGTGTTTATCCATTCACTTCTGAGAGAGAGAAGATTCATTGTAAACATCCTATCTTTCTATTTGAGAGTTACTCAAGATTGGGTGATCTTGAGTGGGAAACCCATTGTAGTGATTACAACTTGTAAGGGAGTAAGTTCTAGTGAGAGAATTACTTCGAGTACAGAGTGTGTAATCAAACGGGTGTATTGATTACAGTTTGTAAGGGGGAGTGAATCCTAGTGAGAGGATTACTTCAAGTACAGAACGTGTAATCAAGTTGAAAGAAGATAGTGGATTGAAAATCTCAAGTGGAAGCTTGGGGACTGGACGTAGGTCAAGGATTGGGCCAAACCAGTATAAATCACAGTTTGCATATTCTCTTCCCTTATCTCTTACATTTCCAGCATATATGTTTGAATGATTGTTTATCACTTTATAAATTATTACTGTCATTCAAACTACTTTCTGTAAGTTGTGAAAAGATTTTCAAAGCTCTAAGTTTTTAATCAAACACCCAATTCACCCCCCTCTTGGGTGATAGCCAAATCTTTCATTTGGTATCAGAGCTAGGCTCTTGTTTAAAGGACTTAACCGTCTCAAGAGTTATCAATGGCTGATTTTGGGTGTTTCTTGTTTTCGGAAGGATTCGATTATACTTTTCCACCGTTTTTCAAGGATATTGATTTTTGGTTTTGGAAAGCTAGAATGACTAGTTTTATCAAAGCAACTGATTTTCATATGTGGAATGTGTTTACAAATGTCTTTGATTTCAAACCAAGAGAGGATTGGACGGAAAAAGAAACGAAAATGTTTTCATTGAACATTAGAGCAATGAAAATTTTGTATAGTGCATTGACAGAAAATGATTTCGAGAAAATAAAATTTTGCTATTGTGCTAAAGATATTTGGGATACTCTTGATTCTATTTATACTTCTAACAAGTGTGTTGAAGTTGAAAGTGTTGACAGTTCATCTGAAATTATAAAGCGCATATCCACGATTGATGAACAAACGGAAGTTGAGAATGAAGAAGGAGAAATCATTGAACACTTCCATGATCCAGTCAACATGAAAGAACAAGAAAGTGAGGATTCCCAAGCTCATCATGCACGATTATGGTAAACCATTATCTAGAGCTCAAGATGCACATCTGGTAAACAATCCCAATTCTTCTTGTGTAGTTAAGAAAAATGATTTTGGAAGTTTGCATAAGATTTTTTTTCAACCAATCATTGATTTTAGTTTGAAAAGCAAAAATGTTTTCAATCTTGCTGGAAAATCATGTGGGAAGAAAGAACTTACAAATATGAGTGATTTGATATTACATCCACTTGGCCGACACAATGCTTGCATAAAATCTCATGATGTATATCATTCTATTATTTGCAATTATTGTGGAAAGTCTGGTCATATTTCTC
The DNA here is from genome assembly GCA_025563575.1 of Acacia pycnantha. Lineage (NCBI taxonomy): Eukaryota > Viridiplantae > Streptophyta > Magnoliopsida > Fabales > Fabaceae > Acacia > Acacia pycnantha. Next base: position 513,160 of record JAMWYP010000230.1, read on the forward strand.
ATACATGCTATATTAGGAAAAATTCTTATGTGAGAAATAAATTTGTTTGGGTTCCAAAAGGACAAGTAAGGTCCACTACTAACAGTCAAGGACCCAAGTATAAGTGGGAACCAAAATGTCCATCTAGTACTCCATGTATGCAGGATGATTTGAATATCAATGGACATCAAGGTACAAAGAAGAGGAAGAAAAGTCCAAGAGTTTCTCATGAACCTAAAAGGAGATTCACATCCGTTAGAAGAACTCGTGGAGAAGCCATTGCTGGAATTGCAAAGTCAAATAACAAAGATAAGCAATGGAAAATAGGAGTATGTTCCACCTCAAGAACAAACTACCATAGAGTACCATTCAACTATCTTGAGGAGAACAAGAAAAGGATATTCTCTCAAGTATCAAACAAAAGACTCTTGAAGTCTATATCTTTTGAGAGAGCTTTGCCGACAACCACAAGAAAATGTATGAAGAATCAGTGGGAAAGCAAAGCCAATCCTCCAAGTGCTTAAGGGAAAGGTATCCAATGGTAAAACCTCCTATGCTATTATCTGTGATATTTATTGAGGTTTTATATTTTGGAATCTTAGGAATAAACATTGCAAACTATTTTGAAAATGAGTTTTTCACATTTCTTAAAAATCTGTTTAATAGATTTACTTATAAAGGGATTGCAATGTTCAATAGTTTAATTCTTTATGCATACATCATGATTTGAAAAGAAAGTAACTATCTTATGCATAAAGTCATGATTAATTCAATATGCTAAACTATTCTGAATTGATTATATTCATAAGAGCATGTGAATCTTGGTTCGTACAAGCTAACGATGATTGGATCCAAGTAAGGTTGGATACCAAGAAAGAAAAAGATTTATATGGTTTTGCAGGATCAAAGAAAGCTTCTCAAGAGTGCTACATAAAGAAACAATTCAATTCATGAGGAAGCTAAACAAGCTATGCTTGATGTTAATGGTGATTTTCAAAAAGGTAGAAATCTACATTAATCCATCTCAATCAAGCAAGCTTCTACAAGGACAAAAGGCATTACGGTGATATCTAATCTTTACCCCATACTGTGATCATAGGAAACTTATTTTTGGGTAATGAATATTTGTCCATCATTGCATTCTTTTCCCATACTACAATTATATGAAATTCATTTTTAGTTTGTCTTTGTTAAGTTGAAAAACTTACTGTCAAAGGCAAACTCGAGTTTTGGTTTGGAAACTCGAGTTTTGGCTTGACAGAGAAGAGCTCAAGTTTTTGCAAAGAAAGGAAAACTCAAGTTAATATTTGAAAACTCGAGTTTCGGCCATACAGAGAGCTTCTGAGTTTTTCACAGACAAAGCAAACTCGAGTTTAGTTTAGAAAACTCGAGTTTCGGCCTTACAGAGAAGAACTCAAAATAAGTCAAGAAGTTTCCATTTTTCAAAGATTTATGGAAACTCGAGTTTCAGTTTGAAAACTCGAGTTTTGGCCAGGCAGAGAGCTCTGCTAAATTTGAACGTTTTGAAAACTCCAGTTTTGGAATGGAAACTCCAGTTTTGAGCTTTTGGACTAAAACATGATTTCTCATCAAAAGTCCAAAACTCGAGTTAGTCACTTAATGACTCGAGTTTTGCACTGTTCATTAAACTTGTCCAAATGCCAAATCGCAATATTCTTCTCTGTAATGAGAAAACTCGATTTAACTTTTTGGAACTCGAGTTTAGGCTCTTAATTGAAAATGAAAACTCGAGTCTTAAAGAACAAACTCGAGTTTCCCTCGCGAAATTTGAATTTCAAACAGAACGATTTTACGAAATGTTTATGTTTGATTCCAATACTTTATATCATCACTCATTAATATTCCTAACCATGTTTAATCAATTTGTTAGTGAGTTTTTGATAATCAAACAAGTGAATTTGTGTATATTTTTTTTTATGAGTTTGTGTTTTTGAAATACACAAGTCTAAAATTTGTTTGGATTTCAATTCACTCTATTTTATAAAGATGCATACAAATGTTTTGGAAAATATTCATACTTTGATTGCATTCAAATGATGTTTCAAAATTGGAAGTTAATATTGTGTACTGAATGTTGGATATGCTTCAAATTTGTGCAGTTGAGTTTTCCTTTTCTTTCACATATTGATCTTCGAAATTCAATGTGTTGCTTGAACTCTTTAGTTTCATTCTCTAACTAGTTGGACCTCATGTCTAACAAATTGATCATATAAGAGTTTCAAGCTTATCTCTAGAAAAGAATTCAATTTGTGAAAATCTTATGCCTATTGCATAAGTCCTTGTTGGTCAAGATATTCCAAACTTTATGAATGTTCATTAATGCATTAAATCTTAATGCATTAACCATTAGTGGAATAACTTACTAGGATAATATTCTGGAACTCTAGTCATTTGGACTAATGAGTTTGTGCTTCATCATTCATGAATCCTAGTAGTTATGTTGTTACTCAAATACATAAAGTTTGTCTTCATCCATTCTTGAGTAACTATATTCTTGCTTTTAATGTTCACATACTTTCAAGATTCCATTCTAAGAAGTAAGATTATCTCTTGATCATAGCAAGTCATTATGCATATATATATCTTTATTGTGTTAAGCATGTTTCGTTAATGCTTTACCTTCATGACTTTTGCTTTTGAGGAAATTCTTCAACATGTTAACTTCATTGTTTGACATGTTCTCTAAAACTGAAGCATACTGATTTATTCTTTAACATGTTGACTTCCACCATGTTTAGAGTGAGCATTGATCTTAAACATGTTTCAAAAATGAACCTTTCATAGAATTTCTTAATACTTCATCAATGTTTGAAAGAAAATTTAAGATTTGAAACTATTTGCATATTTCATTATCATTTTTGGAAAATCTGATCTCATTCATAAACTATTAGTTGATAAATGTTTATATTTATGGATAATATTTTCTATGCTCAAACTTAAATGTATTTTATCAATGACATCATCTCTGCATAAAGTATATTTCTGTCATTGAGACATAATATTCTTGGTATCATTTATTTGTTACCCTTTATGATTCATTGGCATGAACTTATTTGATTGGGTAAAATTATGTTAGCTTATTATGCTCTTTGCCTAAATATCATATGATTTAATCTCTCAAGAGCATAAGGTTGTCATGTCTAATCTTGTGTGGACTCAAGAATCATTGAGTACCAAAGAACACATATTTTTGCAGGAGTTGACCAAAATGTTCTATTGTCGGATACAGAGAACATAGGCAAACAAAGTAGATCATTTCAGTAGTTACGTCTGCAAATTATGTGGCATCCCATCACTAGCAAGAGGATTAGACCAAGATGATAAGGAGCATACCAGATTGATGAGAAGCTATGAGCAGAAACTGATTTTAAGATCCTATTCAAAGCTCATTCACATCCAAAGATCCTCAATATTGATCATATCAATGTATAAAGGATTGTAACTCAAGTGATTACGATATTACTTGAGTGAGGTATTGTATTTTGAAATAATATGCACATATCATAATCATGCTTGGCTAACTTGATTTCATTCATTCCATGTCAGGAATTTTTGCCCAAGCAAATTCATTTTTAAAATGATCGTTATGCTTTAAACACCTTTATCATCATAACAAGCATAAGTGATTTCTTCATACCAATTTCAAGTTCATTCAAGTGAACTTGAAAGTTCTTAATTCTGAGATACCTTGTTGTGTTCTTTGGAGCAGGGATAACTCCAAACCTTATAACATTTGGTGTCACATTATTATTTGGTATCTTTAAAGGGAGCTTTATATTTTTAAGTCATGCATTCATTAAGGGGGAGCTTTACATTCATATGTGCTCATCTCCTTTATTTGAAGAAAATCCTTTTAAGCATACTCATCTATATTCACTATCTTCTATTAGTTTTGATGATGAGTTAATTTCATATTTGAAATTATCTTATATTATCCTTTCATTATCTTCATTTGAAAATATCATTTAGAAAGGCATACTTTGATATCTAGTTGCACTAACAAATCTCTTTGGCAAAGAAAGTGTTCAATTTGTAGCAGGAGATTCTGTTATGTGCTAGGACATTCCTCAACATGTTACAATGAGAAATTATCAAATTGAGGAATAATGCTTCCATGTTTCATCATTGTCGCTGACTTATGCTCTACAAAGTAGAAGAAGATCTCTTGGAGTCAGCTGAGTTATGCTCTATGGAAGAGGTCTGTGAAGAAAAAGGCAAAGGATGAAAGCTGAGTGCTGAAAATATTCATTCATATGAGATACAACTCAAGAAGCCAGTACTTTAGTCTTATTCCACATCTCAAAGGCTTGTCAGAGCAGATTACGGATCTAAAGCTAGCAAATGGACTTCATAGATCATTCATCATTGCAGAACCTACATGAGCATTTCTAATCTCTATCTTTTTATATTCAGAGAAATTTTGCACATGTTTGGTATTTATATGCTTTAATTGTGCAAGATATTTTGAAAACCTCTCCAAATTCTCTCAAATTTGTTTTCATAAAAACATTCCAAATTGCATCATATTAAGAGTGAAAACAATTTCAAATCGGGGAGAGAAAATCAGTTCTTTGATTCTGTCTAATTTTGGTTTCATATTTGCCTCTACAAGCATCTCTTCTTTAGTTCAATTTTTTGCTAATGACAAATAAGGGGGAGAGAATGACAAGAAAAATATACTGGGTTTAATGTTTTTTCATATTCATACATATTTTTCTTAAAGTATTTGCCATCATCAAAAAGGGGGAGAATGTTGGTTTTGATTAGTTTTGATGATATCTTATATAAGTGCCATTATTAAGAGCAAAAAGTTTATATGATATATTTATCTCCTACATTAACTAACTACTATATTTAATGTAGATTAGTCCAAGTTGAATAATAGCTCAAGAAGGAGATAAGAGACTAAAGAAAGAAGAAATTGAAAAGAATGTCAAGTTCAAGAAAAAGGTGATATATTGAAGAAGGTAGAAGGTTGCAAAGAGAATGTCAAGTTCAAGAAGAAGATGATATATTGAAGAATTAAATTATGAAAATGATCAAGAGAAAAAAAAGAGGAGAGAAGAAAGAAAGAATTAAATTATGAAAATGATCAAGAGAAAAAAAAGAGGAGAGAAGAAAGAAAGAATTAAATTATGGAGAATGATGAAGAGAAGAGAAGAAAGAAGGAAGATCTTGTTGAATGGGTTGAGAGAATCATTATTCAAGCTTTAATATTGATGTTAGAAGTCTCCAAGATCATATGGAAGTTGGAATGGATCAATTTGGAGTTAAAACCAGCAAAAATCAGTTCCAGTATGAGAAAACTCGAGTTTAGGACACAAAACTCGAGTTTGGAACTCAAAACTCAAGTTAATCACTAACTGACTCGAGTTTGCAATGTCTTCAGCATCTCTGGCGTCTCTGGACAAGGAAAACTCGAGTTTCCAGCTCTCTTCAGCAACTCAGTTCTACTCTGTTTCACGTTCAGCTTGGGCGAGGTCTGGTAATTCGATGATATCTCTCAAACCAGAGATCGGATTGAGGTGAAACTAGAGGCATATGAAACTAGACTCCCAATGCATCAGTTGGATATAAAATACAAGCCAAAATAAGTTCATATGAAGGAAGTTATCAATTTATGAAGTTGACAGTTAAATTCACGCCACTCAGCAGACCAAGCTTCAATGATTTGAGTGTATCTCACAAAGTACAGATCCGATTGAGCTGAAATTGGTGGCATAGAAAATTAGACTCAAAGGGATTTTTAAAAGGAGTTGACCCAACGAAAACGGAGTTCAGACCAAAGAGATATGGCCCTCGAAAGTTGATTGTTTATTCACGATGTTGCTCAGTTTGCTATCAAATGAAGCAAACTCGAGTCATTAAGTTGGAACTCGAGTTTGTCGGGGTCGTAAAATCAGCGTTTCGAAAATCTCGTTTTTCATCAAGAACATCCAGATGATTACCCAAATGATTTATAATACTTCGTAACATCATTTATATCATTTGTGGACATGTTTCAGACGATCAAAGGTCGTTAATCAAGATCAAGAGTAAAGTAAATGCTGATGTCACAGCTGGTTCAGAAAACGAAGTTCTAACGGCTAGTTTTATCTTAGTCTAACGGCTATATTTCTTTACCCAACAGTCATTGAATCTTCAAACGGTCATATACTGATCTCTATCTAGAAATGAAGACTCATTCAAGACAGAAAAACAAAGAGAAACAAGCTTACATATTCAACATGCTGATATGCTGATATTCTCATCATTTTACTCTCTGTTTTCAATGTTTACATAGTTTATCATAGAGAGTGAAATGTTTTGTATTGTACTTCAGTGTTTATCCATTCACTTCTGAGAGAGAGAAGATTCATTGTAAACATCCTATCTTTCTATTTGAGAGTTACTCAAGATTGGGTGATCTTGAGTGGGAAACCCATTGTAGTGATTACAACTTGTAAGGGGAGTAAGTCCTAGTGAGAGGATTACTTCGAGTACAGAGTGTGTAATCAAACGGGTGTATTGATTACAGTTTGTAAGGGGGAGTGAATCCTAGTGAGAGGATTACTTGAAGTACAGAACGTGTAATCAAGTTGAAAGAAGATAGTGGATTGAAAATCTCAAGTGGAAGCTTGGGGACTGGACGTAGGTCAAGGATTGGGCCGAACCAAGATAAATCACGTTTGCATATTCTCTTCCCTTATCTCTTACATTTCCAGCATATATGTTTGAATGATTGTTTATCACTTTATAAATTATTACTGTCATTCAAACTACTTTCTGTAAGTTGCGAAAAGATTTTCAAAGCTCTAAGTTTTTAATCAAACACCCAATTCACCCCCCTCTTGAGTGATAGCCAAGTCTTTCAACCCCGAATTCTGAACCCCGAGAACTGGGAATAAGCCTAAAGTAGGCGGATGACTAAGCCCAGTTCAGGAAGAGTCCTAAGTATGTTGAGATTTAGGAAGCCTCTCTGGGACTAAGTAACTCGGCTATACGGGTTAGTAGACCTAGTATGTTCAAGCCGTGGAATTAAAGTGCTAATGGAAAAGGGGCACAGAAGACATATACGAAGTAAGTCCGATTGGAAAAGATGCCACCTAACTATGTCCTAAGGTATAGGACAATTCGTTGAGTGAAAATATGTCGGTACAAGTTAGTATACAACATTTTCAGGGTAGTTGGGTATGCCCTGCGTTTTTGAGGAAATACCACTATGTGGCGTCGTTTGTCGGGTCTCGGCATTCGTGTCCCAATCCCGAGTAAAACCCGAGCAGGATCTCGAGTAGACACTGATAAAGTAACTATAATAAAGTAAGGTCATGATGACTAATGATGACATACTTTTGTGTTGCTCCGACAAAATCATGACACGTGTCCCGTCATCATGACAAGGGAAAAAGCTACTTTTGTGTTGGACCGATAAGAGATGACACGTGTCCCTTCATAATTACAGGCGCAAGAGGTCAAATCAAGTCATCATGAAGAGAGAGAAATTGCTTAAAATTCGTGCAAAACAACGAGGAGAGAGAAAAGTCAACAAAACTTGCAAAATAAGCCAAGTTAAGAGGATATTTTGCAAGGGGTATTTTGGTCATTTGGTTTGGGGGATTTTTAAGTACCCTCTTAACATATTTTAAGACATTTTGCACTCATGTTTGCATGAGTATTCGGATCAAGAGTTCAAAGACCATAGGAATTAAAGTGGCAATGCAGAAGGGCACAAAAACACTTATACAATGTTAATTGGTTGGTAAGAATACCATTTAGCTATGCCCTAAGGTTTGGGACAATTAGCTGAGCCCAAAGGTGCTAAAAGAAATATGCAGATGATGTTTCCTGGATGGGTAAGAGTTCCCTGCGTTTTTGAAGAAAACGAGGAGGAAAGAGAAGGGACTGATGATCCGACCCCACACAAGTCCCACAGAGTGGCACGAGTTACGAGGAAAGTTGTAACCGGCAAAAAGGAGCTAAGCGGGACCGGTTAGGGTTTTCTGGAGTCGGGCCCAGACCCCTGGACATAGAAGGAGGACGAAATTGGTGGGCCCAGAGAGAGATAGAAAGTGACTTGGAGGAAAAAAAAGGAAGTCACATCAAGTAATTATGAAGAGAGAGAAAGATAAAATAATCAGAATTAATCTGGACCACATCTTTTGAACCTGACATGACCAATTGAAAGACATGTAATTATGATATTAAAAGGTCATTGATGGCATATCTAATGGAAGATTTGGTGGGCCCCACTGGTTGGAAGAAGTGCAGTGCAAAATGACTGTTTTACCCCTAGACCTAAAACCTACACCTATCAATTTTGGAAACCACCTTCAGGGGAAATTTTGTAATCTCATTTTGGGGCCTTGTAATGCACCATAATCAGCGCAAAAGATCCCTCTAGAAGCTTTGAGAAACAAGCAAGGAAATAATAATTTAAACCGAGGAATTTTCCCGACCGTCGGACCATGATCAAGGTTGGATAAGGGCCCCACCTTTGGAGTCTATATAAGGACACTTCCCCACCCATTTTTTCTGCCCAAGGAAGTTCTCAAGGTGTGGGAGGAGAGAGAGCATCTGAAGTCTTGGTTCAAGAAGGAAAGGAGGTCATACGCAACCGAAATTCCGAGGTAAGCATCTCACAGACAAACTTGAAGTTCTTGCTTCTGCCCTATAGTGTTTTTCGTGGAGATACAGCAGGATTTTGGTACTTTTTAGATTTCCATTGAGTCCAAAACGTGATTTTGTGTGGTGATAAATGAAGGTTACTTTTTCTGAACCCGAAAAACCCTAAACCTTAAGGGATGTAAATCTACCGATTCTGGTGTTTTCTGGGCAGCGTATGGAAAGAGTTGGTTTTAAAATAGTAAATGAATTCCTTTTGATCTGAAATTCTACATGGTAAAATTAGAAATACTAAGGATGATTTTGATATAATATTTTGTGTCATTTCAAGCTTCCAACCGAGATTTATTTAAGGTTGAAAAGGACCTAAAAACATGAGTTCTGTTTCGGACCACTGGCTAATGTTTTGAAATACTAGAAGTACTCGAACACATAAGGCTTTGATAAATATTTTTCCTATAAAATATACAATCTAATGGTTCTAAGGCCACTGATTTTGTATCAATATGAGTTTTGTAGAATTTATTAAAAATCTGGAAAGTAAGGTCAGAAATTCTGGAGATTCTGGTGTTATGGAATTCTAGGAAACTCTAAGTAAAGTTTGAATGGGTGATTGAAAACATGATGTTTGAATGTATTTAGGGTGATAGTTCCTGTGGCATAGATATTCAGTACCAAGAGGAGAGTTTGCGGATTACGAGAAGTGCCAGGTAGTAACTGTTGACTTACATACTCTATGTTGCTTTTGCATGTATGTTTTATCATGATGTAGGACATCGGGCTGTAGTGCCTCTGCTACAGTACTGAGATTGGGCTGTAGTACCTATTGGACTGTGTGTCCTTAGGGTTTCTGCTACAGTACCGAGGGCATGTAGGATCGGGCTGCGGTGCCTATTGGACTGTGTGTCCTTAGGGTGTTGCTGCAGTACCGAGATATGTGAGGTAGGTAGGGCCTATGTGACTGTGTGTTCATAGGTTGCTGCAGAGGCCTCAGGAGGGGTAGGTGGTTAGGGTTTGGCCACCCTGACTACTGAGGCCCTTGAGCGCGCTGTTCCGAGGGGCTTGTCTTGACCAAAGGGCCCGCGGAGATGCTACATGTCGCTTGTTGTGCTGAGGCAGGTTTATTGTTACTTCCGATTGTGATTTGCATCGCATGCATTGTATACATATTGTATATGAGTCTAACAGCTTACTCGGGGTTCAATCTTGAACTCCGACCGGTTTCAAAGGTACAGTGTAAGGCGGTAGGCCGCTTGACTATGGGAAAGATAAGGGTAAGAGCGATGAAGTGAATATCAAGACATATGGAAATTCTTATCTCATTTTTTATGTTTTTATTTGGATGATCAGTATGATGTATACTTACTGTACAGTATTTATTTTGGACGATTGTACCCTTAACCCTACGGGGACTTTACTTTGATTATTGTACCTTTACCAGTATAATGTAAGTTGTCCAAACCGATCATATTCTCTGTCGTGCACGCTCTGATGTAAGTTCAAAAGAGACTAATTACCAAAGGAAAGGTAGCAGGTAAAAAGTATCCCTCTAACCCGCCACCCGAAAAGGCGAGGCCGGTAGGGGTGTAACAGTTTGGTATCAGTGCCAGGTTTGGACGGTACTGGTAAAAGGTAAATGGTTAAGGATACTGATATAGTCTAGGAAAATGGAGCATAAAGGATATATACCCTAAGGAAGAGGGTTAAGCTTCGGGGAGTTAAATCTCCACAGATAGATGACACAACACAGAATATGGGTTCTGCTGTTGACTTTAAGACCTCTGTTATGGAAAATCAGGGTCTAAATGAAATTCCCATAACGAAATTGAAAAGAAGAGTAACTTAAGAATACAGAATGATGGTATTATGGTAAGAGGAGACTTACCGTTGTATCAGGAAATGGAGTAGTAAAGATATACCCCGAGGAGCAAGGTTCAAGCTTCGAAAGTTGAGACTTTGGGGGAATAGCTGAGGGAGCACAGACTGTATACTTTGTTGTCAATCCTAGGGCTCTTGATGATGAGTTGAGATGTTATTTAGATCCCTAAATCTTACAGAGCTTTAAAGTTAAGTGTGCTTAGGCGAGGAAAATCTCGGGATGGGTGACCTCCTGGGAAGTATTATAGGAATTTGAGGTTCCTTTGATTTAGGGCTTGCATGCCTTGAGGTATTACATATGATGATCCTTAGAGATGCTTTGAGGATGTTAGGATATGATTGTTGAGACTAGGCTTGAATTTGATCTAAAATGTGAATGAGGTTGAACTAAGGTTCTAGTACCTGAGAGTAGGAACCCTGTGAATATTGATCGATCTTGAATTGTTTGGGTATGATTGAGGATTAGAACCTTGTGAATAGTGTTGATGTGATTCGAATACTTTGAGATTTAGACTAGGAATATGAATTATGATCCTAGTTGTATTTTGGGTATTATTGAGGTGATATGACTCCTTAGCCTAACTGATGTTGAGGTTCTAGGAGTCAATTGTGACTCTGATAAATATTGATTTGAGGTTATTCAAGGATAGTGACTGAATATTATAGGTTATGAATCATGATGATCGTAGCATGTTTATTGGGTATGGTCGAGGTTTTAGTATTAGGTTAATGAACCTAAGAATCTGATTTGATAACGAGGGATTCTTTAGGCATTTGATTGATCTAAATGCATTGAGGCATAGTACCCATATGTATGAGGTATTTGGAGGTTACTAGCTGCTAGGGAATGATTTTAATCTCATGATATTCGCTTAGAATGAATGATTGAGAGTAGAAACCTTGATAATGATTGATGATGTTATTTGAGGTATACTTGAGGATATTACCTATATGATATAAGGTATTTTAAGGGTGTTAGTTGTTGTTTCTGCATAGGGAAAGATCTTGAATATAGAATATTCCCTGAGAAGTGTTTGACTGAGAATTAGTTGATAGCTACAACCTCGATAGCCACATGTTTCAGTCTTATAGTTAGGATCGATAGCTTTAGATATGATAGTGGCTAGTGGATTCCTAGAAAGATGTGGATTAAATACCTGATAGAGGAAGTTAAATCTGTGACTGTGCCTGGAGTGGATTGTTATCGAAAGTTCATATACGAAATGATCCCAAATGTGGATTATTTGATGTGATAACAAGGTACTGCCATGGGGTGCTCCAGTGCTATGTGTATTTTTGAGGCATGAATATTCAATAGGTAAGGAGACCTACTAGATTGGTATGATTTTTGGGGTGATTGAATTTGATATATGTTTGATGAAAGGTCTAAGTCCTATGCGACTAGTATGTCCATAGACTGGCAAAAAAAAAATAATTCATGACCTTTAAACCCTGAATACCGAGTAGAGTGTCGAAGAAGTTATAAGCCTAAGAGTTACAGGCATTGTATATGGAATAATCGAACAAATGAAATGAATGGATTGAGTATCCTGGGGATGGCTTGAGTAGCCAAAAATAAAGCTTGAGATGTAATGGGAGTGATGACAACCTTCTATGTCAGTTGTCTAGTTCCTGGTACATATGGAAATTGAATTTGAACTTGCCAATGCACCTGCTGTATTTGTCAATTTTGAAATTGAGTTTTCTAAACTGAAATTTTGAATGAAATGTTTTTTCAAAATTTGGGAACAATTTGAAATGATTGTTTTTGAACCATGTTGTCTTATAGATAGGGTCTTGATGGGACCCCGATTTGAAATCAGATTGTGAATCATGTCTGTGGTGGAAGCAGTACAAAACTATGCTTTGAAAATATTTTGAAATCACTGGCCATTGTTGAAATTTTTGAGGGGATTAGTTTTTGAGAAGCTGATACTCGCACCAACAGTGTATGCACCCAATCTGAGTAGTTTCACCTTGTAAGGGCGTGTGTTTGCCTTGTCGGGCCGGCACCCACGCAGGCGGATGGAGCGAGGCTCCTGGACAGAGGTCCTTTGTCCCGGGTATGGGATTCTGGTGGGTGGCCAGTTACTGTATGTGCCAGTGCGGACACTGAGTCCCTGGAGGGGGCGGAAACTCTCCCACATTGGCCGACAAGTACGTTGCTACTTTGGTGGTAGGTGTTGAAAGGATTGGGATGTGCCACTATACCGAGAGGTTTAAGTGGTGGCGAGAGCTTTCAAATGATGAATTTGTGAAATGAATAATCCTGCTCAGGAATGTGTGCCGGTAGCAAATGTTTTCTGAAAATAGACCGACAGTGAATTGTTTTCTAGAAAATTTGAACTGGCAGCGATTATGGTTTATTGAAAATGTGAAAGCATTGCTTGTGATTATGAAAATGTACTGCGACCACAAAGATTTTCGAATGTGTTAAAGTTTGAAATTTGAGCATGAGATAACATATTAGGCAGTGACATGATTGTCGTCACTGTTGTATTGAAATGAAAAGCGGTGCAATTGGTGATTATGTTGATACAGGAACAACAACTTATATATTGGTCTAGAAATCTGAATTGATTAAGTCAGACAATATTTACCAGTTACCGTGCTAAGCAAGAGGAAAATGGTTCAAGAGCTTAAAACTGAGGAAGCTCGGACAAAATTGATGAGCAGAGGCTCAAGGCAGGAAGACCCGATGTGCAGATTTGCATAGGACGGTGTCCCTGGGCTATAAGACCTGAGATGCTTAGCACTGTGTGGAATACTTACTGGTATGGTGACTTTAGACTAATGTGTCTATAGTGCATATTGAGACTGCCGAAACTGATGATCTGTACTAGGTCGAAGATGAGATACTTAAGGCCTGAGGGTGATTCCCTGGTCAATAAGGCAAGAAAATCCAGTGTTATGGTAATAGAATGAGCCAGAAGGCCAGTATATGATAAGCTGAGAGGCAGAATGAGTAGGGCAATAAGGCCTGCTAACCATTCGTTGTAGGGATGGAACAATTGATTATGGAGGGTTGAGTACCACACCTAGGTACAAAATATACAAGAATATGGTATGATAAGATGTGTGCTTAGTGAGCATGCATAGGAAAGAGAAATGCGGCGTGCCTAGAATGATTTCCCAAGGTATGGACGTTCAAATTTTGAGGACGAAATTTCTTTAACAGGGGGAGAAATGTACCACCCCGAATTCTGAACCCCGAGAACTGGGAATAAGCTTAAAGTAGGCGGACGACTAAGCCCAGTTCAGGAAGAGTCCCAAGTATGTTGAGAGTTAGGAAGCCTCTCTGAGACTAAGCAACTCGGCTATACGGGTTAGTAGACCTAGTATATTCAAGCCGTGGAATTAAAGTGCTAATGGAAAAGGGGCACAGAAGACATATACGAAGTAAGTCCGATTGGAAAAGATTCCACCTAACTAGAAAAGATGTCACCTAACTATGTCCTAAGGTATTGGACAATTCGTTGAGTGAAAATATGTCGGTACAAGTTAGTATACAACATTTTCAGGGTAGTTGGGTATGCCCTACGTTTTTGAGGAAATACCACTATGTGGTGTCGTTTGTCGGGTCTCGGCATTCGCGTCCCAATCCTGAGTAAAACCCGAGCAGGATCTTGAGTAGACACTGATAAAATAACTATAATAAAGTAAGGTCATGATGACTAATGATGACATACTTTTGTGTTGCTCCGATAAAATCATGACACGTGTCCCGTCATCATGACAAGGGAAAAAGCTACTTTTGTGTTGGACCAATAAGAGAATGACACGTGTCCCTTCATAATTACAGGCGCAAGAGGTCAAATCAAGTCATCATGAAGAGAGAGAAATTGCTTAAAATTCGTGCAAAACAAAGAGGAGAGAGAAAAGTCAACAAAACTTACAAAATAAGCCAAGTTAAGAGGATATTTGGCAAGGGGTATTTTGGTCATTTGGTTTGGGGGATTTTTAAGTACCCTCTTATCATATTTTAAGACATTTTGCACTCATGTTTGCATGAGTATTCGGATCAAGAGTTCAAAGACCATAGGAATTAAAGTGACAATGCAGAAGGGCACAAAAACACTTATACGATGTTAATTGGTTGGTAAGAATACCATTTAGCTATGCCCTAAGGTTTGGGACAATTAGCTGAGCCCAAAGATGCTAAAAGAAATATGCAGATGATGTTTCCTGGATGGGTAAGAGTTCCCTGCGTTTTTTAAGAAAACAACGAGGAAAGAGAAGGGACTGATGATCCGACCCCACAGAAGTCCCACAGAGTGGCACGAGTTACGAGGAAAGTTGTAACCGGCAAAAAGGAGCTAAGCGGGACCGGTTAGGGTTTTCTGGAGTCGGGCCCAGACCCCTGGACATAGAAGGAGGACAAAATTGGTGGGCCCAGAGAGAGAGAGAGAAAGTGACTTGGAGGAAAAGAAGAAAGTCACATCATGTAATTATGAAGAGAGAGAAAGATAAAATAATCAGAATTAATCTGGACCACATCTTTTGAACCTGACATGACCAATTGAAAGACATGTAATTATGACATTAAAAGGTCATTGATGGCATATCTAAGGGAAGATTTGGTGGGCCCACTGGTTGGAAGAAGTGCAGTGCAAAATGACCGTTTTACCCCTAGACCTAAAACCTACACCTATCAATTTTGGAAACCACCTTCAGGGGCAATTTTGGAATCTCATTTTTGGGCCTTGGAATGCGCCATCATCAGCCCAAAAGAGCCCTCTAGAAGCATTGAGAAACAAGCAAGGAAATAATAATTTAAACCGAGGAATTTTCCCGACCGTCGGACCATGATCAAGGTTGGATAAGGGCCCCACCTTTGGAGTCTATATAAGGACACTTCCCCACCCATTTTTGCTGCACAAGGACGTGCTCAAGGTTCGGGAGGAGAGAGAGCATCTGAAGTCTTGGTTCAAGAAGGAAAGGAGGTCATACACAACCGAAATTCCAAGGTAAGCATCTCACTGACAAACTTCAAGTTCTTGCTTCTGCCCTATAGTGTTTTTCGTGGAGATGCAGTAGGATTTTGGTACTTTTGAGGTTTCCATTGAGTCCAAAATTATAAATCCTAAGGATGATTTTGATATAATATTTTGTGTCATTTCAAGCTTCAAACCGAGAGTTCTTTAAGGTTGAAAAGGACCTAAAAACATGAGTTCTGTTCCGGACCAGTGGCTAAGTTTTTGGAATATTAGAAGTACTCGAACGCAGAAGGCTTTGATAAATATTTTTCCTATAAAATATACAAACTAATGGTTCTAAGGTGAGTTATTTTGTATCAATATGATTTTTCTAGAATTTATTAAAAATCTGGAAAGTAAGGTCAGAAATTCTGAAGATTCTGGTGTTAAGCGAATTCTAGGAAACTTGATGTAAAGTTTGAATGGGTGATTGAAAACATGATGTTTGACTGTATTTAGGGTGATAGTTCGTGTGGCATAGATATTCAGTACCAAGAGGAGATTTTGCGGATTACGAGAAGTGCCAGGTAGTAATTGTTGACTTACATACTCTATGTTGCTTTTGCATGTATGTTTTATCATGATGTAGGACATCGAGCTGTAGTGCCTCTGCTACAGTACCGAGATTGGGCTGTAGTACCTATTGGACTGTGTGTCCTTAGGGTTTCTGCTACGCACCGAGGGCATGTAGGATCGGCCTGCGGTGCCTATTGGACTATGTGTCCTTAGGGTGTTGCTGCAGTACCGAGATATGTGAGGTAGGTAGGGCCTATGTGACTGTGTGTTCATAGGTTGCTACTGAGGCCTCAGGAGGGGTAGGTGGTTAGGGTTTGGCCACCCTGACTACTGAGGCCCTTGTGCGCGCTGTTCCGAGGGGCTTGTCTTGACCAGGCGGTCTTGCGGAGATGCTACATGTCAATTTGTTGTGCCAGAGGAAGGTTTATTGTTACTTCCTGATTGTGATTTGCATCGCATGCATTTTATACATATTGTATATGAGTCTAACAGTTACTCTGGGGTTCAATCTTGAACTCCAGACTGGTTTCAAAGGTACAGGTGTAAGGCGGTAGGCCAGTTGGACTATGGGAAAGATAAGGGTAAGAGCGATGAAGCTGAATATTGAAGACATATGGAAATTCTTATCTCATTTTTTTATGTTTTTATTTGGATGACTCTATGATGTATACTTACTGTACAGTATTTATTTTGGACGATTGTACCCTTAACCCTACGGGGACTTTACTTTGATTATTGTACCTTTACCAGTATAATGTAAGTTGTCCAAACCGATCATATGCTCTGTCGCGCACGCTCTGATGTAAGTTCAAAAGAGACTAATTACCAAAGGAAAGGTAGCAAGTAAAAAGTATCCCTCTATCCCGCCACCCGAAAGGGCGAGGCCGGTAGGGGTGTAACATGGACCACACAATTTGAATCTGACATGACCAGTTGAAAGACAAGTAATCATGACCCCACATGGATCATTAATGGTGCAGATTTGGGCAGATTTGTGGGTCCCATTGGCTTGGAGAAAAAGCAAGGCAAAATGACCGTTATACCCCTGCAATGTTATTTTAATTACTGGACGGAAACCTACCCCTAAATTCACCATCATGGGCAATCTTGGAATCTGAATTTTAAGGGCTAAGATGGCGCCACATGTCCTGGACCAGAAGACTCTAGAATGTCCTGGATAAGAAGACTCTGGAATGTCTTGGAGAAAAAGCTAGCGAAAATGACCATTTTACCCCTGAAGTGTTATTTTAATTACGGTACAAGCCCTAAACCTTGGAGCCTATTCAAGAGGGGATAAAAGATGGAGCAGAAAGGTCTTGGTCCAAGGAGAAGAAGAAGCCATACGCAACCGAAAGACCAAGGTAAGCCCCTAACTGACAACTTGGTATGTATTATTTCTTCCCTATGGTGTTGAATGTGGGTATGCAGTGGGATTTTGATGTTTTTAAGGTTTCCATTGAGTATAAAAAGTGATTTTTTGTGGGGATAGCTCAATGTCACCTTTTTCACACACGAAAAACCCTAAGACGTAAATCTTCCGGTTCTTGCATTTTCTAGGCAGCAAAGACAAATCGGTATATTTAGTAAATAAACTCATATTTATTTCATATTTTACATTGTGAAATTAGACATCTGGGGATTCATTTTGGTATAATATTTTGCATCATTTCGAGTTTCCAACCGATATTTCTTTAAGGTTGAAAACCACCTAAAAACAGAAACTATGTCTCGGACTAGTGGCTAAACTTTGGGAATAATGGAAGGATTCATAAACATATGTCTTTGTTAATTATTTTTATGATAAACTAAACATCCTATGGGTTCAATGGCCACTGATTTCACGTTAATCGAATTTTTCTAGAATTTACTAAAAATCAGCGACGTTGGGTCAGAAATTTCAGGAAAATCTTGGGTAAGGTGAAATTCATGGAATTTAAAGTGAAGTCGTATATATGATTGAAAGCATGATGTTTTCTGTATCTAGGGTGTTATCACGAGTGGGACACACTTCCATCACCAAGAGAAGAGTTTACCATTTGCAAGAAGTGCCAGGTAGTAACTGTTAACTCGCATACTCTATGTTACTTTTGCATGTGTATTGTTTCATGATTGTGGAATTGGGCTGTAGTACCTAGTGGACTGTGTGTCCTTAGGTTACTGCTGAAGTCCAAGGTATGTAGTACCTAGTGGACTGTGTGTCCTTAGGTTATTGCTGAAGTCCGAGGGCATGTGGGACTAGAGTGCTTGGAGGATTGTGTGTCCTTGGGTTACTGCTGAAGTCTGAAGTATATGAGGTAGGTAGGGCCTATGTGACTGTACGTTCATAGGTGGCTACTGAGACCTTAGGAGGGGTCGGTAGGGGTCTGCAACCCTGACTACCGAGGCCCTTTAGCGCTGATGGATCTGGGGGCTTGTTTTGACCAGGCGGTATTGCGGAGGAAAAACATGCCAGGTTATTGTGATAGTGAGGTAGGTTAATGTTTATGTTCTTGATTATGATTTGCATTACATGCATTGCATACATATTGTATATGAGTTTAACAGTTACTCTGGGGTTCAATCTTGAACTTCAGACTGGTTTCAAAGATACAGGTGTAAGGCGGTAGGTCGGTTGGACTGTGGGAAAGATAAGGGTAAGAGCAATGAAGCTGAAGACTGAAGACGTATGGAATGCCTTATCTCATTTTCTATGTTTTTATTTGGATGACTGTATGTTGTATACTTACTGTACAGTATTTATTTTGGATGATTGTACCCTTAACCCTACGAGGATTACTTTATGTTTTGCTTGTACCTTTACCAGTATAATGTAGTTGTCCAAATCGATCATATGCTCTGTCGCGCACACTCTTAGTTTTGTTAAAAAGGAATAATTACCAAAGGAAAGGTAATAAGTAAAAAGGATCCCTCTAACCCACTACCTGAAAGGGCTAGGTCGGTAGGGCTGTAACACGAGTCATTAAGTGGTAACTCGAGTTAGGCGCTTTCTATATATATTGAAGCTCGACCGCGCTCTTGACTTCTCAAAACCCTTGAGTCTGAATCTCATTCTCTCTGAAAACTTCCCTTTTCTCAAACCCTAAACTCAAGCTCATCTCTTAAAAATGCCTCGTAAACGTTCCACCAAGACCAAGGATTTTAGTTTCGACTACGAGGCTACTAAATCATAATTTCCTTCGCCTCTGAAACAAACTAGGAGAGAGAAACAAAATCCAAAGAGGTTCCAGCCTAAGGTTGATGTCGACGAACCTTCACCAAAAGCCAGAGCAAAGAAAGTGGTGCTTTAAGAACCTCTTGAGATTCCTAAAAGGAAGCCCATTGATCCTGAGGCTGCGAAATACAGAGACAAGGAACTAGTAGTTTAGGTTTCTAAGAAGAAGAAGAAGAAGACTGTCACATCTTCTGAGTTTAGAGGATCACCTAAGGGCCAATCTTCTTAGGGTCTTTCTGCTCAAGCTCGTGAGCAATATATCTCAAAGGTATTCAATCAACTTCCTGCCCTTCAAGCTATTTATCATCACCCTGTTCCTCCTAAGGATTTCTGCCGTAATCCTATTTTATTCTCTGAGGCTGAAGCCAAACAATTTAGGGAACATTATGGCAATAGAAATTTTTGTCCTACTATCTATGTGGACCTTGCCGAGCTAAGGGAAGATTGCAATCTTGATCTTTCCCTATGGTTTGAGCCTTTTGCAAATCTTCTTTCAATTAAAACCTCCTTTAGTCCATATGTTTTTAAGACTTTCTATTTTAACATGACCTTAGCCAATCATTTGCATAGCGGAGGTAATCTTATTAAGCAGAGAATTGTCACAGTCGTTAGAGGTAAGAGGATTCTTTTAACTGCCAATTATACAAACTCTCTGTTAAGGATCTCAAATCCTCCTCCTCCTGTTGAGTTGAACTATGACAACGAGGAAATTTTTAGAATTATAACACCTGATGAGCCTGCACCTTATGGGCCATTAGAGACTTTATCTTTCGCTCCTGTTGTCATGGCCCCAATGCATAGAGCTCTCTGTACATCTATTCCAGGAATCTCATGCAAAAGGGTAAAAACTTCACTCACTTTGCAAAAAGGGATTACCCTCTTTTTGCCTCTATAGTAGCCAAGGTCCCTCATAACTTTGGGAAATAGGCCTTTGATTGACACTTCTGTCACAGCTCCTCCTCCTCAGCCTGAGCCCTCTGTCTCAGCTCCACCTTACCTTGCCTTGGTCCATTACTCACCTCTTCCTTTCCCTCTCTGATCCACCCATTTCGAGTGATGACAAAGGGGGAGAAGACCAGTAGTTGAGCATGTTGAGCATAATTTATCAGTTGTAACTTGTACTATTTAGTTATGCTCTCTTCATTGCTATATTTCATTTGCTATGCTTCATGTATTTTACTCTAATCTACTTAGTTTTTGAACAAAATGGTATATGACTTTTGATTCTATTTGAATTTTGTTCATTTTATCCCTTGAGTGCTCAAAAATTTTAAAAATTTGACAAATGGTTTACAAGTGTTGTCATCATCAAAAGGGGGGAGAATGTTTGTTAGTTCTCTATGTGTTTTGATGATAACTGACAATTGTAAACAAAATGAGGTTAATGGTTTAAGTCAATAATATTTTAACTTAATCAAACTTAAACTAGTAACTTGCTGTCAAATTGACTCGAGTTTCAAGTTGTAAAACTTGAGTCAATATAAGACAGAGAGTTATCAAAATGTTTGAACTTAGATTGACTCAAGCTAGTCATGATTAACTCGAGTCATAAGCTATTGTAAAACATTTTAAGAAATGAAGTTGCCTTGAGCCTGTGAAATCTGACTCAAGTCATATTTTAAGGACTTAAACTTATTTTCAAAATACAGAAGTCTCTGACTCGAGCCAGTGCTCTATAACTCGAGCATGCTTTTTGAAATATATTTTCAAATGATTTAGTTGACTCGAGTCATCACTTAATGACTCGAGCTGGCATGATTTCAAACCTTTCTCAAATAGCTATTTCAAAGTTCATATATGAAAGAAGAACTTGACCCGAGCTAACCTTGATTCACTCAAGTCATGCAATTGAACTAAACATTTTAAACTCGAGCATAAGTCATATAGAGACATCTTTATTTAAACTTCAAACTTATTTTCAAAGAAGATGATCTAGGGACTCGAGCCTCGAATGCTTAACTCGAGCCATTTGCTCCAGTTTGGTTGAAATCAACTCAAGTATAATGTATCTCTGTCTTACAATCGCTGTGTTCGTAAATATTAAATCCTTAAGCATGATTTGTATACTTCATATCTTCACTCATTATTGTTCCTAACTATGTTTAATCAGTTTGTTAATGATTTTTAGATGATCAAATGAATGACTAAATACTGATTAATCAAAAAGCAAATGATTACATCACCTACATGAAATGTGTTTTCAGAAAACAAAGCACCAATTTGAGCAATTAACCTCTAAAAATTCCAAAGGCATTTTGGTTTCTTTCCATATCTGAGTGCCAGATCATCCAATAGGAAAATCTTAAGGAATTTCATTAAGGAAAATGACGACGAACATTATACAATCCAATGACGAGAGTAATGAACGTGTTTCAAGTCCAACGGCTATATTCATTACTCTCAACGTTGCATTGAAGGCTTCCAACGGTCATTAATTGCATTCACCATATATAAGCTGAAGCATTCAAATCGTTCCAACCACCAGAAACACAAATGATTAATACACATTTACTGTTTCATTTATTTATGTAATATCTTCAAATATATAAATCTTCAGTGTTTATCAAACCAGTATAAATCTATTGTGTTCATCTTTCTGGGGACTGGACATAGGTCAAGAGTTAAGACCAAACCAGTATAAATCTCTTGTATTCATCTTTCTCCTACTCTCTCTATTAGACTCTGTTTCTGTGCTTGAGTTCGGGGAAATAAAAAAGATTTTTAAATCACCCTATTCACCCCCCCTCTTGGTGATATTTTGTTTTATACTTAGCTCATTTCTTGTGTACACTTGGAAAGATCCTATAACATGACTTTAATGCCAGGACAACTCATCTTATCCTCTTTAGAAACTTAGCATCACATACTAGTGTTATTTCCCTAAAAACGCAGGGCATCCTTAACAGTCCAGGAAATGACATATGCATACCTATTTTGGCACATTTTTTGCTCAGATAATCATCCCATACATTAGGACATAGCTGAGTTGAAAGTCGGAATATCACCAAGAGGGGGGTGAATTGGGTGATTTAAAAATTTCTCGCTCTACTCTGATTCTTACTTGTAAAGCAGGGATAAAATAGAGGATAAGAGAGAAAGATTGAACATGGGAAGTTTATGCTAGTTCGGTTGAAATCCTTAACCTTCGTTCAGTCCCTAGACTCTTCGAGATTTCACAAACTCAAATGATTACACACTCTAACTCTCAAAGTAACTCTCTCACTAGAGCTTACTCCCCCTTAGAAGTTGTAATCAAATGTCTCAATCTCAAAGTCCCAATACTTTGAGATTTTTACAAAGATTGATAATCAATAATGAACTCTCTAAAAGAGAATATGTATAAACACTGAAGATTTAAATATCCGAAGATATTAACTAATTGAGTAGAAACAGTAAATGCTTATATCGCTAATTGAATGCGCAGAGTTTCAGTAGTTCAAGAATTGAATGCTTTGGGCTTTTATAGTTGTTGGCAATAAAGACCATTAAAAGAAATTCAAGGAGCCATTGTGAGTATGAATATATCCGTTGAAGTTGAACGTTATTTAGGCTCTTCAGATTCTCAAAAAGTTTTAACCTATATTAGAATCATCTGAAACTCATTAACAAACTGATTAAACATAGTTAAGAATAATAATGAGTAATGATATGAGGTAGATAACCCATACTTAGAGATTTAACAAGATCAGAGGCGATGGGTTACAATCAGAAATAAATCGGATCGAGTCACAAGACTCTGGCTCGAGTCAATAATTTATACAGAAGCCTTGGAAGTTGAAAGATACACTATAGGCTTGAGTCAAATGGAGCTGGCTTGAGTTTGGGGTCAAACTCGAGTCATCCAAACTTGGCTCGAGTCTATCTTCTTTTGAAAGCATATTTTAAAAACAACTGAACATAACTTAGAACTCGAGTTACTAAATCTTGGCTCGAGTTAAAAGTCCATTTGAATAAAATGGTTAAATTCTTGGCTTCAATCAGAGGTCTTAGGCTCGAGTCAATCAATCTTTTATTTTTGAAACAGATTTTAAGTTCACAAGATTTTCCTGGAGTCATTGGGCATTGGCTCGAGTTTGCATCCAAACTCGAGTCACGCTTTGTGTGGCTTGAGTCAATAAGCCATTCTGGCTCAAGTTTTTTAAGACTTGGCTCAAGCCAAATTTCCTTGGTTGGGGCCAATTTGACAGAAAAAGATACAAACAGTTATGATCCAAGATTTGACAAGTTAAAAATATTTTGGCTTGAATTATAAGCCTTGGTCTGTTTACAATGGTCAGGTATCATCAAAACATACTTTGAGAACTAACATGAGTGGCATCTTTATAAACCGATCAACACCGTACAAGTGTTATGTGCCCTTTTGCATTGGCACTTTAATTCTACGACCTATACATACTAAATCCATTGACCAGTATGACCAAACTACTTGACATTATATCCCTTGACATTGTTGGGACTCCTCCCGAATTGGGCTTAGTAGTTTGCCTAATTTAGGCTTATTCTCAAATCTCAATGTCCCAAATTCAGGATATTACAAAACCAAACTTGAATTGAGTCATCAATCTTTTTTTTTCCCTTCTTTTTTTCTCTTTTTTTTTTCTCTTTTTTTCCTTTTTCAAGATAACTTTCCATACTTTTCACAATGACCCAATTCCTAATTTTATACATGTTCTTCCATGAAAAATATATATAATGCAATGCTCTTCAATTCCCAAGACATTCAAAAGATAGAGATTTTTTTTTTATAATGCTTTTGGGTGTAGACAAAATGGTAAAATACAGGCTCAAAAAGGCTAAACAAAGGATATATGAAGGAAAAGAGGTAGGCTTTTTGGCTTATCTGGCTAAAATGAAATGAATGCCTTTATCATTTTTATGAATACGCATATATAAAATATGGCCTCAAATAAGATTCAAGTCAAGTTTTAGATCAAACAAGTAAAGAGATAGGGGGTACACACTAAGAAATGCGTTAGGCTCAAAATCTCACAAGGTCTATATGATTACTAGC
The DNA here is from genome assembly GCA_025563575.1 of Acacia pycnantha. NCBI lineage: Eukaryota > Viridiplantae > Streptophyta > Magnoliopsida > Fabales > Fabaceae > Acacia > Acacia pycnantha. Next base: position 537,353 of record JAMWYP010000230.1, read on the forward strand.
CTAAATCCACCAAAGTCAATTTCGTTGCCACTTAGTTCACTAAATCAAAACACGATCAATCACTTTTCACATCAATAATGAGCGATGATAAGAAGATATGTAATTATAATCAATGATTTTAACTTTACGAACATGGTGATTTAATGAAGCACAAATGAAAACTCGAGTTAATCAATAACTGACTCGAGTTCTTCTTCAAATACTTGAGTCAAGAATGTTATCTTCTATAAAATCTTGTTTTGAAACAGAAGTTAAAATTGAGAAGATAATTTTGCAAAACATAACTCGAGTCTAAAAACTACTGACTTGAGTCATTCACTCGAGTCAAGTTTTTATCACTCGAGGCTGAAGATTTGTTTCACAAACAAACAGATGACTTCGAGTTAAATTGAAAAATGAATTTGAACAAAGGACAATCGAGTCTTGAATTGCTGATTCTAACATATGACTTGAGTACACAGAAATCATAACTTGAGTTTCCAAGATTTGTTCACAAATAAGTTTTTGATATACTTTGAAAGTGATTTTGAACAAATGTTACTCGAGTGCAAAAATGCTAACTCGAGTGTAGAATTATTAACTCGAGTTTGAAACCTTTGACACTTGAAAAATACATTTGAGTGCGAGAGTTAAGGTTTGGAAAGATAAGTTTAAGTACTCACCAAGTCAACTCGAGTCATACGCTGGTAACTCGGGTTGATACCTTTCATCCAAACGTTACACAAAGCCTTTTACTAGAGTCATAGACACTTAACTCGAGTCAGTCAAAGCTGAAAGCTATTTTGACTAAGTTTCTAAAGCACTTACTCGAGTTTTTGGACCAGAACTCGAGTGTGTCTATGGCAGACACATTAAAACACTCACTAATTCAAGATTTGATTGAAATGAAAGTTATTAACTTAAGTGCCATTAAACATACACGTAAGTGACTTGAATTATTAAGTTTATTTCCTTTACAATTATATGTTATCATCAAAACATAGAGAACTAACAATATACTGAATTAATTTCTTGACTTCATATGGCCAAACAAAATAATGAGTTTTTGTTGTAAGAATCATGAATCTTATCCAATAAACACGACTCCATTCCCAGAAGTGAATGAAGTAATGAATGAATCTTAGGTGTAAACTTGGCTATAGTTTTGTGCGTAGTCATTGTTGTAATTATGTGGTTCAAATTCCCACCTGAAGTGGAGAAAGATTATTGATAAGAACCACACGAAAAAAAAGGAAACTATTGGGCATAATAAATATGCTGAAAATTCATGATATATCGCTCCCCATTATGTAGATATTTTATATGTATTTTAATATGTTATGATATGATTTTATATGATTATGAAAAATAGTTTATGGTTTATAAGGTTTTGAGATTTGATATAGGATCTTCAAATATGTCAGAAATGCATTTCACACAATAGTACTATTTGCACAGTAATGTTAACATGTGATTACATAGTAATTTACTATTTGTACAGTATGGTGACATGTGATTGTACAGTAGTTACTATTTATCCAGTACTTTACTATTTGCACAATAATGACTATTTTACTATTTGTATAGTAATCATACGTTGATACTATTTACATAGTACTAAAATTTATGAGATATTTGGTTCTTCAGTCTTCTATACCCATGAAAGAGGCATAAGAGCTTGTTCACACCCATGAGATGAAGGTCTTGGATATGCTTAGTTTTGATGATGTCTTATATAGATGCCATTATCCCGAGCAAAAAGTTTGTATCATATGAAGATGGAATATCACCTAGAGGGGGGTGAATAGGTGATTATAAAATTCGTTCGCTAACAACTCAAGAATTCCTAAAAACAAAAACAGAGAGAAAAGCAAAAACGACACAAGGATTATCCTGGTTCGGTCTAACTCTTTGACCTACGTCTAGTCCCCAGAACGCCTGGGATTTCCACTATCTTTCAAAGACAATTACAATTACACACTGTACTCGGATTATCCTCTCACTAGGACTCACTCCCCCTTACAAGTTGTAATCGTACACCCACACTTAAGGTTCCTCAACCTTAAGATTTTACAAAAAAAATAATCAAAGCAAGTGTTTAGAAACTCCTCATGAGTGGATAAAAGATAAACACTGAAGTACACAAAGATATCGGAAGATATTAATGAAACAGTAGTAGTTGCAATAAATTCTAATTGAATGCGCAGAGTTTCAATAGGTGGCGAATTCAATGCTTCGGCTATTTATAGATGTTGTAATAAATGACCGTTGCTTGAGCTTGAGAATTATCTGTTGAGACTCTTGTATGTATCTGTTAAATAGATGAAGCCCGGATACTATCTTTGCCGTTCAAATATCCAGGTGGAATTGCAATTTCAACATTCTCTTCATTCCTTTTGTTTTGTCAGTTGAGACACAACATTTAATGTTCGGATGGAATGTAAGAGAAAACCTTACATTGATCAGAGTGTTGGTTACGGAGATTATCACCGGTTTTGGCAACTGCATTTAATGCTTCTCTGACACAATTTGCTTTCTGTAAATATGATGTTTAATCCATGATAAAATCATTTGAAACTCATTAACAAACTGATTAAAAGCAATTAGAAGTTGTAATGAGTAACATTAAGATGTAATTGGATTAACTACAGACGGTGATTTAACAAAGATATATAATTTTACGCAGACGGTGATTTGAAAAATAGGGGCTTTGCTCGAGCAACAATTCATGCTTGATTGGGCAAGCTACTCTTGCATAGACTAGAAAGTTGGTTTCAGTCGCTCATGCTCGAGTAAGCTATTTCTTCTGCTCGAGCATGACATCTCTATGCTCGAGCAAGACCCAAACAGAGGCGAAGATAAGAATTTAAAGACGATGTTGCTCGGGCATGAAAGTCTTCATGCTTGGGCAACATATCGGTCTTGCTCGAGCAAGCCATAACGCATGCTCGGGCAAAGTTCAAGCAAACAAGGGAGAAGGATGCTAGACATCGTTGCTCGAGCAAGATTTTCCTAATACTCGAGCATGGTGCTCGAGCATGACATTTCCATGCTCAGGCACAGGTCAACCAGAGGCTATGATAGTGGTGCTAACAGATGCTGCTCGAGCATGACTTTTCCTCTGCTCGAGCATGGTGCTTGAGCATGACATTTTCATGCTCAGGCACAAGTCATCCAGAAGCGAAAATTAGAAATTTGAAGGGCGCTGCTCGAGCAAACATTTGCTTCTACTCAAGCATGGTGCTTGAGCAAGCCTTCCTCGTTGCTCGAGCATGACTCTTCAGCATTGAATTTTTTTTGCTAGTCACGCTGTTGCTTAAGCAAGCCACGTTCCCTGCTCGAGCATGACTGCTCAACTTCCACATCCTTGCTTCTCTCCAGATGATGCTCGGGCATCACTAACATGCTGCTCGAGCATGGACCTCTGAAACACTTATACAATCTATTAGATCATGTATGCTCGGGCATAAATTAACCTCTGCTCGAGCAAACCATAACTTAGACACAAAACACTTAATTCAATAACTTGCAATTTGTGATCATAAAAGCAACGAGAACTAACATCATATACATTGACTAACTACTTTGTATAATGTAGGTTAGTCCAAGTTAAATTATAGAGAATGATCAAGAGAGGAGATTGGAGAAAGAAAAAGTTGTTAAATATGAGAATATGAATATTTGAGTCTCTATGATCAAATGGAAGTTGGAATGGCTAAATTCGAAATTAAAATAAGCAAGTTCAAGCTTCCCAACGAATAAGAGTTGCTACAGTCTCGTGCATAAACAACTATTTCTTGTGCATAATTTCCAATCATACTTGAGTACAAAACATTCATACTCGAGTATGGTACTCGAGTAGAAGTGTGTTTCAGCCACTCTGTTCAACTCTGTTTCACGTTTCACTTGGGCAAGGTCTGGTAATGCGATGATAGCTCTCCACCCAGAAGTCCGATTGACGTGAAACCAATTGTGTATGACACTAGACTCCCAATGCGTCATTTTGACATAAACTTCAAGCCCAAAGGAGTTCAGATGAGGGAGCTAAGAATTTTGGAAGATGACAATGAAATCAACGTCACACAGCGGACCAAGCTTCGGTATTTTGAGTATATCTCATAAACGAGAAATCCAAATGAGCTGAAACAAGTGACATTGGAAACTAGACTCAAATACTTTTTCAAACACATCAAGAGGACCAAAAACGATTATGAATTAAAGGAGATATGATGTTTTGAAGTTGACAGTCAGTTCAGGATGCTACAAAAAATGCTGGTCAAGAATAACCTCCATTCATCTAATGATAGCGGACGAAATACAATGATTTTGGAGAATATTCTTCTCGAAATGGAAATAATACTTAAAGAGCTTTCTGAGCATGGGTAGTTTTCCAAAATTGGAGCTATATCGAAGACGTTACGGTCACTGGAAAATGGCTATTGTGCTACCAATATTCGTGTTTCTTGAAAGTTTCTACATTCTGGAACTTGAGCTTTGTACTGGAGAGAATTATGCTTGTTCACGTATGATCAGAAGCTTCAAAAATAGAAGTGTACCAGAGCACATCAAAGCCTTACTCGAGCATATGTTTTTTGAATTGTCCAAAGATGAATGAGCGAAATATTACTCGAGTATAAGGTAAAGGATACTCGAGTATGCTACTCGAGTATTGGTAAGGATCTACTCAAGTATGTTGATTTCTTTATGTCTTTTGCTCTCGACTTGAGGTGTACTCGAGTATGAAGAATATGATACTCGAGTATTGACAGTGTGAAGTGACTGACATGAACGAGCTGCAACGATACTCAAGTAATGGATATAGGCTACTCAAGTATGGTACTCAAGTAAGAGGAATTGGATACTCGAGTAATGTTGAGGAATGAGAACCTGTGAAGTGCTCTTGCAAGGATACTCGATACACAGTATGAGCTACTCGAGTATGAGCTATCAGCTGGTGCAGATCTTCTCTGTAACATTATTCGAATCTTTTGATTACTCAATTAATACTTCTTTTACATCACTCAATATTATCTATGATATTACTAATCATATTTTTGATTTAATTTCTGGTGATTAACCTTGTTTAAATTGAGATTTGCTGAAAAGTTATCCGACGTGTCAATAGCATTAAATGCGTCTCAAAAATAGAGCCAACAATAGGAACTAAACCGTATGGCAAACAAAAAAATTTCCTTTGATGCATACTTATTTTGGCTATTATTCTGAGTCACCATCTGCACAAGTAAAGTCAATGGTGAATGCATTTAATGAAACAACGGTCGATTATGCTCAACGGAGTTCATCTGTGCCTAACGGAAGTTCGAAGTATCTAATGGCTACTTCCAACAGAGAATCAACGATCGTATCCTAAACGGGAAGAATTGTTCAATGGTCGAATGCTCTCCATTAACTATAAAAGGAGAAGAATTCAAAATGGACAAAAGGACATATGAGCTTGCATTGTCGAAATACTAATATTCAGAATCCAACATTTATCTCATACACTCTATGTTCTCAATGCTTATATAGCTCATCATCGAGAGTGAAATGATTTGTATTGTACTTCAGTGTTTATTCATTCACTTCTAAGAGAGAAGATATATTGGAAACACTTTATCTGAGAGTTACTCAAGATTGGGTGATCTTGAGTGGGAAATCCATTGTATTGATTACAGCTTGTAAGGGGGAGTGAATCCTAGTGAGAGAATTACTTCGAGTACAAAGTGTGTAATCAAGTGGGTGTATAGATTACAACTTGTAAGGGGAGTGAATCCTAGTGAGAGGATTACTTCGAGTACAGAGCGTGTAATCAAGTTCTATAGGCTTCTCTTGTGCCCAGATTAAACAAGAGGATAGTGGATTGAAAATCTCAAATGGAGCTTGAAGACTGGACGTAAGTCAAGGATTGGGCCAAACCAAGATAAATCATAGTTTGCATATTCTTTTCCCTAAACTCTTATATTTCCAGCATATGTGTTTAAATGACTGACTATCGCTTTATAAAGTATTACTGTCATATGAATTGCTTTTAGTAAGTTGCGAAAAGATTTTCAAAGTTCCTAAAGTTTTATCAGACACCCAATTCACCCCTCTCTTGGGTGATAGCCAGGTCTAACAGAAGGGTGAACAAGAGAGTGGCATTGGATTGTTATCAATATTGAGGCTTTGAAGGCTTATGTTTCAAATATTGTATGATACAAAGAGATTTTGGTAGCCTTGGAAAAGTATTGTACTAAATACAATAACTTGCAAATAATTATGTCATTCAAAGATAATAAGTCTACAGGCTAATAGTCTCGAGGACTAATTAGTATATTTCGCCCAACTTTATAATGCAAAGAGGCTAATGTTCAGACTATATATGGCAGTACAAATTTGATTGAAGGCTCCATAAGAGCTAATATTTTGTTACTTGAAGGAAAAAAAATTATGCATTAATTATCCTACCAAGAATAAAAGAAACTTATTAAGTTTCAAAGATATCTGTAAAAATGGATATCTAAAATAGTATTGAAACACATGCTATTGTAAACCAGAAGTTTACAAATAATAATACAAACTAGAAGTTTGCCAATGCAAACCAAATGTTTGCCAATGCTGCCAATGAATATTAAAGAGGCAAAGAGCTGCAAAGGAATATGTCTAGATTTATTTTGTATCCAAGAGAAATATAAAAAAAAAACAGAAGGTAATATGTTGTTTAATTTTTGTTGTTATTAAAAAATTATTATTTTTTACATTTATTGTGATCATATCTCATTGCCATCAGAATTTTTTTACGTGTGATTCTAAATCTATGTGATTTTAATTTATTTTGATCATGAATATCTTCATATGTGGTGGACTGTATTATTGTGCATATATAAGTAAATTGAAGTATGTTATCAATGAGTAATGAGATTATCTAGTGATGCAATATTATATGTAGTTCCTGAAGAACTAACAAAGATTTTTCTTTCAATATTTAAAGGGTTTGAAAGTGATTTTGAAATACAGATATAAAGAAAGTGTGTATATAACTCACTCTAGGAGGAGACTGTTAGAAAACAAGTGTGAGTTATAATACAAATGTGAGCTAATTTTGAAAAGTTATATACTTCTCATAGAAAGCCTATTAGATCTCCCAAAATGGATGTCAGATTTTGATTTAAATTATAATTTTATGGAAATTTAAAAGTTTACGAATGGTTGAGACATATGTTACAGTAAACTAGAAGTTTACTGATCTAAATAAATTTATTGTTGGCTTGACTTGTTTGATCGTCCGAGTCATGTAAAGATATAATGCAAATAAGATTACATATTGACATCCATTGAAGAACCAGAAGATTTTTCATGAATAACCAACACATTATTTATGAATTATGTGCTGCTTGTTCTCAAAAAAAAAAATTGTCTATGAGAATATCATGGGTCATGATTAGTAATGGATCTTAGTGTTTGTGGAAATATATCAAACAGTATTATATTGCCCATTGAAATAACATCTAAATCATATAAATTTGAAAGATGCATCTATAAGATGGTTACATGCGAGATTATTTGCTTGCAACCTTAAGTTTGCAATAATATTTGAATAAATTTAAATGCGTAATTTCCAGATTATACAATCCAAAAATCATGAATTAAAGCCTCCATAAATTGCTAGATCAATTATGAGAACAATATTTCTATGTTGGCATATTTAATCTTACATATTGAAGCACTTATATAGATCAAGCCAACAAAATTCTCCCGATAAAATTGGCTTTTGGTCAGGAGCCAGAAAAATTTTATCTTAAAAGGTTTGAATGTCCAATACTTATAAACCCAGCACAATGCACATAGATAGACATAGAAAGAAAGTTGGGATAAATGTTGTGTAAGGACATCCTTCTTCTTGTTTGTGTCTAAATGAAACAAAATGATGTTTCCAAAGGAAACAAATGGATTTAGGAGACATATACTGCACGATTAGTCAATTGTTATTTGAAATTGTTTTCCCAACATTAAGGGGAGAAAATAAGCAGTTGGGTAAAGAGATTTGCTGAAATGAATTATTATTGGCTCATTTTGATCCTCATACAAAACAATGTGAACTGGAAGTTCAAAAGATGATTCATTTGCAGAATTTAGCTAATCAAATGCTAGAAGCATTTACTAACCTAAAGAAAGTGACAAAGTCACATGTCCTAGCTGCTAATGCTCCTATTGGAATTAATGTCCCCTGAAGAGTTATTATCTTCAGTAGAGATATCTCCAGAAGAGAATATTGTAGTCCCAGAAGAAACCTAGGTATCTAACATGTGTGAAAATAATGAAATCTCAATAAATTATGTTATGAATGATATCCGATGAGACCGAAATAAAGTCAACATTGACAACATCTTTGCTTATAATACAGCATATGATGTCATGAACAATAATGAGGATCATGAGCCACAATCCATTAGCGAGTGCCAATAAAGAAAGGATTGGCCCCTATAGAAAGATGCAATTAATGCAGAACTACAATCATCGACAAAACGAAAAGTATAAAGCCAGTTGGATACAAATGGATCTTTATACAAAAGAGAAATGGAAAGGGTGAAATTATAAGGCTCTCGTTAATGGCTCTGGGTAAATGGTAATTCTTATAATTATAAAATTGTTGTTAGCAATCATTACTTATGAAAACTCTAATCAAACAGTACTACTACCCAAATTTGAGTTCCAGAATCATAGGTCATTTTCAAAAAAAAATTAACTCCACGTACACAGATCCAAAATAGGCAAATGAGTCTTGCAGCCCAAGCCTTTACACAAAGACCTAGCATTGATATTGAAGAAACATATTCACCAGTAGTGAATGCAACTACTTTTTGTTATTTAATTAGCCTATTAGTAAATGATTGTGACCGCCTATTTGTATGACTCACTTGACAGTGATGTTTATATCAAAGTCCCTAAAGGACTCAGGATGCCAGAAGCATCTAATTCAAGTTTTCGAAAATGATACTTGATTAAGTTAAATAAGTCTATGTATGGCTTGAAGTAATCAGGGTATATGTTGTATCAATATTCAAAAAAAAAAATTAATAACCATTTTGATATGGATCATAATTTAAAATTATTTTCTAAATTCATGGCATTAAAAAATTTTAAGAGAATAAATTAATGCATTGAAAGCCCAAAACTCCTAGAAATTAATATGGAAACCAAATTGTATAATGATCCTAGTGGAAAACGGGGTTTCTTGTTTTGACCCTTAAGCTCGAGGTTTTAGATTCAATGATTTATGTGAATGTCAAAAGCCACTTCGGAGAAGTCAATAATAAAAATATATATGAAGTATATTCTTTTTTTCTTGGAAAATATAAAAACTGTTGGGATCCGTACATGCAGCGGAGTAAAAAAACTTTTACGAATCCCTTAGGCGGATCGTTCAACGGCATTTAAATCAAGGTTTAGGGTTTCCGAATCTTACCTTTGCCGAACAATTTGAACTGGTGGGCTACCTTCTCGTGCTTCTTGATCACGTGGGCTAACGCCTTCTTATTCGATCAGACAGGAGCAGACTACGCGTGTCCTCTCCCTCTACCGGTATCCACACGAACAGCCTTCAACACTGACGGCAGCGTGCTAGCGCCTCAGTATTCTTGCGTCTCTCTCTTTTCTATCTAGGGTTTCTCGCGGCTTTTCAAATACGCTCGACAAAAGTCCCGTAGGTTTTTCTAAACCTAGCAGGCGTATTATATTCAAAACAAATTTTGAATCTGGATTAAAAATATATATTAATTAAGTCTATCTGATAGATCTAATCAAATCTATTTATTTAATCTGAATTGAAAGCCTTTTGATTTAATTTATATTTATAAATAAAATCAAGATATGATATCGTTATATTTAATTTAAAATGAGATCTGATATCTCAGTTCAAATTAAATCTGATATGCAATATCTTTATTCGAAAATTAAATCTGAGATACAATATCTCAATTTATTATAGTTATTTAATTTATCAAATAAATTAAATACTACATATAATAATATTATTATCAATAAATAATATCATTATTATTTTTGAATTTATTAGTGTGTGTGTATATACACACACACACACACACACATCCTAGATTAAATAAGTATTCATTAAATCTTAAACACATTTAAGATTCAATGAATCTGTACACCCTTGCTCGTGTTGGGCCATTCTTGTGTGCGACCCTGTAGGCCCACATGAGATTGGCAGCGGGCCAATACTGTACCAGCCCACAAGTCGCAAGCGGCCTTTAGAAAGACATTGCGACTACCCAATTCATATGGGGATCGATGATACGATACAACCTATCGTACAACCATGTCACGTCCCTTTTGTCACGCGATAATTTGGTTAAGGATGAGGCATGGAAAATGTCAACTTCCTGTTCTTGACCATTACTTTCTCGATTCTTGAGTAGTCTAACAATTGAGATGGAAACTCCTTTCCATCGTAGTATGGCCATACATTTCTTAGACTCACTCATCGAGGGGCCCAATATTACCTCTCTACAAATGTGAGGGACAAATTCCATCTTGACCATTCACATTCCTCTGCATGAAAACCACTGATCCCGATCCAAGCCTTTATCATCACCCGGTCAAAGGTGACTTTTGACTAGGTCAAAGACCAGCGACTCATCATGTAGGAATCCATGATGATCTCAGGCATAGGGCGTTGCCAGACGCGGTTACACATGAGATAAGCTTATGACTAAATCCATGCAGCTTTCTCATAGTGGGTCAGTCCAGCACCTTGTACTCTTACAAGTGCCCATGACTTTGAGTCGTATCCCCATACTAATCAAAGTCACACTGTCTTATTTCATCTCGCCCCGCGAGATGACCGACAGTGGACATTTAGGATAATCTATTAGATATATCCAGGGATACAGTTATCACTATAAACATGCAAATGAAATGATAACTAAAGGAGAATACTTTAAATAACATTAACGTTTAAAGTACAATGACTTGCCCATAGGGCATATATTTCCAACAGACTCCCACTTGCACTAGGTGCAATCATTAATTACCCTAATTCACATTGCCCTAACATGACTCATGTTTTACTTGTGCAAGCGGCTTAGTAAGAGGATCAGCGACATTGTTTTCTCCTGGTACTTTGCATAATTTTTGTATCATCTCTATCATTGATTTCTCTGATAAGATGAAATCGCTTGAGTATATGGTTGGTCCTTTGATGTGACCTAGGCTTCTTGGTCTGCGGAATAGCGCCGCTATTGTCACAGAACAAGTCTATTGGATTTGAGATGGTAGGAACTACCCCTAGTTAATTAATGAACTTACTAATCCAAAAGGCCTCCTCAGCTGCATCTGATGCTGCTATATACTCAGCTTCTATTGCAGAATCAACTACAATGCTCTGCTTAGAGCTCTTCCAGCTCACCGCACCACCATTCAACAGGAATACATACCCTGATTGCGATCTTGAATCATCTTGGTCAGTTTGGAAACTCGCATCTATGTAACTAGTCACACAGAGCTCATCTTCCAAGCCACCATACACCAAGAATAAGTCCTTAGTCCTTCTTAAGTACTTAAGGATATTCTTGACAGCAGTCCAGTGACCCTTACCGGGATCTTGTTGATATCTGCTGGTCATACTCAAGGCAAATGACACATCTGGTCGAGTACATAACATGGCATACATGATAGATCCAATGGCGGAGGCATATGGAATCTTACTCATGGGGTCTCTTTGATCCTGTGTACTAGGACACAGATCCTTACTGAGATGGATGCCATGAGACATGGGCATGTAACCCCTTTTAGATTCCTGCATACTAAATCTATGCAGTATCTTGTCTATGTATGTGCTCTGACTTAGTCCTATCAGCCTCTTAGATCTATCTCTATAGATCCTAATCCCAAGGATGTAAGTGGCTTCGCCTAAATCTTTCATTGAGAAAGACTTTCCTAACCAAGACTTGACACTCTGCAAGGTAGGAATGTCATTCCCAATGAGTAGGATGTCATCAACATAAAGCACTAGAAATACAATTGTGCTCCCACTAACCTTATTGTAAACACAAGGTTCATCTATGTTTTGAATAAATCCAAACTCTTTGATCACTTCATCAAAATGATGATTCCAGCTCCAAGATGCTTGCTTCAATCCATAAATGGATCTTTGAAGCTTGCAAACTTTACCAGAGTCCTCTGGACGCAAAAAAACCCTCAGGTTGTGTCATGTACACATCCTCAAGGAGCTTTCCGTTAAGGAAGGCTGTTTTGACGTCCATCTCGCCATATTTCATAGTCATAATATGATGCAATGGCAAGAAGGATTCGATTGATTTGGCCATTGCAACTAGGGAAAAGGTTTCATCATAGTCCACACCATGAGTTTGAGTGAATCCTTTTGCAACCATCGTGCCTTGAAGATATTTACTTTGCCATCCATGTCAGTTTTCTCTTTGAAAACCCACTTGCACCCAACGGTTTTTACACCTTCAGGTGGATTGACTAAGGCCCATACCTCATTGTCGTACATGGATTGCATTTCAGACTTCATGGAACTAGCCATCTTTCGGAGTTGGGTCCCACCATGGCCTCACGATAGGTAGTTGGCTCATTGTGCTCAATGAGCAAAACATCAAGGCTTCCAGTAATCAGAAATCCATATCTCTGAGGCTGTAGCCGTGTTCTATCGGACCTTCGTGGGCCTTGTGTTACTAGCGCAGGCTCGACAACTTGTTGTGAGTCTTCTTCCATATCTCATATGGTGTCTTTTCAACCGCCTTTGACGGAACACGATTCAGTGTGAACGCAGCTGTTTCTAGGGCATTGCCCCAAAAGGAAGGTGGAAGATCTGTTTGACTCATCATAGATCGAACCATATCTAATAGAGTTCGATTCCTCTGCTCAGAAACATCATTCCATTGAGGTGTTCCTAGAGGAGTAAGTTGCGAGACGATCCCACAACTCCTAAGATGGTCAATGAACTCTTGGCTCAAATATTCACCACCCCGATCAGATCGAAGTGTCTTAATGGTTTTGCCAAGTTGATTTTGCACTTCATTTTGAAATATTTTGAACATTTCAAAAGATTCCGACTTATGTTTCATTAGATAGATATACCCATATCTACTGAAATCATCTATAAATGTAATGAAGTACAAATGACTGCCTCTGGCAGATGTATTCATTGGTCCACACACATCCGTATGTATGAGGCCCAATAAATCGGTGGCTCCTCACTGTGTCCAGTAAAAGGTGCTTTTGTCATCTTTCCCAATAAACAAGACTTGCATGTATCAAATGATTCAAAATCAAATGAGTTAAGAAATCCATCTTTATGGTGTTTCGAAATGCGTTTCTCATTTATAAGGCCTAGACGACAATGCCATAGATAGGTCGGATTCAAATCATTTGACTTGATCCTCTTAGTAGTTATGTCATAGATTCGTCCATTCAATTTTCTACTGCCCTGAGACCCTTGCATTTATTCAAATGTGAGATCCACATGTAGTATCCAATACCCATGTTGAGGAAGTAGAAAAGCGAATATCTATGACATAGATACTTGAAGTTTATGTACCCCACTATCCTTCTTGCTCTTTCCGTATCTTCGAGGTAGAGTTTGCAATTCCTTTCAAATGACCAAGTTCATTGTAAAAGAAGGACTCTATCCTTCGGAGGTTTTGCCTTCTTGGCTTTCCATTTCATACCCCTTCCTTTCGAACGGACAAAACAAGATCGGGCCTCTTCTTAAGGCTCACTTAGCAATTTTGAGCATCCCATGCAGTTCGTAAATTGATTCCTCCATGTTGTAATCCATGACAAAGTTATCATAACTTCCCGGGAGTGAGTTCAAGATCACATCCGTAGCTAACTCCTAAGACATGGGAATCCAAGCCTCTCAAGCCTTTCCGTCACATCGGAACATTTCCGTAGGATGAACAATCATATCGTAAGCCTCCACATATTCTAGATCTCTATTGAGGTCTAGAAGCATAGTGGCAAGCATCGTGCATCTCGCATCCACAGAGTCATCTTTATGCTTTGTATAAGCATCAGTCTGAGCTCTTGGATCAACAAACAAGGCTCGTCAAGAATGGGTTGATTGATGAGATACTCTTTTCTTTTGTGTTTAGGATCAACGCTTAAGTTCCCAAACATGTCAAGAGAGTTTGTCTCATCGAGTTCGTCCTTCTCAAGGACTGATCGCATTTATGTTGTTGAAGTGTTACTAGACTACATGATTCTACAACTAGAGATATGCAAAGTTTAAGTGGTAACCTCCCACTGAATTAACAACCCTCATTATAATTAGTGGGCTAAGACCCATATTTGGCTTAAAATTAAGTCCGCTAAGGTGACGCTTAAATTTAAGTTATTTAGGTAGGCAAACATTTGCCAATTACATCACATGTAATTCTTAGATGTTTATGGGATTCGATCATCATATCACCGGCACGTTTAATCTCATCTAATGCCTTGAGATCCAAAACCGTTTTGATGATCTCAATTAAGTCAAGACAATTAATGAATATTGAGTATCACCATTACTCACTCTCGTCTCACCAAGATAACTCAGATGCATCCACTTTGGTGGAACATACAAATGGGTGATCTAGGTTTTGATAAGTATTCATTAATTGACGGAATTATGGCTTAAGATTTTATTTAGAGGGTATAATTTAATTAATCCTATTAATTCTACTTATATGAATGCAATCACTATTGTATCTCATATATTATCTAAATTAATTATGAGTGATCTAATCAAAACATAATTAAAACTCTAAATTTATTATGAGTGATCTAATCAAATCATAATTAAAATTCTAAGTTAATCATGCAATGATCAAATCAAGACATAATTAAAATTGTGACACAACATGACTCAACCTTAACCTAAAATCCTCTCAAGCCAATGAGAGGACTTCTCTAAAAACAAAAGGAAATACATCAGGAGAAACCTCGTTTCAACATACGAGGGGAATGGGATGAGAAAAGAATGTACATCAAGAGTATTTAAAGAGAGAGGCATGGCCCGCAGGCCATATTTAAAATTTACAACAATTGTAAAACTCTAGAGCCATGTTGTTCACCATACCCAAACAACATTTGAAAGGTAAATCACAATATACATTAATTCATACATTTATGAAATAAAATATTATGATTAAACTTATCATGATTTAAATTCTCTAATTTAAATTATATTATATACTATATATAATATAATATCATGATTTAAATTCTCTAATTTAAATTATATTATAAATATAATATAATATCATGATTTAAATTCTCTAATTTAAATTACATTATATACTATATATAATATAATATCATGATTAAATTCTCTAATTTATATTATATTATAAATATAATATAATATCATGATTTAAATTTTCTAATTTAAATTATATTATATACTATATATAATATAATATCATGATTTAATTCTCGCCATCGACAATCAGTCGTGGTCCCTACTGCTCGTAATGTGCAATTTTCAATATCCCTCTTTACTTATAAGATTCTCTCATTAAATTGTTCATCATACCCCTTTCTCCAATATGATCAATCGCTCTTCCTGCTATTCTAAGATTGAAAAGTAGCTTTTGGATTAAGGTAACAACCCACCAACGAGTTATGACTCAAATAGGATCACTCTGGTACTGAACTATTTTTTTATATTTTTTTTGAAAGTAATTTCCAAAAAAAAGTGATTTTCAAAAATTGAAACCCTAACGTTCCGAACGTTATTCTGCCATTCGCGATCATGAATGTCCGATCTGAACAATTCAGAAACGACCGCCTAAATCTGATTAGCAATCCGTAGGGAGAATATGTTTTAAATCATACATGTTTCGGTAAACATATATCGATTTAAACACATATAGGATTCAGTTATTGCATATATATCACATATATAAACACACGTAAAACCTAATTTAAACGCACGGTTGATCTGGCTCTGATGCCACTGTTGGGATCCATACACGCAGCGGATATCTTTATTCGAAAATTAAATCTGAGATGCAATATCTTTATTCGAAAATTAAATCTGAGATACAATATCTCAATTTATTATAGTTATTTAATTTATCAAATAAATTAAATACTACATATAATAATATTATTATCAATAAATAATATCATTATTATTTTTGAATTTATTAGTGTGTGTATATATATATATATACACACACACACATCCTAGATTAAATAAGTATTCATTAAATCTTAAACACATTTAAGATTCAATGAATCTGGACACCCTTGCTCGTGTTGGGCCATTCTTGTGTGCGACCCTGTAGGCCCACATGAGATTGGCAGCGGGCCAATATCAGACCAGCCCACAAGTCGCAAGCGGCCTTTAGAAAGACATTGCGACTACCCAATTCATATGGGGATCGATGATACGATACAACCTATCGTACAACCATGTCACGTCCCTTTTGTCACGCGATAATTTGGTCAAGGATGAGGCATGGAAAATGTCAACTTCCTATTCTTGACCATTACTTTCTCGATTCTTGAGTAGTCTAACAATTGAGATGGAAACTCCTTTCCATCGTAGTATGGCCATACATTTCTTAGACTCACTCATCGGGGCCCAAGATTACCTCTCTACAAATGTGAGGGACAAATTCCATCTTGACCATTCACATTCCTCCGCATGAAAACCACCGATCCCGATCCAAGCCTTTATCATCACCCACCAAAGGTGACTTTTGACTAGGTCAAAGACCAGCGACTCATCATGTAGGAATCCATGATGATCTCAGTCATAGGGCGTTGTGACGCGGTTACACATGAGATAAGCTTATGACTAAATCCATGCAGCTTTCTCATAGTGGGTCGGTCCAGCACCTTGTACTCTTACAAGTGCCCATGACTTTGAGTCGTATCCCCATACTAATCAAAGTCACACTGGTCTTATTTCATCTTTGCTCCCGTGGAGATGACCGACCAGGGACATTTAGAATAATCTATTAGATATATCCAGGGATACAGTTATCATTATAAACATGGAAATGAAATGATAACTAAAGGAGAATACTTTAAATAACATTAACGTTTAAAGTACAATGACTTGCCCCTAGGGCATATATTTCCAACAAAAAGTATATTCCATATCCATATATTTTTCTCAGCGAGTCATTGAAGGCTTCCAATCATCATTAATTGCCCTCACCATATATAAGCTGAAGCATTCAATACGTCCCAACCACCGGAAACACAAACGCTTAAACAATCAATACGCATTTAATGTTTCATACATTTGTGTAATATCTTCGGAAATATAGTCTTCAGTGTTTATCAATCTTCTCTTTTAGAGAGTTTATTACCGAATCATTATTCTTGAAAGAATCTCAAAGTTGTGGGACTTTGAGATTGGGTTATTTGATTACAACTTATAAGGGAGAGTGAATTCATGTGAGAGGATTACTTTCGAGTACAGAGTGTGTAATCGATTGAAGTGATAGTTAAAATCCCAGAGTGTCGGGAGACTGGACGTAGGTCAAGAGTTAAGACTGAACCAGTATAAATCATCTGTGTCAAGCTATCTCTCCCTCTGTTATACTCTGTTATTGTGTGCTTGTTTCAGGGGTAGTCAAAAAGATTTTTTAAATCCCCAATTAACCCCCTCTTGGTGATTTATGTTCTACATTTGGTATCAGGGCTAGAACTTCTCTGAAAGGATTAACATCCCGAGAAGAATCAATATGTATGGAATACTCCCAGACAGAGCTTCTATCAATAAACCCCTGGTTTAAATGGCGAACATTATTCATTCTGGAAATCCAAATTCAGGGTCTTAGTAATGGCTACTGAATATGGTTTATGGAATGTGCTCAAGAGAGGAGACTATCAACCATATACAGTTGAAGACGGAGTTCAAACTTCTAAGCTTGAAGAAGAATATGATGAAAATGATAGAAGGAAAGTCACTTTCAACAGAAAAGATATCTTGATGCTCCAAGGTGCTCTAAGTCAGAATTAGTACTTTCGAATCTGCACTCTATCATCTGCAAGAGATATGTGGAATGCTCTCGAGATTGCTCATGAAGGGACAACTAGAATCAAGGAAAATCAAGTTAATACCTTGATGATTGAATATGATTTGCTTCGTCTCAAGTCTGTAGAATCCATTGGTGAATTCTAGCTCATATTCACTCATCTGATTAATCAACTTGCTGCACTGGGAAAATAGTATGATCAACAAGTCCAAGTGAGGAAGATTCCGAACATTATCAGCAAGGAATGGGAAGCTAAAGTCACTGCAATAGAAGAGGCTCGTTGAGAGTCAATGGAAGCTCTATTTGGTAGCTTGTCTAAGTATGAGGGAAAACTTAAGTTCAGAAAAGGACTTGATGAAATTGGTAGCAAGCATAAGGGAATTTCCCTTAAAACAGTCAAAGAAGACAAAGATTCAGATGATGATGATGATGAAGAGGTCAGGATGATGGTCTAGAGATTCTATAAGAAGGATCAATGATTCCAAAATTTTCACAAGGTAGCTCCAGCAATGAGCCCAAGAAGCCTATCATCTGCTACGAGTATGAAAAGCCTGGTCACATTAAGTTTAAGTGTCCCCAGCTGAAGAACAAAGAGAAAGATAAGAAGAGATTCAATAAGTTCAAGAAGAAAGCTTATGTCTAAGCTATATCGGGAGATAGCTCATCTGATGAAGATGAAGTTGATGAAGAAGAAAGAGCCAATATTTTTCTTGTGGCTCAATAAGAATCAAAGAGTGAAGAGGTAAATGATTCTGAACCTACATTTGATGAATTATTTTCTGAGTATAATTCCCTTTACTTTGAAGTTTGAAAAATTAGCAAAGGAACTTCTTACCTCAAAAAGAAAAGTAAAAATTATTGAAGTACAAGTTCAAGATATCTCTCCTCCAGTTTCTGTTTCTAAAAAAGCTTGTGAAAATGTTTCAGAAAAAGTTTGTGAAAATTGTTGTGTTTTAGAGAAAAGAAATGCTTATCTTACTAAAATACTTGAGAAGTTCACTCAAGGCTGTGAAATGCTCAATTTCATTTTGAAACAACAAAGCTTTACAAATGACAAATTAGGAATTGGTTAAAAACCAGACTTTGACAAAAAGAAAGGAAAGAAAAAATATGAAGGAAAGAATTACCTAAACTATTTTTGAAAATAAATTCACTCTTCTGATCCTTTTGCTCACTGTAATTATTGTAATCATAAAGGGCATACTACTTCTTCCTATTTTCATAAAAAGGAAAGAAAGAGTAAACCTGTAGGTAACTATAAATGGGTGCTTAAGGGATCATATAAGGTTCCTAAGCCACAAACTAACCCAAAAGGACCCATGAAAAGATGGGTGCCTAAGACTCAATCCTTTGTGTCTTGCAGGTTTGTCTAAGAGCATCAAAATCCAACAAGTGGTACATTGATAGTGGATGCTCTAAACACATGACGGGAGATCAATCCAAGTTTGCTATAATCAAGCCTAAGAATGGTGGCAAGGCAACTTTTGGTGGAAACCAATCCAGAAGGATTGTTGGAATTGGTGAAGTTGGAAGAAATGATGGACCGCCAATTAAAGATGTCTACCTTGTGGAAGGCCTATGCCAAAACCTCCTCAGTGTGAGTCAATGCACAGACAAAGGTAACTTAGTTATCTTCGATTCTGAGGAATGTCTGATTGTTAGCAATGATGATATTCCCTTGGACAATATTAAGTCTAAAGCCTTATTCAGGGCTCCTAGAGAAGGTAACGTTATACCTTGAATCTTCCTAGTAATAGCTCCGTTTCTGAAAATTATTTTATTGGTAACATGGATGAGAGTTGGCTGTGGCACAAGTGATTAGATCATGTCAATGTATTCCAACTTGACAAGTTGCTGAAAAAGGATTTGGTCATTGGTTTACCAAAACTTCATTTTAAAAATGACATGATATGTGATGCTTGTTAAAAGGGTAAACAAACCAAATCATCTTTCAAATCAAAGAGTGAAATCTCAACCAATAGACCACTTCAACTACTTCATATGGATTTAGTTGGACCATCTAGAGTGAAAAGCCTTGGTGGCAATTTATACACTTTGGTCATTGTTGATTATTTCTAAAGATTTTATTGGACCATATTTGTATCTTCTAAAAATGAAACATTTGATCAGTTTGTTGTTTTTATCAAGAAGTTCCAAAACAAGAAAGGTTTCTCTATTACATAAATTCGTAGTGATCATAGTGGTGAGTTTGAGAATCATGCTTTTTGAGAGTTTTGTGATGAAATGGGGATTGATCACAACTTCTCATCCCCAAGGACTCCTCAACAAAATGACGTTGTAGAGAGGAAGAATCAAGTCCTTACTGAGATTGCAAGGGCAATGCTGAATGAGAACCGAACTTCCCAAGTGTTTTGGGCTGATGCCATGAGTATCGCTTGTTACATGTCAATTCAGGCTTACCTCCGGAAGAAGCTTGACAAAACTCCCTATGAGCTGTACAAAGGAAGAAAGCCCAACCTAGCACATTTGCACATCTATGGCTGCAAATGCTTTGTGCAAAATAATGGTAAGGAGAACTTAGGAAAGTTTGATCCTAAGTCAGATGAAGGTATATTCCTTGGCTATCCTAATAGAAGTAAAGCATACATAATCTTTAATAATCATACTCGTGTTGTAAAAGAGTCTATGATTGTTGTATTCTGTGAAGCCAAATCTAATGAATCTTTGGATGATGATGTTCCTATATTTCAAAATCAATATGTTTTGAAAACTTCTTCTGTTTTGAAAAATTATAAAACACCTTTAGAAAAGGAACTTGAAGTTGAAAAAAATTGCAAAAATGCTTGCGAAAACGTTGATCAATCTCAACGTAGATCTTGGAGATATAGTAGGAGTCATCCTCTAGACCAAGTGATAGATGATGTAAATCAAGGAGTGTGAACCAGAAAAAGTACTTTGAATGAAGTTACTTTCTCTACTTTCATTTCAGAGATTGAACCTTCTAAGATTGACAACGCCCTTTCAGACAATGATTGGGTTATAGCAATGCAAAAAGAGTTACATCAGTTTGAAAGAAATCAAGTTTAGGACTTGATACCTAAGCCTAAAGACCATCCGGTTATTGTCACTAAATGGCTATGAAAGACTTGGTTGTCACCCAAGAGGGGGGTGAATTGGGTGTTTGATTAAAAAACTTAGAACTTTAAGAACTTTTCTTCACTTGCTGGAAATAGTTTGAATGTCAATAATAATTTATAAAGTGATAAGCAATCATTCAACCATATATGCTGGAATGTAAGAGATAAGGGAAGAGAATATGCAAACGGTGATTTATACTGGTTCGGCCCAATCCTTGACCTACGTCCAGTCCCAAGCTCTACTTGAGAATTTCAATCCACTATCTTCTTTCAACTTGATTACACGTTCTGTACTTGAAGTAAACCCCTTACTAGGATTGACTCCCCTTACAAACCGTAATCAATACACCTGTTTGATTACACACTCGCACTCAAGTAATCCTCTCACTAGGATTCACTCCCTTACAAGTCGTAATCAACACAATGTGTTTCCCACTCAAGATCACCCAATCTTGAGTAACTCACGATATAAAGATAGGATGTTTACAATGAATCTTCTCTCTCGAAGTGTATGGATGAACACCGAAGTACAATACAAAACATTTCACTCTCTATGATATATAGACATTGAAAAACAGAGAGTAAATGATATAAAGATCAGAGTATTAGCATGTTGAAGATGTAAGCTTGTTCTCTGCTTGTTGTTGTATCTTTGAAGGTTTGTATGCAGCTCTATATATAGCGGCAAATCTTCATAAGACCTTTGCTTCTCAATTCTGAATTCTCTCCATTCGAAATTCTAGCCGTTGGGACTCACGGCCTTTTCTGATTTCCAACTTTTGCTCTGCATTGAAGATTATGACCGTTATGTCATTTAATGACTTTCCTTTATTTGTTCAGGGAATCATTCTGAGTAATGGCTATATCAATTGTTTCCAAGTGAAGGATTTCTTCTTCTTGAATTTTCCTCTGTTTGACGCGTGAAAGTAAATGCTCGATTTTCCGTTTCGTCAACAGTGGTTGATTCCTGTCATGAACATTAATTCGATTGTTGAATCTGTTTGGCTTATGTCCGTTGGAGTATTTCATCATCTGAATGATTTAATCCTTTGGAGAAGCATTACAATTGAGTAGACAACTTCGTTTCTTCAAGTTTCTCATTGGATTCAGTCATCTTTCCCATTTCTAAGATTATGCAGCAAGTTCATCTTCTAGATCTTGATTTCTATAAAGATTGATGTTCTCTCAAGCTTTAATAATCTGAAACATGTAACCCGCGAACTCGAGCCTGCCAACTAATAGGCTCGAGTTTGCTTCTCCTGCTAGCAAACCTCCAACATCCTGGAAATACGGTCCACTTTCGAGGGCTATATCTCCCTGGTATGAACTCCGTTTTAGTTTTTTAACCTATCGATGGAAATCCCTTTGAGTCTACTTTCCAATGCCACCGATTTCAGCTCAATTGGATTCTCCGTTTGTGAGATAAACTCAAAACATTGAAGGTTGGTCATTTGTGTGACGTGGATTTCACTGTCAACTTCATAAATTCATTACTCCTTCATCTGAACTCCTTTTGGCTTTTATTATATATCTAAATGACGAATTGGGAGTCTAGTTTCATATGCCACTGGTTTCACCTCATTCCGATCTCTAGTTTAGGAGATATCGTTAAATTACCACACGTCGCCCGAGTTAAACGTGGAACAGAGTAGCTGAAATGTTGAACACCGCTGTAAGCTCGAGTTTGCCAACTAATAGGCTCGAGTTTGCCTTGTCCAGAGACACCAGAAATGCTGAAGACACTACAGGCTCGAGTTTGCTAATTATGGGCTCGAGTTTGGAGTTCCAAACTGCAGGTTTGTGTTCTAAGCTCGAGTTTGGCTTGTCCAGAGGCGCCAGAGTTGCTGAGGACATTACAGGCTCGAGTTTGCAAGTTATGAACTCGAGTTTGCTCATCCTGGAACTGATTTTTGATGGTTTAAACTCTGAATTGATCCGTTCCAGCTTCCATATGATCTTGGATACTTCTAGCATCAATATAAGAACTTGAATAAAGATATTCCATTGCATTCTAAGTTCTTCCTTCTTCAATTTCTTCTCTCCTTCTAGATTATCCCCCAAAATCATTTGATAACCTCTTGCTTCCTTAATATTATGATATTCCCATTATATTGTGCAAGAGCTTCTTTCTTCAATCAACATTCTCCATTATTTAAACTTTGCATCTACATTAAATATAAGAATTAGTCAAAGTAGAAGATAAATGTAGTATGCAACTTTTTTGCTTTTAAGAATGGTATCTATATAAGACATCATCAAAACTAATCAAAACCAACATTCTCCCCCTTTTTGATGATGGCAAATATTTTAAGGAAAATATGTATGAATATGAAAAAGTATTAAACCCAACATATTTTTCTTGCCATTCTCTCCCCCTTATTTGTCATTAGCAAAAAGTTGAGTTTAAAGAAGTGATGCTTGTAGCGAGACAAGTATATAAATAAATTATACGAATCAAAGAATTGATTTTCTCTCCCCAATTTGAAATTGTTTTCATTCTTAATATGATGCAATAATGTTTTTATGAAAACAAGTTTGAAAGAGTTTGGAGAGGTTTTTGAAAACATCTTTCACAATTAAAGCATATAAATACCAAACATGTGCAAGGTTTCTAATGAATATAAAAGATAGAGATTAGAAATGCTCATGTTGATTTTGCAAATTGATGAATGATCAATGAAGTCCATTTGCTTGCTTTCTTCTTGTATGAGATCATTTACATCCTTCTCTTTTCCTTCATACAGCTCTTTCAGAACATGTCTTAGCCGGCTTCAAGAAGTTTTCTTGTACTTCATATCACAGCTTCAACATCAAAATATATTTCCTCAATGTAATGGTTTCTCCTTTTAGTATGTTGAGGAATGTCCTAGTACATAACAGAATCTCCTGCTACAAATTGAACACTTTCTTTGCTAAAGAGATTTGTTAGTGCAGCATGATATCAAGATATCCCTTTCTATATGATATTTTCAAATTAGGATAATGAAAGGAAAATATGATATTAATTCATCATCAAAACAAATACAAGATAGTAGATGTTGATGAGAATGCTTAAAAGGTTTTCTTCCAATAAAGGAGATGAGCTTTTAAAGATATAAAACACATGAGAATGTGAAGCTCTCCCTTAATGAATGCATGACTAAGGGTAACAACTCTTATGCTCTTATGCAATTAAATCATATGAAACTTGAGCAAAGAGTATGCAGAATCAGAATTTGAATCAACTTAGAGTGTTCAAAATATTACAGAATTGCAGTAGATATCAATAAGGTTATTTCTCAATGACAGTTTGGAAATATACTTTATGTAGAAAAGATGTCATTGATAGAATGCATGTAAGTTTGATCAATAAGCATATAAAATCTTATCCATAATGATAAGCATTTATCAACTCACATTTCATGAATGAGATCAAAATATTCAAGAATGATAATGAAATATGCAAATTGTTTCAAATCTCGAATGTTCTTTCAAATCATGATAATGAATTAAGAAATCAAAATTTTGATGAATGAAAGAGTCATTTTGAAACATGCTTGAAAATAATGCTCACTTTAAAACATGGTGGAAGTCAACATGTTTAATGAATAAATCAGAATGCTTCAAGATTAAGAGAACATGTGAAACATTGAAGTTTACATGTAGAAGAATTTTCTCAAGAGCAAAAGTCATGAAGGTAAAGCATTATTGAAATATGCTTAGTACAATAGAGAAATAATGACTTTGCTATGACCGAAAGATAATCTTGCATCTTAGGATTAGAAGAGTATGAATGCTCAAGGCAAGACTATGAATCCAGTTACTCAAAATAAGGATGAAAGACAAAGTTTATGAATTTAAGTAACAACATGTTTACTAGGATTCATGAATGATGAAGCACAAACTCATTAGTTCAAATGACTAGAGTTCCATAATATTTTCCTAGTAAGTTATTCCTTTAATGGTTAATGCATTATCATTCAATGCACTAATGAACATTTATAAATCTTGGAATAACTTGGCCAATAACATGTCACAAATTGAGTTCTTTTCTTGAAGATAAGATTGAAACTCATATATGGATAACTTATTAGACATGAAGTCCAACTAGTTAGAGAATTAGACAAAGGAGTTCAAGCAACACATTGAATATCAAAGATCAATATGTGAATGATAGGAAAACTCGACTAGACAAGTTTGAAGCATATCCAACATTCAGAATACAGTATTAACTTCCAATTTTGAAACATCATTTTGAATGTAATCAAAGTATGGATATGTCTTCAAAACATTTGTTTGCATTTTCACAAAATAGTGTGAATTGAAATCCAAGCAAACTTAGAAAGTTATGCACAAAACCACTTGTTTGATCAATAAAAACTCACTAACAATTTGACTAAATCGAGTTTAGGAATATTAGTGATTGATGATATGGAATATAAAGATCAAACAGTAAGATTTCACAAATTCGAGCAAGTTTGAAAATTTTTCTCAGGTTTAGCTTTCGAAGAGCAAACTCGGAGTTTAGTGTAAACTCGGAGTTTGTTAATTATGGCAGCTTCTGCGAAGAGCAAACTCTGGAGTAAAATTGTAAACTCTAGAGTTTGTTATTTTTAAACGTCAGGTTAAGCTTCAGCAAGAGCAAACTCTAGAGTTTAAATGTAAACTCTGGAGTTTGTTATTTTTTATTATTATTTTTTTTTTAAAGGGGCGAACTCGAGTTCATGAAAAACAGGCTCGAGTTCGTATCACTGTAGAGCATTTATTGCGAAAGCCATCTGAAATCAAACTTCACAGAATTGGCAAACTCGAGTCCATTAGTGAGTAGGCTCGAGTTTGACACTATTCATGCCAAAATAAATTAGTTGTTTAAAAACGTGAACTGGAGCATAAACACAAACTCTGGAGTTTGTAAAATAATTTTTCTCATTTTCAAAGACCAGCTCGAGTTTAGAGATTCAGGCTCGAGTTTACATGTTTTGTAAATTCTTTTTATTTCTCAAACCACAGAGTAAACTCTACACAAAAAATTTAGGCTAGAGTTTAGAAATTTAGGCTCGAGTTTGACACTATTCATGTCAAAACAAAATTAAGAATTTTAGCGAGAACTTGAGGTTTAAATATAAACTCTAGAGTAAACTCTGGAGTTTGGTGCAAACTCTGGAGTTTAGCGTAAACTCTAGAGTTTGGTGTAAACTCTGGAGTTTAGCGTAAAATAACTTTACTCAATTTAAAGTTCAGGCTCGAGTTTAAATTCTTAGACTCGAGTTTGAGTTTTGGAACAGTGACAAACCGGAGGTTTAAAAGAAAACTCTAGAGTTTACGAAAATATAAAAACTTGGAAGCTCTCTGCCAAGGGCAAACTCTACACAAAACTCTGGAGTTTAAACAAACTCTACACAAAACTCTGGAGTTTAAAGAAATGGTTTTCAATTGGGAAACTTTCCGCAGAGGCAAACTCGAGCTTGCATCTGCAAGACTCGAGTTTACATACTTGTAAACTCTTTAAACTCATTTTCTTGGAGGATTCAAACTGGATTTTGCATTTCTAAACTGAAGTTTGGCTTTGACAGAAAAATTCTGATTGAAATTGAATAAATTCCAAATCCTTTTAACTTAACCAAAGACAAACCAAAAATGAATTTAAATATAACCATAGTAAGAGGCAAGAATTAGATATCACCGTAATTCCTCTTGTCCTCATAGAAGCTTGCTTGGTTGGGATGGATTGATGTAGATAACTCCTTTTCCAATGTTCACCATCAACATCCAAGATAGCTTGTTTAACTTTCTCAAGGCTTGGATCATTTCTCTATGTTGCATCTTTGAGAAGCTTTCCTTGATCCTACAAAGTTGTATAAATCCTTTTCTTTCTTGGTATCCAACCTTCCTTGGATCCAATCTTTGTTAGCTTGTAGAAATCAAAAATTCACATGCTCTTATGTATATAATCAATTCAGCATAGTTGAGCACAATGAATTAAACATGACTTTATGCATAAAAATATTATCATGTATGCATAAAGAACAAGATTGTTGAACACTGCAATTCCTTAGAAAAGTAAATTAGGATGTGAAAGCCCAGTTTCAAAGATAGTTTACAATGCTCATTCCTAAGGATACAAAGTTTAAAACCTCAATGAATATTTAAAATGATAGGAAAGGAGGTTTTACCATTGTATACCTTTACCTTAGGTACTTGGAGTATTTCCTTTGCTTACCCATTGGTTCTTTATGTTTTCTTATGGGTGTGGGCAAAGTTTTCTCAAAAGACATAGACAGCAAAAATCTTTTCCTTTGTGCATGAGAGATCATTCTTTTCTTATTTTCCTCAAGATAGTTGAATGGTACTTCATTGTAGTTTCTTCTTGAGGCAGAATGTATTGTTCTTATAGGTGTCCATTGCTTCTTACGATTTGATTCTGTAATTCCAGCAATGGATGCTCTGAGAGTTCTCTTGCTTGATGTGAGTCTCCTTTTAGGCTCATGAGACACTCTTGGATTCTTCTTCATCCTCTTAATACCTTTATGTCCACTTGAATTTCAAATTATCCCGCACACATAGAGCACTAGATGGACACTTTGGTACCCACTTATACTTGGGTCCTTGACTGTTAGTAGTGGACCTTACTTGTCCTTTAGGAACCCAAACAAATTTATTTCTCACATTATAATTTCTCCTAATACAACATGTATGGGAAATATGTCCAGATTTACCACAATAATTGCAAACAATAGAATGATGCTTATTATAAACAGTTTTGCAAGAATTGTGCTGGTCTAGAGGATGTAATGTCAAATGACCCATATTTGTATATTCTTTCTTCCCACATGATTTTCCAGCATGATTTTTGAAAACATGTTTGTTTTTCAAAATAGAATCGGTAAATGGATGTAGAACAATTTTATGCAGATGTTCAGAATCATTTTTAACTACACAAGAAGAATTGGAATTGTTTACCACTTGTGCATCTTGAGCTCCAGATAATGATTGATCACAATTGTGCACAATGAGCTCTTCTTGGGAATCCTCATTCTCTTGTTCTTCATTCTCCGCTTGTTCATCGGTCATAGATGTACAGCATATAGTCTTAGATGGATCGACAACACTTTCAACTTCAACACAAATGTTAGAAGTATAAATAGGATCAAGAGTATCCCAAATTTCTTTAGCACAAGAGCACAACCTGATTTTCTCAAAATCATTTTCTATCAATGCACTGTAAAGAAATTTCATTGCTCTAATATTCAATGAAAACATTTTCTTTTCTTTTTCTGTCCAATCCTTTCTTGGAGTAAAGTCAAAAATGTTTGTAAAGACTTTCCACATATCAAAATCAGTTGCTTTGATAAAACTAGTCATTCTAGCTTTTCAAAACCAAAAATCAATATCTTTGAAAAGTGGTGGAACGGTAAAGTCAAAACCTCTCAAAAACGAGCAGCACCCAAAATTAGTCATTTGATAACTCTTGAGACTGTTAAGTCCTTTAAACAAGAACCTGGCTCTGATACCAAATGAAAGACTTGGCTGTCACCCAAGAGGGGGGGTGAATTGGGTGTTTGATTAAAAAACTTAGAACTTTAATAACTTTTCTTCACTTGCTGGAAATAGTTTGAATGTCAATAATAATTTATAAAGTGATAAGCAATCATTCAACCATATATGCTGGAATGTAAGAGATAAGGGAAGAGAATATGCAAACGGTGATTTATACTGGTTCGGCCCAATCCTTGACCTACGTCCAGTCCCCAAGCTCTACTTGAGAATTTCAATCCACTATCTTCTTTCAACTTGATTACACGTTCTGTACTTGAAGTAAACCCCTTACTAGGATTGACTCCCCCTACAAACTGTAATCAATACACTGTTTGATTACACACTCGCACTCGAAGTAATCCTCTCACTAGGATTCACTCCCTTACAAGTTGTAATCAACACAATGTGTTTCCCACTCAAGATCACCCAATCTTGAGTAACTCACGAATATAAAGATAGGATGTTTACAATGAATCTTCTCTCTCGAAGTGTATGGATGAACACCGAAGTACAATACAAAACATTTCACTCTCTATGATATATAGACATTGAAAACAGAGAGTAAATGATATAAAGATCGAGTATTAGCATGTTGAAGATGTAAGCTTGTTCTCTCGCTTGTTGTTGTATCTTTGAAGGTTTGTATGCAGCTCTATATATAGCGGCAAATCTTCATATGACCGTTGCTTCTCAATTCCGAATTCTCTCCATTTGAAATTCTAGCCGTTGGGACTCACGGCCTTTTCGATTTCCAACTTTTGCTCGCATTGAAGATTATGACCGTTATGTCATTTAATGACTTTCCTTTATTTGTTCAGGGAATCATTCGAGTAATGGCTATATCAATTGTTTCCAAGTGAAGGATTTCTTCTTCTTGAATTTTCCTCTGTTTGACGCGTGAAAGTAAATGCTCTGATTTTCCGTTTCGTCAACAAGTGGTTGATTCCTGTCATGAACATTAATTCGATTGCTGAATCTGTTTGGCTTATGTCCGTTGGAGTATTTCATCATCTGAATGATTTAATCCTTTGGAGAAGCATTACAATTGAGTAGACAACTTCGTTTCTTCAAGTTTCTCATTGGATTCATCATCTTTCCCATTTCGAGATTATGCAGCAAGTTCATCTTCTAGATCTTGATTTCTATCAAGATTGATGTTCTCTCAAGCTTTAATAATCAAACATGTACACAAATGATATAAATAATGTTAAGAAGAAGTATAAGTCATTTGGGTAATCATGTGGATGTTCTTTGATGAGAAACGAGACTTTCGAACTTCTGTTTTTCTGAATCAGGGTCATGAACTCGAGCTTGGATAAGTAGGCTCGAGTTTGCTAATTATGGGCTCGAGTTTGGAGTTCCAAACTGCAGGTTTGTGTTCTAAGCTCGAGTTTGGCTTGTCCAGAGGCGCTAGAGTTGCTGAGGACATTACAGGCTCGAGTTTGCAAGTTATGAACTCGAGTTTGCTCATCCCGGAACTGATTTTTGATGGTTTAAACTCGAATTGATCCGTTCCGACTTCCATATGATCTTGGATACTTCTAGCATCAATATAAGAACTTGAATAAAGATATTCCATTGCATTCTAAGTTCTTCATTCTTCAATTTCTTCTCTCCTTCTAGATTATCCCCCAAAATCATTTGATAACCTCTTGCTTCCTTAATATTATGATATTCCCATTATATTGTGCAAGAGCTTCTTTCTTCAATCAACATTCTCCATTATTTAAACTTTGCATCTACATTAAATATAAGAATTAGTCAAAGTAGAAGATAAATGTAGTATGCAACCTTTTTGCTTTTAAGAATGGTATCTATATAAGACATCATCAAAACTAATCAAAACCAACAGGCTATTCAAGAACAAACATGACGAATCGGCAATCATTGCCCGTAATATAAGGCAGGATTAGTGGCCAAAGGCTATAATCAAGAAGAAGGAATTGATTATGAGGAAATGTATGTTCCAATGGCAAGATTGGAAGCTATAGGTGTTCTTTTAGCCTTTGCTTGCATCAAGGGATTCAAGTTATATCATATGGATGTGAAATCTGCATTTTTGAATGGTTTTATTCAAGAGAAAGTTTATGTTGAACAACTTCCTGGATTTGAGGATAATCATCATCCGAATCATGTCTTTCGGTTAAAGAAAGCTTTATGTGGTTTTAAGCAAGCTCTTAGAGCTTGATATGAAAGACTAAGAAAATTCCTTCTTGATCAAGGATTTGTTAAAGGCAAAGTAGATACAACTCTCTTCATTAAATGTAACAAGAGGAATGATTTGTTAATTTTTCAAATTTATGTTCATGACATTATATTTGGTGCTACTAATGATGCTTTGTGTGAAGATTTTTCTAAGATAATGCAGAGAAAATTTGGGATGTCTATGATGGGGGAGTTGAACTACTTCCTTGGCCTACAAATCAAGCAAAAGAAGAATGGGATTTTCATATCTTAGACCAAGGATCTCTCTCTTAAAGAAATATGGGATAAACCAAAGCAATGGAGCTGATACTCTAGTGAGTTCAACCACTACCTTGGATGCTGATAAGGATGGCAAGGATTTCAACATTACCAAGTATATAGGGATGATTGGATCTCTACTATACTTGACCGCTAGCCGGCCTAACATCCAATTTAGTGTGGAAATATGTGCAAAGTACAATCAGCCCTAAAGGAGTCTCATGCTGAACATGTGAAGAGGATCTTCAGATACCTTGCAAACACAGAAAGCCTTGGATTATAGTTTCCTAAAGGACAAGCTAATTAAATATCTTGTGGCATATTCAGATTTGAACCATGTTGGATACAAGACTAACCGGAAGAGCACAGTGGTCAATGTGAATTCCTTGGTGGTTCACTTGTGTCTTAGTTTAGCAAGAAGAAAACTACGGTCTCACTATCATCAACCAAAGCTGAATACATTGTTGCATCAAGTTGTTGTGCACAAGTTTTATGGCTCAAGCAACAACTTCAAGATTTGGGAATCCCCCTCAAGGAGATACCAATTCTGTGTGACAACACTAGCACAATCAGCTTGGCGAAGAATCTTGTTCAACATACAAGAACCAAGCATATTGATGTTAGACATCACATCATTAGAGACCACGTTCAGAAGAAGGATGTCAAAGTGTTGATCATTCCCACTCATCACCAACTTGTTGACATCTTCACAAAGCCATTGGCTAAGGAGCAATTTACATTCAATAGAAGAGAATTGAGAATGATAAATCCCAATGAGTTGTACGTAATCTCTACGCAATGTTAGTTAGTAATTTTTTTTATGATCAATAGATACTAACTTAAGCTTTAGAGTGTCTAGTTATAGTTTTTGCAGGACCTCTGTTCAACTTGGAATATTGCAGAAAGTGTGTTGTCAAATTGGTTAACCCGAGTTTTAGAACCTAAAACTCGAGTCAATTTAAGTCTAAGAGCAAAACATAAGTTTTAGAGAAGACTTAACTCGAGCCAAGACGTAGAATACTCGAGTGAAATTCAGACAGAGAGCAACCAAGTTTTTGATAAGAGGACTTAACTCGAGCCTAACAATGGAAAAATTGAGTCAAGTCAAGATAGAGAGTAACCTGGAGCAGAGCAAATTTCACACTCGAGCCAACAAGTTGCATACTCGAGTCAACGACATTTTTCAAGTATTTTCATACACACACTTGAAGTCCAGGTTAGTGTAACTTTATGTAAACTCAAGCCTGTTCTTAGTCACTTAAGCAGGTAACTCAAGTCATTAATTGGTAACTCGAACTTTAGTGCTTTCTATATATATTGACGATCGACAGTCGCTGGACACTTCTCACAAACCCTCGAGTCTATACCTCATTTTCTCTAAAATTTCTCTTTTTCTCCAACCCTAACTCAAGCTTCACCTATCATCTATGGCTCCCAAACATTCCACTATGACCAAAGACTCTAATTCAGACTAAGGCTATGCATCTTGCATCTCTACCTCCTCTAAAAAGACCTAGGAGAGAGAAGCACATGCCAAAGAGGTTCCAACCTAAGGTTGCTGCTGATGAACCGTCCCCAAAGGTGAAAGCAAAGAAGGTGGTGCTTCAAGAGCCCCATGGGGTTCCTAAGAAGAAGTCCATTTATCTTGAGGCTCCGAAATGCAAGGACAAGGAAGTAGTTGTTGAGGTTCCTAAGTCTAAGAAGTAGAAGAAGACTACTATTGCATCCTCTCAATTTAAAGGCTCTCTTAAAGGCCAAGCTTCTCAGTCTAAGGGGAAATCTGCTAAAGCTCAAGGGCAATCGAGCTCAAAGGTACCAAGTGATCCTCATGCCCCTCAGGCAATCTATGATCACCCTGTTGCACCTGTGTCTTTTTGTTGCAATCCTATTTTGTTCTCTCATGCTAAAGCCAAACAATATAGAGAACGTTATGCAAATAGAGGCTTCTGTCAAACTATATATGTGGACCTTGCCAAGCTTAAGGAAGATTGTAACCCTGATCTTTCCCATGGCTTTGGCAATTTGAAAATCTTCTTTCAATTCGTACCGCTTATAGTCCTTCAGTTGTTAAAACTTTCTATTTCAACATGACCTTAGCCAATCATTTGGATGGCGAATGTAAACTTATTGAGGAAATAATGGTTACTCATGTTAGGGGCCAGAGAATTTTAATCACTGCAAATTCTATAAATTCTTTGTTAAGAATTCCAAATCCCCCTCCTGTTGATGTGTTAAATTATGACATCAAGGAAATTTTTCAAATTCTAAGACCTAATGAGCCTGTACCTGATGAGCCATTAGAAACTTTATCTTTTCCTCTAGTTGTCATGCCCCCATTACACAAAACTCTCTGGTACATTTATTCTAGAAATCTCATGTAAAAGGGCAAAAATTTTACTTATTTTGCGAAAAGGGATTACCCTATTTTTACTGTTGAAAATTATGCCCTAGAGGCAAGTCATTGTACTTTAAACGCTTATGTTATTTAAAATATTTCTCCGTTTAGTTATCATTTCATTTGCATGTTTATAGTGTGATAGGACAAAACTTTAAAGCCTATAAATTCCGCAAGTATACGGGTCGTATCAAGTAATAAAGTGATAAGAAAAGTATCGTTCCCACGAAGACTTAGTATCACAAACTTCAGTTAGGCATTAATTTCACAATTTCGTTTAAATTGAGCAAACCAAATTCAATCTAATTAAAAGAAAGGAAATTAAAATAAGCAAACGACTACAATAATCAAATGAGCAACCCAGAGTCACTAATCTCTTATTAGCTTCATAAACCTTGATTTCACTAATTTAATTAGCCTTAATATCAATTTTGTTAATCTCGAGTATAAATAGCAATAAGTGCCTGTCGGTCCACTTACAACCCTCTCTTGAGTATATTTTGTTATGTCTAACATAATTACTCAAGAGGCAATAAAACTCGAACACACTCTTCAACAATTATATGGGGCCATTAGGTATATGTCTATCCTAATCGCAAATTAAATCGTAATTTAATCCCATATTACTTAATCTCAGAGCCTAATTAAAATATCATTCGTCAAGGTAAATCCTAATTCTCAAAATCATATTTAATGATGGCCAATCACTAAATAGATAAAACTAAGCAAGATTAAGTAACCAAAATTAAAATTAATTATAACCAAACAATGAAAACAAAGTTTAATCTACTTATAAGTTCATAGGTCCTCTAGGTTGCAAAATCAACTAGCCACACATGGCTTTAAACATCATCACAGCAGCAACAATAAAAATCCATATTCAGGGTCACAATGAAAATCAAAGGGAAAGGGAATAAAATCAGAGTATTGAAATTAAGAACATGATCTCTCCCTCTGGTTCGTTCTGGTGCAGTGCCTCCCTTTCCAGCTGCTGTGAAGATGAGGCTCGCCGGCGACCATGGTGGAGGAGGAAGCTGCCGGCGAGAGAGGTAGAAGACGGTCGAAGGTCAGAAGGTTGTGCTGCTCCTTTGTGTGTCTCCCTCTTCTTGTCAAAATTTCCGCCTCTGCTCCGTTTTTTTTTTTTTTTTTTTGCGTCTTCCGTCCAGCCGACCTTTTCTTCCTTTC
Source organism: Acacia pycnantha (assembly GCA_025563575.1). Classification (NCBI taxonomy): domain Eukaryota; kingdom Viridiplantae; phylum Streptophyta; class Magnoliopsida; order Fabales; family Fabaceae; genus Acacia; species Acacia pycnantha. The sequence goes on from JAMWYP010000230.1 coordinate 571,990, forward strand.
CTTTTAGGTATTGTTTTTGGTTTTAATTCATTCAGTCTGTGGCCCCCCTTGTAGCTTTAAATTGATTCAATTCATATGGCCAAAATGCTGCACCTCTTTTTCCTCTTTTTGATTTAGTCAAACATTCTTCAATCCGTGGGCCCCATTGTGTGTTCCATTCTTCAATTCAATTGACAATTGCCAAAACGCGTGGCTGAGGAAGCAAAAAGGATTTAATAATAATAATAATAAAACTAATTTTTATTTTAAATTGAAATCCCATAAATGATGCATCCAAATTGATTTCCCTTAAAATCTAAATAAAATCTCTTTAATTTAGTATTGATGACTTCCTAAATATATTAAAATATGTCTCAAATCTATTAAAAATAGGAAGTCATCACACCCCCACACTTGCATCAAATCTTGTCCTCAAGATTTTTAAATTCTAAAACAAAGAAGACCATGGAAGCAAGATTTTTAAAGTAAGCACTACAAAATTGAAGTCAATTCGAACTTTCAAGAAACAACTTTTCTCAACAACTTTTCCACATTCCAAAAATGCATGTAGCAAGACAATTAATTTGGCAAAGATAAATCACAATAGAATGTCTCTCACAAGTCAAGTGTTTACACTCATCTCTCAAGATATTCAAGGGCTTGTGTTTCTCTCCATTCCACCTATTGCAACTTATCTACCATAAGCTTGTTTATCATCTCAATCTCCACTTTATACATTATCCAATTGCACACTCAAATCGAAAGGACTTTCTCAAGGTTTTAATGATCAAGGTAGGATAATGAAATGAAAATGATCAAATGGTATGGGAAAATACTTTAATTAGTGCCAAGTAATTTAATGAAATTCATGATGAAGAATGAAGGAATACCCACTAAGAGAAAACAAACTCACTAACACTATGGCTGTGCATGGCAACCATTCTGTTCCCCAGCACAGTTTTTGAGATGGAACAGTTTTTTCTGATTCTGTGCCTGGGAAGAGTTCTGAGAATCAGAATTACGTTTGTTAACTCATTTTATTTTTACTCCAAGAATCAGAATTACGTTTGTTAACACAATTTTTTTTTCATTCCTATAATCAGAATTACGTTTGTTAACACATTTTCTTTTTATTTCTGTAATTTTTATATTCAAAAAATTATTTATGTGGTAGTAGCGGTGGTGGCGGCAGTGGCAGTGGGGGCGGTGACGGTGGTGGTCGTGGTGGTAGTGGCAGTGGCAGCGACGGTCGTGGTGGTGGCAGTGGTGGCGGTGGTGGCGGTGAGGTGGGGTGGCGGCAGTGAAGGGGGCGATGGCAGTAGGGTGGTGGTGGCGGTGAAGTGGGGGTGGTGGTGGCGGTGGTGGTGACGGTCGTGGTGGTGGCGGTGGTCTTGGCGGCGGTCGTGGTGGTGGCGGTGGCGGTGAGGTGGGGTGGCGGTGGCGGCGGTGGTGGCGGTCGTGGTGGTGGTAGTGGTGGCGATGAGGTGGGGTGGCGGCAGCGGTGTCGGCGAGGGTGGTGGTGGTGGTGGCGGCGAGGGTGGTGGTCGTGGTGGCGGTGAGGTGGGGGTGGTGGTCGTGGTGGCGGTGACAGTGGGGTGGTGGTGGTGGTGGTGGCGGTGGTTGTGGTGGTTGTGGTGATCGTGGCGGATGTGGTGGTGGTGGTGGTAGTGGCGGTGGGGTGGGAGCGGCACGGCGGTGGCGGCGGCGGCGGTGGTGCGGTAGGGGTGGTGGTGGTGGCGGCGGCGGTGGCGGTGGGGTCCGGTGGGGAGGGGAGCGGCAGCGGTGGTGGCGGCGACGGTGGTGGTGGTGGTGGTGCGGTGGGGGTGGGGGTGGTGCGGTGGGGGTGGTGGTGGTGGTGGTGGTAGTGGCGGCGGCGGCGGTGGCGGTCCGATGGGGAGGGTAGTTGACACTGCGAAAGGTTTTCGAGAGAAAGAAGAGAGGTTGTAGGTTGAGGAATAAATTCTGATTTTGTGCCCAGAAATAGAAAAGCATGAATTTTCTGCTTTTTTTTTTTCTATTCCCCAACACAAAAATTGAACCGGTTCATCCCGGGAACAAAAAAAAAAACCGGATTTACCAAACATAAAATATTTACAAACTCAAACTACTAATGCTCAATCAACTCTAACCAAGACAGTTGTGGCACACAAGTCCCCGGCAACGGCGCCAAAAACTTGATAGGGCAAAACTTTAAAGCCTATAAACTCCGCAAGTATACGGGTCGTATCAAGTAATAAAGTGATAAGAAAAGTTGTTGGGATCCGTACACGCAGCGGAGTAAAAAAAATTTACGGATCCCTTATGCGGATCGCTCAACGGCGTTTAAATCAAGGTTTAGGGTTTCCGAATCGTACCTTTGCAGAACAATTTGAACTGGTGGGCTACCTTCTCGATCGCCAAGCCAACTCTTTAGAATCGCCTTCCTCTACCGGTATCCACACGAACAGCCTTCAGAAACACGAACGGAGGCGTGCTAGCGCCTCTGAACTGTGCGTCTCTCTATTTTCTATCTAGGTTTCTCGCGGCTTTCTAATACGCTCGACAAAATGTCCGTAGGTTTTTCTAAACCTAGTAGACGTATTAAATTCAAAACCAATTTTGAATATGGATTAAAAATATATTAATTAAATCTATCGATAGATCTAATCAAATTTATTTATTTAATCCGAATTAAAGCCCACCGATTTAATTTATATTTATAAATTAAATCAAGATATGATATCGTTATATTTAATTTAAAATGAGATCCGATATCTCGGTTCAAATTAAATCGATATCCAATATCTTTATTCGAAAATTTAATCGAGATACAATATCTCAATTTATTATAGTTATTTAATTTATCAAATAAATTAAATACTATATATAATAATATTATTATCAATAAATAATATTATTATTATTTTCAATTTATTATATATTAAATCAAGATATGATATCGTTATATTTAATTTAAAATGAGATCCGATATCTCGGTTCAAATTAAATCGATATCCAATATCTTTATTCGAAAATTAAATCTGAGATACAATATCTCAATTTATTATAGTTATTTAATTTATCAAATAAATTAAATACTATATATAATAATATTATTGTCAATAAATAATATCATTATTATTTTCGAATTTAATATATTTATATATGCATATATATATATACACACACATCCTAGATTAAATATGTATTCATTAAATCTTAAACACATTTAAGATTCAATGAATCTGACACTCTTGCTCGTGTTAGGCCATTCTTGTGTGCGACCCGTAGGCCCACATGAGATTGGCAGCGGGCCAATACTGTATCAGCCTACAAGTCGCAAGCGGCCTCTAGCAAGACATTGCGACTACCCAATTCATATGGGGATCGTTGATAAGTACAATGACTTGCCCCAAGGGCATAATTTCCAACAAAAGTATCGTTCCCACGAGGACTTAGTATCACAAACTTCAGTTAGGCGTTAATTTCACAATTTCGTTTAAATTGAGCAAACCAAATTGAATCTAATTAAAAGAAAGGAAATTAAAATAAGCAAACGACTACAATAATCAAATGAGCAACCCAGAGTCACTAATCCCTTATTATATTCATAAACCTTGATTTCACTAATTTAATTAGCCTTAATATCAATTTTGTTAATCTCGAGTATAAATAGCTATAAGTTCCTGTCGGTCCACTTACAACCCTCTCTTGAGTATATTTTGTTATGTCTAACATAATTACTCAAGAGGCAATAAAACTCGAACACACTCTTCAACAATTATATGGGGCCATTAGGTATATGTCTATCCTAATCACAAATTAAATCGTAATTTGATCCCATATTACTTAATCTCAGAGCCTAATTAAAATCTCCTTCGTCAAGGTAAATCCTAATTCTCAAAATCATATTTTATGATGGCCTGTAACATCCCATTTTCCAAAAGCAGTATATATATATATTTTTCATCAAACATCATTTCAAATCATCAGAGTAGAGCACCGGAGCGATTGAGTAACTGATATATATTAAAATACCCATGGTAGCATGTCTTGCTGTTTAAACAGCGGTACAAAAGTGTTTCAAAAGTAATACGTGACAGAAAGAAGTCTTCAGTCGGATCTTCTACGTGGCCTGCTTGCTTCTCTCCACGGCCCCCCGGTCCTCCGGACCATGAAGCTATAGCTGAGATCCAATTTACCACATTGGATCTTAGGTAACGGTTAACCTCATGCTTATAAACAACATATGCGTAACAGATATTACTAAAGTTACAACAATGATCCATATAGGAAAACAATACAGCGGTAAGTGTCTATCATGGGGGCCTCACCGACTTTACGGTGACTAATTGGCACACCCACATAGACTAGACTTGCATTCGGCACCAAACTATTCACACAACATATCATCACATATATGCATTCAATAATCATCAGAGCTAGTGTTACAGTACGCGAACGTACCTTCGTTGATGGCGTAGGTACTTCTGACGAAAAATCCTACTTTTTGACGAAAACAGCGAAACGTCCAACAGCGGCACGTCGGATAGCGTAACGACAGCGGATCAAGGTTACTGATGTCCTATAAGAGTAATATCACATTTATTAGTGATTCGACATCATAACAGGCATTTTAGGTAAAAATTACCATTTTGCCCCTATTCCCCTAATCGGCGGAATTTCGCCAGCGCTTCGCTACTTTGACTTTAATTTCTTCCAAAATTTTGCCAGAACTTCGACCTAATCATGATTTTCGAAATTCTCACTTAAAATATCCCTAGCATATGATATCTAATCATACTTGAAAAACTAAAGATCTAACCAGAACTTCTACTAAAACTACCGAAAGAACTTAAGACTAAGGACCGAAAAACTTACTTAGAGCTTCGCTACAAAATTCCCCGGACTCCTTCCTTCTTCCTTTCTGCTCCAAGAAGTCGAACTAGAGAGGAGAGAATGGTGTGAATAATGCAAATGAGGTGAGGCTATTTATAGGGAAAAATTGGGTACAACTTGGTAATTTTCCCTTCATTCTTAACCAAGGAAATTAGGGTTTTCAAGAGGTTAATTCTTGACCACAAAACACACCAAAAACGTCTAGCCCCTCCTCCAAGCAAAGATGAGTCACCAAACTACTTTTGCTTTTTGCCTCCGGCCCGAAAAGTTCCCCGATCGGTATCCTAATCGCGTAATCTTGCAAAATCTCAAAATTCCAGAATTATAACTTTGAAGTTCTTTTCTCACTCATTAGAAATGTCTGGGTTAACTAAATTTTTGATCCCTTCTAGGTCTTCTTCGGTCCTGCTGAAGTTTTACGGAAAAACGTGCCGGTTACGGAAGTAACTTTCAGAATTATGAATCTCTAGACAAAAATTCACTGATTCCTAATATGTCCAGATAATTCTCAACTCATCCCCAGATGTTGAGTTATAATTTATTTTCTTCAAATTCCAACTTGTGACTATCTGCCTCTTTCACAGATTACCCTATTTCGTCTTATTACTTAAGTATTCTACCGATCACGGAAATGACTTCTGAAACAGTCCAGTCCGAGATAAAAATTCACTCATTAATATTCTTCTCTGACTTTAGAAATCTTGTCCATGGTTTTCTAGATAGGATTTAATTTCTATCCGTGGTCATTTATCCTATTTGCTTTTTACATAAATTATATTATTAAAATATTACAACTTGCCCATAATATCATGATATTTTTCCTCTCATTCTTATCCATATTTTCCCTCAAATTTCGGCTGGCCCTATGTTAATTATAATTAATATTTATTTTTTAATTAATTAATTATTTAATTAATTATATAGTTTAATTTTCTTAAAAATTTCACAAAATTCCCTTATTGGTCCATTCTTGCATTTAGGCTTAAAATTACTTAATCTCACCAATTTTTCTTCATATTTTCCAATTAATTAGAAAATATATTTTATGCTAATTTTAGCCCTAAAACACTATTTATAGGGTTTTACATAATTATCTATAGATTTTCCTTTGTTTATGCTTAAGTAATTAGCCAATAATTACTTAATTAATTCTTTACTAATTGTTGATAATTTTCTTAATTAGAACAACTCCTTACCTCATAACTTTTGTACTGACATTAGTGTTCTCTGTCTCATGCATTACATTAACATTTACGGGGGCATTTTGGTCATTACAATATTTTTTGATTCTTCCCCCTTTATTTTTACAAGGTTATATTTTAGTAAATTACCAAAATTAGAGACAATATACTCTCTTAATTTTAATAATTATTTTACTGCCTCCTAGGATTTTTCATAATTTCCCTAGGCCATTTTCTGCTCTACAAGGGCATTTTCGTAATTTTGACCCATTATTATTTCTTCCTAATTTCCAAAAGATTTTTCCCTAGAAAATACAATAACTATATCACAGATATTGAGATTACATATTCACTTATCCAAAAATAGCCATCTCATTTGTCCGGGTATTACATGGCCAATCACTAAATAGATAAAACTAAGCAAGATTAAGTAACCAAAATTAAAATTAATTATAACCAAACAATGAAACAAAGTTTAATCTACTTATAAGTTCATAGGTCCTCTAGGTTGCGAAATCAATTAGCCACACATGGGTTTAAACATCATCACAGCAGCAACAATAAAAATCCAGATTCAGGGTCACAATGAAAATCAAAGGGAAAGGGAATAAAAACAGAGTATTGAAATTAAGAACATGATATCTCCCTCTGGTTCGTTCTGGTGCAGTGCCTCCCTTTCCAGCTGCTGTGAATATGAGGCTCGCCGGCGATCGTGGTGGAGGAGGAAGCCGCCGGCAAGAGAGGTAGAAGATGGTCGAAGGTCAGAAGGTTGTGCTGCTCCTTTGTGCGTCTCCCTCTTCTTGTCAAAATTTCCGCCTCTCCTCCGTTTTTTTTTTTTTGCGTCTTCCGTCCAGCCGATCTTTTCTTCCTTTCCTTTTAGGTCTTGTTTTTGGTTTTAATTCATTCAGTCTGTGGCCCCCCTTGTAGCTTTAAATTGATTCAATTCATATGGCCCAAAACGCTGCACCTCTGTTTCCTCTTTTTGATTTAGTCAAACATTCTTCAATCCGTGGGCCCCATTATGTGTTCCATTCGTCAATTCAATTGACAATTGCCAAAACGCGTGGCTGAGGAAGCAAAAAGGATTTAATAATAATAATAATAAAACTAATTTTTATTTTAAATTGAAATCCAATAAATGATGCATCCAAATTGATTTCTCTTAAAATCTAAATAAAATCTCTTTAATTTAGTATTGATGACTTCCTAAATATATTAAAATATGTCTCAAATCTATTAAAAATAGGAAGTCATCATAGTGATAACTGTATCCTAGGACATATCATATAGATTGTCCTAAATGTCTCTGGTCGGTCATCTATGTGAGAGAAAAGATGAAATAAGACCAGTATGACTTTGATGAGTATGGAGATACGAATCAAAGTCATAGGCACTTGTAAGAGTATAAGGTGCTGGACCGACCCACTATGAGAAAGCTGTGTGGATTAAGTCATAAGTTTATCTCATGTATAACCATGTCACAACGCCCTTTGACCCGAGATCATCATGGATTCCTACATGAGAGTCGGTAATCTTTTGACCTAGTCAAATGTCACCTTTGACCGGGTGATGATAAAGACTTTGATCGGGATCAGTGGTTTTCATGCAGAGGAATGTGAATGGTCAAGATGGAATTTGTCCCTCACATTTGTAGAGAGATAATACTGGGCCTCTCGATGAGTGAGTCTGAAAAATGCATGGCCATACTACGATGGAAAAGAGTTTCCATTTCAATTATTAGACTACTCAAGAATCGAGAAAGTAATGGTCAAGAACAGGAGGTTGACATTATCCATGCTTCATCCTTGACCAAATTATCGCGTGACGAAAGGGACGTGACATGATTGTAGGATAGGTAGTAATGTATGATCGATCCCCATATGAATTGAGTAGTCGCAATGTCTTGCTAGAGGCTACTTACGACTTGGGGCTGGTATAGTATCTCAGATTTAATTAAATAGATAGATATCATATCTCAAATTTAATTTATAGAGATAAATTAAATCAACATGCTTTTAATTTAGATTAAATAAATAGATTAGATTAAATGAAAAAAAATTGTGTTAACAAACGTAATTCTGATTCTTGGAGTAAAAATAAAATGAGTTAACAAACGTAATTCTGATTCTCAGAACTCTTCCCAGGCACAGAATCAGAAAAAACTGTTCCATCTCAAAAACTGTGCTGGGGAACAGAATGGTTGCCATGCACAGCCTAGATCTATTGGATAGATTTAATTAATATATTATTTTAATCCAAATTCAAATTTCAAGATTAATAAGGATTAATTTTGAATATATATAATACGCCTATTGGGTTTTTAAACCTATGGGAAATTTTACAAGACATATTAGAAAAGCCGCGAGAAACCTTAGAGAGAAAAGAAGAGACGCGAAAATACTGACGGCGCTAGCACGCTACCGTCGATGTTGGAGGCTGTTCGTTTGGATACCGTTAGAGGGAGTCGATTCGTAGTGTAATATCCTGAATTTTGGGCCTAAAGACTTTAAATAAGTTTGTATCAGGCATACGACTAGACCCTGTTCAGGGAGTGGATATTAAATTTGGAAATAAAACATTGATATCTTATGAGTATTTTGACCAAGAGCTCAAGGCTGTAGAAGTAGAGTGACAGTGCAAAAGGGCACAAAAAACACTTATACAGTGTTAATCGGTTGGTAAAAATGTCATGTAGCTATGTCCTAAGGTTTGGGAAAATTAGCTGAGCATAAATATGCTAAAATAAATATGCACATGAAATTTCCTGGACAGATGAAGATCCCTTGCGTTTTTAAAGGGAAGAGTCAGTAAGTCAGTGTAATGATTACATTCGGACACGTGTCACTGTGAGATTGGAAAGCAAAAAGTAAGTAATGATTACAGGGATAGAAAAGTCAAATCCTTACCCCTTAAGGCATTAATTTCGTCCACATGAAGGAAGAGAGAGAAAATCATATGATTTTATCCATACTCAGGCCCAAACGCAAAATGCGGGTCCCACAGGTTGTTTATCGATGGAGAAGGAACCGGCAAGGATCAATTAGGGCCTGTTTGGTACGGAGAAGATTTTAGGAGGGAAAGGAACTTAAAAGAGGGAAAGGAAAGGAAGGGAAAATTAAGAGGGAAGTTTAAAATGTGAACTGTTTGGTAGACCAGGGAATGGAACCTAACTTGATGGAAAATGAATTGTTTGGTATGAAGAATTGGGTATTGGTTAAGTGGGAATGTGATGTGAAATTCCAAAATTGCCCCTAATTAAAAAAAAAAAAGAAAAAAACAATCCTGGCATGAAGACTTTCGTGTTCCCGAACTGAGAAGAATGAACCTAATCCCAGATTGCGTGAATCTGCATATGTAAATCAGAAGTAGTTGTCGATGGTAGATGAAATTGCGAGGACGAGTGGATTCGGGATGTGAGAAGGAGGAGGCAGATGGATTAGAAGGTGAGAACACCCAAAACGATGAAACCCGCAGCGAAAAAATATGAACAGATGAACAGGGCAAAAAACGAGTAACCTTTGAACCCAGTTGGTTCATTTGTAGAGAATGTCGCACAGATGAAATTAGGACCTACGAAAACCCGTTCCAAGTGTCAAGGCCATGAGAAAAAAGGACATCGATCGTTTGGAAAAATAGAGGTGAAGTCTGAGAAAACCTGGAAAACATATGATTGCTTAATCTAAATAATTCATGAGCACAGTTAATAAGTCTACATCAGAACAAGGAGAGTGACAAGTGTTCCGTGAATTGGGCACATAATGAATTATGAAAGATCCACATGAACATATAGGTTAGACATATATCAGCATAAAGGAGAAGACAGAATGAAATTTAGACAGATTGAAACAAAATTGGAAAAAAACTGAAAATGCTAATTGAGATAGATTGAATGAAAACGCATAATGAAATTTGCCATTCTCAAATGCCTAAAAAACAAGGAAGGCATTGGTGGAATACAAGTCAGATGGCTGATTGAGACAGAGTATGAGACATTGAGAATTAAAGAACATAATGAACTTATTAGTGCAACTCAAATTCCTGTAAACAAGGAAGGCAATGTCTGCATGATGTATTGAAGCAATATGATGTTCATTTTCAGTCAATGAAAGGTGGGTGAAAACAATTAATCCTAATTGGCTTTTTCAAATGCTTAAAAACAACAAGGCAGTGGTGGAGAACAACTGAGATGGGTAATTGAGACAGATTGACACAGATTGAATGAAACAACTTTTGTGCACAATGGCCATCTCAAATGCTTGTAAACAAGGAAGATTGTGTGTGCATGATTTATCAGATGGGTAAGTAACACAAACCGAAGCAATGTCAAGGTGGGTGTTAGTGAAAGCAAGGTGGGTGAAAGCAATTAAAATAATCCTATTTGGCTTTTTCAAATGCTTAAGAACAAGGCATGAAAAGTTTGATTGAAGAAGAAAAATGTACCCCATAAATGGTCTACTACATGCTCAGGGATGGAAATTATTATTCTGGACAATGAACAAGCAATGTTGTTTGACAGTACAAAATAAAATGCTATATCAGTCAATTGGTTTGCTGCAATGTAGGGGGAAACCATATCCAATATTAACCAAAACATAAAAGACATGTAAACAATTGCTCCACTACACAAGTTTGAAGACCATGGATAGGCATTAACACATGCCATGGTGAAATAAGAAATAAGGTCAAGCATACTTACAATTGCCACACATAACAGCAATATGTTAACAACTACTGCACAAAAACATAGAATTCCATGTTCGATCAAAACAACCACGTTTGAACGCAACATGTCAGAACCTACACTGTATCAGCAACAGTTAAAGCAAACTATATCAGCAATAGTTAAACCACAACTAAAGCAATATGCAAAATGCAAAGTACTCTATCCACTGCTTCCAAAAAACATGAAACATAAAGTACATAATAAAGTCTCCTAAGTCTACTTTTTCCTCTTGGTTGCCGACCTCTTAGGGGTGGACCGCCTTGGTGGTGTTGAGCGTGAACCAGGGAGGTTGACAGGGATGAATAATGGGCTTGAAGACCTTGGAGGAGGAGAAGGATCCGGTGTGGGAGCATAGAATATATTGGGCAAATTCTCAGCTACAAGCCCTGAGCTGAATGAGGATGCAAGTATGAATCTTAAAGGGACAGGCGCAACTATTGTCCTCAAAGGCGCGGGAGGAGGGTTTATAGGCTCAGGGAGAGGCACAATGGACAGAGGCGTGATTGGGTCAAGCTCATCACTGTTAGTAGGGGATTTGGCTTCAGGCACATTGTCTTCATGACGGGCATCAGTATGGGGGGATTGAGGCACATCGTCTGTAGGAGTGACATTAGTAGTTGGGGATTCATTGTGGGAAGATTGTTTAGGATCAGCTGTCTCTTCATCAGGGTGACTCTGTTCAGGGGCCGTCGACTGAGGCAAAGGGTCCTGGTGTTCACTGTCACGTGTAGGGATGGATTGGAGCACAGTGGGGATGGTGGTCTACTGTCATGAAGCTCTGGTTCTTGTTCACCATCCTTGCAATGAGGCACATGTTCCTTCGGACTCTCAGTGGTGTGTGGTGAGTTGTGGCATGACAGTTGAGAGGCTTCAGGACTACCATAAGCAAGCTGCCTTGCTCCTCCTCCATCAGGGTCACATGATTTGGAACTAAGTGGAGGTGCATGGTTAGGGGATTGGATTCCATTTGCAGCCCGGTTTGAAGGTCCTCCAGGTTTCTTCTGTGATGACAAGAAGGCAGCAAAATCCTTGAAGTCAGTGGCATATAGATGTATGAATTGCCTTAGCACATCCAAGTCAAGAGCAACGGATGTCATTCGAGTCTCCAGCTTTGCCATGTGACCAACCACATCAGCAAGTGTTGTCTTCAATGGCGCCACTTTCTCCTCCACAATTTCACCCAACATTCTTGTTATGTCACCATATGGTTGTGCAGGAAATGGTTCTGTTTCAGGTGCACGGGTATGAGCTCCTTCTGGTTTTGTGGTAGATGGAGGCACCTTCTCACCCTCACTGCATGATGTGGATGCCTGCCTGGAAGGAACATGAATTCGCATTCGGTTCAAGGCCACATCATCAAAATCTAGCGTCCACATAGGAGCTTCACCTTCTTCAAGATACCAGACTTTGTTCTTGTCCAATATCAATGACACAAGCGACGGGTAAGGCAATTCAGAGTTTTTCCTGGTCAATGTGGTTGCCCTTAGCATGGTGTCAACTATCTTATTCCCCAACTTAAAGGGCTTACCCTTTATCATACATGTCAGGATCAAATTGTCATCATTGCTCATGGTTGCATAGTGTCTGCCCTTATTCACAAAGTTGCGACTGTACAGGTAATGCAGGACTCTGTACCTATCAGAGAGCTGTTTTGGTCTGCACAAAGCAGAGCCATCCTCAGTTGAGTGACCCTCAAGCAATATGGCGTCCATTTGTTCTCCCGTATACCGTGTGTCCTTAGCTTGTGATGTTATATTTAACCATTGAAGGATCTGTTGCTCTTTGATCTCAATGCTCTTCCCTCTAACGCGTGTAGACACAACACCAGCTCTAGACATTTTAAGGTTTGAGTAAAAAACCTTTACCATAGATTCACAGTATGGAAGTGATAACTCAAGCAGGCCCTTGAATGGCCGCAGAATGTCAGCGAGAGCAAAATTGAAGTCACTGTCGAAAGTGTCAAAATTAATCCTAGTCATTTTGCATAAGCTTTTCCCTACTAACCGCATGTCGTAATCCTCAAGTTTCCCTTGGTTGTAATCTGGCTTCGCTTGTGGGATGACACTTGGTCTCTGTTTCTTGCGAAGTTTTCTGTATAATTTCTTCCTCACCCCATCTGCCCCATCACTATCATCTTCTTCCTCTTTCGATGCCCCAGACCCATGTCCTGAGTTATCGGTGTGGTCTCCTTCCTCTTCCTCTTTCGATGACGACGACCCCTGCCCTGAGTCGTTGCTCTGGTCTCCTTCATCTTCATCTTCTGATGCCCGATGACCCCTGTCCTGAGTCATCGCTTTCACCTCCTTCCTCTTCCTCAGTAGAGCTTTCACTCACCACAACCTTCCCCTTTCGAACTGAAGGACTTGGCTATCACCCAAGAGGGGAGGTGAATTGGGTATTTGATTATGTGATTTATCCTGGTTCGGCCTAATCCTTGACCTACATCCAGTCCTCAAGTTCCACTTGAGATTTTCAATCCACTATCCTTTTGAGAACAATTACACACTTTGTAAACGAAGGATGGTCCTCTCACTCTCAGACTCCACTCCCCCTTACAAGTTGTAATTGATACACCCGCTTGATTACACACTCTGTAACTCTTGGAGCAATTCCTCTCTTTTGAATAACACTCCCCCTTACAAGTTGCAATCAAATGACCCAGTCTCAAAGTCCCAATACTTTGAGTTCCTTACAAGAAATAATAATAGATTAATGACTCTCTCTAAGAGCAGATAAACATAAGCACGAAGAACAAGTTGTGACACAGTCTCAGAAAGTATTCGAAAGTATTGCAGAAAGTATTTCAGAAAGTATCACTCAAGAGATTGGCGAAACCAAGCTCAGGAGAGTATCTTTCTTTGATCGTTTGTTCTGCTGCATGTGTGTGTGTTCTTTGAGCACCCATGGCTTCATATTTATACTGGTTTGCTTAGTTGACCGTTTGAGGGAGCCTCTGTTTGAATTCAAAAAGAAACTATTCCATTCTTGCAATCAAATCAGAATTCAATCGTTTGTAGAATTTGGAAGTTTGTTGATGGCCATAATGACAGCAATGAATTCGTTTTTCTGGGTATAACTTCTACGCGTCTTGCATTCTCATTTCGCTTCAATTTGAAAGTATATTCCATTTTTAACGAGAACGCGTCGATCACATTTGCCCAATCTGATTCCTCATTATCCTGCACTTTAACTACAATATTCATGATCCTCTGTGGTCAATGGTTAGGAATCAAATCATTAAAGACTGTATCAATTTGAATTAAATAACAAAATCATCATCTGAGCTTTCGACAGAGCGAACTCCTGTTTTCCGTCAATACTCGAGTATGTGAATTCTCATACTCGGGTATAACTTATCCTGCGTGAGTGTCCAATTTCGAAGATCATAACTTCCTGATATGAACTCCGATTTGACTGGGTCAAGTCTTGTTGGAAATCCCTTTGAGTATACTTTCAAATGGCACCGATTTTAGCTATATTGGATTTCTAGGTTATGAGATATACCCAAAACATTGAGGCATGGTTAGCAGTGTGACGGTGATGTCACTGTCATCTTCCAAAATTCGTATCTCTCTCATATGACCTCCTTTGGACTTTATTCTTGTGCGACTAGAACCGTGTGGAAGTATAGTTTCCAACCAAATTGGTTTCACCTTAATCCGATCTCTAGTTGGGGAGATATTGTCGAATTACTAGAGGTCGCTCGAAGCTGAACGTAGAACAGAGCTGAACAGAGTGACGTACTCGAGTATTGACGATGCATACTCGGGTATTGTCGGGATTTAAGCACAGAAGCACCTGTTTATGTACCATACTCGAGTATATAAGTGACATACTCGGGTATTGAAGTCTCATACTCAACAATTGAAGCCTTATACTCGAGAATGGATGTTGGATACTCGGGTATTGACGGGAATTTGAGGCAATTCATCTTGAAGCTCGTTTTTGATCATTTTAACTCCGAATTGAGCCATTCCAACTTCCATCTTCTTCATATCAACATTACATCTACATTAAATATAAGAATCAGTCAAAGTATAAGATAAATTTAGGATGCAACCTTTTTACTCTTAAGAATGACACCTATATAAGACATTATCAAAACTAATCATATCCAGCACGAACCTCATCAAGTCTCTGTTTTTTCGATTGGGGGAGTTTTTAGGTTCATCACCACTTGCATTGTCTAATTCCTTCCTCTTTGCAGCCCTCTTTTGTTTCTTGGCTTCCTTTGCCTCATGGTCGCGTTCCCACTTCGCCGCTTCTGCATAATCGTCATGCCAATCATTTTTGCTTGTGTACTTCGACTGCCGACGACGTCCACTCCTCCGCAAGCTTGCCCTGTATTTTTTGTAGTTCTTCACGTCATCCATTGTGATTCCCATTTCGCGCATTCGGTCCTCTGTCATTTTTACCCTAGCCATTTGTGATTGGCAATCGATTTCGCCAACTCGTTTAGGGCAAAGTGGTGTTGAGGTGGTTTTGTGAATGAGGAAGGCGAACGGTTAGGAGGGAAGTGGGTTTTGGGGAAACAGGAAAGCAGAGTGTTGTGTGGATTATGGGTTTTTTTTTTTTTGGGAAAGTGTCGAGGAATGAGAGAGACGTTGATGGGAAGGGGTATGGCTTGTCTCCGCTGCTCTTTAAATCCGCTGCCATCCTTTTCTTTGCAGTGTCGTCGTTTTGCGTGTACAGTACCTTTTGAAACTTGCCTCATGTCCCCACAAACACAATATGACCGAGATCCACTTTAATGTTTTCAAAGTTCTTTTTCTTTTTTCTTTTTTCTTTTTTTTTTTTGCTCAGGAAAAGTTCTTTTTCTTCCAATGCTGAATATATTATTTTAACGTTTTAATAGCCAATAGTAATAAATTTATATTTTGAATTTATGTTTATATTTTCAATTTAATGATAGGGTAAAACATTTCATATTTTTCTAAGATTTTCAATTTTTATGCTTTTTTAATAAATTTACAAAGTTATTTACTTAAACAAATAAAATTAGATATAATACACTTCAGTACTTAATATAAGACATACTTAGGAATTTGATGTGGGTTTTAATATAAAACATGATTTTCATTTTTTTTAATTATTTCTTAATATGTCCCTATTGATGCTCCTTCTACAATAACTGCGGAGGAGGGGGAATGATGAAATTAAGGAAATGAGTAATATATTTAGAAAATACATGTCATACTAGGAAGTTAGTTAAGTTGGTTAGAACCCAGATCAAATTCCTAAATATGTCTTATATTAAGGACTGAGGAGTATTATATCTAATTTTATTTGTTTTAAGTAAATAACTTTGTAAATTTATTAAAAAAAGCATAAAAATTGAAAATCTTAGAAAAATATGAAATGTTTTACCCTATCATTAAATTGAAAAATATAAACATAAATTCAAAATATAAATTTATTACTATTGGCTATTAAAACGTTAAAATAATATATTCAGCATTGGAAGAAAAAGAACTTTGAAAACATTAAAGTGGATCTCGGTCATATTGTGTTTGTGGGGACATGAGGCAAGTTTCAAAAGGTACTGCACACGCAAAACGACGACGCTGCAAAGAAAAGGATGGCAGCGGATTTAAAGAGCAGCGGAGACAAGCCATACCCGATGGGAAGTGGGTTGTTGGGAGGGAATAGATCATTTAATGGCAGATGTTACATATTCAAAAAAATAACAGCTCATTTGCGTTAACTGTAAAGACAGTGATAGACGTTCACACGTTTGGCTATCTTGCAATATTCCATTTATGTGATTATTTGTATGGAGTCAATTGACAGGGGCCATTAACAACCAATGTAAACCATATCAAAGAATAAAATCGTACCATACACATAAAACAAATTAAACCATATTGTTCTTATACTTGAAAAAAGGAGTGACTGAATGTCGGATATAGATCGAAAGGGGACTCCAAAAAGAGCATAAATTACAGCAAGGATACAAATTTTAACAACTGAAAATCTGGACTTGAAACATTAGGTCCAAATTGCATCACAAACCTGCGAGTTGGCAGCATTTAATATGAAAGTATCACTGTAGATATCAGCTTACCACTGTCAACACACTTGTTAACGTTCGAACGTTTGGGTCACGTTCGAACGTAACACTCATCAAACCGGCGGCGTTCGAACGAACAAACTTGCATCAGTATCTTCACATCAGTAAATGCAAGACCAGAAATTATACCATCAGAACAGCCAGATAAATAAATTTGTTTCCATTAATATGAACTGAGGTAGACAAGTTACATTATACAAAAGAACAAGGATTGCCATAGAACTATTGTTTCAAAATTTACATAACATAGGGTAATGGACTTTACAAAATAAAGTTGTGTCTTTACTTACAACCACCTGGTATAACCCACAAAATAACAGTCACACCTTGCTCCACACATACAACCTTGCACTAAACATGGTCCTAACTCACAAACTGTACCCCATCTCCAACTACAATTACCCAACATTTATGAACATGGTGTACAGTTTGATGTCATGAACCAACAAAAGGCATGCTTGTGTACATACAATAACGACACAGGTGAATAATATATGGCTATACACAAAAAACCAGTTGTCCATTCCTAATTTAAGTACACAATCTACTGCTGCAGAAGGGTTCGGACCCATTAAGTCCTATAACATGTTGGCATCTTGGAAAATGCACGCAGGTACTTGTCACTTGCTAGTATCTTGATATGAGCCAAGTTTCTCTCATTAAATGTGAGGTCCTCAAGTTCTAGTAGATCCATGAATAGATCATCCCCTCTCGCATCAAGTTCTGCTTCCCTCTCTTGTGTGGATATCTGATTCCCCAGTTGTAAAATACACTAACAATGGTTTTGTCAAGCGAAGTTACTGTATCGCGCAGGGCTTCAGCCATGATTTCTGAATGGTTTAGGCGGCACTTCTTCCTTGGACATACTGAGGCACCGGTTGGAGGGATTTGTGTGAAACCAATGTCAGGCATTGTTGGTGAGAACTCAGAATCAGCAGCAACTATAGTAGGTGTTTCGAGAAGATCATCAATCTCAAGATTGACATCCTCCTCCATACCACTAGGGGATCTTCCTTCGTCCCCGATGGCCCTGTCCTCTCCCCACACGATACAAAGAGCGTCAAAGTTCGGTATGGTCTTAGTGCGAAAATGACAAGCCCTTGGATGAGCCTACAACAAACAAGGATTATGTTAGTACACATGAAAAGTCATCCATATCAGTTTGTAAAGTAAGCTAACATAAACACATGAGTGCTTTGGACATGCCTTCAGATACTCTTCCCAAACCGTTGGCTATGCAGTGACAAATTTGGTGTCCGGGTCCCAACCAAATCCAGAGGTGTTGGGACCATACACCATGTCATAAGCCATTTGCCATAGGCGTTTCAATGTCTTTATTCTCGATGTAATATGTGGAGTGGCTTTTATGCCACATCCTGGTAGCTTCTGTTCCATCATAGATTGCAGGGCATTGGCAAACCTGGCTTTAAAGCCATTGTCAGCCATCCATTTTTGCTCCACCTTCAGAGTGAGTAAGTAGTCAATGAGGACTTTGTCCTCCTCGGCCGACCACATTTTCATCCTCCCCCTAGACGGTTGGTCAGACGACTCCATCTAAAACAAAACTCATGAACACAAAAATATTTAAGGTACAATAGGTTTTACAAAATACGAAATAAAGGAAACGATAATAAAGCATTCATATAACAAGCATTCCAGGTAAAAAACCAACTAAAATAATATCACTGAATGTCATATGTCACTACAAACAAGCAATAATTGTTTTTGCCTCACACTAATTGGAAGGCCATTGTCTGCAAAGAAGCAATAATTGTTTGGTACATAATCAATTCTACCTATGCGCCAAAAAATCAGCGAACATGTCATTTGCAACATGCTCCCTAAAATTAGTCCACAAGTCATTCGTTTCCATGGGCATAATGGGAGTGAAGTCATTTGTGGCATTTGCAGGTTCAAACGAATCAAGCTGCTCATCGAGGGGATCTTGAACATTCTCTCGACGAATCAAGTTGTGTAGCAAACAACATGCGGCGATGTATCAGTTTTGGATCTTCACAGGGTAGTACGACGCGCTCCTCAGGATGGCCCACCGCAACTTCAGTATGCCAAAGCACCTTTCAATAACATTCCGCGCAGCTGAATGTCGCATATTGAAGCACTCACGCGTAGATTGGGGTTGGTATCCTTGTCTCCACTCATTAAGGTGGTACCGTTGCCCTCTATATGGCGCCAAAAAACCCTGGCAATTCGTGTACCCCGCATCAACCAAGTAGTAGTTTCCTAGTACAAAAGAGTATATCGGTTAATTCATTTTTCATATGAAGGACACATGTACAAAACCATTTCAGCATTTCAAACAACGTAAGACTTATACCTTGTGCTACTCGTAATCCATGTGGTCTCCTTATGGCATCCTTCAACACCCTCCCATCCGCAGCTGACCCTTCCCACCCAGGGAAGACGTAAATGAATTGACCATCCGGTGAGCATACACCAAGGACATTGGTTGTAACCTCTCCTTTCCTATTTCGGTATCTACCCTTGAGAGGTGCAGGTACTTGTACGCGTATGTGAGTGCCGTCTAATGCACCAAGGCACCCCTGAAAATACAAATACATCATCACTGGTTAGGTTAAACCACAGTTTGTTTACTTATCGTGAAATAAACGAGTCACACATTAACATATTGTACATACCTTGAACCACTTCCAACAGTGATCATTTGAGTCCTAAGGAATGGGCTCCAGTTTCTTCAGAAGAAATTATTGTAATTTGATGGTGGCATTGAACACCAATTTAAAGTATCTACTAATTGTTTCCCCTGACCTTCCAAACTCAAACTGAATTACTCTATTCTTCACATGATGCCCCAAGATGTGAAGGAACATTGACACTTGCTCATAAACTAGCATATGTTTAGTTGCTTTCAATCCACCAATTGTGTCTAACATGTAACAATTTATCAAACGTCGCCCGATACATCCTAATTTGGTTGAAGCAAGTGGTGTCGCTACTATATATCATTGCCCTGAAATTTGCTCTCTTCGCATGAAAATCTAATCTAAATGACCTCTCCGGTAAGTGCCTTGGTCTACCTCCTCCCACTGCTACTATCATAATGACAATCAACATCCTGACTGCTAGAAGCAAAGCTAGACACCCCGCCAACATTACAACCATTTGCCGAGAGTATGGCTCCATACCTACACAATTTTTGTGCACACCCATTTCCTTTTCATTATAATCTACCACTCCTCTTTTACAAACAACCACTATTTACATCCAAACGTCTTCACCCAACCCAGTAATTTCAGACCAGCACTTATGACCCAACAATACACATCACACTCACTAAAATAAACTGACATGAATTCTATTAATTCAACTATGTCAGCTTTCTAATTCAGAGGTTAGCAAATATTGTCAAGTAGTATAGCTATACAGAGAATGCCTTACCCACACAAAAGTCAGTTTCATTTAACACACCCCACATTAACGTGGATACCCACACATTTCATTTATAAAACACAAGGCATTAATGACCACAATAATTGAACACACTCATCAATAACAGACACTCATGTAGAGGAAGCTGCTTCTCTCATTTCACTCCTCACATTAACCAACAACGGAAGGATTTAAATGCCACCACAAGTAATTAAAAATAGGGCATCGGCCAAGAGATGAGAAAGCAAACTCAAACCCATCGCAACTCACCTGTATTTCCACCGGCGTTGAACTTGTGCTGCATCTTCGACTGGCTTGTCGTCGATTTCAAGTGAGGCAGTATTCGTTCAGCTCGTGAGGTTAATTTTGAGCTTCATCTGCGTCGTTCAACTCCAGCCTCGATTTTGTTTTCTTTTCAATCAACAGCTCCACTGTTTACCAGGGGCTTTTTTGTCCGCCAAAATCATTCTCCCGGGAACCAAATCACTATCCCGCCATTTTTTAGGGATTTAATTTTCCCACCTTGTGGCAAGATCGAACCTGGCGAGAGATCAATTTTCCAGGACAATGGCGCGCCAAACAGATTTTGGCCGTGGGAAGATTCTCTTTTCCCTTTCCCTTGCCCCAAATCAGCGTACCAAACGGGCCCTTAGGGGTTTCCTTTAGACTGAATGGGACAAGTGTGGGGCCACTTTGAGAAGTCAAGGAGGTGCCACCTAAGCATGTTTACTTAGAAGAAAAATATGTGAAAATTTGAAGAAAAGTGCAAAGGGAGACATCCTGTTGACCAACGGGACCTACGTGAACCAGTAGAAGGAGATTGGATCGGATTAAGTGGAAAAGACAGGGGAAAACGTGACCAAAGTGATGCACCTAGCCCACATAATGATTAAAAACGTGCTAGAAGAGAGAGAAAAGAAGAATCAGTCAAAAAGTCAAGTTGTGGGTCCCACTTTTAAGACAAAAGGACAAAATGGGAATAATTGTACAGAAAATAATTGGAGCAGGTTTGTGGGCCCCAAATGGCACCACATATGTACTTTTGGACAGATCAAAGTATATGGGAAAATTCAGGAATAATTAGTAAGTTCTGGGCCACAAATGTAATTTACGGAAGTTTCGGGCCAAAGCAGGTAATTTGCCCCAAAAGCAGATAAAAATCTGCTCTCTTTTAAGGGGTATGCACCACATGGCAGCACCCTAGGGAGCCCTGGAATTTTTTGGAGACTTGGGGAAAAATTCAAGAAAAGCCAGATGAATTTCATTAGTTACGGGATAGGAATTTACCAGAGTTATTCAGGACTGTTCAGATTCTTTTACAATTATTAAAAAGATCAACACTCTCTCTCTCTTGGCCATGGGAGCAAGAAATTTTCAGAGGATAGGGAGAGAGAGATCTGCAAAAAAACTCCATAGTCAAGATCAAGCTTCAAGCTCCAAGGATCATCAACCGAACTTCCGATTTCAGGTAAACACCGAAAATCCTAAGCTTTGAGTTTCTAGTTGAGGATTTTCGTTCGACAAGTTAGGTCTTGGTGTTGTGGTATCATTTTGGAGTTTTTGAAGGTTCCAATGAGTCTAAAACGTGATTTTTTATAGGTTTTGGTCATGGTTGAAGTCTTCGAACAAGTTCTAAAAATAGTAAATTAAAGTTTTTTTATCCTACATTTTACATGAATAAACTAGACATCCGCCGCTTGATTTTGGTATATAATATGATAACTTTTGGATACAACTACTGGGCGAAATAAATTGTTGAAAAAGGGTCTAGAAACAGGGGAGCGAATCGGGCCAAAGACCGAACTTTGAGCTCCACGCTAAAATAAGTGTACTTATGATTTCTGGGATTCTTTTTAATGGAAATTAGACATCTTAAAGGTTCATATGGCGTTGGTTTCATTTTAAAATGATTTTTTTAGAATTCATTAAAAATCCTTGAAGTTGGGCCAAATTCACTGGATTTTCTGGAAGATAAGCAAAGGGCTCGGATTTAATTAAAAATGTAAGGGTATTTTTGGAAATACAAAAAAATAGGTATTTTGGTGATATATAGGGCAAGGGTATATCTGGAAAAGCGATCGGGCACATTGGAATACTAAAGACAGTATATTCCCCACCAGGTAGTAACCGCTTTACTCAGATATCTTTGTGTTTTGTTGTATGTTTGTATTTGCCATGTGTGTTTTGTATATGTTTTGCCAAATATGCATACAGAGTTATGTGGTTCCTAGCGCTGAGGATGATCAGTCCAAGGCCGGCCTTAATTGGCGGCTGTACAGGTTGAGGATTAGTCCGGGGCTGGCCTGGTAAGGGCGGCTTTACGGGTTGTGAATCCGGTGAGTCCGAGGCTTGCCTTGGTGTAGGCAGCTGTACGGGTTCTACAGTTGTGATGTGTGGTTATTGTGGTATGTTTCTGTTTGCATATGTGGTATGTTTGGAATATTATTGATGTTTTCCTATATATCTGACATGGTTACACACATGCACCTTACACATTTAATATTTGAGTATTGACGGTTACTCTGGGGGCCATTGTTGGACTCCAGAAGCTTCTGTAATTGCAGGGGAGCGTGCTTGACAGTAAAGACCTTTTGGAAAGGTAAGGCCTGGCGGTGCAGTGAAGAATAGGGAATGCCCTATCATATTCTATATTTTACGTATTGGATGACTGTATTATTATTTTGGTATTTCTTTTGGGATGATTGTACCCTTAAATCTTCGGGGACTTATATTTTCTGTTGTTTTTACTTTTACCAATACAGTAGGTAGTCCAAACCGGTCTAATGCTCTGCTACGTTCACTCTGATATATGGTAAATGGACCTAATAATAATGGGAAGGTAACTAATAAAAGGAATCTCTTTAACCCGCCACCCGAAAGGGCGAGGCCGGTAGGGTGTAACACGTAGAGTCGGCTCCTAGAGATTGATCGAGGAAGAAGGCGTTAGCCCACGAGTTCGAGAAAGAATGCACACGAGTTCACAAAGGTATGGTTCTTAACTAACCCGATTTAAACGCCGTTGATAGATCCTCCTATGGGCTTCGTAAGATTTTAATGGATGAAATTTCTTCCATTGCGTGTACGGATCCCAACATTTACTTCTTTGGTAGACAAGGTCCTTCACAATATGGACCATTGGGTCTTTCAAGAGATGGCCAAATTTAGATTTGATTTTAAAAAGACCTTTACCATGCCTTTTCCAAATCTTGTGTCTCTTATCTTATTTCAAGAAAAGATTTGGTACATTGCCCTCAATGAGCAAACAGTGACGCCTCAAATGTTTGGAAAACATCACCTTAACTTGATGAGGATCTCCTTTGAAGAAGGTTCAAGGCAATCAAGAGCCCCCTCTAGATCCAGAGCATCTCAGCCTCAATCAAGAGTGAATGAAACTCAGTCTACTCCACCTCCAGCTAGATCATCTCAACCTAATATTTCTTCTGATTTACATGCTCAGATCATGGAATTGTAGATAATGTGATTTCTAACTTGATTGATAGGATTTAGAATGAGGTTGGGAGATTGATGTCTGAAGTGACTAAGGGTCACAATGTGCTTGTGGATGCTCAAGATAAGATGAATAAGAAGGTTGTCAATCTGAGTATACATATTGAGGATTATTCTGCTAGTCTTGAAACTCTGCATACTATGATGATAATTATCAGTGATAAGATGGATAAATTGTTGAAGTCTCAGTCTACTACAACTGTCTCTGGTCTTGGTGCTGGTCCTAGTTCTAGTGTTAAGTTTTAGTTGGGGGTTCCATCTTCTCCTCTTCATGTTTCGATTCCTTCTTCTCCTTCACTTCCCATTTCCACTCCCATTATTTCATCTTCTATTCCTTCATCTCCCACTTTCACTTTCACTACTCCTATCATCACCATTACTCCACTAACCATCATTGTTCTTTCTTCTCAAACTTCCACTGTCAAAATCTCATCTTCTGGTGATACTGTTGATCTCTTTGATGAACACTCTTCGGGATCTTCCACTCACTCTCAGCAATAACCCACTCACCACTCTCCTCAACTTCTATCAGTTGCTGACCTTCTGTTACTGCTCCTTCTTCTCAGTCAGAGATTCCTCCTTTTGATCCACCTTGTTTAACTCTAGCTATCTATTCACCTCTTCCTTTTCCTCCCATTTTGAGTGATGACAAAGGCGGAGAAGAGAAGTAATTGAGCATATGGATGAGCAAATCAGTTGTATCAGTTGTATTTCAGTTGTATCTTATTATTTCAATTGCTATGTATTTCAGTTGTTTCAATTGCTATAAATTGTGATTACTATAATGTATTTAGCCTTTTAAATGAAATGACATATGCTTTTGTATGAAATTATGTATTTCTTTTGACTCTATTTGCCTCAATGTATTTCATATCTTATATGCTCAAAAAAAATTGAAAATTTGACAAATGGTTTACAAGTGTTGTCATCATCAAAAAGGTGGAGAATGTTAGTTCTCTATGTGTTTTGATGATAACTGAAAATTGTAAACGAAATGAAGTGAATGGTTTAAGTCAAAATGCTCTGAACTTGATCAAACTTAAACCAGTAACTAATTGTCAATTTTAACTCGATTTTCAAGTTGTAAAACTTGAGTTAAGATAAGGCAGAGAGCTCTTAAAAATATTTGAACACAAAGTGACTCGAGCTAGTCACACAAAACTTGAGTCAAGAGCTCTTATGAAATATTATATGAAATGATATTGCCCCGAGTCCATGAGAATTCACTCCAGTCATACTTTATGGACTTAAACTCATTTTCGAATTCAAAGTCCATGACTCGAGCCTATGCCTCTTAACTCGAGCATGCTTTTTGAAATCATTTTTAAAATGAATTGAGTCAACTCGAGTCATCACTTAATGACTCGAGCTGGCACAGGTTCAAATCTTTTCCAAAAAGCTATTTTGTGAAAAGAAGAACTTGACTCGAGCTAACCTTAATTCACTCGAGTCATGCACTTGAGCTAAGCATTTTACACACGAGCCTAAGTCATAGAGAGACATCTTCATTCAAACTTCAAACCTATTTTCAAAGAAGATGAATTGATGACTCAAGCCTAGAACGCTTAACTCGAGTCATCTGCTTGAGTTTGCCTGAACTTGACTCCAGCATAATAGATATCTGTTTTACAATCACCGTCCCCGTAAATCTTAAATCTTCAAGTATGATTTGTATACTTCATATCATCACTCATTATTATTCCTAACTATGTTTAATCATTTTATAAGTGAGTTTCAGATGATTAGATAATGGATTAACTGAGGATTAATCATAAAGCAAGTGATTATGTCAGGAGCATTAAATGCTGGTTCAGAAAATGAAGCATGGATTTGGTTAATCATTATCTGCTGTTAGTTCTCGTATGTTTTGATGAAAACAAACACTGAGTTTTTGATCTAAAAAATTGTTCAAAGTATTTCAGGAAGGTTACTCGAGCATAACACTTAATGCCCAAGCATGGTTGGCCAAGCATGCTCGAGCAGAGTGACTGGCGTACCCGAGCATCCTCGGGTTGATAGCAAAAGAACAAAACATACAAAGCTTGCCCGAGCAATGTGTAAGTAATGCTCGAGCAAAGGTAAAGTGGTTGCTTGAGCAGTGTCAATATTTACTTACTTTTTTCGTCTCTGGATGACTAATGCCCGAGCATGAATATAGCATGCTCAAGCAGCGTGCTCGAGCAAAAGAAAAAGGATGCTCGAGCAACATTGCTGAGTCTCTTAGTTTTGGTCTTTGTCTGCCTTGTACCCAAGCAAGATATTATCTTTCCCGAGCAGCATGCTCGAGCAGGAACGATGAGTTGCTCGAGCAGACATGCCTCTTACCTTTTGATAGCTCTCGACTTCATCCATGCCTGAGCATCATTTCTGGGATGCTCGAGCATTAGTGGCACTGGCGTTGAATGATGCCCGAGAATGAAACCTAGTTTGCTCGAGCATCCGCGATAATTAATGTTTTTAAACTTTTCAAAGTAGTCATGCCCGAGCAAGCATCATTGAGTGCTCGAGCAGGGTGCTTGAGCAGCAACTTGATAATGCCCGAGCATAGGATGATACTTTGGTTTTACAGCTCATTTCTTCTAGGGATGCCCGAGCATACTGGAAGTCATGCTCAAGCATGATCATCCTCTGTTTAGTAAACAAGATTTTTTTTATTCAAATCTCTTAGGCTATCTTCAATCCTTCTCTTAACTCACTCAACATTATTTAAACTAAATACTAATTATCATTTAAGTGTATTTCAAATTGCTAACCATTGTTTAGGTGAAAAGCAGAAGTTCTGACAGAAGCATTAAATGCAGTTGCCAAACCAGTGATATTTTCGGCAACCACTTCTCTGATCAATATAAAGCATTTAGTAATAGTCCACTCGAACATTAAATGCTATCTCTCATCAGAAAAAAACAAAAGGAATGAAGAATGTTTGAAAGGACCAAAATCATTAACGGTGAAAGTGACCGACGAAGCTTCATCTGTCTAACGGCTACTTTCCGAAGAGTCACAACGGTTAATCTACAAGCTTCTCCGACGGTCATCAATGGCTCAACTATAAATACTGGAAGCATTGAATTTTCCAAGTACCAAAACGTTGTGTATTCAACTCGAACTTATTACATTCTACTGTTTCATCTGTTTCATTAATATCTTCGGATATATTGCACTTTAGTGTTCATTAATTATCTGCTCGTGAGGAGTTTGTTAAACACTTATCTGTTTCTCTATGTAAATCTTAAGGTTGTGGAAGGGTGTACGATTACAACTTGTAAGGGGGAGTGAGTCCTAGAGTGAGAGGATCATCCTGAGTTACAGAGTGTGTAATTGTATTGATTTGAAGAGTTAGTGAAATCCCAATGTGTACTTGGGGACTGGACGTAGGTCGTTGAGTTAGACCGAACTAGTATAAATTGCTCTGTGTCAATTTCCTTCTCTCTATCTCTTCTTCATTCGCATTAATAATCCTTTAGCGAAAAGATTTTTGAAATCACCTATTCACCCCCCTCAGGTGATATTCCACCTTCATCTGCACATTCCAAAGACATTAATGGTTTCTTTCCTCATTTGGACACCACATCATCCAAGGGGAGGAACGTAAGGAATGTCAACGAAGAATGTTTGCCAATGAATCAAGCATTGAGTGATGAACGAGACTCAAGTTCAACGGCTATATTCATTATTGTCAATGGTTCATTGAAAGCTTCTAATGGTCATGAATTGCCCTTACCATATATAAGATGAAGCATTCAATATGTCCCAATCGCCGGAAACACAAACGCTCAAATAATCAATACGCATTTATTGTTTCATACATTTGTGTAATATCTTCGAATATATAACCTTCAGTGTTTATCAATCTACTCTTTTAGAGAGTTTATTACCGAATCATTATTCTTGTAAGAATCTCAAAGTTGTGGGAGTTTGAGATTGGGTTATTTGATTACAACCTGTAAGGGGGAGTGAATCCTAGTGAGAGGATTACTTTCAAGTACAGAGTATGTAATCGATTGAAGTGATAGTGAAAATCCCAAAGTGTCTAGGGACTGGACGTAGGTCAAGAGTTAAGACCGAACCAATATAAATCATCTGTGTCAAGCTATATATATATATATATATATATATATATATATATATATATATATATATATATATATATATATATATATATATATATATATATGTTATACTCTGTTATTATGCGTCTGTTTCAAGGGTAGTCAAATAGATTTTTTAAATCCTCAATTCAACCCCTCTCTTGGTGATATTTTGTTCTACATTTCACACAAGAGGGACGAAATAGGAAGAAAGGATTAAATTCCAAATAAGCCCAAGAATATTATATGTTATAAGCCAAGAACTTAGGGCTGACGGGCTAAGTAGGAAAGACAATTTTTGAAGCCTAATAGGGTGTCCCATTTCGCACAAGGAAGGAGAAGGGAAGAATCAAGGATAGATCCATGAAGATATGAGTTTCTAGAAGCTAAACTTTGAAATTTGGAAAATAATTAGGTCATGCATATGCAGGCAATGTGACATCATCCTCATTACATCATCAAACTTCATCAGTTCATGAGCCAATGGAGTGATCTAGAAGACACATGCATTTTTCACAAAATACCCCTAGGATTTCGGTTTTCAAGGGGAGGAAAGAGAAAAAAAAATCAAGACTTGAGATGGAAATAGGAAGCTAGGGAAGTACTTAGAAGGACCTAGAAAAAAATGTGGAAAAATGAGCTAACATTTATTGGTGAAAGAAGGATGATTGGACATAATATTTAAGTAAAATAAAAGTAAAATTCCCTCTCCCAACAGCCCCTAATTTTCAAACCAAGAGGGGAAGAGAAGGGAAAAAAAAATTATCCATGAAGCAAACAAAGCCTTCTAGAAGCCTAGGGAAATAGCAAGAGAGAAATTGGCTTCTTGAGCAACTAGGTTTAACTTGAAGGGCAAGTTGGGTAGTTGAATATCTGTAAAACCCATTCCCTTCCCATTTGGGGCTGCTGGTCAAAATTGAGGGAGAGAGGAAGAGAGAAAGAGAAGCCATTATACAAGAGCACAAGAGAAAGCTAGAGATCTAGACAAAGGTATGTGGTTGTAACTCCTCATCCTACTCTCTTCCACCTTCTTCTTTGTGTCAAGATCCTAATAAATCACTCCCTCATCTTGTTGGAGGGTCTTGGACAAAAGGTATTAGAGGAATACAAGGAGGATAAGTTACAAGAAGATCAAGTACTCAAACCAAGTAAGTTCTACTTTAACTTCCTTGTGATTTATTGGTTGGAGTAGCTTGAAAATAGTTATTTCCTTGAGCTTATGTGTATATAAGGGGTCTGATTGGTTAAATAAAATAATGAATATAGGACTAAATTTAAGATTCAAGACCTAGAAAGATAGATCAAGCATGATAAGAAGAAATATGTTGCTAAAACAAAAACTTGGTATGTTGCTTGTGATTATGATTTTTGTCCAGCTGCTTGAACATGAGTATATGATTTGATTTTGAAGATTTTGATGGTTTTAAAGTTTTTAAAATGAGATTTTGTATGAGGATGAACTTATATCATTATTTTGGAAACAAAGGTGGGAAATTTCAAAACATTGAAAAGCTGATTTGTGAAAATCCTGTGGAAATCCTCTGGCTTGTGAAAGGGTTTTAGAAATTGAAATGAAATCATAAAATTATGAAATTTTACAGGCATAAATTAGACATCCTAAGGTTTAATTTGATATGTAACACGTAATTTTTGGAGTATTGTACTAAGAGAAATGATTTTTTGAAAACTGACCCTGAAACTAGAAAATATTTTGGAGCAGCGGTGGTATTTTGGTCTGTGGATAAATTTTTGACTATGACTGCGTAACATCCCCAATTTCATGTAAACTATTGTATTGAATATATGAGTTTTCTTCAAGTCTGTAGCCAATGGTATTTATTTTCCAACATGAATAATGAATTGAAGAGATAGGAAGTGGTATTGTCATTTGAAAATTTGGTTAATTAATTTAGCCATGGATAATTTGAGATAGTGGATGACAGTGGAAGTCAAACACCTATTTTTCCTTTCATTCCCAAGTATTTCGGTCAAAAGGAAAATTTGGAAAAAGATAAATTTATATGAACTCCAAGTAGCAAGTAATAAACTTAAGACCATTGGGCAAGAAATTGTAACAAGTAATATGAACTCCAAGTAGCAAGTAATAAATTTATATGAACTCCGAGGAAAATTGTAACAAGTAGCACGTTGAGAACTTAAGACCATTGGGCAAGAAATAAAGCCAATTTGTGGAGCCCGACTACTGTGTCTTTCCTGGCACACTGTGGATCCGAGGCTTGCCTTGATTTATCTTTAGCCTTAGCAAATAAATAACAAAAGAGTCACCCTTAGCCTCCTCCACCGTCAACACTCATCTCCAGCTCCACAGATTTACCTTTATCTCTTGGCACAATTCTAGAAGAACTACCTCGAGTCTTACAAAAACCTAAGATTCATAATTGAATCCTAGAGTAACAATTAATCTCATAGGAAATGTATATGCAATGCATGCAAGTACCATAATTAGGAAAACACCACATCACAAAGCATTCAGTACAAAACACGCAGTGACATAAAAACAACATACCACATATGCAATGTTAACTATGGAAGGACCTCAAATCATATGCAATGTCAACAAGCTAAGTATCGGATCCACAGTGCTAGGAAAATCACAGTAGCTGGGCTTCAAACCTTAGGCCACACTGAATGAATACAAATGCATGTCCCCCTCACGAGACACAGGTCCACAATCATGGAAAACAGACATACAAAATAATACAAAGCATATGAGGATTAAGGTTACTAACTGACAATCGCCCACAAATATTAATAAATTTCTCTGGGTGCACGAAAACAGAGATAACCCTAGAATGACCAATAATAAATAAATCCCATTACTTAAGAGAATTCACCTTAATAAATATTTTACTTCTTGATTTGAAATAAGGCTTTCCCAAGCATCCCTATTCTCTAAATTATTTTTTTAATAGGAAATTCATTATTGTACAAATCCCTCTCTTTTTCGGCCATAACCAGAAATTCCAGAAATGTACACCAATCTTCAAAAAATCATAATTAAATCTAAAAAAAATCCGATTGAGGTGGTTCAAAAATTCAACTGACTCTTATTACGTCTATTTGTAACAAAAAATGCCCATAACTCCACAAAAACCTTTACTGGTCAGATTTGGTTTCCAGTTTCAAGGTCAATTTTCAAAAATTCATTTCTCCTGGTGTAGAACTCCAAAATTACAAATTACCTATCAAATTAAACCTTGGGATGTCTACTCTATGCCTGTATTCATAATTTTATGAGTCTGTTTACTATGTAAAAATGCATGCATAAGCCGACTGACTCCATAGGTTTTGTTTCTCAAGGCAGTTTTTCAACATTTTGAAGCTTCCACCTTTACTTCTAAAAATGTGTTCTATATTTATCCTCATACAAAATCTCATTATAAACACTTTAAAATCATCAAAATCAACTCAGATCCTCATATACACAAGTCTAGTCGAAAATAATGATTTAATCACAACAACCAAGTTTTCATTTTTATCAGCATACTCCTCTTATAACAAGCTTGATTTTTCCACTTAGGTTATCAATCTGAACTTTACTCCTATATTCATTCTTTCCATCAACCAATCAGACCCATTTCTATAAATGAATGCTCAAGGAAATAACCCTTTTCAATCCTAACAACCTTAAAATCTTAAGGAAGTTAAAGATGTGGCTTACTTGCTCTCGGATCTTCAACCTCTTTGTATGTTTGATACTTTGTACTCCTCCCTCCTTCTTCGGTCTTGGCTTCCAAATCATCATAGAAAAGTTATTCATTAGGGTCTTAACTCTTTGAAGAAAGTAGAAGAGAGTAGAAGGATAATCCCCCTCCCCTACCCCCAAACCAAACCAAGCCTTAAAATATCCCTCTAAGCTAATTGCTCTCTAAGTAAAGCCTTGGCTTACACAAGAAACTTCTTCTCTCTTGATTTCTCTTTAGATTTCTAGAAAGGCCATGCTTGCTTCATAAGTTTCCTTCTTATTCTTATTTGGCTTAAATACTAGGGCCCTTGGGAGAAGATTTTGGGCCTTCAACTCTCTTTATTTAAGTGCCCAAATGTTCTTTCTTAATGGTTAAGAAATTGCCTTGTCATAATTTTCTCTAAGTCCTTATAGGCAAATTCTTATTGCTTCATTATCCATAAGTCATTGTTTTCTTTCCTTCTCTTCCGCTCTTGAAATTCGAAATTCTAGGGGCATTTTAGGGAAATAATGTGCCTTCAAGAATACTCTAACTCCTTCTTAAATCCATGATGATGTCACAAAGATGACATAAGCATGACTTAAGTTATTTTCAAATCACATTGGCTTCTCAAGCTAGCTTCTTGCCTTCTAATTTGTGTCCAAGCTTCTTGAATACACTTTTATTTTTTTTCTTCCTCTCCCTTGAGCTGAAATAATCATGCAAAAAGGGAGTGCAAAATGTCTTAAAATATGTCAAGAAGGCACTTAAAATCCCCCAAATCAAATGATTAAAGTGCCCTTACAAAATATCCTCTTAACTTGGCTTATTTTGCAAGTTTTGTTTATTTTCTCTCTTGCTCTTTAATTTGGACGAATTTGGAGTCTTATTAAAGAAGCCTATGACCCATCTTTATGTCATAAACACATGTGTATGTGTTTCTCATTGCAATTGACTAAATTTCCCTTACACTTATTTCCTCTCACATATCTTCTTCCACAAGCTTTTTGACTTACCTCTTGATAGCTTCCTTTTTTTTTTTGATCGGAAAGATATATATATTAAACTACAAACGGATTACAATATCTGGATTCAATTAAAGCCAAATCCAATACAACAAAAACAGCAAATACAAAAACAAAACAACCAAATCACCATCGTTCATAAAATATTTAAGAGTAGAAGTAGAATCATGGACAAAAACAGCCTCCTCGATATCGAAGGTTAGAAGTGACAAGCAATAAAGTGTTGGTTGTAAAACCCACCCAAACGGGCACACCTCCTTATAAGCATGAGCTGCAATTAGAGCAGCTGTATAGGTCCCCCATATTGAGGAAAGGAACACAGAAAACCCAACCTGAGACAGAAGAAGGCCCATGATGTCCTGAAAAACACTTATGCTCCGTTGTTGAATCAGATCTGGTGACCTTGACCACACATCAAGTAACTCCTCTTTAGATCTTCCCCCAAGAACGCAGATCCGAGCTATCAAGTGATAATCGGATCTAATAACGTTCAAACAGCCATCCAACCAAGAGGATTTGAACGCAGATCTTAAAGATCTGTTTATTTCCTAAGACAAGAACACCACTACAAAACCAGTACCACAAAAAAAGCAACAAAAAATAGATAAATCTCACCTCCACAGATCAGATCTGGAGAAGGAAAGGAGAGAGGACTCACCACAAGGACGAGAGAAGGCCACATCTGACAAAATTCAAAGAGAGAAGACCACAGATCCAAGATCTGGACTCTAAACTACCTCTCTACCTCATATGTGGCACAAAAAGGTACCCGCTGGCGGCTTGTGTGTACAAGCCGCTGGCGAGAAGGAGCAAGAGGTGAGGGAGTAGAAGTGCAGAGAAGAAGCCTAACAATAATGCTTTTGGCTCTTCGTTCTTTTTTTTCCGCATTCATAGCTTCCTTCACAAGCTAACTTTTCAAACAAGCTTCTTGATTTCCTTCTTATATAAGCTTCTTGATATATTATTTAATAAATTCATTATTCTCCTTTTCCTTCTTTACTATTTCGAAAATTATAATACTCATAGGATATCTATGTTTCATTTTTAAATAATCCCATATAATATTTCCAAAATTTTAATATCACACTTTCTGAACTAGGTCTAGTCGTCTGCTTGATACAGTATTATTTTCAAGTCTCTAGGCCCATAATTCAATATATTACACCAGTCAGCAAAACAAGTCAAACTAACAGTCAAATGGTATTTTTACACCTAAAAAAAGCAATTAGTGTTGGACGCTCTTTTGGCCAAACCACATGTGTATTTTTGTACCTTTGAAAGTCATGTCATCGTCCAGTCAGCAAAAAAAGGTCAAACATAACGGTCAAAGTCAAACTTAACGGTCAAACGGTATTTTTTGCACCTGATTTGTAACCACGTAGTCACAAATACACTTCAAAAAAGCACTTGGTGTTGGATGCGATTTTGAGAAAAGCACATGTGCATTTTTGCACCTTCAGGCATTCTATTTAGTATAATGACAGAGCACAATATTAAATACTCATCTAAGAGCATAATAATGAAATAAGGAATACCATGGATAGATTTAGAATGTTCACTTGGCTGTGAGAAGTAAACATGCCATCGAACAAAACCTACCATGTTTGCTTGAATTAGAGTTTAAATCCCAATCATATATATATATATATATATATATATATATATATATAAAGTATTCGTTCATTTTTTTCATAACAATGAAAAAGTAATCTTTCATCTTGTTGGACTAAATGAAATTCATGTATTTCAATGTCTCAGAAATGTAAAGCATTGTTAATTATTTGTTATTGTAAGCTTGCTACATTGTTGATTCTAGTAGAGCAAGGAAATGTCTTACCTGTGCCACTTTGGATTATTGCATAACCTCTCATTTCAAGCACAGGTTCGATCTATCCTGTTCCAGTTTGGGTAGAAGCCTAATTACTCCATCTTCTCCTTAAACTGAAAAAAGGTTAAATTATAAATGTCATTGAATTCTATACCTTCTCATTCTAACTGATGATTCAGGAAGCCTCGTCAATGATATAGGGGAATTTGAATGATAAAGTGGTTTTTCTTGTGAAATTAGTAAGTATGATGGAAAGTGTAATATCCTGAATTTTGGGCCTAGAGACTTGAGAATAAGCCTATATCAGGCAAACGACTAGACCCAGTTCAAGAAGTGTGATATTAAATTTTGGAAATATTATATGGAATTAATATTTCATGTACAATTTGAGGTTACATTACTACAAAAAACACTTTTAACGTCTGTTTTTAAGATCGTTAGACGACTGTTTTCAAGGGTCGTAAAACAAAGAGTCGTTGAAAGTTTATGACATAGAACGATTGTTTTTTAAAAAACAGTCGTTGAATTTCAACGACTTTTATTTAAATAACAATCGTTGTATGCCCTTTTTTTCCCAAATAGCAGCGGTAAAAAAGCATTGCAGCGGGAAAATTGAAAAGCCAAAAAACATCGCAGCGGGAAAATTGAAAAACAACATGAAGCTTTGTCAAGCTCCGCCACCACACAACAAAACAGGAAGAGGGAGAAAATTGAAAAGGTTCCTTTCATCAACTAGGGGCATAGATACCCCAACTTTAGCAATTGGTCTACCAAGTCCTAGAGCTAGACTCTGTGTCAGAAGCTTGCTGACAGCTGTAATCCTAAAAAAAAAAACACAATTAGAAAGAAAACTGATAGCATCAAGAGCAAAATCGAAGAAAAATCAAAATAGAAATTTTGATTAAAGCCAAAAGAACCATAATATTGAAAAGAACTAGCTGAAAAAATCAAAAATCCAGATCCAAATCAAAGAGCTAGCCAAAATCGACAAAACCAGAATATTAAACATTCAAGAATAAATGCGAAGTATAATCGCTGGAGAAGGAGAAACAATCAAAATAAAAAAGAATTAGACATGGCTTGACGACTTCAGCGCAAATCTGGAGATCTGGAGAAATGAAGCCGAAAAGGGTTTTCCAAATCCTGATATAAGCGGGGCAGATCAAAATCTTGTAGGCTACTTTTGCACCTCACAACAAAACTAGGAGAAGGAGACTTCCCTAGAAATGAAGAAGAAAATGCCATTTTTAATCCATGAAAAGGACGAATAAGGGTCGATTGGTGGACTTTTTGATCCGTCACAAATTTCCAAAAGGTCTTTTTTAGTCCCATAAAAAGGACGAATAAGGGTCGATTTTTTGTCAAGGACAAAAATGGGGTCCGTGTTTTTTTTAGGGACCAGAAAGGGTAGTTACTCTAAAAAATATATACCTTCAGTGCCGGCTAGAAATAGTCGCTACCAAAAGTATAGTTTTCAGTGGCGACTCTTACATGTCGCCACCAAAAGTATGTTTCAGCAGCGACTTTTTGTCGCCGCCGAAAGTTTTATTTATAATTTTTTAAGCAGCAAGCAGATCTTATTCCCATTTTCATTCATTCATTTCAGTCAAACACTCCCTCTCTCCCAATTATTCATTTAGCCCAAACACCTCTAGAAGCAAATGCAGAGACGAGATTGAAAGTTCGAGAGACGGAGGGGAGTCGGAGGAAGGAGGTGTTGAATTTCACACTCACTTCGGATAACAACCCCTTCTCCCACACTTCTCATTCAGTTCGGCCATTCACAAAATCCTAGAAGGCCAGAGTGAGTATTTGTCTTTGTAAGAAATTGCAACTTTCAGATTCAAGGAAATTTAAACTTCGTCTAGTGTCGTAGTTTAGAAGCCTCAAAAATTACAAATCAGTGTGTTGAAGGGAGTGCAAGCATGGGAGAGCGGTTAGTTAATAAGATAGAGAGAGAGGGGAAGTGAGAGATGGAGTGTGTGAAAATGAGGGATGGATAATAAAATTGAGAGGAGTATACAATATAATTAATTGTTTTGGATAATATAATATAATTATAATTAAATTTATATGAGCATACTTGTTTTTTTATAAGTAGTATACTTAAAATGAAATGATAATATTATATAATGAATGTTTGTAATAAAGAGAGTGAAAAGTAATATAATGTTTTCTTCCAACTATGAAAAATACTATAATATTTTATATTTTTATTATTAGTTTTCAAAATTCAAGTAAATTAAGCGAGTCTTAGTTCAATTCCCTCTATTACTCTTTTGCTTCTTTTTTCCCAACATACTCTCAAAATTTATTCATACGGTTTTATTAATTTCTCTTTTATATAAAAGCCATTCACGCAAATAGTTACAAAACGTTCAATCCTGAGCAAACAATATGCTTGCAATCATGCACAAGGAAAATTGAATTATATAAATTTAATATAATTCAGTTTTATAATAACATATTAAGTGTAAATTTTCAGTGTGACTTCTCTTCTCAGATTCTCACACCTTTCGTATCCCCAATGAAGCATGATATATATATATATATATATATATATATATATATATATATATATATATATATATATATATATATATATATATATATATATATATATATATATATATATATATATATATCTGTGTGTGTGTGTGTTACAGATTTATATAAGGCCCATTAGTGATGCAGCCCAATAACAGGTAGATCTATCATGATCACCAACAGATCAGATAAGATCATAACCAACCTACAATCAAGGAGATAATCAAGGAAATCTCTATCGCAAATAGAGGGCCCATGAGCCCAAGACCAACATGTACACTTTATAAATAAGAGTTAAACCCTAAAGGTACACATCTTCTAAGCTCTCTCCTTTATTATACTGCCTACACAGAGCACACACACCCCCCTTTGGCTAAACGCCTCCAGTATCTTCGAACTACGTGGACTTTGATCCCTCTTCAGGGTACGTAGGCCCTAGGCTTTGCTCCTAGGTCAAGTCCCAATCAATATTAACATATTAGCCCTTTAGGGCTAGACATCTGTGTTCTACACCAGAACAGTGGCGCCGTCTGTGGGGACTCGATAAATTTCGACTCCTACGACCAAAGATGGTCAATACTAGAAGCAGCAGTCAGACGCCTTTACACGGGCAGTTTCTGAAAATCCGCAGCGACAAAGTCAAAAACCGTATAGCCTGTGAAGGGATTCAGAGAAACAATGGTTTTTAAGCAACGGCTCTGGTTTTGAGCTGCTTTACATGGGTTTTCTTTTAACTCTCCATGTGTCTACATGACGAGAAGATAGTTGGACGGATCACCAGGATCTCTCTTTAGGAATTCTTTTAAGAGAGGGTGTGTATCAAGAAGCATATAAACTATACGCTTAGTCCTTAAACGAGCAACACTTTTAAATTTAGAGGCCATGATTGGATTATGAGAAACCACAACATTTGAACTCTCCATGTCATTTTGAGGTATGGCAAGTAGTGTTAGACTTGCAACTGCGCTTTGAAAATGTTTACATTCTCCTCTCATTGGACAAGCTGGGCAATTGGGTTGTGTCCACATGACGAGAAGATAGTGGGAAGGATCCTCATCCTCTCTCCTTGGGAACCCAGGACCCTCATCCTCTCTCCTTGGGAACTCAGGATCCTCATCCTCTCTCCTTGGGAACCCAGATTTGAGCAACAACTTTGACTTTGAGCTGCTTTACATGGTTTTTCTTTTAACTCTTCGTGTGTCCACATGACGAGAAGATAGTGGGAAGGATTGTCATCCTCTCTCCTTGGGAACCCAGGATCCTCATCCTCTCTCATTGGGAACCCAGACTTTTCAATTCTGGCATAAATTTAGATGCCCTATTTGGATCATAAGCAATCACAACATTTGAATTCTCCATGCCATTTTGATCAAATGAGTTATTTTCACAACTCGATGATGCAGGGAGAATTGTTTTGAGGCAGGGCAAACGAGCAAATCGAGATAGCCGAGGTTGTTGGTAAGCCGAAGCTGATTCAACGCCCATCGCGTCCCGACTCCATCGCGATAGTCAAGGTTGATGATACGCCGAGATGAGATGCCGAGACACCGAGGTAGGCCGAGAAGGGTAGATGTCGGGATGAGCATTCCGTATCGTTCTGAAATGCCAAGATGATCAGATCCCGCCATCGTCTTGTCGGACTTTCCTGCCTGAAAATGCAAGGCAATGTCTTTTGCCAGCACAACTTTGACTGAGGAAGAAGTACCGTCGGAGAACAATCGCGGCTTGGGACAGCAGGCTGACAAATATAAAGCAGTTACTTGGGCCAGATATGCTTGAGCAGACCTCTGAGCAGGTCGCATTGATCAAGAAG
The DNA here is from genome assembly GCA_025563575.1 of Acacia pycnantha. Lineage (NCBI taxonomy): Eukaryota > Viridiplantae > Streptophyta > Magnoliopsida > Fabales > Fabaceae > Acacia > Acacia pycnantha. The sequence goes on from JAMWYP010000230.1 coordinate 610,723, forward strand.
AGACTCCTAGCAGCACATAGTAGACAGAAGAGCTATGCTGACAAAAGGAGGAGGCCTCTAACGTTTTATGTCGGCGACCATGTATTCCTAAAGTTATCTCCAGTAACTGGTGTCGGCAGACGCTTAAGAGGAAGAAACTGAGTCCACGGTATGTGGGACCCTTTAAAATTTTGGCTAAGAGAGGAGAAGTAGCTTATCAGTTAGCCTTACCCCCGAATCGAGTAATCTCCACGACGTCACCCGAAGAAGCGACTTGGGAAACCGAGAAAGACATGGAAGAGAAGTACCCAGAGTTCATGGCCCGAAGTTTAGTTAGGATAGATTAAATTTCGAGGGCGAAATTTTGTTTAAGGGGGGAGAAATGTAATACCCGGATTTTATTATCTGGAATATTATGAATAAAATGGATATTTCTGATAAGTGAAATTATGGTTGCAAGACTTGTTTGAAAATAGTATATTTTTCTTAGTTAAATTCACACAAATGTCAATGAAAAAGTTATGAGGTAATGAGGTGTTCTAATTAAGAAAATTATCAACAAGTGATAATAAAGTAATTAGGTAATTATTTGCTAATTACTTAAGTATAAGCAAAGGAAATTCATGAATAATTATATAAACCCCTAAAATTAGTGGTTTATGGTTCAAAATTAGTAAAAGCATGTTTACTAATTAATTGGAAATTTTGGAGAAAAATAGTTGAGTTTAGGTATTTTTAAGCCTAAATACAAGAATGGACCAATTAGGGATTTTTGAAGAATTTTTGGGAAAAATTAAATAAGTAAATAATCAAATAATTAATTAAATAAAAAATAAATATTTATTAAAAAAAAAAGGGGCCAGCCGAAATTATGGGGCAAGAAACAAGGACAAGAGTTGGTGAAACATCATGGTGCCTTATCTTACAAGTTAAAGTGTAATGTTGTATAATCAAGTACAATGAATAGTGATCGACTTATAGGAAACGGGTCCTATCTAGAGTACCAGGAATAGGTTTTCCAATGTCAGAGTAAAATATTGATCGCTGAATTTTTATCTTCGCTAGCCTTTTCCTAAGTTGATTCCGAGGCCGGTAGAGCATTTTCCTAATAAGACGAAATAGGGAGAAATGCAGATAGTCACATTTTAAAGATCTGAAGAAAATAAATTCTAACTCCACATTTGGAAATGAGTTTGAATTTATCTGGACATATTTGGAATCAGTGAATTTTTGTCCAGAGATTGATGATTCCAGAAAGTTCTTCCGAAATTGGCACGCTTTCCCGTAAACTTCGGACTGACTTTTGGAGCCCAGGATGGAATCAAAAATTAGTTTAGATTAGATATTCCTAATGAGAAGGAAAGGGGCTTCAAAATGGTAATTCCGGATTTTTGAGACTTTTCCGAGATTACGCGATTCGGACACCGATCGGGAACTTTATCGGTACAAGTTCATGAAGCAAAAAGCATCACATCACATTAATTGATGTGACAAACCACCAACCAAGGAGTGGAGGGCTGGTTTTGGGTATGTGTAAGGCCAAGATGAAGCCTTTCAAGAAAAATGCGATCCAACGGTCCAGAATTCGCCAGACAAGATGTGAATAGTGCTCCCAATTTTCCCTATAAATAGGAGGCTTTTCCTTTGTAATCTTCACACCAAAAACCATTCTCTCTAGTTGAGCTTTCCTAGAGAGAAGTTAGAGAGAGGAGCTCTGGAGGAGGAAGGAGCCCGGGGAATTTTGCAATAAGCTCCGGGTAATTTTTAGGTCTTTAGCTTTTAATGCTTTCGGTAGTTTTAGTAGTAATGCTAGATAGATCTTTAGTTTTATTTTAAGTATTTAAATTCGAAAATCATGGTGGGGTCGGAGTTCTGGCAAAATTTTGGAAAGTCGGGGCCAAAGTAACGAAGTTCTGGCGAAATTCCGCCAACTAGGGGTATAGGGGCAAAATGGTAATTTTTACCTAAAATGCCCGTTATAATGTCAAATATTGATAATGGTGATATTATCATTATAGGATATCAGAAACCTTGATCTGCTGTCGTTACGCTGTCCGACGTGCCGCTGTCAGCCCGCTGTTTTCCGTCAACGTGCAGTTTCCGTCAAAACGTACCAGAATTTCCGTATATCGTCAACGGAGGTACGGACGCGTACTGTAACACTAATCTTGTGCTGCTTAAATACATATATGTGATAGATACGTTCGTAGACCGATATACAGACAGTTTTTATACGGGTTATGTCATAATAATGCCGTTATGTTTTCCTAGCGCTGAGGACACGAGTGGTATCGTGGCACTGGTGAATAGTGCAGGCTGTTGTTGTTATTGTTACCCTATGGGGCCTTACATATTGCTATGTGCTTATGTTCTGTCGTCATAATGATCATGCATCTATTGTATGCAAATGATATACTGTTGTATTAGCTCTTGAATATCTGTTGTCTGTATCTTGTATTGTTTGAGCATGAGGTTAACTGTTACCCGAGATTCAATGTGGTAAATTGAATCTCATTGTGGGTCCGGAGGACCGAGAGTTGGAGACCGGGGGAAGCAGCACGAGTAGATCGCTAGCCGGGAAATTTGTATTTCCGCTTTTGTACTTTCTTTTGAAACAGTAGGATAACTGTATTATCCATACAATGTTACACTATGGTTTTTATTTGAATATGTATCAGTTACTCTTTTGCTCCAATGCTCTACTCTGATTGATTGAAAAAAAAAAAAATTGCTTTAGAAAACGGGATGTTACATTTTTGGTATCAGAGCATTCATTCTGGCATGGACATGACTATGTTACTACGAACAGTTTGGTGCCGAAGGCAAGGCTAGTCTACGTGGGTAAGCCATAAGTCGCCGTATAAGTCGGTGAGGCCCCCATGGTAGACACTTACCTGGCCATTCTGTTCGAATAACGGAGTTATGTTCAAAAGCCTTTTAACTTTGAGCACATTTTTGAAAAAGAGTACTGATAAGACCACTGGTGTAATGTGTAGAGATGGACAGGAATGAACCCCCATACGTACTTCGTTTTGGAAGATTGAGGCGTACGGCACGAAAAACGGTGAATACAGAGAGGGTGGGTCGTAGACTGAACCCTGACCCGATATACCCACCACCAGAACCCGAACCTCCAGCTGTTTTAGCACCCCCTATCAATGTGTACTACGAACCTGAGAACCAACCCGTACCAAATAGCCCTGATGACTCACACCATTCATCAGTAGCTGACAATTTACTCTACCCAGGAATTAGGAATGCTGATATACACTCCGATGGAGACTCAGATGACTCTAGCCACTTTGATAATCTTGAGTTTATTCTGACGGCAACCCCATTCTCACACAAGCCTTACATATAGAGTTGACCAATGCCGACAAACCTTAGTGGATGAAAAATATATCTACCGGATTATTTGACTAATGTGAAGAATTTCTATCTCGAGTAACTTCCGATACACGTGTCCATATCCCCCGGAGAATGGATCAGATCCACTCTCTATCATTTTCCCCGCACCCGTTTTGGGTTGAAACAACCAACGATATCCTTCACGGGAGGAAATTGTGGACGTCTGTTGGCATCTCTTCCGTCTCAAGCGCTTAGTTTTCCAGAACATGTAGATGGGAGACAAAGGTTGAAGAAAGTCATGGAGTGTAGAAGTTTAGATGGCTTATGTATGTGGGAAACATCTCTAGACACCCTGGGGGGGTTGTGTAATACGAGAATTTAGTATGTTAGATTGCTTGTAAGTTTATAATGTGACAACTTACTGAGTTGGAGCATATCGTACGAATGTTATGACATGAATATATGTGAAATATATGTGCTTGAGCCTCAGGATGAACGAAACCAAGTACCTAACCAACCAGGTCATGACGAGATAGAGGAAATGCGTAGAACCCTGCAAGAACAAAGAGTTCTGATTGATGCGCTCTTGGCAAGACAGAACCAACAAGACCAGGAGGCACAAAGACAGTTAGACGCACGGCAACACGAGGAGGAACGAGAAAATGAAGAAAATAACAACAATGATGACGAAGAAGAGTATGATGAACATGATGAAGAGCCTGAAGAGCCCGAAAGATCTCAATCACCGCCTGTGCACGAACAAAGAGAGAGAACCACGGGAGCTGGGTCAACCAGCTTCGTAAGTGAAGCCGCCTGGCTTCCTGGGAAAGAATGAATTGGCCGAGGATTGGCCGCTAAGCCCGGAAAAGATTTTTGAAGTTATTGAGTGCCCGGGAATCGGAAGGCACCGGCGGCTATCTACAAGCTAGAGGGCGATGCCCACGATGGTGGAAGAGTGTTTCCACAACCCCGCCAACCCCTGTTACTTGGGAGATGTTCTTAGAGCAATTCAACGAACAATACTTTCCTCCCTCAATACAGGTAATCAAGGAGGAAGAATTTCTGCAGATCCAACAAGGAAATGAAGAATCATTCGACGATTACTTCGCACGTTTCACCAACCTGTCCCGATACTCTTCATATCTAAAGAACAATGTGAACGAGAGCTGGAAGGCGAACCGATTGGTGAAGGGGCTGAAATATGACATAAGGGCAAGGCTGGTATCTCAGCAATTTCCTAGAATGGCCCAAGCGGTGGAATCATGCAGAATGACTGAGCGTAACTTGAAAGAACTGCGCAAATCCCGAGACCAGGAAGGTAATAATGCTGGTCGCGGTGGATCCAACCGCGGAGGTCCCTCACGAAGAGGAAGGCGCCTTGGAGCGACAACCGAGGCGGGAACAAGAAACCCTACCAACAAGTACAATCGAGACAGTAGGGATCCCGCACGTGTCGAAATGCAAGAAGTACCATCCAGAGCCAACCGTGATGGGAAACAAGTTTGCTTCGGATGTCGAAGCCGGACACATTAGCCGGGATTGCCCCGAGAAAGCTGCGAGGCGAGACCTCGTAACACCGGCCGGATATTTGCATTGACAAACACAGAGGCCAAAAGTCTCCAGAGATGGTCCAAGGTAACATCTATCTCAATGGGAATCAATTGCAAGCATTGTATGACTCGGGTGCAAGTCACTCGTTTATTTCCTATGATTGTGCGTATCGCTTAGGATTGCATGCCTCTAGATTACCATTTGATCTTGTAGTATCTACACCGTTGGGTGTAAAATCTTTAGCTTCTGATGCATGTATAAATTGTACTGCTAACGTGGATGGACGAGTTTCTAAAGTGGATCTTATCCGTCTACCTCTTCACGGCATCGACGTCATACTTGGTCTAAATTGGCTGACCGCCAACGGCGCGATGATCGACTGTGGCAAAAAGAAGATATTATTTCCCGGAGAAAAAGTTGATGTGAGCCTGAACTTTCTCTCTGCTACAGAAGCTGATAGATGTGTGAAACAGGGGCGTACATGGTACTCTTTTCGTCAAGGCGAGGTGACCTTTCTCTTGAGGATATTCCTGTGGCCAATGAATTTCCTGATGTATTTCCGGAGGATCTCACCGAGCTACCTCCTATCCGAGAAGTGGAGTTCAATATTGATTTGATGCCTGGTACAGGATCAATATCAAAGGCGCCGTATCGGATGGCTCCGAATGAGATGCAGGAGTTGAAGAAACAGCTGGAAGAGCTTTTAAAGAAGGGGTTCATTCGACCCCAGTGTATCACCGTGGGAGCCCCAAGATATTTGTGAAGAAGAAAGATGGAAGCTTTCGACTCGCATCGATTACCGCGAACTCAACAAGGTGATTGTAAAAAACAAGTACCCACTTCCCGGATTGATGATCTTTTGGATCGGTTATCCGGTTCCATTTGTCTTCTCCAAGATTGATTTACGTTCGGGATACCATCAGTTGCGAGTTAAAGATGGCGATATTCCCAAGACGGCTTTCGGAACTGTGCGGGCATTATGAATTCCTTGTGATGCCCTTCGGTTTAACAAATGCACCTGCGGTATTCATGGATTACATGAACCGTATCTTCCAACAACACCTAGACCAATTTGTGGTGGTGTTTATTGATGACATTCTCATCTACTCTAAGAGCAAAGAAGAGCACGAAGAACATCTCCGACGTGTGTTGAGTATACTCGGGGAGAAACAACTCTATGCTAAACCGAGCAAATGCGAATTTTGGCTGCCGGAAGTTAAATTTCGGGCCATGTGATATCAAGCAGCGGAGTTGCAGTTGATCCAGGCAAGGTGGAAGCAGTTTTGGACTGGAAACGGCCAGAAACAGTGACGGAGATACGTAGTTTTCTGGGTCTGGCGGGATACTACCGCAGATTCATACGAGATCTCTCGTCTTGCCCTACCATTGACAAAGCTTACAAGGAAGAATCAACCCTTTGTATGGGGTGACGACTGTGAGGAGAGCTTTCAGAAACTGAGGGAGAGGTTGACTACATCACCGGTGTTAATCATCCCAGATCCAGATGAGAAGTATGTTGTTTACAAGTGATGCCAGTGGGCAAGGGTTGGGATGTGTCCTAATGCAACAGGCGAGTGGTGGCTTATGCCTCTCGTCGGTGAAGCCTCACGAGTTGAACTATCCTACACACGATTTAGAGTGGCGGCTATCGTGTTTGCTTTGAAGATATGGAGGCATTACCCGTACGGCGTAACCGTAGAATTGTTCTCGTGACCACAAAAGCCACGAAATACTTGTTTGATCAACGAGAACTCAACATGAGACAGGCGTCATTGGATGGAGTTGATTAAAGATTACAACCCGGAGATCAAGTATCACCCGGGTAAAGCAAACGTCGTTGCTGATGCTCTTAGTAGAAAGACGGTACAGGTGGCATATATGATGATACAAGAGCAGAAATTACTGGAAGATTTCGAGATCCGAATCTATCCAATCAAATCTCGCATGGGTCCGCACGCACCGGTGATGCCTGTCTTGCTACACTCCTTGCGAGTCAAGGGATTATGACCGAGAGACGAAGTTGAGGAAGCTCGAAGCAAGATGAATGGGCAAAAGAGATACGTGAGAAAATCACTCGAGGTGAGACCCAAGACTATGACCTATCACTTAGTGGTTTGGTCAGGTACAAACAATGAATCTACGTACCGCCAGTTGATGAATTGAGGCGGACAATAATGGATGAGGCTCATAAGAGTAAGTATACTCTACATCCGTGCATGGTCAAGATGTACGAGTATGAAATCCGAACTTTGGTGGCCCGGGATGAAGAAAGACGTAGCGAGTATGTGGCCAAATGCTTGACCGTCGAAAGTGAAGATTGAACACCGTCGACCCCCGGTCTTCTTCAAGGACTAGAGCTGCCGAATGGAAATGGGAGAACATAACAATGGATTTTGTGGTAGGTCTGCCCAAAATCGAAATCATGATACAATTTGGGTAGTTGTTGACAGATTAACCAAGTCGGCACACTTTATTCCCATTAGTATCCACTATTCTCGGAACGATTGGCAGAGATTTATATCAAAGAGATAGTGAGATTACACGGTATCCCTAAAAGCATTGTCTCTGATCGGGATACACGATTCAAATCCCGTTTCTGGCAAGCGTTACATGAAGGTATGGGTACCAAGTCGAAGTTCGGTTCGGCTTATCATCCACAAACCGACGGTCAACTGAAAGAACTATACGAGACACTTGGAGGATATGTTGCGAGCATGTGCCCTTGATTTCAAAGGAAGTTGGGATCAACATCTTTCGCTAGCCGAGTTTGCATATAACAACAGTTATCATGCTAGTATACAAATGGCCCCGTTCGAGGCATTGTATGGGCGGAAGTGTCAATCACCTCTGTGCTGGACTGATGCGTCCGAAAAGCAGTTACTTGGGCCAGATATGCTTGAGCAGACCTCGGAGCATATCGCATTGATCAAGAAGAGACTCCTAGCAAAGACATAGTAGACGAGAAGAGCTATGCCGACAAAGGAGGAGGCCTCTAACGTTTTATGTCGGCGACCATGTATTCCTAAAGTTATCTCCAAGAATCGGTGTCGGCGAACGCTTAAGAGGAAGAAACTGAGTCCACGGTATGTGGGACCCTTTGAAATTTTGGCTAAGAGAGGAGAAGTAGCTTATCAGTTAGCCTTACCCCCGAATCTGAGTAATCTCCACGACGTTTTCCACGTGTCACAATTGAAGAAATACCAACCAGATCATGATCATGTCATTGAATACGAGGACGTTGAAGTACGACATGACAATACCTTCATAGTCGAGCCAGAGCAGATCATTGATCACAAAGAGAAACGGCTCAGGAATAAGACTATACCGACAAAGTGAAGGTGGTCCGGAAGGGTCCGTCACCCGAAGAAGCGACTTGGGAAACCGAGAAAGACATGGAAGAGAAGTACCCGAGTTCATGGCCCGAAGTTTAGTTAGGATAGATTAAATTTCGAGGCGAAATTTTGTTTAAGGGGGAGAAATGTAATACCCGGATTTTATTATCAGGAATATTATGAATAAAATGGATATTTCTGATAAGTGAAATTATGGTTGCAAGACTTGTTTGAAAATAGCATATTTTTCTTAGTTAAATTCGTAGGAAATTAGAGAATATAAGGGCCACAATGACCAAAATACACTCATAAATAAAAATATAATGAAAGGGACATGAAAACACAAATGTCAATGAAAAAGTTATGAGGTAATGAGGTGTTCTAATTAAGAAAATTATCAACAAGTGATAATAAAGTAATTAGGTAATTATTTGCTAATTACTTAAGTATAAGCAAAGGAAATTCATGAATAATTATATAAACCCCTAAAATTAGTGGTTTATGGTTCAAAATTAGTAAAAACATGTTTACTAATTAATTGGAAATTTTGGAGAAAAATAGTTGAGTTTAGGTATTTTTAAGCCTAAATACAAGAATGGACCAATTAGGGATTTTTGAAGAATTTTTGGGAAAAATTAAATAAGTAAATAATCAAATAATTAATTAAATAAAAATAAATATTTATTAAAAATAAAAGGGGCCAGCCGAAATTATGGGGCAAGAAACAAGGACAAGAGTTGGTGAAACATCATGGTGCCTTATCTTACAAGTTAAAGTGTAATGTTGTATAAACAAGTACAATGAATAGTGATCGACTTATAGGAAACGGGTCCTATCTAGAGTACCAGGAATAGGTTTTCCAATGTCAGAGTAAAATATTGATCAGTGAATTTTTATCTTCAGTTAGCCTTTTCGGAAGTTGATTCCGAGGTAGGTAGAGAGCATTTTCCTAATAAGACGAAATAGGAGAAATGCGAGATAGTCACATTTTAAAGATTCGAAGAAAATAAATTCTAACTCAACATTTGGAAATGAGTTTGAATTTATCTGGACATATTTGGAATCGGTGAATTTTTGTCCAGAGATTGATGATTCCGAAAGTTCTTCCGAAATTGGCACGCTTTCCGTAAACTTTGACCGACTTTTGGAGCCCAGGATGGAATCAAAAATTAGTTTAGATTAGATATTCCTAATGAGAAGGAAAGGGGCTTCAAAATGGTAATTCCGGATTTTTGAGACTTTTCCGAGATTACGCGATTCGGACACCGATCGGGAACTTTATCGGTACAAGTTCATGAAGCAAAAGCATCACATCACATTAATTGATGTGACAAACCACCAACCAAGGAGTGGAGGGCTGGTTTTGGGTATGTGTAAGGCCAAGATGAAGCCTTTCAAGAAAAATGCGATCCAACGGTCCAGAATTCGCCAGACAAGATGTGAATAGTGCTCCCAATTTTCCCTATAAATAGGAGGCTCTTCCTTTGTAATCTTCACACCAAAACCATTCTCTCTAGTTGAGCTTTCCTAGAGAGAAGTTAGAGAGAGGAGCTCTGGAGGAGGAAGGAGCCCGGGGAATTTTGCAATAAGCCTGGGTAATTTTTCCGGTCTTTAGCTTTTAATGCTTTCAGTAGTTTTAGTAGTAATGCTAGATAGATCTTTAGTTTTATTTTAAGTATTTAAATTCGAAAATCATGGTGGGGTCGGAGTTCTGGCAAAATTTTGGAAAGTCGGGGCCAAAGTAACGAAGTTCTGGCGAAATTCCGCCAACTAGGGGTATAGGGGCAAAATGGTAATTTTTACCTAAAATGCCCGTTATAATGTCAAATATTGATAATGGTGATATTATCATTATAGGATATCAGAAACCTTGATCTCTTTGTCGTTACGCTATCCGACGTGCCATTGCCGCCCGCCGTTTTCCGTCAACGTGCGTTTCGTCAAAACGTACTGCATTTCCGTATATCGTCAACGGAGGTACGGACGCGCATCGTAACACTAATCTTGTGCTGCTTAAATACATATATGTGATAGATACGTTCGTAGACCGATATACAGACAGTTTTTATACGGGTTATGTCATAATAATGCCGTTATGTTTTCCTAGCGCTGAGGACACGAGTGGTATCGTGGCACTGGTGAATAGTGCAGACGTTGTTGTTATTGTTACCCTATGGGGCCTTACATATTGCTATGTGCTTATGTTCTGTCGTCATAATGATCATGCATCTATTGTATGCAAATGATATACTGTTGTATTAGCTCTTGAATATCTGTTGTCTGTATACTGTATTGTTTGAGCATGAGGTTAACCGTTACCTGAGATTCAATGTGGTAAATTGAATCTCAGCTGTAGCTTCAGGGTCCGGAGGACCGAGAGGTGGAGAACGGGGGAAACAACACGAGTAGATCGCTAGCCGGGGAAATTTGTATTTCCGCTTTTGTACTTTCTTTTGAAACAGTAGGATAACTGTATTATCCATACAATGTTACACTATGGTTTTTATTTGAATATGTATCAGTTACTCTTTTGCTCCAATGCTCTACTCTGATTGATTGAAAAAAAAAAAAAATTGCTTTAGAAAACGGGATGTTACAGTGTGTATCAAGAAGCATATAAACTATACGCTTAGTCCTTAAACGAGCAACACTTTTAAATTTAGAGGCCATGATTGGATTATGAGAAACCACAACATTTGAACTCTCCATGTCATTTTGAGGTATGGCAAGTAGTGTTAGACTTGCAACTGCGCTTTGAAAATGTTTACATTCTCCTCTCATTGGACAAGCTGGGCAATTGGGTTGTGTCCACATGACGAGAAGATAGTGGGAAGGATCCTCATCCTCTCTCCTTGGGAACCCAGGACCCTCATCCTCTCTCCTTGGGAACTCAGGATCCTCATCCTCTCTCCTTGGGAACCCAGGACCCTCATCCTCTCTCCTTGGGAACTCAGGATCCTCATCCTCTCTCCTTGGGAACCCAGATTTGAGCAACAACTTTGACTTTGAGCTGCTTTACATGGTTTTTCTTTTAACTCTTCGTGTGTCCACATGACGAGAAGATAGTGGGAAGGATTGTCATCCTCTCTCCTTGGGAACCCAGGATCCTCATCCTCTCTCATTGGGAACCCAGACTTTTCAATTCTGGCATAAATTTAGATGCCCTATTTGGATCTGATTCAACGCCCATCGCGTCCCGACTCCATCGCGATAGTCAAGGTTGATGATACGCCGAGATGAGATGCCGAGACACCGAGGTAGGCCGAGAAGGGTAGATGTCGGGATGAGCATTCCGTATCGTTCTGAAATGCCAAGATGATCAGATCCCGCCATCGTCTTGTCGGACTTTCCTGCCTGAAAATGCAAGGCAATGTCTTTTGCCAGCACAACTTTGACTGAGGAAGAAGTACCGTCGGAGAACAATCGCGGCTTGGGACAGCAGGCTGACAAATATAAGGCTCAGGTTTATCTCGGAAAATCAACCTAAGATTGATCTCGGAAAAAAGACCACAAATTGATTTCAGCAAAAAGAGCACAAATTGATCTCGGAAGTCAAGATGTATCAAAGACAGTACTGGCTGAGTCTGAGTATTCTGCAACGTTGCTGGTTAAGATCCCGGCTCCGTGTAAATTTGAAGGCGGACCCCGGTTACACCGAATCTGGTTAAGATCCCGGCTCCGTGTAAATTTGAAGGCGGACCCCGGTTACACCGAATCTGGTTAAGATCCCGGCTCCGTGTAAATTTGAAGGCGGACCCCGGTTACACCGAATCTGGTTAAGATCCCGGCTCCGTGTAAATTTGAAGGCGGACCCCGGTTACACCGAATCTGGTTAAGATCCCGGCTCCGTGTAAATTTGAAGGCGGACCCCGGTTACACCGAATCTGGTTAAGATCCCGGCTCCGTGTAAATTTGAAGGCGGACCCCGATTACACCAAATTTGGTTAATGTCCTGGCTCCGTGTAAAGTTTTGAAGGCGGACCCCGGTTAAACCGAATCTGGTTCAAATCCCGTGATCATGAGGAATTATTGCGCAAGGTGCAATTGAGTTTTCTACCCTTGATCCATGATTTTCAATCTTGAACTTCGATTCTTGATTTCTTCACTGAGCTCTGCTGCAAACACTCTATCATTGAAGATGGAAGGCCCAACCCAAGAAGCAAGGTGAAGCATCGTAGGATAAAGAAGATCCAGGCACAGGAACAGGTAGAACCCCGATGCAGACTGGGAAACCAAGATCCGGCTTCTGGCATAAGGTCAACCCTAATGATTGGGGAGAGGGGTCAAAGATCTTTCAATCTGGGTGCTTAATCGAAGATGGTTTTCTGGGTTATGTTCTCAGTTTATCATCGTACAAGAGGAGGAGCGGCGAAACACGATTCCTGATTTGTTCCTTCTCGGTCTAGACGGTGAGTGGCCGATTTGAGCTTCGTCAAGTATGTTTATCGTTCGCCTGAGATCGTCGACGTCAAGGTTGGCCGGAATCTATTGGCACGCTCTCCAAGATAGCTTGTTTCAATTGCGTTATATCAGGTCTGTCTACTGCTTCAACTTATTTAATTTAGCTCCGAACAAAAATGACCTTAATGGTATTCGATTACGACTTGATGATGAATTCTTGATCCGGGGGTGAGTTCAACTTCAAATGTTTAATCCGAGATGATAATGTTCGAGATGCCTGAGATTTCTGAGGTGCCTGATATGTTCGAGATTCTTGATGTGTTCGAGATGCCCGAGATGGGATTAAGCCAGGTCCAAGATGTTGAGGGGCCGAGATGCGAACACTGGAGAAGGGTGTATGCCGACATGCTCTCTAATTCTGTGAACAAGGGCTCCGACTTGGAGTTGCTTATTCTGATGCCGAGTTACGTGCTTCAATATTTGTTTGTGGTGGTGTCAATCCCTCATTACAAAAAAGGTCCATCGGAAAGGAGAAATATCTTGCATGGTTCAATGGGAAGCTTATTAAGTTCTTGAAACTGATCTATTTGCACTGCAAAGAGTGAACCTCTTCCTTGCTTGGTAACATATTGTACCTTATACTATGATATATTGCTTAGTCATCAAAGGATTGGCAGTATATGGTTCCTGGAAAATTATCATTTGAGTTGGCAATGTCTTAAGAAGCTAGCGGGGAGAAAGTGTCCCAGCTTGAACACAAATTCATTTCCCAATAATTCAAATTTTTCCTTGGAGAATCAACGGCTTCTTCAAAATACGTTGAATCCGCGCTCCTTTATTGGACCCCGGATAAAATGTGGAGTTTCATCCCTACGTCATTTGCTCTTAATTCATTGAATAAGGAAGGCATCTTTTCCTACGGTCAAAGGCAACCGCTTCAAGATCAGCTTCATGAGATAAGCAACGATCCTCCTCTTTAACTTTATTTGATTGTAAAATATTGGCTTCCCATTTTGGTTAAAGCATGGAAATGTCACATCGTGATATTCAAAATATTTCCATCAATCATCTTGGGTAATGCTTCCCAAGTGGATTTGTATGATGGGACCACATCTCCCCCTGAAATTACACAAATCGCCATCAGCTAGAACACTGTGGTTTACTCACTTTACGGAAATTGCTTCACCATTTTCCACGAACGTATGCTGACCTACAGAATACACACTGACACTTTAAAATTACTGATGGGCAGTATTTGATTGTTGTCGGAAAATTCGAATCATCAAGGGGCATCAAATAAATATGGAGAAGATTTTGGTCACATTTAAGGCTAATGGTGTTCAACCTGCCTCCAAAAAGGAGAAAATGATAGCCTCGGTTACACCAAATCCAGTTAAGGTTCGAGCTCCGTGTTGCGACGGCTATGTCTGCCAAGTCTATATACATGCATGAATCTGAGGTACTGAAAGAGATTTTTCGTGCCTCTCAAAATAACCAGATTCAATAAAAGATTTGCAGTAATAGGGAACCTGGATCGTTTTCCCAACGAATTTGCAGCGGGTTTGATTGGAATAACAATGAAATAGAAACAGTAAAAAGGGGGGGTTTTGGTTCAAACAGATTAGAGAAGAAATAATAGAAACAAAACGTAATGAAACACAAATTAAACAGATAAACAAACGATTAACCCAGAATTGGGATTCCATAACCTTCATCGGGCAAAAACATAATAATCAAATTTGTGATTGATTCTGGACAAACCGAAATCTCTGCATTTATCCAAAAACTCCCCCGACTAGACGATCGCCTAGCATTTGATCGAACTCATGGCGAACTCGTTGTGCGATCGCACAACGCACTCTGTAACCTGGTCCGACTTATGTCCTTGGGATATCAATCTGGGTATTAAATCTAATACTCATTCCGCAATCATAATCGGATCCGATTAAAATAAATAGAAACAAATTACATTATCGATTGAAGTGCAGGCCCTCTGGATTCACAGAATCCTCAATCCATGGGTCAACCACAAAAGCTTAGCCAAGCATGGCTAGGAAAAACGCAGAAGAAAAGATGAAGAAGAACATGATGAACAACTCAAAGAAAATAAAAAGCTTCTAATTTAATCCAAAAATATCATAAAGCGTAATTGAGAATATTCAGAATATTGAGAATGTTGAGAATGTCTTTGTAGCCACCATCTAACCTCCTTATATAGGAGAGATGGCTAAACAAAAATAAGAATCCCCTAATAATAGGAAACCTTTAATAAATAGGAAATCTCTAATAAATAGGAAATCTCTAATTGGTCTTTTATTACAAAATTCGGGCAAAATAAAAATCCAGAAAAATGCATCTGTCTTTAGCTCCAATTTCGTCCATCTTATTGTTTGAATCATCCTTCTGAGTCTTCATAATAATTGTAGATCTTTGAATCATCTAAAAAACAAAAGAAGAATCAAGCTAATCGGATATCTAGATCAAAAGTTATGGTGAAAATACTAAATCACTGTAAATCTGGAATTTAATCATAAAAATGAATCAAATCCAATTAAAAGCTCAAAGCTCGATTAAGTAATAAAATCCATTATTTATTAACTAAACAATTCTAAATTTATTCACCAAGAGATACAAATAAGTGTGATAATATTCAATTATCAAATTCCCCCACACTTATCCTTTTGCACTCCTGAGCAAAATTAAAAGAAAAGAGTAAAAGAAAAACTTCTTCTTTCTAACAATTGCTAACAATGCAAAAACCGAACAAGGGACACAAAGCTTCAAAAGACCAATCGTTCAAGACCAAAATCCTTTCATCTCAAATTACAAATCATGGCAATCTCAATCAATGATGCTAACCACAAAAGATGGTCTCTCAAAGGATGCTCTCAATTAATCTCTCAAGTGTATAGGGTAAATTAGTGTATCGCTCAAATTCTACTCAAGAAAATTGTTCTACCATAAGCTTGCTCAATTTCTACGTCTCCACTACTCATAACACATGCATGCACAAATCAAGAGAGCTTGTTATTAAAGTATGGAATGAGAGGCTAAGCACCAAAGAAATTAAAAAGAGCACTAATTAACACAATCATTCTCTATGTATGAAAACTTTTATTTCACTCATATATCTCTTTTCTTTCTATGTATTTTTTTTTTCTTTCTTTCTTTCTTTTCTTTTTCTGCTTTTCTTTCTTTCTTCTTTTTTTTTCTTTTTCTTTTTTCTTTTTTTTTTCAAGCCCTTTTTTTTTTTTTTGAGAAACTATACTATATACATAATCTCAATGAAAAAATCAAATATCTTCCCCCCACACTTAAACTATTGCACTCCTGAGCAACCCCAATACTTAAACACAAAACCAAGGTGAAACCAATGCTCAATAAATTTTCAAGGTGCAGAATAAAATGGTTTTACGCTTAGGCTTGTAATGTGGCTTAGAAAAGAATGAGTCAAAAAGGCACAAAGGGGCTAGCAAAGGAATCATAATGCAAGGGAAAAGGCTATTTGGCCAATGTGGGGAAAATAAAAGAAAGAAAACAAGCTTCCATCATACTTATACACATAAGTGAAAAATGTAGTTTCAAAAAGAAAAGGAGCAAGTTCTAGATAACACAAATCATGAGCAGATGCACACATGAAAGAAAGAATGGCAAAAGATGAATTCCATTAATGTAGGCCCAAAATCTCACAAGGTCAATACCAACTTAGGCAACCAGCATCCCAAAATTAACTACCAAGAAATATAATTCAAGAGTCCAGAAATTCAGCCCCAAACAGAAGGATCCATCAAAACCAAGATATCAAAGTTCACAAGAGGTAGAGCAATCATAGAAAGAGAGTGAGTTATTCATAAAAAAAATTTTTATTCTACCTACTAAACTACATTATTTCTACTTTTTCTACTGAATTGTGTCCCTCCCACGTACTTATCTTCCTCATACAACAATTAAACCCAAGTAATCATATGAATTAGGAAGAAAATAAGTGAGGAAAGAAACAACCTTTGTTAGAGTATCTTGAGTCGCTTGAAAGAGAAGTTCTCATCACCAATGAGAATCATGCATTGGTCTTTAAAAATATCTTCTCTTCTATTGAATTTCCTTGGTGGAGGCGGTTCAGGATCTATTGGAAGAGGTTCAAAAATGACGGTAGAGATTGACTCTCCTGACGATCCTTCTAACAATGTGCCTGCAAAGAAGACAAGCAAATAGCAGCATCCCATCCAAAAATAGCAAGATGGAGAGATTTCAAGTGAATTAAGGGCATGTTAAGTTCCAAACTCTCCAAGTAATTATCACATCCAAGGAAATCAATGATACTCCCATCAGTAGGAGTCAAGGAACCAGTTATATTGTGAAAATTCTCTTGTGCTTGCAAAATGGAAGGTATGGAATCCAACTTAGTGTTGGAGTATACCACATCATCATTGCAATCACAAGAGAGGGAAGGGAAAAGAGTGGAAGAATGAAGAGAATTTTTCAAATCATCACCACCTGGAATGTGTAAAGATTCAAAACAATCATCTTGTTTTTCTAAATCAAGTGGCAAATCACAAGAAAGTACTTGTTGGAAAGATTCATCAACATGCAGGACTTTATCAATCAAAATTTTAGAATCTTTGTCATCAACAAGACTACAAGGAGGTAATCCAATGGGAATTTTATGTATCTTACATTCCAGGCTATGACTGTTCTCACTCACATCAACAATAGAATCCACAAGTAATGCAGAATCACTAAGCAATTCAAAATCACCAAATAATGCAAAGATTAACCAAATTAGTGCAAACATTGGCATTCATGCTTGATTCAACCTTTTCAAATTTGACATGCTTACTATCATCAATAGAACAAGAGGGTGCATTATGATCAATGGTAGAATCAACCACTTCACTAAATGCTTTCTTTTGAAGCTCAACAAGTAAATGACATTTTTCATGATAACAATCCACACACATTTGATATTCCTCACAAGAGCATGAAAATATGTTATTCAATTTATCGCATTCATCCATAGTACTATGAAGAGAAGCATTTTCATCAGTTAAAGCATCACATGAAGAAATAGGAGTACACTCATCAACAAGTACAATCGAATCATCACTACTAAAGCCAATTGGTTGAGCAATTACATTTCCAAACAATTGAGGGGATTCAATAATGATTTCCTCGTCAACCTCTTCATTACTCAAATCATGAATTGCTGCATTAGTTGAAGTAGTAGGAGAGTCTACTTCTATAAGGATAAGATCATTACCAAATGGGAGGGAAGACTCTTCAATGTGCTTTTGCACTTGCTTCACTTCTTGTGCATGTGTGACCATGGGAGAAAGATTTTCTTGAAACATCATTTTCAACATTTGTGATTACTGCTCAATTTCTTTTCTTAATTCCTTTCTCCTTTTCACTTGGTCTTCCATAATTTTAAGCATAGAGTCCATTTGTTGATGAAGGCTTTCCTTATGTGACCACTCCTCATTTATAGCCCAAGTTGTTTGATTTTGGAAATCTCCAATGACTTCACAAATGGAAGGTTCTTGGTTGGGCACACATGGTTGAAAATGAGGTCCATAAGGTGGCTCAAATGGATATAGGGATTCATGAGATGGATGGCATGGTCTGGAAGTGAGATGGAATGAAGGATGGTAGGGTAAGTGAGAGGGTTGATGATATTGTTGAAATGGAGGTTGGTGGTGTGGTTCATGTAATGGGTGGTGGAAAAGACCATGACATTCTTGATTGCCTACAAAAGAGTGAGAATTGAAAGGTAGATTATGATTGTCATAAAACCAAGCCATGAAAGTTCAATACAATTAACTCCCAATGAATCACAAGATAACTACCTAACTAATAAAATCAAGACCCTAGAAACAAAACAAAATCTATGCTAGAAATTAACCTAAACAAATCTAGAAACACTATCAAATGATTTTTAAAATTTTTGAGACTTGGACAGGTCAACTCCTAGACTATTCTGGGACAAATAAAAAATAAAAAATAAGAATAAATAAATAAATAAATAAATAAATAATAACAGCCCAATCGGAGTAAGTCAAACAATTGAAATACCCGATATATCCAGCCGAGACTCAAAAAAAATAAAATAAAAATAAAAATAAAAAATAACAGCCCAATCGGAGTAAGTCAAACAATTGAAATACCCGATATATCCAGCCGAGATTCAAAAAAAATAAAAAATAAAACTACTTTACAGTAATAGGGAACCTGGATCGTTTTCCCCACGAATTCGCAGCGGGTTTGATTGGAATAACAGTGAAATAGAAACAGTAAAGGGGGGGTTTGGTTCAAACAGATTAGATAAGAAATAATAGAAACAAAACGAAATGAAACACAGATTAAACAGATAAACAAACGATTAACCCAGAATTGGGATTCCATAACCTTCATCGGGCAAAAACATAATAATCCAGAAAAATGCATCCGTCTTTAGCTCCAATTTCGTCCATCTTCTTGTTCGAATCAGCCATCTGAGTCTTCATAATAATTGTAGCTCTCTGAATCATCTAAAAAACCAAAGAAGAATCAAGCTAATCGGATATCTAGATCAAAAGTTATGGCGAAAATACTAAATCATCAGAATCTGGAATTTAATCATAAAAATGAATCAAATCCAATTAAAAGCTCAAAGCTCGATTAAGTAATAAAATCCATTATTTATTAACTAAACAATCCTAAATTTATTCACCAAGAGATACAAATAAGTGTAATAATATTCAATTATCAGGTACACAAACTCATTTTCATGAATCATGTTGCGACGGCTACGGCTGCTAAGTTTATGCACATGTATGAATCCAAGGTAAAGAAACCAGTTTTCATAAATCATGTTATGCACATGTATGAATCCGAGGTAAAGAAACCAGTTTTCATAAATCATGTCTTGCACGTGTATGAACCCGAGGCAAACAAACCAGCTTTCATAAATCATGTTGCGACGTTCGTTTCTCACGAAAGGGAACGAAGACGGATCCCGGTTAAACCAAATCTGGTTAAGATCCCGACTTCATGTAAATCTGAAGGCGGACCCTGGTTAAACCAAATCTGGTTAAGATCCCGGCTTCGTGTAAATCTGAAGGCGGACCCCGGTTAAACCAAAACTAGTTAAGATCCTGGCTCCATGTAAATTTGAAGGCGAACCCCGATTACACCGAATTTGGTTAAGATCCCGGCTCCGTGTAAATTTGAAGGCAGGCCCCGATTAAACCGAATCTGGTTAAAGTCCTGGCTCCGTGTAAATCTGAAGGCGGACCCTGGTTAAACCGAATATGGTTAAAATCCAGGCTCCGTGTACTGTTTTTAGAAAGAGGGCGGACCTGTTTTAACTGAATCTAGTTAAAATCTAGGCTCTGTGTTTCCAAGTCTATCTAAAATTCCTATAAGGAGTTGATTGCGACGGCAATGCCACCAAGTCTATTTAAAGTCCTTTATCGGATTATTTGCGATGGCAATGACGCCAAATCTATTTCATACAGTTAAATCCACGCTCCTTAAATGGACCCCGGATAAACTAAAAATTATACATTTAAAATCTGCGCTCCTTAAGTGGACCCTAGATCTGAAGGCAAACTCGGTTTTAAACTGATCACAGTTAAAATCCGAGTTCCACGTAAAAGGAATTCAGGGTTACGACACCCATACTGGACAAACGAATTCAGGGATACGACACCCATATTGGAAAAACGAATTCCGGGTTACGACACCCATATTGGACTAATAATCTCGGGTTACGACACCTAGAACGGAGTAAACCTGGTTACACTGAATGCAGCTAAAATCGGCCCGGTTTTGAACTTAATACAGTTAAAATTCGGGCTCCATGTAAAGTTTTGCAAAGGAGTCCACCTCCAAAAGAAAAATAAGGCGGACCCCGGTTACACTTAATACAGTTAAAGTCCGGGCTCCGTGCAAGGGTCATCGAACCCGGCTTTTCTGTCGAGCAAAACCGTCACTGTAAGCTTTCGCAACTCGGTCGCTTCCAAGCTCTGTGTAAAGTTTTGCGGGACGCAAAAAGAAAGCCGACCCCGGTTACATTGTATTCCAGTTAAAATCTGGGCTCCGCGTAGAGTTTTGTCGAATAAAATCAAGTTATAAAGTTAAATCCGTGTTTCCATAATCAGTTTGGAACTCGGTAATCCGTGTTTCCATGATCAGTTTGGAACCTGGTAACACTGAAAGAATAGTTAAATCCGCTCTTCCATAATCAGTTTGGAACCCGGTAACACTGAAAGAACATTTAAATCCGCTTTTCCATGATCAGTTCGGAACTTGGATGAACTGACCGCGCTCCTTAATTGGAACCCGTATACATTGAACAAAGGAAGCCAGGGTAGTTAAACCTGGCATGTGACAAAACAAAGCCGTCACCGTAAGATTTCGTAACTCGGTCGCTTCCAAAACTTAACCCAGCTTTTCAATCATGTGAAGTCGTCACCGTAAGCTTTTGCAACTCAGTCGCTTCCAAGACTAAGCCCGGTTTCTAAATTACGGGAGGCCGCTCTTATCATCCCGTGCAAATATTTGGGACAATTAACGACATTCCATGTACCTACAAGGAATTGGACCAAGACTCGTGTTGTTCGACCCAGTCAAACCCCAACCACAAGTACGAGGCTAACACCGGGGCCAACGAGCCCGAGGTCCCACGTCTAGAGCCAGAAGGGGACTTGGAAGATCTCATCGTTGGGAACAGGCCAGCCCAAATCACCAACATAGGTAGAACATTGAACCCGGGCTTAAGAATAAGGTTGGAGGAATTCTTAGCAATAAACAGAGACGTTTTTGCTTGGAGCCCGGCCGAAATACCTGGTATCAACCCAAATTTTTGCTGCCACAGATTGGCCATTCGGCCAGAATCGGCACCAGTGGCCTAGAACAAGAGAAAAAGGGGACCAGAAAGGCAACTGGCCCTTGACATGCATGTCGGCAAATTGTTGGAGGCATGATTCATTCGAGAAATACAATATACCACATGGCTATCCATTGTGGTGATGGTCTTGAAACCAAACGGCAAGTGGAGGGTAAGCACAAACTACACAAATTTGAATAAGGCATGCCCAAAAGACGCCTATCCGATGCCCAACATCGACCAACTAGTCGATAACTCATCCGGCTTCCAGTTGCTATCTTTCATGGAAGCCTACTCAGGGAACAATCAAATCGCAATGCACCCCGACGATCAAGAAGCCAAGGCCTTCATCACCAAAAAAGGAAATTATTGTTATAACGTCATGCCATTCGGTTTGAAGAACACCAGGGCAACGTATCAAAGGATGATGAACAAGGTATTCGAGGACCAACTCGGCCAGAACATCGAGGTCTACATCGACGACATGATCGTCAAGTCCTACGACCCCGACGACCACATCCGAGATCTGGAACAAACCTTCAACAAATTAAGGAAATACAGGATTCGGCTGAACCCAGCCAAATGTGCCTTCGGCGTCCCGACAGGTAAATTCCTCGGATTTCTGCTAACCAGTCGCGGAATCAAGGCCAACCCAGAGAAATGCAAGGTCGTACTTGACATGCAAGCTCCTAGGAACAAAAAAGAAGTCCAGCAGTTGACGGGAAGACTGGCGGCATTAACCAGGTTCTTGCCGAGGTCGGCAGAAAATGCCCTCCCCTTTTTCAAATTATTGAAAAAGGAGACAACGGGGGACTGGAACTCAGAGTTTGACGCCGCATTTGAGAAAATCAATCAATGCTTGGCAACCCTTCCAATTCTGTCGAAACCTCAGCCCGGTGAGGCTCTATTCCTCTATCTGTCAGGCGTGGAAAAGGCAGTGAGCTCAGTACTAGTCCGAGAGACCGAGAACGGTTAGGAACCGATATACTTTGTAAGTAAAGCCCTGCAGAGCTCGGAGCTCAGGTATCAGAAGCTAGAAAAATTGGCTTTCGCCATACTCACAACGGCAAGAAGACTTCGCCCGTATTTCCAAGTACACAAATTGTAGTTCGGACCAGTCAACCGATCCGGCAAGTGCTCTATAAGCCCGACCTGTCCGACAGGATAATCAGTTGGGCCATAGAATTGTCTGAGTTCGACATCACCTAAGAAGCGCGACACACCATCAAGTCACAGGCGTTAGCGGACTTCCTACGAGAATTGACACCGACAAGGAAGGATACCATCAACCTCGACCTTTGGAAAGTATATGTGGACAGGTCCTCCAATTCCAAGGGAAGTGGGGCCGGAATAATCATAGAAAACCCCGAAGGAGTTGCAATTGAACATTCCTTGCAGTTAAACTTTCCGACGTCAAAAAATCGAGCCGAGTACGAGGCACTCCTCGCCGGGCTCCAACAGGCCAAGGAACTCAGAGCCCTGAGAGTTTCGGTTTTCACCGATTCACAGCTCGTCGCCGCCCAGGTCGACGGAACGTACCAAGCCAAGGGCCCGCTGATGGCGAAATACCTAAATAAAGTAAAGGAGGCACAATCGGATTTTGAGGAAGTGACGGTCACGCACATCCCCAGAGGAGAAAATGTCAGGGCCGACATCCTCTCCAAGCTTGCCAGCACTAAAGGCACGGCCAACCACAGGACCGTGGTCAGACAAAAGCTAGAAGAACCAACCTGTATCATGGCCATATCCACCTCCACCGATTGGAGGAAGCCACTCGAAGATTACCTCAAGCGAGGAATTCTCCCCCTTGAGACTACCGAGGCTAAGAAGCTCATTCAGGAGGTCGCACTATACACAATGGTGGAAGATCACCTCTACCGAAAGTGCCTACATACCCCAATGCTAAGGTGTCTCGGCACCAATGAGAGCAAATACGTTCTTGCAGAAATCCATGGAGGAATCAATGGACAACACATGAGGGCCAAAGCATTGGCAAGAAAGGCGCTACGAGCTGGTTACTATTGGCCGAATATGGAAGCAGACTCCAAGGAGTTCACCAAAACGTGTGAGAGTTTCCAAAAGCACGTCAAAATCGTTTAATCCCCTCCATCGGACATGGAATGCATCTCGGCCCCATGGCCATTTTACAAATGGGGGTGGACCTCCTAGGGCCATTTAAAGCCGCCCTCAGACAACTACGATGGTTAATAGTGGCGGTCGATTATTTTACAAAGTGGATCGAAGCTGAGCCTTTAACCACAATCACCTCGGCTAGGGTGCGGTGTTTTGTCCAACAAAGCATCTTTTCCCGCTTCGGAATCCCAGCCGAGGTCGTGATCGACAACGGCACCCAATTCACTGACAGGAACTTCCAGGGCACGATGGTCGACCTCGGCGTCGCACACCACTTCGCCTCTGTCGAACATCCTCAGTCAAATGGTCAAGCCGAGGCGGCGAATAAGGTAATCCTGGACGGGCTAAGAAAAAAGATGGAGGACGCCGACTCCAGTTGGGTCAAACAGCTCTATAACGTATTATGGGGCTACCGAACCACCATTCAGTCGGCTACCCAAGAAACCCCCTTCCGCATGACCTACGGATGTGAGGCCATGATTCCAATTGAGATAGGTGAACCATCATGGAGAAGGCTGAGAACTCTGAAGGATTTATATAAGGCCCATTAGTGATGCGGCCCAATAACAGGTAGATCTATCATGATCACCAACAGATCAGATAAGATCATAACCAACCTAAAATCAAAGAGATAATCAAGGGAAATCTCTATCGCAAATAGAGGGCCCATGAGCCCAAGACCAACAGGTACACTCTATAAATAAGAGTTAAATCCTAAAGGTACACATCTTCTAAGCTCTCTCCTTTATTATACTGCCTACACAGAGCACACACACCACCCCCCTTTGGCTAAACGCCTCCAGTATCTTCGAACTACGTGGACTTTGATCCCTATTCAGGGTACGCAGGCCCTAGGCTTTGCTCCTAGGTCAAGTCCCAATCAATATCAACATACTTGCCCTTTAGGATATGGATACTTGAAAATAACTTCTTTTAAATCAGCAAAATAAAATATTTATTGAGAAGGATTTATTTATAATTATATTTTGTTATTCTAAGGCTATCATTATTATTTGTGTACTGGGGAATTTATTAATATTTGTGGTTGGCTGCCAAGTAGTAACGTTAACCTCATATACTTTGTATGTCTTTTGTATGTATGCTTTACCATGAAAACTGTATACATTTGGTTGTCATTTATTTCCAAGAGCTATGGACCTAGAGAACATGTTGTGTGCATTAAGGGTCTTGTTGTGTGTTGTGCTCTGCAGTCTGTACTGTGTGCTATTAGGACTATTGTAGTCTATGTTGTATGCTATTAGGACTGCTAGTTCCGGATTTGGCTATGTGCCTTGTTGTGTGCATGATATTGAATGCTATGTGGTTTGTGTTTATTTATGGTTTTTCCTACACGCATTGCATATACATCTTATATGAGATTAATGGTTACTATGGGATTCAACTTTGAATCCCAGGCCATTTTAAGTCACCAGGAAGTACTTCTAGGATTGAGTCGAGAGATAGAGGTAAGACTACAGAGCTGGATTAGAGTATTTAGAGTGGAGGGTAATGGTGACTCTTTTTGGTTATTTGTTTTGGGTTTCCCGAATGATTGTATTATGATATATTTATTTTGGGTATTATGATTCGGGATAACTGTATAATTAATCCCTCCAGGGAAATTTACCTTTCAGTATTTTACTTTACCAGTATTTAGTTGTCCAAACCAATGCATGCTCTGCTACTAATACTCTGATGCATGACGTAAAATAAACTTGGATAATTATTAAAATTGAATAAAGTAAAGGATCACACTACCTGCCACCTAAAAAGGCAAGGCCGGTAAGTGTGTAACATCAGTTCCAAAATGGATTGATGACCATGACCATTTGTTTCACGTCTTACAAAAAGCAAAAACTCATTCAAGAGTAACTTAATGGTATTGCGGTGTCTTGTTTTTGTAGCAACGTGTAGGGAAATATCATAGTTGTCGTTAACAACGGTGAAAAATTGGGGAGCATGCTGAACTACCTTCTCTACCAAATCATCATTTCCATAGTTAGCTGCTAAGTGTAAGATTGTGTTGGTAGATGAGGTACGTTGCTTAAAAATGGCGTTATCAGATGTGTTTAGACCACAGACGACATTGCCTTAAATTAAATGGTATGTCCTCTAGCAACTCAAAATACTTGTTGGGTCCCTGTTCCTACTCCATTAACTCATGTTTGATGCGTGGGCCACCTTTAAATCCTGATTTATGTTGTCGCATTCTCATGTCATCATAAAAGGGCTTAGCAGGTACTGCTAGGCCTGGCTTCATTTTCTCTCTCCTTTTTGGTTCCTCTTTCTTTTTATCTTCAATGAACTGTTGGAATACATTAACTGTAGATGGTTCACTAGGCAGTGAGAAGACATTCTTCAAGCAAGTATATGCTAGATCTATGTTGACATTCTTCAAGCGTGTGTATGCTGGATCTATTTTTAAATCCCCATTAAAAAGAAAGAGTTATTGAAATAGTTAAGGTGAAAAAAAATACACATGTGCTTTTTTCAAAATTGTGTCAAGCACCAAGTGCTTTTTTGAGGTGCAATTGTGACTACATGGTTACAAATTAGGTGTAAAAATACTGTTTGATCGTTAAGTTTGACTTTTTTGCTGACTGAACGATGACATGGCTTTCAAAAGTGAAAAAATACACATGTGGTTTGGCCAAAAGAGTGCCCAACACCAAGTGTTTTTTTTAGGTGCAAAAATACCGTTTGACATTTAGTTTGACTTGTTTTGGTGATTGGACAATGATGTGGCTCTCAAAGCAATAGTGTGAAAAAAATACATGTCGAATAGTCGCAAGTCTGAGTTGGGAAGAATTAATATCACCATCCCTGTCCCTTTGTTTACTCCTGTAATAACACTATACCTGAAAATTACAACTTGTCCAATGCAGATATATCACCCTTCGCCTTGCTGAAAAAGCCATCGATGACTGCCGATATATCCTCCAGCCAAAAAGCAGAGACCTTCCTAGACTAACATTCTCAATGACATTGTCACCTCTAATCCATCAAAATTTAACTGTTGCAGCGTCGACTGGAGCGAGTATGTATTAGACGACGCGTACCCACCGTTGCCTCATAAATAGCCCCGTGAAACTCATACAGTTAAATTGGCGTGTGGATGAAAAATATATCCGTATTAGAAAGGTTTTAAATTTCCAGGTACATTGTTGTTACAGGGGTGAACAGATAATAGGGATGATGATATTAATTCTTCCCATTTCAAACTTGCGACCAATTGGCATTCTTTTCCCGACACAATTGCTTTGACATCTACGTCATTGTCCAATTGTTACACACCTGCCGGCCTCACCTTTTCAAGTGGCAGGAAGTGTGATTTTTTACTTTAATTCAATTATGAACTCAATTTATTTTACGTCATGCATCAGAGTAATACCAGCAGATCAGGCATCGGTTTGGACAAAATATACAAGTAAAGTAAAATAAATACTAAAGGATAAATCTTCCCCTGAGGGTTAATTACACAGTCATCCAAAGCATAATACCAAGATGCCAAAATAGATTATACAGTCATCCGGCCCAAAATAAATAACAAAAGAGTCACCCTTAGCCTCCTACACCGTCAACACTCACCTCCAGCTCCACAGAATTACCTTTATCTCGAGGCACAACTCTAGAAGAACTACCAGGAGTCTTACAAAAGCCTAAAATTCATAATTGAATCCTAGAGTAACAATTAAGCTCATATGAACTATATATGCAATGCATGCAAGTACCATAATCAGGAAAACACCACATCACAAAGCATTCAGTACAAAGCGCGCAGTGACATAAAAACAGCATACCACATATGCAATGTTAACTGTGGAAGGACCTCAAATCATATGCAATGTCAACAAGCCAAGTACCGGATCCACAATGCTAGGAAAATCACAGTAGCTGGGCTTCAAACCTTAGGCCACACTGAATGAATACAAATGCATGTCCCCCTCGCGAGACACAGGTCCACAATCATGGAAAACAGACATACAAAATAATACAAAGCATATGAGGATTAAGGTTACTAACTGACAATCGCCCACAAATATTAATAAATTTCTCTGGGTGCACGAAAACAAAGATAACCCTAGAATGACCAATAATAAATAAATCCCATTACTTAAGAGAATTCACCTTAATAAATATTTGAGTTCTTGATTTGAAATAAGGCTTTCCCAAGCATCCCTATTCTCTAAATTCTTTTTTTTAATAGGAAATTCATTATTGTACAAATCCCTCTCATTTTTTGCCATAACCAGAAATTCCACAAATGTACACCAATCTTCAAAAAATCATAATTAAATCTAAAAAAATCCGATTGAGGTGGTTCAAAAATCCAACTGATTCTTATTACGTCTATTTGTAACCAAAAATGCCCATAACTCCACAAAAACCTTTGCTGGTCAGATTTGTTTTCCAGTTTCAAGGTCAATTTTCAAAAATTCATTTCTCCTGGTGTAGAACTCCAAAATTACAAATTACCTATCAAATTAAACCTTGGGATGTCTACTCTATGCCTGTATTCATAATTTATGAGTCCGTTTACTATGTAAAAATGCATGCATAAGCCGACTGACTCCATAGGTTTTGTTTCTCAAGGCAGTTTTTCAACATTTTGAAGCTTCCACCTTTACTTCCAAAAATGTGTCCTATATTTATCCTCATACAAAATCTCATTATAAACACTTTAAAATCATCAAAATCAACTCAGATCCTCATATACACAGGTCTAGCCGAAAATCATGATTTAATCACAACAACCAAGTTTTCATTTTTATCAGCATACTCCTCTTATAACAAGCTTGATTTTTCCACTTAGGTTATCAATCTGAACTTTACTCCTATATTCATTCTTTCCATCAACCAATCAGACCCATTTCTATAAATGAATGCTCAAGGAAATAACCCTTTTCAATCCTAACAACCTTGAAATCTTAAGGAAGTTAAAGATGTGGCTTACTTGCTCTCGGATCTTCAACCTCTTTGTATGTTTGATACTTTGTACTCCTCCCTCCTTCTTCGGTCTTGGCTTCCAAATCATCATAGAAAAGTTATTCATTAGGGTCTTAACTCTTTGAAGAAAGTAGAAGAGAGTAGAAGGATAATCCATAGACTTACCTTGCTCTTGATCTTTAGTTTCCTCTTGGATTTCTTAGGCTTCTTGCAAGTTGGCTTCTTGTCTCTCTTTTCTCTCTCCCAATTTCGAAATTCAACAACCACTAATGAGAAGGTTGAGCTCTTAGGCTTGGTTTGGTTTGGGGTAGGGTAGGGTAGGGGAGGGGAGGGAAAATGGAGGGAAAAAATTTAAAAGGGAGGAAAACTCTTGTGGGTCCTACTACAAATAACTTTTTTCCTCTTTTCCCTCCCCTCCCCTCCCCTACCCCCAAAAAAAACCAAGCCTTAAAATATCCCTCTAAGCTAATTGCTCTCTAAGCAAAGCCTTGGCTTACACAAGAAACTTCTTCTCTCTTGATTTCTCTTTAGATTTCTAGAAAGGCCATGCTTGCTTCATAAGTTTCCTTCTTATTCTTATTTGGCTTAAATACTAGGGCCCTTGGGAGAAGATTTTGGGCCTTCAACTCTCTTTATTTAAGTGCCCAAATGTTCTTTCTTAATGGTTAAGAAATTGCCTTGTCATAATTTTCTCTAAGTCCTTATAGGCAAATTCTTATTGCTTCATTATCCATAAGTCATTGTTTTCTTTCCTTCTCTTCCGCTCTTGAAATTCGAAATTCTAGGGGCATTTTAGGGAAATAATGTGCCTTCAAGAATACTCTAACTCCTTCTTAAATCCATGATGATGTCACAAAGATGACATAAGCATGACTTAAGTTATTTTCAAATCACATTGGCTTCTCAAGCTAGCTTCTTGCCTTCTAATTTGTGTCCAAGCTTCTTGAATACACTTTTATTTCTTTTCTTCCTCTCCCTTGAGCTGAAATAATCATGCAAAAATGGAGTGCAAAATGTCTTAAAATATGTCAAGAAGGCACTTAAAATCCCCCAAATCAAATGATTAAAGTGACCCCTCCTCCTATGGATACAGTCCGCATTGATGTAGATGGGTCAGTGCGTTCTCAACATCAAGCAGCTTGCGGAGGTGTAATCAGGAATGCTCAAGGCCATTGGCTAATGGGGTTTCACAAGTCTCTTGGATCTCACACAATTATGGAAACAGAACTCTATGCTATCATGACTGGTGCGAAAGTGGGGCGGCGAGATGGGCTTCCGAAGGTTCTCTCACGTATTCTGATTCTCTTGAGGCAATTAATATCCTCATGAGAGATTGCTATGTTGATCAACCGCTTAGAGGCATCATTGCAGAGACTAGAGACCTTTTATTCCGAGATTGGAATGTTGAGGTTCATTACACTCCAAGAGAAAATATCTCCTGTGCTGACTATTTGGCCAAGCATGGACATGATGTCACGACTAATGAAGACGTGGTTTTAGTTCCAGCTGTCCCAAGCGATTGTCTTGATATTTTTTTGCGAGACCAATTGGTCTGTAGCTTCTAGTCTTTTGGCTTTCCTTGCTGTATTCTGGGCTAGATTTTATTAATCCTGTCCCTTTCTTTTCTCAAGCTACGGCTTGCCTGTACTTTTCAAAAAAAAAATGATTAAAGTGCCCTTACAAAATATCCTCTTAACTTGGCTTATTTTACAAGTTTTGTTTATTTTCTCTCTTGCTCTTTAATTTGGACGAACTTGGAGGATTATTAAAGAAGCCTATGACTCATATTTATGTCATAAACACATGTTTATGTGTTTCTCATAGCAATTGACTAAATTTCCCTTACATTTATTTCCTCTCACATATCTTCTTCCACAAGCTTTTTGACTTACCTCTTCATAGCTTCCTTCACAAGCTAACTTTTCAAACAAGCTTCTTGATTTCCTTCTTATATAAGCTTCGTGATATATTATTTAATAAATTCATTATTCTCCTTTTTCTTCTTTATTATTTCAAAAATTATAATACTCATAGGATATCTATGTTTCATTTTTAAATAATCCCATATAATATTTCCAAAATTTTAATATCACACTTTCTGAACTAGGTCTAGTCGTCTGCTTGATACAGTCTTATTTTCAAGTCTCTAGGCCCATAATTCAATATATTACACCAGTCAGCAAAACAAGTCAAACTAACAGTCAAACGGTATTTTTGCACCTAAAAAAAGCAATTGGTGTTGGACGCTCTTTTGGCCAAACCACATGTGTATTTTTGCACCTTTGAAAGTCATGTCATCGTCCAGTCAGCAAAAAAAGGTCAAACTTAATGGTCAAAGTCAAACTTAACGGTCAAACGGTATTTTTGCACCTGATTTGTAACCACGTAGTCACAAATACACTTCAAAAAAACACTTGGTGTTGGACACGATTTTGAGAAAAGCACATGTGCATTTTTGCACCTTAAAGCATTCTATTTTGTATAATGACAGAGCACAATATTAAATACTCATATAAGAGCATAATAATGAAATAAGGAATACCATGGATAGATTTAGAATGTTCACTTGGCTGTGAGAAGTAAACATGCCATCGAACAAAACCGTACCATGTTTGCTTGAATTAGAGTTTAAATCCCAATCATATATATATATATATATATATATATATATATATATATATATATATTATATATAACATTTTTTCATAACAATGAAAAAGTAATCTTTCATCTTGTTGGACTAAATGAAATTCATGTATTTCAATGTCTCAGAAATGTAAAGCATTGTTAATTATTTGTTATTGTAAGCTTGCTACATTGTTGATTCTAGTAGAGCAAGGAAATGTCTTACCTGTGCCACTTTGGATTATTGCATAACCTCTCATTTCAAGCACAGGTTCTGATCTATCCTGTTCCAGTTTGGGTAGAAGCCTAATTACTCCATCTTCTCCTTAAACTGAAAAAAGGTTAAATTATAAATGTCATTGAATTCTATACCTTCTCATTCTAACTGATGATTCAGGAAGCATCGTCAATGATATAGGGAAATTTGAAAGATAAAGTGGTTTTTCTTGTGCAATTAGTAAGTATAATGGAAAGTGTAATATCCTGAATTTTGGGCCTAGAGACTTGAGAATAAGTCTATATCAGGGAAATGACTAGACCCAGTTCAAGAAGTGTGATATTAAATTTTGGAAATATTATATGGAATTAATATTTCATGTACAAATTGAGGTTACACTACTACAAAAAACACTTTTAACGTTTGTTTTTAAGATCATTAGATGACTGTTTTCAAGGATCATAAAACAAAGAGTCGTTGAAAGTTTATGACATAGAACGACTGTTTTTTAAAAAACAGTCGTTGAATTTCAACGACTTTTATTTAAATAACAGTCGTTGTATGTCCTTTTTTTCCCAAATAGCAGCGGAAAAAAAGCATTGCAGCGGGAAAATTGAAAAGCCAAAAAACATCGCAGCGGGAAAATTGAAAAACAACATGAAGCTTTGTCATGCTCCGCCACCACACAACAAAACAGGAAGAGGAAGAAAATTGAAAAGGTTCCTTTCATTAACTAGGGGCATAGATACCCCAACTTTAGCAATTGGTCTACCAAGTCCTAGAGCTAGACTCTGTGTTGGAAGCTTGCTGGCAGCTGTAATCCTGGAAAAAAAAACAGTTAGAAAGAAAACTGATAGCATCAAGAGCAAAATCGAAGAAAAATCAAAATCGAAATTTTGATTAAAGCCAAAAGAACCATAATATTGAAAAGAACAAGCTGAAAAAACTCAAAAATCCTAATCCAAATCAAAGAGCTAGCCAAAATCGACAAACCCAGAATATTAAACATTCAAGAATAAATGCGAAGTATAATCAATGGAGAAGGAGAAATGTAATACCCTAAAAATCACACTTAGGGTAAATATCAAAAATTGGGAAATATACCTATTGAAAATAGGTGAATATGAGGTCTCAAACACCTTGTATTGAGTTTACCTTGTTGTTAGGGTAATTTTCCTTGAAATTAGATAATTTGCAATTAGGTCCCTAAAACGTTTGAAAATTTGCAAATAGGTCCCTAAATACATTATTGGTTATAAATACCCTGTGAAAGCTATAAAAGAGGCAAGTAAATATTTATTTGAAATAGGGAAGGATATTGTCCCTAATTTAGGTAATTTATTAAGTTACAAACTTGGAGAAATTGTATAAGAATGTCCAAAAAGTATTGAAATGATCAAAATACCCTCGTAAATCCTAAAATAATGCAGAAGATATGAAAACAAAGATGTCAGGGCCAAAGTTATGAGGTAATGAGGCATTCTAATTAAGAAAATTATCAACTATTGATAAGAAAGTAATTAGGTAATTATTGGCTAATTACTTAAGCTTAAGTGAAGGAAATTCGAAGATAATTATGTAAAACCCTAAAATTAGTGGTTTTTGGCCAAGAATTAGTAAAAATATATTTTCTAATTAATTGGAAATTTTTGAGGAAAATGGATGAGTTTAGGTATTTTTGAGCCTAAATGCAAGAAAGAACCAATAGGAAGATTTTGTAAAAATTATATAAAATAATTATTAAAATAATTATTTTATATTAATTAATTAATTAATTAATATATATATATAAATACATATATGGCTGCCGAATTTGACCAAGGAAAGAGAGATAAGAATTTGAGAAAAATATGATAACTTAGTTTACATGTTTTTATTATTTTAATATATAATTAATTATAGTGAATAGTAACAAAATAAATAGGAAACAGATCCTATCTAGAGAACCAGGAATAGGAATGTCAAAGTCAAAGTAAAATATTGATCAGTGGATTTTTACCTTTCGTTAGACTTTTCCGGAAGTCAATTCCGAGGCCGGTAAAGCATTTTCCTAATAAGACGAAATAGGGAAATTCTGAGAAAGGCCGGATAGCCAATTTGGAAGCTAAGGATTCAAAATTCATGATGCGACATCTGGGGAGGAATTGAGAATTTTCCTGGACATATTTGGAATCGGTGCATTCTTGTCCACGAGCGGTAGCGAATTTCGTTTCTAAGCCGACACGTTTTTAGTAAAACTTCCGTCGAGTAGGAGAAGGCCTAGACAGAGTTAAAAAAATAGTTGGACTAGACATTTCTAATGAGGAAGGAATTGTCTTCGAATTGTATAATCCAGAATTTTGAGATTTTTCCGAAATTACGCGAATCGGGTACCGATCGGGGAAATTCATCTGGAAGGCTTCTGGAAGGAGACACTTGGCCTCCTCCCATTGGCCATTTCCCTTGATTCTTGTGCCATGGAGGTCGGCCAAGGTGAGAAGGAAGAGTGAAAAACTTGTTTCCAAAGTTAGCAATCAACGGTCCAGATCGATTCTCACAAAGTTGATTCGACGGCCGAAATCCTTCCTCCTTTTCTATAAATACCCCCTCCCTTTGCATTTCTCACACCATTCTCAAGCAAGAATTCGAATTTAGAGAGAGAAAGAAGAGAGAGGTGCTCTGGGAAATTCTGCAGCGAAGCTCTGGGTAAGTGTTTCGGTACTTAAGCTTCCGTAGTTTTTCCGGTAGATAGAGTAGTAATGCTAGTATAGCCTTTAATTTTTCAAGTGTGATTAAATATCATATGATAGGGCTATATTAGTCTAGAATTTCAAAAATTATCATTGGGTCGAAGTTCTGGCAAAATTTTGGAAAATCGGAGCTAAAGTAACGAAGTGCTGGCGAAATTCCGCCAATTAGGGGTATAGGGGCAAAATGGTAATTTTTACCTAAAATGCCGGTCGTAATGTCAAATCACTAATGAAAGTGATATTACCCTTATAGGATATCAGAAACTCTGATTTGCTGCCGTTACGCTGCCCGACGTGCCACTGTTGGACGTTTCACAGTTTTCCGTAAACAATACGATTTCCGACGGAAGTACCGTCTACTGTCAACGAAGGTACGTCCGCGTACTGTAACACTAACTCTGATGTTTATGGTATGCATGTATGTGGTATGGGTGTAGAGGTGTTATACTGTTTGAGTGCATACAGTGGTTAAAGAATGTGTCGTATCTTTGGGTGCAATCCGTCTCGTATCTTTGGGTGCAATCCGTCGTATCTTGGGGGAAGCTTTCCCTTTTGTTGTTGTACATTTCTTTTGAAACACTCGGTTACAGTACTGCTGTTGTAAAAGCCAGACTTACGGCATTTTGAATCTATATAATCAGTTACTCAATCGCTCTGGTGCTCTACTCTGATCATTTTGAAATGATGTTTGATAAAAAAAAAATATACTGCTTTAGAAAAGTTGGGATGTTACAAGAAACAATTAAAATACAAAAGAATTAGCCATGGCTTGACGACTTCAGCGCAAATCTGGAGATCTGGAGAAATGAAGCGAAAAGGGTTTTCCAAATCCTGATATAAGCGGGGCAGATCTAAATCTTGTAGGCTACTTTTGCACCTCACAACAAAACTAGGAGAAGGAGACTTCCCCATAAATGAAGAAGAAAATTTAGCGTAGTGAACAGGATGTGCAAAAGTTAGACATTCGAGATTCTTTATGAAAGGTTGCGTTTAGGATGGATTTGAGGAAGACGTTCTGCACTGTTGGGTTTTGAAGAGAAAACTTCATATTTTTATGGAAGAGAGGGAACAACAAAATGTTGAAGGCGCGAGATTAAAGTTAAAATATCTAAAAAATTCGAATTTGAACGATTGTTTTTGAAAAACCAGTCATTGTGACTCAAATTAAAATAAATTGAAATATCTAAAAAAAATCGAGTTTTAACGACTGTTTTTTTAAAAACCATTCGTTAAAACTCACAATAAAAAAGAAAATAAATTAAAATATCTAAAAAAATTCAAGTTTCAATGACTGGTTTTTCAAAACCAGTCGTTATAACTCAAAATAAAAAATATAGATATATTTTTTATAGATAAATATAAAAGAGATATATTGTTTAATTTGTTAAATTTAATTAGGAACTAAGTAAATGAAAATATGATTAGATTTCTTCTCATAACTATCGAAATTCTAGGCTACATACTAGGAAATAGCTATAAATATGAGATAAAATCGCAATAGTCATATAATCTTGAAGATTTTTTAAGTAGCACTAATTTTTCGCAAAATAAAATTAAATGGTGTCACAAAATAAAATAAATGGTATTTAAAATACAACGACTGTTCTTATTATAACAGTTGTTGTATCAAAACATTTAACGTTCGTTTTTAAAAAAACAGACGTTAAAAGTAAGCAGAAAATTACAACAGTGTCACCGCCTACGTTTTAACGTCCATTTTGTGTGAAACAGTCGTTGAATATTCTCGCCAAAATTTCAAAAATGACACCGCCTCGTTTTCTATGTTTGTTTTCATTTAATTGGTCGTTATATTGGAGTTGTTAAATCTACTTTTTGTAGTAGTGTTATAATTTTGGGCAAAAGGAGGTTATTTGAATGTTTGTCTTAATAAAAATAATTAAGGAAACAAACATGTAAATTGTCTAGCAAACATGATCAGTCATACATGAATAATAATATTATTATTTATTATTATTATTATTATTATTATTATTATTATTATTATTCTCTACTATTAGTTTAAACTCCCAGAGGTTATTCTAATATTAAGCATGACATCAAGGTTTTAAATTAGGAGTTTAATACCATTTCCACAGTAGCCTATTGACACTATAACATTATTTGAAATTATGCCTTTATAAAATATATATATACACACACACGACAGCAAGTTCTCAAGTATCCTATTATTTTCCAAAGCAAGTTCTTCCTCAATTAATTGGCCTAAACATGAACAGCTCTCCACAAGGCAACATTTTTGTACAGTCACGTCAACTTGAAAAAGACTTGCTCAGCATCTTTATAATATATATCAGCAAACTTTGGTTTTTGTTTTAAGAACATCAGCTTTTTAGTTTTACTTACACCCACGTACATATGCTTCTTTGTTATATATATATGTAGCACTAACATATATTTATATGCCTCAACTTCCTTATATATGCATCAACGTTTATATATTTATATGTATCAACACACAGCAAGCTAGTGACATTTATCACTAGGCATTGTCGCCGCTGAAATGGTGTTTTGGTGGTGACTTTTTGTCGCCGCCAAAAGTCCTATTTAAAATTTTATTTTCTTTTAAAAAAAACTATATACCATCAGCGGCGACTAAGTATTGTCACCGCTGAAATGGTGTTTTGGTGGCGACTTTTTGTCGCCACCAAAAGTCCTATTTAAGATTTTATTTTCTTAAAAAAAACTATATACCTTCAACGGCGACTAAGTATTGTCGCCGCCAAAAGTCCTATTTTTTTTTTTTTTAACTATATACCTTCAGCGGCGACTAAGCATTGTCGCCACTGAAATGGTGTTCGCCGCCAAAAGTCCTATTTAAAATTTTATTTTATTTTCTTAAAAACTATATACCTTCAGTGGCGACTAGAAATAGTCGCTACCAAAAGTATAGTTTTCAGCGGCGACTCTTACATGTCGCCACCAAAAGTATGTTTCAGTAGCGACTTTTTGTCACCGCCGAAAGTTTTATTTATAATTTTTTAAGCAGCAAGTAGATCTTATTCCCATTTTCATTCATTCATTTCAGTCAAACACTCCCTCTCTCCCAATTATTCATTTCGCCTAAACACCTCTAGAAGCAAAGGCAGAGACGAGATTGAAAGTTGGAGAGACGAAGGGGAGTCGGAGGAAGGAGGTGTTGAATTTCACACTCACTTCGGATAACAACCCCTTCTCCCACACTTCTCATTCAGTTCGGCCATTCACAAAATCCTAGAAGGCCAGAGTGAGTCTTTGTCTTCGTAAGAAATTGCAACTTTCAGATTCAAGGAAATTTAAACTTTGTCTAGTGTCGTAGTTTAGAAGCCTCGAAAATTACAAATCAATGTGTTGAAGGGAGTGCAAGCATGGGAGAGCGGTTAGTTAATAAGATAGAGAGAGAGGGGAAGTGAGAGATGGAGTGTGTGAAAAGGAGGGATGGATAATAAAATTGAGAGGAGTATACAATATAATTAATTGTTTTGGATAATATAATATAATTATAATTAAATTTATATGAGTATACTTGTTTTTTATAAGTAGTATACTTAAAATGAAATGATAATATTATATAATGAATGTTTGTAATAAAGAGAGTGAAAAGTAATATAATTTTTTCTTCCAACTATGAAAAATACTATAATATTTTATATTTTTATTATTAGTCTTCAAAATTCAAGTAAATTAAGCGAGTCTTAGTTCAATTCCCTCTATTACTCTTTTGCTTCTTTTTTCCCAACATCACTACTAAAAAAACTGTTTTTTGCGGCGGAAAAATTCCCTCGCAAAAAAGATATTTTCCGTCACAAAATTGGTTTGCGGCGGAATTTGCGGCGGAAAAAGTTCCCTCGCAAAAATTGTCCTCGCAAATCATTTTGCGACGGAAAAATTCCATTTCCCTTCACAAATCCTGGAATTTTGCGAGGGAAATTTGTTCCCTCGCAAATCCTGGAATTTTGCGAGGGAAAACTTTTCCCTCGCAAATCCATGGATTTATTGTTCCCTCGCAAAATCGAGGATTTGCGAGGGAAAAAATTTTCCCTCGCAAATTTCAATTTATTTTTTAAAAAAATATAAAAAATCAGAAAAATTAGAATTTGCGAGGGAAACACTTTTCCCTCGCAAAATTCAAAATTTTTTTTTAAAAAAAATATAAAAAATCAGAAAAAATATTTTAAAAAAAAATTAGAAGAAAAAAAAAGACATATTGATCTTCTAAAATGCCATTCATTTCCAAGAAAATCAGTTGCAACCAATTCTTGCCATGGTGGCTGCTGAGTCATGTCTTGGACGAAACACGAAAAAATTGAGAAAAGGACAGCCAATGAACAATGTAAAATCACAATATTTATAATCAAACAAAGTAGCAACAAAATAAGGCAGGAATTAGGAAAAAGGAAAGAAACAAGCAGGAACCAGATCGGTATGACAGGAAAAATAAAGCACTCACATCTGGATCTCTAATACAAGGCTTGTACAAATAATCCTCCAAACAAATAATGTTCTGGCAAATAAAAGTAAGGAAACAAAAGATGAGATGCGTGAAATGACATACGGCTAATGCGTCATAATGGAGACCGTCATAAATCAGCATGACCCTTTCAGAACTGAGAATGAAAGGCTAACCTGACCATACACATCACATCGTGTCGTTTGGATATCATATGCTCCAATTTCACGTCCATAATAATCTGCTAATATTGAAAGCTCAATGGCACCTTCACAAAGGGAAGTAAAGTGGCCAGATTAGCACACTGAAATACTGGCAAATTGATGGCATTAAATACTGCATTTACTATTTCCTATTACAAAACATTGAAACATTAAAATGTAAACAGGATATGTTAATCTCTTCAGCAGCAAAATATGGGCCAAAAATGCAACATCTGAATCTTACAGAACTTTTAACTGATTATCACTACTACAGAATAGGGATACGGCGTCCTATTTTTGGTACATTTAACGTCATTTTTCGATGGGACGTCTATCTGGGGGGCATTGTTGGCGGAACTTACGACGTCTAATTTTTTAGTTAGACGCCGTAAGGGCACACTTACGGCGTCCTATTCCCTTTATTAGACGCCTTAAGTATGTAATAAAGGCGTTTAAATACCATACCTACGACGTCTAATTCTAGGAATTAGACGTCGTAAGTGTGCTGTTACGGCGTCTAATTTCGTTTCTTAGACGCCTTAAGTGAGAACTACGGCGTCTAATTTTGTTGCTTAGACGTCGTAAGTGTGTCCTTACGGCATCTAATTCCTTTAATTAGACGTCATAAGTTTTGTTTTTTTTTTAAATATTTAGCTTTATATGATGGGCACCCTTACAAAAACCTTATATCAACAACAACAAACCTATGTGCTAAAACGTTTAGAGCCACATTTCATAAGACGAAACAGAATACATTCATGTATATATATATAACAAAATCCCAAGACGTAGTTGATGAATTGGACATAAAGGTAGCAAAGTAGTAACAACAAAGTTTAAGTGGCTAAGTTCAATTCATCTTAACCAATTTGCTCCAACTAATTCAAGTGGTAACTACTACTTCTATGTACAACAATCACCACAAAAGCGTCAAAAAGTTGTCTAGCTACCTCCTACTAATTATATGCAATATAAAGACCAACTTCAATTATCTATGTGTTGCAGAAGATATCCAGCCAACAAGTTTCGAACCAAATCGATTTCTTCCTTCGAGTAGGCATCCTTAATACCAAAAATATGTAAAATGGAAAAAATGTATAAGATAAAATCAGTGAATTAATTACACAACTAAAGTACAACTTCAATTCAACAAAAGTGAAGACTTTCATACCATACGATGCATTACTTTTCTAATATTACCATATTTAACCAAATATATATCTTATTTCAAATACTACATAAGGTACAGAATTTTACTTATTGCATTAAAAACCAATTGACGACCATGCAGAAGAAGAATAATGGCATTAATTCATCGTACGATATAATTTTAACCACCTCATATATATCCAGCCACCACCTTACGTACATGAGGAATTAAGCTTATGACATGAGGGATATCAATTCTTGGTTATATTTAGAAGATTCTGTTTTCCTATGAAAACCATCCCTTTGTCACAACATCTTCACCAAATCAATACAAGACCGATCCTGTTTTTGAATAAAAACTGAGGACATCGAAGGAAAACAATGCCTAATTATCAGACTAATGAGCATTTACAAAGCTATTATGATCATGTTTACATAAACTTAATTCCATTTTCTCCTACATCACTTTTTTTGGCCAAAACAGTTACCACATCACATTTGACAATGAAGGATCAAGTACCTTGTCAAAATCTGAAGTATGTCCGCTCACGAATGATGGAGTACATGTAGAGCATAACATAGTATCCACACTCGGTATCTCCGGTTGTCTAGGGCACTATAAATCAAAAGCAAATGGTTACTTGAATTCCTTTTTAATGAATAAATGCATATCGAATTCCACTATCAATGAAATAACTTGCATTGAAACAAATTACTTACTATCGGATAAACCCACGCCGGTTCTCTACTTGGACCCACTTTAATCCCAGCAATCATTCTATATGCCTTCAATGCACTATCATTAAAATGAAAATGAATAGACATTATAACAATTCATTTAATTCAAGAATATCAATGATTGTGCAAAAGTTTACTTACTTCTTGAACATGGTTTTTATGTCTTTGTGTGGCCTCCCACCCATGGAATCGAACCAATAGACGGTGTTAATGGGTGGACAAACAACACACAAACTATAATGATAACTAAGACAACACATACAAAAATAAGATTAAGTTAAGATAAGAAGACAATTTATTATTATACATTTTAAATAGACAAAACTAAATTACGTACCCTTCATGAATCGGTGCTAGATAACACGGCAATTTCGACTCTGCCATTGTAGAACCCACATAAAATGTCCTTAATTCCAAGGTACTGTGGCTCCTTGCTGTGTTCGATGGACATAACAATCCATATGACTCATTTCTTCCGATCTCCACGCACATGTTGTGGAAGAAACTATGATAGAATTAAAAGGATAAATGAATTGTTGAATATATAAAACAAACAAAAATCACATGATTAATTGAAAGGCGAAAATTTTACTTACAGGACTCCAAGTGTAAGCCAACATACATCTAATGCCTCTAAATGAATAAACTGCGAAAGATCTGTGTTGTCAATTGTAAAAGGATACAATGAAACTGTTGAGCCGAGAATTCCCCCAGCCATCTGCATAGGGACTTCTTTAATGTCATTGTACACCTGTTGCAGTCGTGCTAAGAAAGGAAATTGTGTCGCATGGTGTTCATCCTAGTAAAACATAAAATACAGATTATGAGTAGGTTGACAAGAAAATGTAGCAATCAGTTGTAGTTCAAGTTTATGTCAAGATACAACAATTTAAGCAAGGTTAGGTTTGACAACAAAAATCCCAAAGTCACAGCAAAATGATGTCATACACAAGACTTTCTCTCAAACACATAAGCACAACAGTAATGATAGAAATCATCTAAAATTCAAGTAATAGTTGGTATTTCCTACCATTAGAGGTGTCGTCGCGCAATTAATAAGTTTCTTTGGCCAAAGGATGAATAATCCTATCGCCTCGCCTAGTTTAGGAACCTCGTCATCAAGGATCGGGAGGGCTATTTCTCCTTCCCCCTCTCGAACACACGTCACAGTCACCCTACGTTGATTTTCTGGAATTTGTTTATTATGGTGGGTGGTGAATTGTGAGTGAACGAGACCGTCAGCAACAATACGAAGTTGTGGGACATCCACATATAGCTTGCAAGGTACTCCACCCTGTGGAGGGAGAGAAGGTTCGCATTGTGGTGGATCAGGAGGGTCATAACTGTCTTTCGTGCTGAGGACGCCTTGGGAATCCTGGGTTGTGCGTTCTTTCGACGATTGCATCATAGATGTCACTTGACCTCGTACCTGATTCATGATATCTCCAAGGAGTTCCGCTCGAATTTTGGCCATAAGCTCCGGAATATTTGAACAACAATGTGGAGTGCGTCCAAAATATTTTCCGGCACTAACTCCTCTTGGCTCCCCTCGAAGACAACCAGGGTTATCTGGTTTCCTATTCTTGTTGATAGGATGTCCATCCGCCGACTCGGCATAAATGAACCCCGGCTGCTCTCTTTGTTCAAGTGAATCTGCATCATAAAATTTTAACCCAATGAAAATTAAATACTTGTAATGTGAAACAATTTCAAAAATACATACTTCAATTGTAACTACTTACGATCTTTGCAAAGCAACCTCGGC
Source organism: Acacia pycnantha (assembly GCA_025563575.1). NCBI lineage: Eukaryota > Viridiplantae > Streptophyta > Magnoliopsida > Fabales > Fabaceae > Acacia > Acacia pycnantha. The sequence goes on from JAMWYP010000230.1 coordinate 653,153, forward strand.
AACAACGGGATTTATGTATTTGTCACCCTTAAGCCTTGCAACTTTCCATTTCTCGTAACGTGGAGGAGGATCGGGGACTGAACAACTATGCTAGGGTCTCGATTTGGCGGCTTCCTTCCTTTTCTCCAACTCGTTTGTCATTATCCTCCGTTCAAGCTTTTATAACCATTTCGAGACATATAATCTTTGGTACTTATTTCTTGCTTGCTTTGCTTTATTCGCTTCACTTACTTCCTGTGAAACGAAATCAAAGAAAACTATATCAATGATGTCAAGTGTTTTGAATTAAAACATAAGATAAGATTTGAAAGAAATTTTACAATAAAATGAGGCTCTTGCCGTGACGCCAAAAACGACCTCCAGTCCTCCGGAGAAATGTACGTATATTTAACACAGGGATCCTCATTCTTATATGGCCCTCAAACATACTTTTGGGAGAGCTTGTTCTTAAAGTCTTTCCATCGAAGACGAACCTGCAAGGAAAATGATGAGATAATTACATTTCAAGCAATATGACTAACTGGACAAATGCAAATATATCAAAAGTTAGTTACCAAAAGTTGTCGCCAAATCAACTCCTTCATTTTTTGTGGAACCAACCTCCAAGTTGCATATACAATGCGAACTTTGCTTCGAGCTAAATAGCCAACATAGCTAGTGAACTTGTCTTCCCGATCACCAATTGGATTCTTATTAGCATCAAAATCCACATGTAGCTTCTCCGTTGTTTCTCATGACGTGCAACCAAATCTCCCATCTTTGTGCTGCCTCTAACCCTTTTCACAACGGGTTCACCTCCATCGCTGTGTGACCCATCAGAATTGTCCATGTTCTTGTTAAGACAAAATAAATGTTAGATAGGTTATTAAATTGTAATTAAATGAATAAAATAAACAAACAGGTAAAATGTAAACAAAATCACACAGTACTATTTCATAACTTAAGGTCTTACTTTAAATGGTTTTCCATATTCCTTCACAATGATCATTTCTTACAGCATATTCTTCATCATCTACAAATTCTACTTCAGTTGATGTAGGAGGATTTGTTGTGAACGGTGGTATATCGTCAAGGTTAAAGAATTCTTCACCATGCTTTTTTTGTTTACTTTGGATTACAATGGACATCTTTTTATTTGCAGGGTCTGTGACATAGAACACTTGTTTCGCGCGGCTTGCTAGAATGAATGGCTCATCTCTATGACCAACTCTTTGAAGATCAACTGAGACAAAACCAAATTGTGGATCTAATACAACAGCATTATTGCTAACCCACTTACATTTGAATAAAGCAACTTTGTACTTATTGTATGTCATCTCCCATATTTCTTCAATAACTCCGTAATAGGCCATTGATGCTAATACAGGGTTTTTGTCTTTCGAACTCGAAAAGTGCATGGATTCAGCTTCTACCATTACCCCACTATTTTGCATAGAACTTCTATCATCTTGGTCTTTGGTGTAGAAAGAATACCCATTTATATCATAACCGCTCCAAGTGATGACTTGAAAAGAAGGCCCCCAAGCGAACCACTCGATTGTATCAGACACACCGGTCTCGTGTGACACCTTCTCCTCGAACCACTTTATGAATGTCTTGTTTTGCTCATTCGCAATCTGCATGTCACTCTTCCTTGGATTCGTATTCTTCAAACTCTGTCTGTGTTCATCTATGTAAGGTTGAACTTCTTCCATATTATTCAATATATACAAGTGTGCCTGCAACAACTCTTCACGAGGCATATTCTTCATTTTGAGTCCTCTAGTTCCCTTCCTTATCTCTTCGTCATGCTGAGGTTGTACCATGGCCCCTGATAGATAATCTTTGCAGAAGTCCATAGCTTCTTCAATTACATATCTTTCAACTATTGAGGCTTCCGGTCGATAAGGATTTTTAGAATACCCTTTTAAGATCTTCATATATCGCTCGAAAGGGTACATCCACCTTAGGTAAACTGGACCGCATAGCCTTACCTCCCTTACCAAATGCACTATCAAATGCACCATTATATCAAAAAATGCGGGAGGAAAATGCATCTCTAGTTGGGACAAAATAATATAACCATTATTTTCCAATTCATCCAACTTTTCAATGTCAATGACTTTGTTACAGAGAGTATTAAAAAAAATACACAATTTTGTTATAGTGGTTCGCACTTCGTCTTTCATAATGCCTCTAATAGCTACTGGTAATAGTTGTTGCATCAACACATGATAATCATGGGACTTCATTCCCACTAACTTCAAATCGTTCATTGACACAAACCTACTCACATTAGAAGAATACCCTTCTGGAACCTTAATGTCATTTAAACACCCACATAAACTTTTTTTTCTCTGCTTTTGATAGTGTATGCGCTGCTGGCCCCATGTATGCCCTCTTACCATCTTCTTTTATTTGTGGATGTAACCGTTCTCTTAGGCTGTTTTGGTCCGGAAATCATCATAGAAAGCATGACAAACTTTCGTTTCATAGATAGCCAGGGAGGTAAGTTGTATATTACAAGGAGAACCGGCCATGCACTATGGGTGCTACTAAGAGTTCCAAACGGATTAAAGCCATCTGTACAAAGCCCCAGCCGAAGGTTTCTTGGCTCGTTGCCAAATTGAGGGAACATTTCATCAATTTTCTTCCATTGCAGAGAGTCAGCCGGGTGTCGAAGATATTTTCCATCAGATATTCTCTCATCAGAATGCCATCTCAACTTCTTCGCCATTGATGCACTAGTAAACAGACGCTTAAACCGCGGTATTATTGGAATATACCACAACGCCTTTAAAGGTTGTCTTTTTGTCTTCCCATCTCCAGAACCACCATCTTTCTTTACTTTGTATCGTGAAGTTTTACACTTCGGACACTTACTAAGGCCTTCATACTCATTTCGTACAATATGCAGTCATTAGGGCAAGAGTGTATCTTTTTATAATCCATACCCATCGCAGACAAGATTTTCTTTGCCTCATACATACGATTTGGAAGTACATTATCGTCTGGAAACATATCACACAACAATTCAAGTAGCGTTGTGAAACTACTATCAGTCCACCCACAAGTTGCCTTTAAGTTGACCAAATGTAACGTCCCTGTCAGTCGTGTATACTTAGTACACCCAGGGAACAAAGGTGTCTCTGCATCACTCCGCACGCTATCATATGCATGCGGTTGTGCAAAAGATTGTACCTCAACATCATGAATCATTCTCTCCATTCCATCATCATCTACCTCAACTTCATTTTCATGAGATACAGCAGTTGTTACTTCCTCACCATGCCATATCCACGTTGTGTATCGAAGGTTTATTCCGTCACAAAGTAAGTGATCCCTTATATCAGCAATATCCCGTCGATTATCATTTAAACAATTCACACATGGACAAAAATACATCCCATCTTTTGTAGCCACATTCCTTCTAGCAAATTCAATAAACTCTTCCACCCCATTCTCATATTCTTCACTAGTTCTCAAAGCATTCATCCAACTATGATCCATTTTATTACCACCTAAGACATTTCCAACAACACTCAAGTTTATAACAATTTCAAGAACATGTTTTTTCTCAATATTTTTTTAAAAATTCGGCAGCATTCCCCATTAAAAGTAAGACATCCTAAAATTTCAATAACAAACAATTTCAACTTAATTCAAACAAAAACTAAGGCAATTCAGAACAATATCAACTATTAAATCCAGCACTTTCATTGACAAAGAGAACACTAGCATTATTCGTACTAACATATACTTCAATGGTAATGGTAAACCATGAAGCCATCACTTTTTTAATCAAGTTCATGTAATTCAAATGGTTAATGATAAAGGAAAGACAAAAGAAAATTTTCAAGTACTAGATTAAAAGCACCTAAGTCCATAATGGTAAACCATGAAGTCATAAGACAAGTGTTGTTCTCACTCAGTGTAACATCCCTATCGAAAGTTTGTAACACTTTCTATTAATTAATTGTCCAAGTAATACTCCAAATTTCCTATTGTATTATTCGGTGGATATTTGAAGTATGAAAAGCATTGCAATTACCGTATTATTTTTTTGAAGGAGCATGGATCACACCAAATATTATTTTATTTGGCCATGCATCCCACAAACTATTATTTTATAGAATGACTCACCTCACATTCCCACCTCCTGTTGATGGTCTTGCACGATGAAATCTTCATGATTTCATTCTTACTTGGCAGCTTAGACAAGTATTGTAAAGGATGACTCACTACCTAATATTTCTCCGATCGAACAAATGACTTCCTCTCAATGTGAAACTTGGTAAGAAGAAAGTACATTTCCTAATCTTTAAAAAGAGTCTTAGAATGTATTAATCCGACGTTTAGAATTCCAGTTATGAATTTCCAAAGTTTGTTCAGAAAAACTGGAAATTTATGATTTCAGTTTCGAATACTGTTCCTATTTTTAATTTCTGGGAATTATACAGCCATTATCTGGTTTGGTGATTATTGTTCCCTTAATCTAGACTTGAAGAAATTCAAATAGAAATTTGAATCACCTTAATCGGAGTTATAGAGAATTAATTATGAATTTCCGAAGTTAAGTATGGAATTTGGAACGTTTTCTGAAAAGTTTTGTGAACGGTGTTTACATCTTTGAAATATGGGAAATATTAGAATATGATCAGATATTGGAATTAATTTTCCCAGAAACTAGACTTAATAAAGAGTTCATAGGTTTTTGAAACACTTGATTTGGACACCTAGAACTCCAGATATAGATTTTGAACTTAGACCATGAATTTGCATGTTTTTCTGGAACAGTCATGATGAACGAAAATTCTGGGAACAGTGTACGTATAATTATCAGTGAAATGTATTTTTCCCTGAAAGTAGACTTGATAAGGAACACTTGAGTTTTGGAAGCACATCAATTGGAGTTTTGTACAATTAAATGTGAATTTTCAAAGTTTATTGAAAATTCTGCCAATTTCCAGAATTAATCCGAAAATAAGGAAGAAATAGAGAATTTGGATTAGTATTAACTCGATGTCCATAAATATGTAATTATAGGATTTAAGGCGGGTGTTACACTCAGTAAGAAGGTATTGATATGAGGAAAAATGTGTGTGTGTGAATAAAAGGAAAGCAACTGACCTAATTTGAGAGCGTAACAATTTCGTTCAAATCTTTGACCAAGAGGGTAGAACTTACGAGATTAAATTTTCTCAAGAGTGACGACTCACACAAAACAAGATTAACTGCAGAAGAAAATTTAAAATGATCAAAGTTGTCATCAGCAGTACATGTATGAATGGAAATAAAAAAATAATTAATCTCAAACCTATCACCACTTAAAAGCATGAATCTTTCAATTTATTTAAACTAAGCAAAAATTTAATCTATATGCATTCCACATGTATAAATAAATGCATCAATGACAACCACTGCTATGTTACAAAGCCATTGAATTCTGTTATGCATCAAAATATACTTCATGATATTCTAGTTCGTACCAGAGATTCCAAAGGTGTGAAAAATGTTTAAGTTCGAATAAACAAGATGTTCCAATTTTAAAAAACAAAAAAACTGGACAGCAATTTATTTCGCCAAGTTATACAGATGCTTTGCCACTTTCTTGTGCAAATGAATGATGACGGGTTTTCAAAGTAAAGGTGGCATATCTAAATCTAATAATATATTTCAAATTAATTAAACGGAATAATCAAAACTGTTTTAACGCTTTAACTCTGTAAATTTCAAAGCATTTGGATGTTAGTGAAACAGTTTTTAGCGTGCGTGAGTGTAAATGTAGTAATGTTGAGTGTTGAAAATTTCATACGGTAGGCTCCAAAACTAGGAGGCGGTGATTGTTGGGTTGTGGAAGAATTGGAACCTTTTTGGAACACATTTTTCTACACCTCAAATTTCCATGTCTTGTAATCACTAACACTAAATAATTCATCGAAAAATAGGAAATGAATATTTTTGCGAATGCCGTTTCTAACTTAAATACATGACGTGTAAAGAGTAGCATGCTGCATCCCTTGGCTTTTGTAAAGGCCGAAAATGAAACATATCCTTCAATCATGCACTAATTTATGGCTCAAAACATGAAAAGAAAAGCCAACATAATCATATTCATATATATATATATATATATATATATATATATATATATATATGAAATCAGAGGAAGCATTGAAAGCAAGACCACACAGAATCCAAATAGAAATAATTGTAGACAGTGAAATAATTTTCTCTATAAAACACCACCTTCCCAAAAACGGGGTAGTGTTATTTTCTACATCCTGCATTGCTAATAGAATTTAGAAGGAACAAATTATTCATATAAATAGATACCTAGTACAGCCATGTTAAGCTTAATTAGATCTTTAGCTTGGACGAAGTCAAGAATTACCTGATTGTAGTTGTATCATCAATATGGTTAGCCTCACTTTTGTCCTCACTTTAAGGTTCAAGGCCTTTCAATTTTTATGTTTCTTTTTTCCCTTTTGGGGGGTTAGGGGATGGGGTAGCGGAGCTTAAGCTTGAGTTGAAGTGGTTTTCTAACAAGGTTAGAAGCAATCGACAATTTACCTTCGGCCAAATTTAAGATCCAAGTTTCCAAATTTATGCCAAAAATAATTAATTTTATCTCATGATGCAAAGAACTTCCTCCATGTATTACCAACTAATAGAAAAGCTCGTAAACATACCAGTCAGCAATATTGCTAGCACATTCTCCTTTAGCGGTGACATCACCTATGTTTTCTCCTTCAAAGAAAGGCTTTATAAATTAGTGTCTAGCACATTCTGAATATGATTCACGCCGTGAGGTTCAAGAAGCTGCAAATATTCATGTACAATCACATACTAGATTAACTCATTCAAATGTAGATAGAGACAAAGAGAATCAGAGAGGCAATAATTCCTGAACATTAGAATTATTTATTTCAAAACTGTTTGAAGTAAACGGAATAATCAAAACTGTTTTAAAGCTTTAACTTAAATACATGACGTGTAAAGAGTAGCATGCTGCATCTTAGTAGCTAATGTAGACGGTGGGATTCTTAAATTCAATGGAAAAGGAAGCATGAAGCAGAAACGCACCCACCAATGTCACCTCATGAGATAATGGGAAGCAAACAGGGGTACTATTTTGAACCGTTTACACTTTCTCTTATGTTTCCATTAGAGAAACCGACGTTATACCAAATATTATTGTATTTGGCCATGCATCCCACACACTATTATTTTATAGAATGACTCACCTCACATTCCCACCTCCTGTTGATGGTCTTGCACGATGAAATCTTCATGATTTCATTCTTACTTGGCAGCTTAGACAAGTATTGTAAAGGATGACTCACTACCTAATATTTCTCCGATCGAACAAATGACTTCCTCTCAATGTGAAACTTGGTAAGAAGAAAGTACATTTCCTAATCTTTAAAAAGAGTCTTAGAATGTATTAATCCGACGTTTAGAATTCCAGTTATGAATTTCCAAAGTTTGTTCAGAAAAACTGGAAATTTATGATTTCAGTTTTGAATACTGTTCCTATTTCGAATTTCTGGGAATTATACAGCCATTATCTGGTTTGGTGATTATTGTTCCCTTAATCTAGACTTGAAGAAATTCAAATAGAAATTTGAATCACCTTAATCGGAGTTCTAGAGAATTAATTATAAATTTCGAAGTTAAGTATGGAATTTGGAACGTTTTCTGAAAAGTTTTGTGAACGGTGTTTACATCTTTGAAATCTGGGAAAGATTAGAATATGATCAGATATTGGAATGAATTTTCCCAGAAACTAGACTTAATAAAGAGTTCATAGGTTTTTGAAACACTTGATTTGGACACCTAGAACTCCAGATATAGATTTTTGAACTTAGACCATGAATTTGCATGTTTTTCTGGAACAGTCATGATGAACGAAAATTCATGATGAGATAATGGGAAGCAAACAGTCTCTCAAATAAGCACTTCCATTATATATATACTCACCAAGACATAGTTAAACTCAGGCAATTGGTAATTCCTATAAATTTTGTAATAGGTCATCAATGATAATTTTATTATCCTTATATATATTATACTCACCAAGACATAGCTAAGTTAATTGCCTATTATCCTACCCAAAACTCTCAACTAAACCCATTAGAAGCATCAAATTAAACAAAACTTACATCCTTTATATTAAAACAGGGCTGACTGAACAGGGGTATAGGAATAATTAATAAATCTCCACTCCTAAAATGGAAACAGGGTACTATTTTGAACCGTTTACACTTTCTCTTATGTTTCCATTAGAGAAACCGACGTTATACCAAACAAACAGAGATCTTAGCTTTAGCCATCGCAAAACAGAACCAAATAAATTCATGCAACACCAATAATCATGTTTACAGGCTTTAATCTACCTTAAGCTTCCATTTTGAACCCTTAATCGTTGTTTCCTATTTCAAAATGAATATTCAACTATTTTCCTTAACTTCAAACAGCAGTAAAAAGACGGATTGAAGATGGGAAGGGACTTGGGAGGCTCACCTATGTGTGATTCTATTGTTATATGAGGGCTCCAAGATCCCTTCTTCCCTTCAAGAACTTTGCAAGAAAAATACACTCACCATAGGTCCTTTTCATGATGTAAATAGCCCTTTGATATGTGTCTAGTGATTTTTCAAGAATAAAAACCTTACTGCATAAGCCTTCAACTGCTGGAAATAATTTCGAGAATTTTCACCTCATCATTTTCTCCAATAATATGCCTCCGTTCGAATGCCCAAGAATAACCCACTTGCAGCCCAAGTCTTTAAGTTGCTCCACACTACAAGTGTAATGTGGCGATTAGTAACCATATGAGTTGAGTTTATTAAATCAAAGCAAGATCCAGGAGTTCCATCCAAAGAACTAAATAAAGGATCTAAATAGCCACATCCAGACTAGAACCACAAGAAAGAGCAAAAAGGAAACAAGTGACTTCTGATATTTATTTAAAAAAAAAAAAAGAAGAACTTGTGAAAAATTCTCTTAAGCTTGAAATAATCTATCTGTGGAGCCACCAAGAGGAAATTATGCAAATTATACACCAATGCAAGAAAGAAAATGAGCAAGAGAAGAAAAGTACAAACTTATGCTAGCTCAGTCTTAAATAAAAGTCATAGTCACAACATTGGCACAATAAACTGGTGCTACCTCCTAAATCTCCTATGTAATAAACATGATATGGACTCAGTTAATAGTAATACCCTGGAGCCGGAGGCGTAGAACTGAACTGGAAAATCAGGGGGTGAAACATTACCATTTGACTTCAATGAAGATTACTCACCTGTAAGTACGAGAACCCATTAACTAGTGAAGCCACGGCAGCGAACTAATGACCCACAAACCTAAACCCTCAAACAAGTGCCCAACCCCAAACCAACGAAGCTTCAAATCAAGCCATGAGCAGAATTCAAAGGAGCAAGACGAAAGCCACGAATTGAAACGAAAAGGGAGGAAAACGAGCACGCTACAATTTGGGTCGGGGTACTCAAATAATAAAATTCTTACTTCCAATTGGAGCAGCGAAGCCGGTGGGAGAGGGACGGCGTACGTGGTCGACGGAGTGGGAGGAATGGAAGCAAGACGGTGGGAGACGGTGAGAGAAATTTTTGGGATTTTCGCGGGGAGGCAGAGTAGACTTGCGCGGGGAATGGAGGGAAATCATGGATTGTGTAAATGAATAAATATAATTAGGGCAAAATTGGCGTCCTAGAAAATTACTTAGACTTCGTAAATTAACTTTTTGGCGTTTAAGTATGATATTAGGACGTTTTAAGTACACTTTTCGCGTTCTAAAAAATAATAGGACGTCTTATACATCAAATTTTCACCAGATAATTACAAAATTGCCACCGCGTTCACATTTTACTTCCTATTTTTAAAATAGGACGTCTTTGAGGGAAGTAAAATCTATCTTTTGTAGTAGTGTATCCAAACCTATACAGTGCTATTAAATTTGATCTTCATTGATTTTCAGCAAAAATCAACAATTTCATGAATTTTAAACTGACAGATGCAATGCTGCAAGAGTTCAAAAATTATTCTTCTAAAAATCAAGAAATAATTCCAATATGCCGGACTAAGTATTTCCAATAATAATATTAATCTCATGATAATCTTTTAATAGAGATAAATTGCTGAAAAAGAAAAATTAAAACCTTACAATAACATCATCTTTGCAATTACAATGAATGTTACTATACATTTTCACATAAACCTTTTCCAGAGCAGTTCTAGGTGAAATTTCTAAAACGCCTGAGAGAAACTACAAACTTTACTAACACTTCCTTAATCTTCTTCTCTGTGGCAGGAAAAAGCCCTAATTATTGTTTTTTTTTCACCTGCTTTTACAACATATATCCCATCAATGACCACTTCTATTGGCACATTGTGACTTTGAATTGAACACCCAGAATGTAACATCCCCATTTTTCATGTGCCTCATGTGGATTCATTTGCATATATGGATATTTTTATGAAGTTATGTGTTAGTGAATATAGGTTGTGGCGAGAAATAATCAGAATAAGATTAAGATGTGGTCGTGAAATTACTTGTTTATGTGTATTAAATTTGACCAAAAAGGAATGAGAAGAAGTTGTATGAGTATTATTAGGAATTAGGAGAAAAATTGAAGCAAGGTTAAAATTTCAATTTCCACAAAATTGTACCGTGTGTCTCATAATTATTTAGAATTTATGAGCACATGAGTATGGGTTATAAGCTAACAAAGTAGGCTAAAATCATCCTAAGAGAGGCTTAAAATTTTGGCCCAAACTAGGGGAAAGAAGAAGGAAAATGGCCCAACTCTTTTCAACTAAATTGTTGGATTTGAACTAGATGGCATAGTGGTAATATTGGGCTAGTTGGAGGTCATTTTTTTTCCTTCATTCTTTTCAGCCGAATGGACCCCCTTAATTGACATTAAATCACCATCTTTCCCCCATTTTTGGTCCAGCCATCACGCAAGAAAGGGAGAAGAGGAAGACACAAAAATTTCTTGGAGAAAATAGGAAGGAAAACTCAAGAATCTCATAGGTAAATCTCATGTAATCTCTTCCATCTCTTCTAAGCTCCCTCTTTGCAACTTTTCCCAAAAATCTGTCTTCTTATGGTGTTCATGAAGGGGAGGTCGAAAATTTTGGTGAACAAGGAAGAAGAAATTACAAACACCTCTAAGGTTAGTGATTCTTGAACCTCTTTGTAATGGATTTGTGTTGGTGAATTGATTTGGGGTGGTAATTTCTTGTACTCTTGAAATGTTGGAAACCCTAAATGTATGGGAAGTTGCTGCCCAAATTCTTTGATGGGGTTAGTGTATGATTAAGGGTTCAAACAACAAATTAGAAATGATTATGGACTAGGTTATGATGTTACAATGGAAACTTGAGTATTTGTGTTTAAAGTGTGATTTTCGTCCAGCTGAATTATGATGAGGATCTGAGTTGATTTTGGCATTTTTGAGGGTTCTAAAGTGTTTAAAATGAGATTTTGTATGGGGTTGAACTAGGATCATAATTTTGGAAATACAAAGGGAAGTGTGAAAAACGTTGGAGTGCTGTTTCTGGAAATTTCTGTGGAATCAGTCACCTTCTTCATGATAATTTACCTAGTAAATGGATTCTAAAAATTATGGAATTTTACGGGGAGAAAGTAGACATATCAAGGATTAATTTGGTATATGATTTTTATTTTTCTGAATTTTGTGCTAAGAGAAACAAATGTTTCAAAACTGCCCCCGAAAACTGGGAATTAATTTCGGACAGCAGGGGTATTTTGGGATATGAATGAATTTTCGACTTGGTCTGACCCAAATGTGTATTTCTGAGTGAAAATAGACATATTAAGGGTCATTTGGGCTTTGGAATCAACCCAAAAGGAGTTTTCTAGATTTAATTATGAATTTTTGAAGTTGGCTTCCATTTCAGCAAAATTTCAGATTTAGGACGAAAATTAAGAATATATGGGCCCAAATTAAATTCCTTAATAAGAAAAGGAATTTAGTAAGTATGGACACATTAGTTGGGCTTATTTTAATTTACCAAAGAAAATATTCATTGAGGTGGAATTAATTATATTTATATTTTATTATTTTAGGGATTATTGTGATATTTTGCACCGTGAAGGTTATTGTTATCTGTAGTCGACTGTCAAGTAGTAACCTTAATCCTCATATACTCTGTGCGACGTGTGTATATATGTTTTACCATATATATTACAAACATTTGATTATCATTTATTTCTGAATGCTATGGGACCGGAACATGTTGTGTGCATAAAGGGCTTTGTTGTGTGCTATGCCCGGTGGTCTGTGTTGTGTGCTATTAGGACCACTAGTTCGGATTGGCTGTGTGCCTTGCTGTATGCCTTGATACTGAATGTTATGTGGTTTGTGTATTAATTCTTGATTTTCTTACATACAATGTTTATACATTTTATATGAGATTAACGGTTACTCTGGGATTCAATTTTTGAATCCCAGCCCCTTTTAAGCCATCTGGCAGCTCATCTGGAGTAGAGCAAAGAGACAGATGTTGGTGACTTTATTTTGGATACTTCTTTTGACTTCTGGATGACTGTAGATTATTATTTTGGCCTGTCTGGGCACCATTATCAGGATGATTGTATGTTTTGCTTCCTTCGAGGAAGAATCTATCTTTCCATATTTTTATCAGTATATTATTGTCCAAACCGGTGCATGCTCTGTTGCTTAGACTCTGATGTGCAACGTAGATTATCCAGGGAAAAATAATTTAGAAATGTATAAAAGTAAAGGATCACACTACCCGCTACCCGAAAGGGCGAGGCCGGTAGGTGTGTAACACAGAAACAACCATTAACTATAACCTTTGGCATGTTATACATCACAAAATGGTTGAGGTAAAATTACATATTTATAAAAGATGTCAGCTATGTACTCAAATAGTTAAAACGGTTGCTTCCTTTTGACAGTTAAAACTTCTTTGAAGTTACTAATGAAATATGTTCATGCTATTACTAACATGACGATATGGTTGGGCAAAGACATGTCAAAATCTAACCTTATGCTATTCTGGGCATGTAGTAGGATTCTAAATATTACAATTTTTCGTCCCTTGACTTGACTAATCCAAATAATTAAAATGTTTGCTTCCTTTTGATGGTTAAAACTTCTTTGAAGTTACTAATGAAATCTGTTCATGCCATTACTAACATGTCAATATGGTTGGGCATAGACTTGTCAAAATCAAAGCTTATGCTATTCTGGGCATGTAGTAGGAATCTAAATATTACAATTTTTCGTCCCTTGACTTGAATAATCCAAAAGTGCAATCATTTCTCATAACAGCAGCATCCAACTTCTTACAAATGCACCAGGAGCTTTAATAGGCTGGAACAAATCTGGAGTTCCATTATGAAGTCTCAAATAGGATTTTTTTTTTTTAATGAAAAAAAAACAGATCAGATAGAGCAACTTGGACTAACGTAAGTCATATAAACTGCAATAAGGTCCTATGCGTATTTATACAAGTGCTGCACCACAAAGACTCTGATACAAGTAAAATTCAATGATATACACGTCAAAAAACAACAATGTCTACCTATTTCTTCCGCCCTCGAATGAAAATTAAACATTAGTTTCTTGTATTTTTCCTTCCATCACGTTTCAATATAAATGTCTAGATGTAAAAGATGTCTCACAAACAACAAACTAACACTTTGTATTGATCTTTTAATTTTGGAAAACAATCCAGATTGAAGCCTAGCAAAGCACGGCACAATAGAACCAATAGAAACATAAGATGGAAGGATAGTTGAATGAGATTCAAATATTTTCATGATATGTACCTGTCTCAACTCAGAAGCTTAAGTTTTATCATGATCCATAACGTACCTAAAATGGAATTAACATACAGAATAGGTGAAATGAAACTATAAGCAGCAGTTCATTGCTACCAGTATTGCATACTAAAGACCAATAAAACAAAAGACCTTCGCCCAGGGGCTTACCCGATTGCATTGAAGAGGCAACTGTTATCTGAGGGAATAACTCTTCTCACAATAATACCTTCCCGAATTCCTGAACATGAACAGATGCGACACACGTTCCAAACAAAGTCCTACAAATATATATGTGTGTGTGTGAATCATTAATCGAATGATGGGGGGAAATGGAAGAAATCTATGATATATTGGAATGAATTATTATGCCCTAATTATTGGGTTCATCGGTTGAATAATCAAGATGAAATTGGAAAGAAGCAAATCTCGTGATCAACAAGATTCAATGTTGCCTGTTGATAGAAATTTGGACCAGAAAACAATGGCAAGAGACACTTAACACATAGAAGTCCAGTAAGATACTTACAATAACAAATGGTGGTTTGGAGTGTTGGCATACGCCACAAAGAAACCTGTTTTCTCCCACCATTCATACCACCTAATTTTTTAGCAAAACAGAAAAGATAAGGACTTTGAATAACTAAAAATGTATTCATACGAAGATGGACGCAGCACTCACGACTTCTCCACCGCACGGGGACTATACTGTTTTGCCATTTGCCGAGACATATTTTTCTTCTGACCCGAAGGAGTCTCAGGGTCGATATAATCTTCAGGATTCTCATCGTCAGTGCGCTTAACATGACACGGGCTGAGTGGCTGACTATGTGAGAATGCGAGGGAGAACGGTGACGCTGTGACGGGCTGACCGCGATGAATGAAGAAGAGAGCGGGACTAAAGCCGAAGAAGGACGACAGATTGGAGGCGGACTGACGAACACGAGAACGGCGTATCTAAGTAAATGAAACGAAACGATGACTGCCTAGGTTAAAGATGCAAATCACGATTTTTTGCGAGGGAACTAATTTTCCCTCGCAAAAATTGATCTTTTTGCGAGGGAAACTTTTTTCCCTCGCAAACATTGATCTTTTTGTAAGGGAAATATTTTTCCCTCGCAAAATTTCAAAATGGGACAATTTGGCGGTAAAAATCCCGTCTTCTTGAGAGCAAAAGTTGACCTTTTACGAGATAAACTTATTTCCCTAGCAAAAAGACGGGAGTTTTCCGCCAAATTGTTCCATTTTGCGAGGGAACTAATTTTCCCTCGCAAAAATTGATCTTTTTGCGAGGGAAAAATTCTTCCCTCGCAAAAACATGTCCATTTGCGAGAGAAACCCTCTTAAATTGGCGGTAAAAAAATGGGACAATTTGGCGGTAAAAATCCCGCCTTCTTGAGAGCAAAAATTGACCTTTTGCGAGAGAAACTTATTTCCCTCGCAAAAAGACGGGAGTTTTCCGCCAAATTGTTCCATTTTGCGAGGGAACTAATTTTCCCTCGCAAAAATTGATCTTTTTGCGAGGGACAAAATTTTCCCTCGCAAAAAAATGTCATTTTTGCGAGGGAAGAATCCTTCCCTCGCAAATTAACCAAAATTTGGGACGGAAAAAAATTCTCTCGCAAATTCCGTCGCAAATAATGCATTTTCTAGTAGTGCATACTCTTAAAATTTATTCATACGGTTTTATTAATTTCTCTTTTATATAAAAGCCATTCACGCAAATAGTTACAAAACGTTCAATCCTGAACAAACTATATGCTTGCAATCATGCACAAGGAAAACTGAATTATATAAATTTAATATAATTCAGTTTTATAATAACATATTAAGTGTAAATTTTCAGTGTGACTTCTCTTCTCAGATTCTCACACCTTTCGTATCCCCAATGAAGCATGATATATATATATATATTAAAGAGAAGTCTTTCGTGTCCCCAACGCTCATTTTATATTAAATTTAGGACTTTTTAACATTATTTTTTTTAATTGTGACATTAATATCATTTTCTTTAAAAACAATAATAATATAAAATGGAAATAAAAATTAAAAAAACTTAAAGGAGGGACCCGCCCACACTGGTTTTTGCCAAAAGCGACCACGGATGATGGGTGTTGAGTAGATTAGCTGGGCAATAAAAAAAACTTAATGGAAGAGTTTTAAAAGTATGTTCGTAAATTTAAATAATATGAATGAAATAATTAACGTGAGATAAGTATTACTTTTTTTTTAATCATCAAGAAGAATGTGAATTCATACGTGCAAGAGAATTCTGAATATAGGAAGGGTAATTTCACTAGGAACAAAAAAAGTGAATGAAGAGATATGTAAGCTTTGACCAAAAAAAAAAAAGAAAGAAAGAAAGAAGAAGGGATATGTAAAAAGAAGAGAAAAACCTGATTGTGTTATAAATATTCCAATATTGGTGTGAATGTCCATAACCTTCCAAGAAGAGTCTTTTGGAATTCTACACTTGAAGCCATATAACCTATGACATGAATGGCTCAGTGGGAGTTTCATATAACTTACAATATTCCATAATATACCATTATGTAGATTTACTCTTGTATGTTACTCTTGTAATGGAAGTTGAAGATTGATTGCCTATATATAGTAGGCATGTATCAAAGGTTGAGCTACAACAATAGAAAGAAGAATCACTCTCTCCTTGCTCTCCATTTCTCTCTTGCATTTCTTCATCTCCCTCATCTTAATCTCCCTTGTATTTTACTTAGTTTTATAACAGATTGTTATTATTCGAACAAGTGTGTCTAGCGGTAAGCGAAACTTATTCATCTCCCTCCAAAATCTTTTGCAGCTTCCCTCCATTAAATTGACAAAAAGAAAAAAAAAAACACATTTGCTCCTTTGAAGCTTCAAACCCTACGGTGCTTCCTCTCCCACTTCTCTTGTTGGCTTCTTCGAGCTCGTTTTGCCGTCGACAACTGCCATCGATCTGAACCTGGCCACGTTTTGACTTTGAGCCTCAGCGACTCCGTCTTCCTTTGTCTCACTATCACGGCGTCCGACGACGTTCTGAGCCTCCGATCTCTGTCTTGCTCTGTCTTCTCCGACTTGAAATTATGGTGTGTTCTGCTTCAAATTAAGTGTGATCTGTACATGAAATTCTACCTCATTTAGACAAAATCAAACATCCTATAATCTGTGCTCCTTTGCTCTGTTTGGTTTCTCTTGTAGTTTCACGGTATTTTTTTATTTTTGTTTTGACTGAATCTCATCTATTTGTTCTGATTGATTATTGCAAGAATTTTTGTTTGATTAGGTAGGAAGGTTTAAATTAATTAGGGATATTGAGTAAAATGTAATTATTTATGGGTCTGACTATTGTGATAAAAAATTCTTGTGATGGTTGTTAATGTCTATAAGGACAGGAACATCTTTAGTATTGTAACAGACTGCTCCCCCAATGGTACCCATGTTTCTGGTATAGCAACTGCATTCCAACTGAAGGTACTGAAATATTATCTCATTCACATAGTGCTAATCTTGAATGAACAATATACCTTTCGATAAATGATACTATTGTTAGGAGCCCTTGTTGAATGGAGTTGCACCTGGAGCACAATTAATATCTTGTAAAATCAGGGACTCTCGCCTTAGTTCAATGGAAATAGGAACTGCTTTGACACGGGCAATAATAGCAGTTGTGGAGGTGTTTCAAAATGCCTTACTCTTTCCATGAGTGCATTGTTGTCATTGATATTCGAACAATTTCATCTTGGGCTCTTAAGTATTTTCTAAATTTACTATTGCAGCATAAATATGATCTAATTAACATGAGTTATGGTGAACCAACATTACTTTCTGACTATGGAGTATGGACGCTTTGTTGATCTCGTGAATGAAGTATGTTCTAGACCCTGCTTTACCAACTTGGCTATTCACATGCTTTCTTTGTTAGTTTCCTTTTTCTAAAAATGCCATGGATGTTTTGATGATTTTATATTCATGCTGTAAACAAGCATTGTCTTATATTTGTAAGCAGTGCTGGAAATAGTGGCCCAGCATTGAACACTGTTGGTGCTCCTGGTGGGACATCTTCAAGCATAATTGGTGTTGGTGCATATGTCTCTCCTGCTATGGCAGCTGGTGCACATTGCGTAGTAGAACCTCCATCTAATGGGCTAGAATACACTTGGTATGCTTGCTTTTTCTGTGGTTGCTTTCTTGTTGGATGACTTTCTTCTAATACTCTACTATCTTTGATTTTTGTTAGCTGGATTCGCCTAGTATCATCTATTGAATAAGCACATACTCCTTTGATTTGTTAAGGCTTTAAAGTATCAGCCACGTATGTGTCTTTGATTATGATCCAATCAATAATCGCATCCCATCCCATCATTTCCCTTTGGCCTTTGAGAAATAAAGATAAAGGGGTTGCTTCAGCATCAGCATCTCTTTCTTTATTTGTGCTTTTTTGGGATGAGTTTTAATTCCTATGCTTCATTCTCTCTTCCTAGCTCATTTCTTCATTAAAATGCCAATGTTGTTTTCACTACGCTTCACCTGCCACCTCTTCATTCTGCTTTTCTTTTCTTTTTATTTGCTTCTTCACTACTATTATTACAACCTAACCCCTTGTTATAATAATTCATTAAATTTTCAGACAGTGAAAGGATGTCATGCTACCAGTATTCGGTACTCCTTAAGAACAACATTTTTGGGGTTTCTAAGGTGCACTCACTTACCAATATTAGAGGTAAATATGCTTATGTCAGCCTACCTTGTCAGTGTTCAATTCTAATTGATCATTTCTTTATTTTCTAATGTTCTCTGTACAGTGTCATTGTAATGATTTTCTGAGATTATGAGATTATGATTTGTGAGTAATTCATGAGCCGACTTGACTCAGATTTTCTTGCTTCTTTCTTGGTGACTTAATTTATAACTAAACTACCTAAAACATATTTTCATCTGATAATGTTCTCACCTTGTTTGTTACTTCAATTACATCCCTTGCTTATCTCAATTATACCCTTAACTTTTTTTTAGCAGTTAAGTGTATGGTCTGAAACCTTTCCTTCTATGATAATTCAGCTATGGAAAGTGCACGTACCCAACAATTGCATGAGGAGCGTGCAAAGATGTTAGAAAATTTTGCAGAAGAACGTACAAAGATGGAAGTAGAGCATGCAGAAGAACATACAAAGATAAAAGTAAAGCGTGCAGAAGAACCTACAAAGATAGAAGCAGAGCGTGCACAATTTGAGCTGAAGATGGAACAAATGAGCAATTTGTAGCTCCTACTTCATCTACTCTCAGTCTTGCTGTCCCACCAGCTAGTCGTTCTTTATAGTTTTATGTTTGATCTTTCCAATGGACAATTTTGAGAGAATTTTAATACTTGATGTTAATTTTGAAGAATTATGTTAATATCATTGCTAATTAATATATTAATGGTTTAAAATTTCATTTTATTTTTATCAATACGGTATAGGTTTAATTCTAGCAATTTACATTTGAAAAAAAATCTGTAACTTTTGGTGGCGACATTTGTCACCACTGAAACATGTTTCGGTGGCGACATTTGTCGCCGCTGAAACATGTATCAGTGGTGTCGCCGTGGATACATGTTTCAGCGGCGACACAATTGTCACCATTGATACATGTTTCGGTGGCGACAATTGTCGCCACCAATGCCCCACTTTTAGCAGCGACATGTACTTTCAGTGGCGACATGATTGTATACTTTTAGCGGCGACAAAAAAAAGTCGCCGCCAAAAGTATTAGCGACAGTCTCATAGGCGGCGACAATTTGTCGCCACTAAAGGGTTTTTAGTGGCGACTTTTATACTTTCAATGGCGACTTTTGTCGCCGCCAAAAGCCTTTTTTTTTTTTTGTAGTATATATCAGCCCCTCGTACATATATATATCAACAAGACACATCAAAGTTTTTGGTTTTCATATGTGTGCGTGCATACATACATCCATGCATGCATGTGTGTGTAGCCAAGTCAATGTGACTGAATGGAAGCCAAGGAACAACGTTTATGTAATATACTAAGGGTCCAATCCGAGAAGAAATATGCAACAGTATATGGCGTTGAGCTCGAGGGGGTATGGGAGGTCTGGATTTGCTGATAGAAGAAGCATGGCGCCTCTGGTTTTCCTGTTCTCGCGTGAACAGTTGATAGCCGAAAGTGATATACGTTGACAGGGAGTTATGGCGTGATCTGGTTTTCTCACGTGTTGCCACTTGGTTGAGTAACATAATGGCTGAGAGGTGATCTCTTTCTTTGTTGTGTGTTGGGCCAAAGAGATGGGGATGAGAAATGAAATGGATGTCATCTTTCCTTCTTTGCGTCTCATATAAGTTGAAGGGTGGAAGGAATGAGAAATGAGTTTGGTTCTGGGCCAAATGGATAATGGGTTGACTTGGTTTGGGCTTCATCTCTTTTTGCTGAAGTGAAGAAAGAATAGGACGCTGCATTGTTTTTATTTTTTTATTTTTGATAAAAAGGACGCTGCATTGTTCATACCAGGTATATGGTGAATATTGTGTTGGTGAGGCCCATTTTAATACCTATTTGGTCCTCTTCAAAACCTTTATTTGCAATTAGGTACTTAGCTCAATTAATTGCAAATATTGGAAAAGTGATAAAATTAAATCCTTAATTCCCTATAAGGATTGTTTTCTTTATCAATTAATTTCTCTAGGCCACCAATTATTGATTCCATAATTTTTAGGCCAAAAATTATTCCTTACTAATTTTCCTTAAATTTATTATTCCCCCAAAAATTCAAGGAAAAATAGGCCTTACATTTCCAATAATTATTCCAGCCAAATTCATAATTTAATTTCTATAAAATATTCCAATTTCAAATCTCAAAATTTGGGATGTTACAAGATGACTATGGAAGTCAAACACCTATTTTTCCCTTTCATTTCCAAGTATTTTGGTCAAAGGGAAAATTAGGAAGAAAAGAGTATGAATTCCAATGTAAGCCTAAGGCCCCGTTTGGATCAAAGAAAATGAGGGAATGGAAAAGGAAAATTCGAATTTTCAACTGACGGCGCGCGTTTGGTTCAAATTTTCCCACGAAAATATTTTCCCGCCGCCGTTGATTTTCCCACGTTTAAACAAAAATGGATTCGGGAAGCCATTTTCCAGCTGCTGTGAAAATCAACTAAAGTCTAATTTACCCCTCATCCTAGCTACCTCTATAAAAGGGCCACCATGTGAGGTTAAAAACAGAGACCTGTGGAGAACGAAGAGGGCGAGTGGAATTTCAACGATGATTGTGCATTTGCACAACAGGTTCGTTGGCTCTCCATCTTTCTTCTCTTCCTTTATTTTCAGCCTCCTCGGTTTTTGTCTTCAGTTAGCCATGGACACCGAAATCCATGAATGTTTAGTTGAGGTGTTGGCCGTGTAACACCCCTAATTTTCATGTAAATTTGTTAAGGAAATATATGAATTTTCCCCAAGTAAGTGGAGAGTGGTATATTATTTCTCTGACGAGATAAATTAATTATTGGGAAAATAATGTGGAAATCTTCGAAAAGATGGCCAATAAATTTGGTTATAAATAATTGGAGATAAGTAATATCAAAGAAGGCAAAAATATATGTTTCCTCAATATTCTTATATTTTTTCGATCAATAAAAGAAGGGAAAAATTTTGATGAAAAATTAGTGGAGTCGCAATATAAGTCTTATTTTCTTTAGAAAGGTGGACATTAGATGAGACTTGGTTAATTAAGAGGGAAAGTTGTGCACCAAGAAAGGGATATGATGATAAAACAATACAATATTGGTTGAGGAAGAAAGGAAGTGGCACACGTGGGATGAGGCAAGGAGTAGCACATTTTTTTTTCTTGTCTCCAATAATTCCCTAGTTAGCTGAGTTTGAAAGGAGATAATATATATATATATATTACTACCCTCTGCTCTAGAACTGCCAGACGAAACAGAGAAAGTGAGAATTTAGATGGATGGGACAATCACAATTAATGGAATAGAAAGCATAAGGCAACTGTACAAGTAAGGAAAACACCATATAAAACTTTCTTCTTCAATAATAATTACCCCTAACGTGAGAAGAAGCAGAAAAAAAAGGGGAAATAAAGAAATAATAAAATTGTCACCTACCACCCCATGGAACCGCTGGCTTGGAGAGAAAGTGTAAATGAGCTGACAAATTGCATTTAATGAAGAAGCAGTAGGGTCACGTGGAGAAGGGCAAAGGAAAATAAAACAAATATTATTATATTAAATAATAAATTAATCCTTCTCCATGCTCCTCAAACCGCAAGACGAGGAATTGGAAAAAGAAAAATTTCTCCAGACTTTCCCAAACCATCGGCTGAGTGAAGGTGTGTTCGGAGGAAAAAAATATTTCCCTAGAATAAGGAAGAGAAATCTAGAAGCAAGTGGTTTGAACCGACCTTGGGATCTATTTAACGAACTCATCCCTTTCCTTTGAGCTGCTGATGCGTCTGGAGAAGAAGAGAAGGAGGTGATCGAAGAAATCAAGGAAGCTAGTGTGAAGACATAAGGAAAGGCAAGCAAACACTCAAGAAGAAGGTAGGGTCTCTGTATATACTCTTTCCACCTTCTTCAACTCGTTTTTTTTTTTTAGTTAAAATTTTGAAGGAAAACTCCTTCCTTGTTCTGTGAAGGTGAAGGATAAAAAGAAGGAAAAAGAAATATTGAGGATCAATTTTCTAGTTGGAAGAATACCAAGATCAAGTAAGTCATAGTTTTATTTTCTACATTATACATTCATGATTGCCAAGTTGGGGAATATCCTGCGTCTTGTTCATGTCAAAGGTCTGATTAATTAATAAAGTGAATGAATAAAGGATCAAACATAAGATTTAAGGTCTAGGAAGAAGGATTAGTATGATATAAATAAAGTTGGTTGTTGAAAGATATTGGATGAAGCATTTGTGGAAGTCAGTCAGATTTCTTCTGCGTTTTGACCTATCAAATGGACTTGGAAAATTCTGAAATTTTACAGATAGAAAGTAGACATCCTAAGGATTTATTTGATAGGTAACACGAAAATTTCTGAGTTTTGTGCTAAGAGAACCAAATTTGTTTTTAAAACAGCCCCAAATATGAGACTTCTGTTTGACCTGAGGTGGTATTCGTGTTTGTGGCTAAAGTTTCGGATGTATCTGGTTCCAATTAATAATTTTCGTTCAAAATAGATATACTAAGGGTTATTTGGCCTTTTGAACCACCTCAATCGGATTTTTCTAAATTAAGTTATGAATTTTGAAGATCAAACACTATTTCTGGAATTTTTAAGAATAAGTCCGAAATTGGAAGGGAATTGACCAACAATGGATTTATTTTTGAGAAAAAGAATTTGGGATTTATGAATGGTTGAAGAAGGATTATTTTTAGCTATCAAATAAATATTTTTCAGAAGAGTCACTTATATATACTTTGGTTATTTTAGGGTTACTTTGATTTTCCGTGCACCGAGGGAAATTTTACTAATATTTGTGGTCAACTACCAGGTAGTAACCTTAATCCTTATATGCCTTGTATTGCTTTGTATGTTTGTTTTTCCATGATTGTGGACCCGTGTCTCCTGAAAAGGGACATGCGTTTATGTGCATTCAGTGTGGTCTGGGTTTGGAGCCCGACTACTGTGTTTTTCCTGGCGCTATGGATCCGGGGCTTGCTTTGTTGAGCAGTCCTGCGTTTGTTCCTAGGACATTTAGTCCTTCCGCAGTTAACACAGTATATACTTGGTATGTTGTATTTGTGTTACCGCGCGTTTGCTACTGAATGCCTTTATTTAGTGTTTTTCCTAATTATGGTTGCATACATACATTGTTTATGCATTACATATGAGATTAACGGTTACTCTGGGATCCATTTATGAATCCCAGATTTTTGTAAAGCTTCAGGAAGCACTTTGAGGGTTGTATCTGGTGACAAGGGTAAGACTGCGGAGCTGGAGTAGGCGGAGTTGTTGGTGGCGGAGGAAGATTATTTTTGGATATTTATTTTGGGTTAGGATAACTGTATATTTTTGGCCTTGTGGGCACAGAGTGGATGACTGTATATTTAACCCCTTCGGGGATTATATTTTGTTACTCACTTTTAATTATACCAGTATTGTCTGAAATCCAACCGGGATATACTCTGCCGCGTTAACCTCTGATACATGCTAATAAGTAGTAATTAGGTAATATGCGGTAATTATAAAAAGGATTCCCTCTATCCGCCACCCGAAAGGGCGAGGCCGGTAGGGGTGTTATAGGCCGCTTGTTTAGCTGTAGTTTTAACAGTAAGGCAAGTGGTTGTGGCAATGTTAAGTAGACGTATGAGAGAAATCCCTTATAGCTCATTTAGGTTAGATTTCCACTATAAAAGAACGAACCTCAGAGCAATGGTATAAAGATATGTGTTTCATTTGGTCTAAAGATAGGGCGGTCAGCGACTACTATAAATAACCAAAAGGCATGGTAGAAGAAATTCATGAAGAAGAAGAAGTAATCCAAACTCCAATACATCTGGATAACGTTGCTACCCCAGAGTTCCCCGTCCCACCTGTTGGAAATCATGCTCATGGAGCTGGCGCTGAGTGTTTTGGTAGCGCAAGGAAGCGGAGGAAATTAGGGAAGCCTGATACCATTGCCGACGTTTTGAAGGAAACCATTTCCTCCCTTGATGGCACAATAGAGAAAGTTTTCGATAAGTTGGGAGCACGATTATCTCGGGATGCGCATCATGCTAAGATGGAAGCTGGCTTGTTTCAACATTTGTTGGAAGTTCCTGGTCTCACCGTGGACGAGCTGACCACCGCCCATATTAAGATTGTCTCCTCCCAACAACTACTCAATTCGTTTGAGAAGATCCCCACTGCATTCAAGGCAACATGGATTCGGGCATTGGTAGGGACATAGATTTCCTGGTTACCTTGAAGGTTTTGAGAAAGTCTGTCGAATCTTTGGAAAGTTCCATGGTTGGGTTATTTTGAATTTTTGGAAAGTTTGATGGAAGGGTAGGTTATTTTTGGTACCCACGTATATTTGTAATTTTGTCAAATGCAAAAGTAAAGGCAACTGTAAGCTTGCAATTGACAACAAACGATGACAAATATTTTGTATGTAACATACGTTTAACATATATGAAGTTCTAAACTTATGTACTTAATTTGTGTTTCCTCCCTCATATCCCATTATTATCCCCTGTTTCATTCATCTTAAAACAGAGATAAATAGAGACCATGCTTAATATCTTCTACACTCAAGTGAAATGATGCATAGTGGAGTGCAATAGCGAAAATATGTGAAAAAAATTGGTCGAAACGTTTGCATGTCATGGAAACTCTCCACTTAATTTGCTAAAGCTAAGTCTCTGCAATGCAAGTACTAGTTTGATATAAAAAGGAGAACATACTAGCTTGGGAACCAAAATGTGTACTTACAGCACAATCAACTAAGGCATGTTCTCAGTGAAGTCAAGTTGGAGAGATCCAACAATGTTGCAGCTTCTCAATATCCTATGACAAGAGGCCAACAATTAATCTGTATAAAATTAACTTGAGTAAAAATGCTACAACTACAACAACAACTAAAAACTAACGGAACCAACAATATATAAGCCTCACACTATTTCCACCATTTTCATATTATCCAGTTGGGAAATTTTGCATCGTGTCCATTTAATTTGCGTAACACTGCAGTGTCAAAATCGGACACTGGAGTGTACACTCCAGTGTGCGTAATTTACACTCCAGTGTCTATCTAATTTTTTATGTGTTCCGTGATGACCTTTGCAAACACTGGAGTGTGAAAATTCACACTAGAGTGTACACTCCAGAGTAATTTACACTGCAGTGTCTATCTGTTTTAAACACCAAAAAACAGAGGCGAGAGATTGGTGGAGTGAGAGGCGGAGAGAAGCCGGAAGCCGGAAGCCGAAAGCCGTAAGCGAGATTGAGAACGTGGAAGCGTGACAAAAGGAACGGAACCAAGCAGTCAAAGTTTCATTTGCTATTCTCTTCCTACTCCAAAACAACGCCAACGTAAGTTTTTCTTGCTGGAATGTATATACATATGACGCAAAACGCTGCTATACGTGAGTATATATATATATACCTACATGACGTTGAACTCGCTGGGTAGTATATATATAGAGTAAATACCCTTTTTGGTCCCTGGAAAAAACACGGATGCCCTTTTTGGTCCTGAAAAAAAATAAGTCACTTTTAGTCCCTAAAATGGAAAAATAAGGTCCCTTTTAATCCTTTTGATCATTTTTTTTTGCACATTTTAATCCTCGAAATTCCAAAAAGGTCCTTTTTAGTCCCTAAAAAGGACCAAAATGACATTTCTTTTACTCAGGAACGAAAAAGGGTCAAATGTGTTTTTCCAGGGACCAAAAAGGGTATTTACTCATATATATATGTATCGTGTGTTTGTGTATATATATATAAAGGCTATATATATATATAAATAATAATAAAAGTTAGAAAGAAACTTTGCTTGCAGTAGAGTCAATATTAACGATGCACAAATAAGAAGAAGGAAAACTTGATTTTTGCTAATCTATATATATTTCTATATAACGCTACTGTTAGCAAAAAAGAAAAAAGAAAAAAAGAGAACTTTGTTGATATATAGGTATATAACTTGCTGCCATCTTGTAGTGTGCGTGTGTTGATCCATATGTATGTATGTGTGTGTATATATATATATATATATAAAGAAAAAAACTTTGCTGTTTATCAATGTATATCAATTTTTTTTTCCCACCTGATTTAATGGGAAGGGATTTTAGTTTCCTTATATACATATGTTTATATACATATGTCGCAGCACCTGGGTAGTAACAGGAAAGCTCTATATTATATAGATATTTATGAGTATTAAATATATATTGGTTCTATATATATAAAGAAAAATAAAAGAAAAGAAGCTGTTAGTTGAGATTATGTGGTTATATATATATATATATATATAAAGAAAGAAGAAAACTGGATGACCTTCGCAAACACTGGAGTGTACACTCCAGTATCTATCTATTTTTTATTTTTGATTTTGTGTCCTTCACATACACTACACTCCAGTGTGAAAATCTCACACAAGAGTGTACACTCTAGTGTGAGATTTTGACACTCCAGTGCACCAAAGGAAAATTGTGTGTGGTTTGTGATCATCAACGCGCACACATGAAAATCTCAGTGTACATTCGTTCACACACTTGCAAAAATTTGATTTAAATTGCATGCATAAAATTTATATATAAATTTTTGGTATTTATAATTTAATGACTACGTTCAAATTTCCTTTTTCATCTTGAGTAAAAAAAAAAAGATGATTATTTTATTAACTCATTATTAATTTTTTTTAAAAAAGATGATTATTTATAAATTTTGTGTTTTGAATATTTTATTAATTCATTATAATTTCAATAATAATAAGATGATTATTTATTAATTAATTTAAATGTTGAATCTTCAACTATAAAAAGAAATGAGAATAGTACTT
Source organism: Acacia pycnantha (assembly GCA_025563575.1). Classification (NCBI taxonomy): domain Eukaryota; kingdom Viridiplantae; phylum Streptophyta; class Magnoliopsida; order Fabales; family Fabaceae; genus Acacia; species Acacia pycnantha. The sequence goes on from JAMWYP010000230.1 coordinate 680,452, forward strand.
TCTAAGGGTAAAATAGTACTTTATCTTATTTTCCTATTTTATTTTCTTTCAACCAAACATAAATTTTCCTATCAACCTATTTTCTTTTCCCGTGCCAACCAAACACATCGAAGTAAAATATTTTCCATTTAATTCCATTCTTTTCATTTCAATTCATTTCTATTCCCTCATTTTCTTTGATCCAAACGGGGCCTAAAATTGTAACAAGTAGCAAGTTGGAACTTAAGACCATTGGGCAAGGAGGAAGGACAATTTGTGAAGCCTATATGGAAGGCCCATTTTCGGCCAAGACAATGGAAGAAGGGAAAGAAGAGTGTCCAAGAAGCTACTTGTGGAAGAAGAAGTGAGAGGTTACTTGTGAAAGAAGTTAGCTTTGGATTTTTAAAAAATGATGACATCATCCATATTACATCATCCTTGTGACATCATCATAAATCAAGGAGTTGGAGTGTTCTTGAAGGCATCTTATTTTCCCCAAAATGCCATTTTCATTTCGGTTTTCAAGAAGAGGAGAAAAATGTTCATGAAGTAACATGAACCCTCTAAAAGCATATGTGACTTGTGGAAGAAGTTTGGAGCAAAATTTAAAATTTGAAAAAAAAAAGGTGACATCATCAATATGACATCACCTACCTTACATCATGAAATTGCAAGAGATTAAGAGACCTAGAAGACACAATCCTTTTCCCAAAAACGACCCTATAATTTTGGATTCCAAGAGGGAAAGAGAAGGGAAGAAAACAATAACTTTTAGATGAAGCAACAAGAATTTGCCTAGAAGGACCTAGAGAAAAATTATGATAAGTAAGATAATTTCCTAACCACTAAGGAGGGACACTTGTGAAAGTTGAGCTTGAATCACCAAGAGGGGTGAATTGGGGATTCTTAAAAACTTTTCGATTACTCTATTTAGGATGTGAAACTGAAGATAAAACAGAGTGAAGGAAGAGAAAGCAGGACACAGGAATTTATACTGGTTCGGTCCAACAACTTGACCTACGTCCAGTCCCCAGACTCTCTGGGATTTTTCACTCACAATATTGATTACACACTCTGCACTCAAGAGTTATTCTCTCACTAGAACTTACTCCCCCTTACAAGTTGTAATCAATGACCCAATCTCCAAGTCCCCCTGACTTGAGATAACTTTACAATAATGATTTACAATCAAGAAAAACTCTCTCTAAGAGTAGATATGATAATCACTGAAGAATAAATGTATCAACAGATACTTTCACGAGAAAACTCAAAGAGTAAATGAAACTATCTTAATTTTCGTTCTTGCACAGGTTAGTTGTTGAGAAGACTTGAATGCATCTCTATTTATAGGTAGAGAACATTAATTGACCGTTGTAATCCCAATTATAACCGTTGGTAAAGATGGGAGGTGTTTAGATGAAGTTCTGGTCTTCTTCTCTCTCTACTCTTTGGTTAATTCAGCTTTGCAGATGTTCAGAGTTGACTCTCTGATTATTAATCCGTTGGAAGAGCAGTTTGCTGAATGTAGAAGGCAAGCATTAACTTCTCCAAAATGTGTGGAGAATGTTTTCCCAAAAGCATGCAAGGTTTCTGCACTTTTGCATTTAATGTGCTGACATGCTTTATGCTTTTGCTTAATCTCCATTTAATCTGTCTAATACCATCCGAAACTCACCAATAAACCGATTAAACATAGTTAAGAATAGTTACGAGTAATGGTAAAGAGTATTGAGATCAAACAGAAACATTTCACGAATTCGTTCAAATCGAAATTCAAATTCTGCGATGGAAACTCGAGTTAGTTCTTCGAAACTCGAGTTTTCATGTTTCAGTTAACTTTTAACAAAAGACCAAAACTCGATTTTTCAATCCAAACTCGAGTTTTCTCTTTACAGAGAGAAACATCGCGATTTGGCATTTTGGACAAGCCTTGTGAATAGTGCAAAACTCGATTCATTAAGTGACTAACTCGAGTTTTGGACTCTTAGATATAAAATCATGTTTTAGTCCAAAAGCTTAAAACTGGAGTTTTCAAAACATAACTCGAGTTTTCAAAGGTTCAAAATAGGCAGAGCTCTTTGCCTGGCCAAAACTCGAGTTTCCAAATTTTAACTTGAGTTTTCTCATTCGTTGAAAACTTTGAAAACTTCTCTGTAAGGCCGAAACTCGAGTTTTGAAAACAAAACTTGAGTTTTCTCTTCTATGAGAAAACATTGAAAAGTTTGGTTGATTTGAACACGAGAGTTTTTACAAGGTCAGAGATGAGCATTATTCTCAGGTGATGGAAACTCGAGTTTTCTAAGGTTAACTCGAGTTTTCATGATCTTTGAAAAACTTAGAGAATACTCAGGAAAGCCTAAACTCGAGTTTCCCATGGAAACTGGAGTTTTGGTTTTATCAAAAAACTTGATTGCTCTCTGTCTTGTCAAAACTCGAGTATTCTAAATCAAACTCGAGTTGCTTTGTCTATGAAAAACTCAAATGCTCTCTGTATGGAAAAAACTCGAGTTTTCAAATCCAAACTCGAGTTTGTCTTTCTTTATAAAAATATGAGCATTTCTCTGTCAGGCCAAAACTCGAGTTTCCAAACTGAAACTCGAGTTTGCCTTAGACAGTAAGTTTTTCAACTTACAAAGACAAACTTTAATTGTGTTTACAATTGTCCGTTATCATCAAAACCAATTGAGAACTAACATTCTCCCCCTTTTTGATGATGACAACACTTGTAAACTAGAAATTCTTCAGTTTTCAAAAGATTTGAGTTTTCAGAAAGATTTTCACAAGATGGTTTGAAGTATGTTATGACAGTTCTGTATTTGAACAAATTCAGCAGAGATATAGCAGAAGCAATTGATAATGTGGCATAATGGAACCATTGCATTTCATTTAACAAGTTGTGCATAACAGCAATATACAAAACAAAAATGCAAGAGTACCGCAGCTTCAAACCAGAAATACAAACTAAAAACAGAATCAAAACAGCTAAACTAAAATCTAAACTCCTTCCTTCAACTCAAGATTTCTCCTTGGGGTCAACTTCTTTTTCTGGTTCTTCTCCCCCTTTGTCATCAACAAAAGAGGATGGAGCTGAGATCGAAGGTTCAGAGGAAGGGGTAGAGATTTTGATAGTGGTGGCAGGGGATGGAGTTGGGATTAGAGAGGCAAGTGGGGTATTGAGAATCTCAGTGGTTGGGGAAGAGACAGGGTCAGAGGAAGGTGCTATAGGAGTGGTGAAGGCAAAAGAAGGTGAAAAAGGAGGGGAAGAGGATTCAGTGGGCATGCCAGTAGGAGTTCCAAATCCGGAAGCAGAACCCATGTCAGTCTTGTTGATAAAGGCATTCAAGAGATTGTTCATGTGCTCCTGAGATACCAGTAAGGTAGCCAATGAAGCATTATGATCGATCATGTGATTGTGCATATTGGATAGCTCGACCCTCATTGCATCCTGAATTGCAATCATTGCTGTATTGCTTTTCATCATCTCAGTGTATAATCGATTGACTTCATCTTGAACACGAGAGGACATATCATCAACAGCTTTATCCACTATGACTTGAACCCGGGCATCAAAATCAGGAGGAATAGATGATATTGGAGGGGCAGATTGGGCTTCCTGAGTTCTGGATCGAGGAGGGGCCCGAGATTCGCCTGATCCCTCAGCTTCAAATGTGAGTCTCATCAGATTAATCTGTGCTTTCCCAAATACCGTGGGGGATTTCATAGAATCAGGTGCACCCACATACCAGATTTTGTGGTAGAAGAGGATGACAGATGTAAGAGAGAGAAAGGGAATATATGAAGGCTTCCTAGAGGAAAATCTGAAATTGACCATCTCCTGGAAGAGCCAGTGGCCTAGATTGATAGGGACTTTATTCACCAGGGTAGCAAACTTGGAATAATCTTTGTTGGCAAAGTGAGTGAAGTTTCCACCCTTTTGAATCATGTTCCTAGAGTAAATGTACCATAGGACACGATGAACAGGAGGCATAGACATAGGAGTGAAAGAGAGAGTGACTAATTGATCGGCAGGAATAGGTTCATTTGGCCGAAGAATTTCGAAAATTTCTTTATTGGAATATGTAACTGTGGGAGGAGGAGGAGGATTGGAGATTTGAACAATGGAATTTATAATGGCTGCAGATAGAGTGACTTTGACACCCCTAACATGAGTAGAAACTCTTTCCTTTACTAAGATATGATCTTCATCCTCTAGATTGTCCCATTCCATATTAAAGTAGAACATCTTGGTGACATAATTACTAAACTGAGCAGATATAGATAAGAATGCTTCAAAGGGTTTGAGCCAGGGAGAAAGATCGATATGAAAAGTTTCTCTAATTTTGTCTAAGTCTACTGAAACTATTGGACAAAAAGACTTGTTCTTATAGGTTTCTTGGAATTTTTCAGCACGCTCACTAGTAAGGATATGATTGTCTGTGATGAAACCTGGAGGAGCAGAGTTATGGACATAAATATCTGATAGAGCATTTGGAATTGTTGTAGGCTCCTGAGGATCCGGAGGAGGATTGGAGGTTCCCTTAGATAATCCTTCTCCTATCTGAGTTCGGAGTTTCTTGCGAGGTTGAGGTGGTACACCTTCTTGCTGTTTACCCTTTGGATCTTCGTGTACAGATTCAGAAGCACGTTTGGATCCGACCTGAGATGGTTCTTGAATCGAAACTCCTTTAGATTGACGCGAAGATGTTTGTGTTGACGGTATCCCAGGGATTTGTTTATCAACTCCATAGTGGTATCGATTTGGGAAGTGTTTTACCCTTTGAGGTCGATTGAGAGGGGGTGGTGAAGGTGATTCGGTAGAGGCTTCATAATCGGCATCTCTTTGGGCAGATTTGGTGCGAGCCATAGCGATTTAGGATGAGAGAAGGGATTAGGGTTCGAAGACGAGAGGGAGATCGAAGATCGTTTGAAGGAGATGAGGAAAGCAGAGAAAACTCTAGGGAAAACTTGAGTTTTAGGGCGAGTTTAGATGAACAATGAACATTTAGACTTAAATAGGGCGCGAAATCAATGACCTGGATTCAAAAGTGTAAAGTGAACTTTTGAAATTCCGCGACCAAAACTCGAGTTTCCACTTACTGACTCGAGTTTTGTGAATACTTCAACAGGTGTGTTGCTCTCTGTCTGCCCAAAACTCGAGTTCTCATTTGATGACTTGAGTTTCCAATTCGTGAAAACTCAGAGCTTGCTTTCTGTCTCTCCGAAACTTGAGTTACTCATTAATCGACTCGAGTTTCCAATTTGCTCAGCAACTCATTCTCGATTGGACCCCGATAAAACTCGAGTTTTGATATCAAAACTCGAGTTTGCGTCTCATGACAGCAAACTTAAGGATTCGAACATCCTGCATAAAACATTTCTATGTACTCCGAAGCTTAAGTTAGTATCAATATTCATCAAAACCATAACTAACATTACGATGGAAAAGAAATACTTACAATTCATTGGGATTTACCATTCCCAATTCTCTTCTTATGAAATTGAATTGTTCTTTTGCTAATGGTTTGGTGAAGATATCAGCAAGTTGAAGATGTGTTGGAATGAACATCACTTTGACATCTTTGTTCTGGACATGATCCCTTATGAAGTGATGTCTCACATCAATATGCTTGGTTCTTGTGTGCTGAACTGGATTCTTGGCCAAGCTTATTGTGCTTGTGTTGTCACACAAAATAGGGATCTCCTTCAGATTAATTCCCAAGTCTGAGAGCTGTTGCTTGAGCCATAAGACTTGAGCACAACAACTTGAGGCAGCAATGTATTCAGCTTCAGTTGAGGATACTGAGACGGTCGTTTGATTCTTGCTGAACCAAGACACAAGTGAGCCACCAAGGAATTGACATTGGCCACTTGTACTCTTCCTATCCGTCTTATACCCAGCATGGTCTGAATCTGAGTATGCTACCAAGTGTTTAGGTTGACCTTTGGGGAACCAAAGTCCAAGAGTCTCTGTGTCAGCAAGGTATCTGAATATTCTCTTCACATTTTCAGCATGCGACTCCTTAGGAGCAGACTGAAACCTTGCACACATTCCAACACTGAATTGGATGTCTGGGCGACTTGCAGTGAGATAGAGTAACGATCCAATCATTCCTCTATATCTTGTGATGTTAAAATCAGTCCCCTTCTCATCAGCATCCAAGGAAGTGGTTGAACTCATTGGAGTGTCAGCACCATTGCACTGGTCCATTCCAAACTTCTTTAGCAGGTCATTAAGATACTTGGTCTGAGAGATGAAGATTCCATTTGATCTTTGTTTGATTTGCAGACCAAGGAAATAATTGAGTTCTCCCATCATGGACATCTCAAATTCTCCCTGCATATTCTTCACACAAGGCATCATTAGAAGCACCAAATATAATGTCATCTACATAAATTTGTACAACTAAAATTTCTCCAATTTTGTTACTTTTAATAAACGAAGTTGTGTATGCTTTTCCTCTAACAAATCCTTGATCAAGAAGGAATTTGCTTAATCGCTCATACCAAGCGCTAGGAGCTTGCTTAAGGCCATAAAGAGCTTTCTTGAGACGATAAACATGATCAGAATGATGTTCATTTTGAAAACTAGGAGGTTGTTCTACATATACTTCCTCCTGAATAAAACCATTTAAAAAGGCACTTTTAACATCCATTTGAAAAAGTTTAAATCCTTTGACACAAGCAAAGGCTAGAAGAACTCTTATGGCTTCCAATCTTGCTACTGGAGCATAAGTTTCTTCATAATCAATTCCTTATTCTTGATTATAGTCTTTTGCAACCAATCTTGCCTTGTTCCGGACAATGATTGCAGACTCATCACGTTTGTTCTTAAATACCCATTTGGTCCCAATGACCGGATGGTCCTGAGGCCTAGGTACTAAATCTCAAACTTGATTTCTATCAAATTGATGTAACTCCTCTTGCATTGCTATCACCCAATCATTGTCTGAGAGGGCTTCATCAATTTTAGAGGGTTCTATTTTTGAAATAAAAGCAGAAAAAGTAACTTCATTCAAAGTACTGCTTCTAGTTCTCACACCTTGATTAACATCACCTATGACTTGGTCTAAAGGATGATTCCTTATAAATCTCCAAGCTCTAGGTTGTTGTTGATCAGGATTTTCCAAATTATTTTGAGGATCAACTTCGAAAACATTTTCTGGATTTTCAATAGAAGCAGGAGTGGTTTTCGAAAAGAATTGTTTTTTCAAAACATTTTCCTCATCATCATCATCCTTGGATTTGTCAAATTTGGATTCGCAAAAAGCAACATGCATAGATTCTTTCACAATGTGAGTACGTATACGTATATTAAACACTCTATAGGCTCTACTTCTATTAGAATAGCCTAAGAATATACCTTCATCCGCTTTGGCATCAAATTTTCCCAAATTGTCCTTACCATTGTTGTGGATGAAACACTTACACCCAAACACGTGCAGATGACTCAGATTTGGCTTTCTTCCTTTGTACAGCTCATAAGGAGTTTTGTTCAGCTTCTTTCTGAGATATGCTCGATTCGAGATGTAGCAAGCTGTACTCATTGCATAAGCCCAAAACACTTGTGAAGTGTTGTTTTCATTTAGCATTGCTCTAGCCATCTCGGTGAGGACTCGGTTTTTCCTTTCCACAACACCATTTTGTTGAGGTGTTCTTGGTGTTGAGAAGTTGTGGTCAATTCCCATGTTATCACAGAACTCAGCAAAAGCATAGTTCTTGAATTCACCTCCATGATCAGTGCGAATACCTGAAATCACAAAACCTTTCTCGTTTTGGACCTTTTTGGCAAAAACGACAAACTGATCAAAGGTTTCATCTTTTGATGACAGAAAAATAATCCATGTAAATCTAGAGAAATCATCAACTATAACTAATGTATAAAGATTTCCACCTAGACTTCTTACTCTCGCTGGTCCAACTAAATCCATGTGAAGTAGTTGGAGAGGTCTATTAGTTGAAATTTCATTTTTGGATTTAAAAGAGGATTTAATTTGTTTTTCCTTTCTGGCATGCATCACAAATCATGTCATTATTAAAAAGAAGTTTTGGAACGCCAATTACTAAATCTTTTTTAAGCAATCTGTCAAGTTGAATCATATTGACATGTGCTAATCGCTTATGCCATAACCAACTGTCATCCAAATTACTTACAAAACATTTTTCAAATGTAGATCCATCTCTAGAGAGATTAAGTGTATAACAGTTACCTTCTCTAGGAGCTCTAAAAATAGCTTTTGTTTTTATGTTATCTAACGAAAGAACATCCTTACTCACAATCAAGCATTCCTCAGAATCGAAGGTAACTAAGTTACCTCTATCAGTACTTTGGCTTACACTGAGGAGGTTGTGGCAAAGTCCTTCCACAAAGTAGACGTCTTTGATTTGTGGTCCATCGTTGTTCCCAACGAATTTGCAGCGGGCTTGGTTAATAACAATAGTGAAACAGAATGATAAAATGGGGGGTTTGGTTTAACAGAATAGAACAAAACGAAATAACATAACCAAAATGCAATAAACAGAGTCAAACAGAATCAAATAAACAGAGACAGATTAAAGATGATCATTGATTCCCTACGAGCTTCTTCAATGGCTGTAACCTTAGCTTCCCACTCTTTGCTCAGAATATTCAGAATCTTTCTTACTTGAGCGGGTTGTTCGTATGTCTTGCCCAACGCAGCAAGCTGGTTGATCAGATGAGTGAATCTTAGCTGGAAGTCAATGATGGATTCACCAGGCTTCATTCGAAGAAGATCATATTCGGTCATTAGAGTGTTGACTCTATTTTCTTTGACTCCGGTTGTTCCTTCATGGGCAATCTCCAAGGCATCCCACATAGCTTTTGTAGTTGGTAGAGTGCAAATGCGGAAGTACTCTTGTTGACTTAGAGCACTCTGGAGCATGAGAATGGCTTTGCTATTGAGAGTGACATTTCTTCTGTCATTCTCATCATATGTATCTTCTGGCTTAGGAACTCGAAGCCCATTCTCCAAGATGGTCGGAGTGTAGTTGCCTATTTCGAACACCCTCCATAGACCGTAGTCACTGGCCATGACAAACACTTTAAATTTTGCTTTCCAGAAAGAGTAGTGTTCGCCACTGAAGCCGGGAGGACGGTTGATCGAAGCTCCATCAGGTAGAATACCTTCCATTGGATCCTTCTCGAGATGTTAAGCTCTTAGGAGAAGACCTTGCTCTGATACTAAATGAAAGTGGAGCTTGAATCACCAAGAGGGGGGTGGAAATATTAATTTCCGTATCTCCCAAAACAACCAAGTTCATAATTAATTTGTAGAATTAGGGAACCTGGGTCGTTTCCCAACGAATTTGCAGCGGGCTTGGTTAATAACAATAGTGAAACAGAATGATAAAATGGGGGGTTTGGTTTAACAGAATAGAACAAAACGAAATAACATAACCAAAATGCAATAAACAGAGTCAAACAGAATCAAATAAACAGAGACAGATTAAAGATGATCAACCCAACGAATTGATTCCGAAACCTCCATCATTGAACGAAAATACAACTAACCCACGTTTGGTTCCGGATGAATCGAAATCTCCGCATTCATCCGAGATTCCCTCGCCTAGACGATCGCCTAGAATCTGTCCGGACAGTGGTGTCTCACTGTGCAATCGCACAGCAACACTGTAACCTAGTCCGAACTAAGTCCTTGGGATGAACCAAATCGAATATTAAATCTAATATTCGAACTATTTCCAGAAATCGAATCCGATAAGATGAAAACAGAATCGAGTAGTTACCGATTAGGCACGAGTTCTCTGGATGAATCATGGAATCCTCATCGTTGGGTTAATCACAAGAGTTTAGCCGATCATTGCTGGGAAAATCGAAGAACAAACGAAGAACACGAAGAACGCGCGAAGAACATGAAGAACATATGAGAGAAAATGAAAACTTGTATTTTGATCCACTCTAATGTTAAAAACGTGAATGAATGTGTTTGTGGCAGCTGCCATACTTAAAAATAACCTAAAACGAAATGGGCTCTCATAGTTTTAGCCCAAACCAGAAATACAATAAAACTAGACTTAAATTACAAAATTCGGGTCCAAAATAAATCCAGAATTTTACATCCGACTTTGGCTCCAAAATTGACCGCCTTCTTGACCGAATTTTCTCTTGATGTCTTCATAACAATTGTAGCTCTCTGAATCATCTGAAATATGAGACAACAATGAGGCAAATCCGATGTCTGGTTCAAGAGTTATGGTAGAAATAGTGAAGCAACACAAAACTGGAATTTTATTATTAAAAATGGCTAAAATGCAATAAAAGGCCCAAGGCCCAAATAAACATAAGAGCCATTATTTATTAGCTAAAGGGTCCTAAATTATTATTCAAGAGACAAAAATAAGTGTATAAAATATTCAATTATCAAATTCCCCACACTTATCTTTTTGCACTCCGAGCAAAATTCAAAGAGAAAGACCTAAAGGAAAAACTATTCTTTACTAATAATTGCTAACAATGCAAAAATTGAATCAAGGGACACAAAGCTTCAAAAGACCAATCATTCAAAACCAAAACCCCTTCATCTCAAATTACAATTCATGGTAGTGTCAATTAATGATGCTAATCACAAAAGATGATCTCTCAAATGATGCGCTCAATCAATCAGTCTCTCAAGTGTTTAAGGTAAATAAGTGTATCGCTCAAATTCTACTCAAGAAATTTGTTCTACCATAAGCTTGCTCAACTTCTACGTCTCCACTACTCATCACACATACATGCACAAATCAAGAGAGCTTGTAATTAAAGGTTGTAACGGGGCTAGGGTGAAGGTAGGTAATAGTATGGAATAAGAGGCTAAGAACCAAAGAAATCAAAAGGAAGAGCACTGATTAACACAATCATTCTCTATGTATGAAACTTTTATTCTACTCATATATACATTCATTTCTATGTATTTTCTTTTCTTTTCTCTTCTTTTGTTGTTTTTTTTTTTTCTTTTTTGTTGTTTTTTTTTTTCTTTTACTTTTCTTTCTTTCCTTTCATTGTATACGTAATTACAATGTCAAAATCAAATACCCCCACACTTAAACTGTTGCACTCTGAGCAACCCCACACTTAAACACAAAACAAGTTGAAACCAATGCTCAATAAATCTTCAAGGTGCGGAATAAAATGGTTTTACGCTTAGGCTTGTAATGTGGCTTAGAAAAGAATGGGTCAAAAGGCACAAAGGGGCTAGCAAGGGAATCATAATGCAAGGGAAAGCTATTTGGCCAAAGTGAGGAGAATAAAAGAAAGAAAACAAGCTTCCATCATACTTATGCACGTAAGTGAAAAATGTAGTTTCAAAAAGAAAAGGAGCAAGTTCTAGATAACACAAATCATGAGAGATGCACACATGAAAGAAAGAATGGCAAAAGATGAATTCCATTCATGCAGGCCCAAACCTCACAAGGTCAATACCAACTTAGGTAATCAACAACATCAAATCAACTACCAAGACTTGTAATCGAAGAGTCAAGAGTTCCAGACTAAACAGAATGATCCATTAAAACCAAAATGTCCTAGTTCATAATATGTAGCAATCATTAGAAAGAAAGAATGTATTTATTTTCAAAAAGCAAAGTAGAAAAGGAAAACAAATAAAAGAGAAGGAGGGAGAAGAAAGAAGAATACTCCCCAAGGGTTTATGGAGGATAAGTGGCATCAATGAGGAGAATCTCTGCTTCCTCAGCCGCCGTGGGGATTCCTCATGAAATGGCCGGAGGCGATGCCCATTGACCTTAAAAGTCCGTCCCGTGGGTGGATCACATAGCTCAACAAAGACCAAATGGAAATATGTTAGTGATCACAAAAGGGCCATCCCATCTAGATCGAAGCTTAGCAGGCATAAACTTCAGACGGGATTAAATAGAAGAACTTTCGGCCCACGTAAAATTCTTTCCTCGTAATATGCTTATCATGGAATGCCTTAGTCTTTTCCTTATACAACCGTGAGCTTTCATAGGCATCCAATCTAAGCTCATCTAACTCTTGCAAATTGCAGCTTCCTCTCCATCCCGGACTTAGCCAAATCCATGTTGCATTGCTTAATAGCCCAATAGGCTTGATGCTCCAACTCAACCGGAAGATGACATGCCTTACCAAAGACAATCCGATAGGGAGACATCCCAATCGGCGTCTTGTAGGCGGTGCGATATGCCCACAAAGCATCATCTAGTCGCTTACTCCAATCTTTCCGGTAGAGTTGACAGGTCTTCAAGGATTTGCTTAATCTCTCTATTTGAGACTTCACTTGACCATTGGTCCGAGGATGGTATGTGTGGAAACCTTGTGAAGCACTCCATACTTGCGTAGCAAGGCACCCATGCTTCGATTGCAAAAATGGGAACCCCGATCACCGATAATAGCTCGAGGAATGCCAAACTGCGAGAAAATGTTAGACCTAACAAAGTCCACCACCACAAAAGAATCATTAGTCCGGTGGCTTTCGCCTCAACCCATTTCGAAACATAATCAACAAACAAAATGTAAGTGTAACCATATGAAGCAGAAATGGACCCATGAAATCAATACCCCAAACATCAAAGATCTCACAAAACAATATAGGGTTTTGGGGCATCTCATGCCGACGGGAATACTCCCGCCCTCGACAGTTATCACATGATTTGCAAAACAAATGGGCATCATGAAACAGGGAAGGCCAAAATAATCCACATTCTAACACTTTCCTAGCAGTTCTTTGGGGTCCAAAGTGACCACCACAGGCAGAAGCATGAGCAAAATGCAATATAGAGTGAAACTCATGATCAGGCACACATCTCCTAACTACTTGGTTACTACAAAATTTCAACAGATAAGGGTTATCCCAAACATAGTATTTAGACTCAATTTTCAATTTTAAGGTTTGGGCCCTAGTGGAGTCTACAGGAAAAACACCAGCTACCAAGTAGTTAACTAGATCAGCATACCATGGGATCTTAACTTGCAGCTGTAGAAGCTGCTCATCAGGGAAATCATCCCGAATCAGAATCCAAAGTCTTGGAGGCATAGGCAATCACATGGGAGGCTTTATCAACCCGTTGTGCCAAGATAGCACCAACTGCATAGTTGGAAGAATCGCACATCAACTCAAAGGGAAGGTGCCAATCAGGGGGCTGGATCACTGGGGCTGTAGTAAGGCAACGCTTCAAATGATCGAAGGCCGCCTTGCAAGTATCATCAAATACAAAGTCAGTGTCCTTATGCAGAAGGTTGGACAAGGGTTGAGCAGTCTTGCTGAAATCTCGAATGAAACGTCGATAGAAACCTGCATGACCAAGAAAAGAGCGAACTTCCCGCACAGAAGCGGGGTAAGGCAAAGCAGTAATAACATCAATCTTAGCAGGGTCTACCACAATCCCTTTCCTAGACACTATGTGTCCCAAGACTATGCCTGACTCAACCATAAAGTGATACTTCTCATAATTCAGCACAAGATTAGATTCAATACACCTATGCAAGACTCTAGACAAATTAGCTAAGCATGCATCAAAATCAGACCCATATACGGTGAAATCATCCATGAAAACCTCCATGCAGTCCTCTAGGAACAGAAGCTTAGTGACCTCCTTCTTCACCACATCAAGGATAAGAGGATTAAGGCGTCTCTGGGGTTGCCTCACTGGCTTAGAGTCCTCTTCCAAGAGAATCCGATGCATGCACATAGAAGGGCTAATACTAACTATGTCAGCCAATGTCCACCCAATGGCCTTCTTGTTCGCCCTCAATAAGCTTAGCAGCTTCTCTTCTTGATCTGGCATTAGATTATTTGCCACAATGACTGGCAACTGCTCATTCACCTCCAGAAATGCATACTTCGGATGGTCTAGAAGGGATTTCAACTCTAGTTTGGGCGGTTGCTCGGTGGAGGAGAAGCTTGGGTGGTTGTTGCAACAACTCGATGTCATCACACCGGGAATACCCGAAACCATTTTCAAAGAAGCACAAGGAAGGGTTGTGTCTATACACTCAAGGTTAACATCGAATTCAGTTCATCAAAATCGAATTAAGCTCATCAAAATCGAATCGGGATGCACGTTAGGATCAAGATCAAGCTCAAACTCGAATCAATATCGAGTCTACAAGTAATGTAGAATCATCAAGCAAATCGAATCACCAAACAATGCGGTCTTAACCAAATTAGTGCAAACAGAGCACCATTCATTATCATCGCATGCACAAATGGGGGTATCACTCTCGAGATGAAAAATAAGGATAATCAAGACACCAACCATTAAGAACATCATCCACAAGCATCATCAATCACATCAATACGAAAATGTAATGCTCTTCCCTAGGATATTTCATGGCATCAAAGATATTGAAATTCACGATATAGCACCAAACTCCATGGAAAGAGTACCGAATGCACATCTATCTTAGTCCTAGCTGTTTTCATGAAAGGTCTCCCTAGAATGATTGGTGACCTACTACTAGGAGACTCACCCTCCATATCCAAGATGTAAAAATCAGCGGGAATATCAATTCATTAACTTTGACTAATACATCTTCAACTAAACCGAGAAGGATGGGCATTACTCCTATTAGCTAACTGAACAATGACACCAGTTGGACGCAAGGGACCAAGACCAAGAGATCTATAAACAGATGCAGGCATGACATTAATAGAAGCACCTAAATCTAGCATGCAATCATCAAATCTATAGTTACCAATAAGGCAAGGGATAGAAAATGTCCCTGGATCTTTGTATTTACGAGGCATGGTAGGCTGGATGAGTCTTGAGACATTCGGTTCAAGCTCACTCGTTCATTTCCCTTGATCGCCTCTTGTTGGTGCACAACTCCTTCGAAACTTGGCATATTTAGGAATTTGTTTGACTACATCTAAGAGAGGAATGTAGATCTCTACTCTTCTATCCTTCTCTTGTGCTTTATCTGCCAACTTCTTGGACTGAACTGCTCTCTGAGGGAAGGGAAGAGGGATAGGAATGTCTTCCTCTTCACCTTGCTGCACTGCCTTTTTCTTTTAAGAGTCAATCTTCACATTTCCTGACTTGTTTTCTGATGTGGAAGTCACATTTGCAGCTTGCTTAGGTTCCTCCAATTGCTTGCCAGACCGTAGTGATATAGCACTCACATTTCCCTTAGGATTGGGAATTGTTTGTGAGGAAGGGAATTGGATCCACGAGGTTGAAGCTGGTTCAATGATGTTGCCAATTGCCCAATCTGTGTTTGCAAACTCGAATGGAAGTGTCGGCTTGTTGTTGGAACCGCATATTGGCCGTGACAAATTGCTTCATCATTTCTTCAAGTGAGGAACCACCACCACTACTACTAGCTCGTTGTTGTGCGCTTTGTGGAGGTGGACATATGGCTGGTCGAGGAGGTGGTGCTTGCAAGGGTAAAGGGGGTGCAGACTGTTGCTGGAAAGTCTGTGGTCTGTACGACCTCTGCTGGTAGTTCCTGCACTGCCGATCTGGTTACTCGATTCGATTTTGGTATCGGTTGCTCTGGTTCGATTTTGGTTCCAATGAAAGTTGGGGTGATTTCTCCAACCAGATTATAAGTGTTGGAGAAGGCATTATTCTCGTTGGTATTGTGGCCTTCTGGAAAAACACCCACTGCAGCTACCGACCGATCTTGGTAAGTAGGATCATGCAAGGTAGGGCAAGAGTCGGTAGAATGATAATGGTCGAACAAAACCCCCAAGAGTACCCATGCCGAGAAGGGGAAGACTGACTGCTCGTGTCTTTGCCAGTTGCCTCACAAGGGAGGTCGATCATCAAGTCTAGTCTCTAATCTCGAGAATCATGCCGGACTGGAGCTTGAATATGGTAAACAGGAGTACTATTGGCTCGGTGCCAAACCGCGAGAGTTATCTCGCCATAATGGATATCAAGTCTCGGGCTTCTTCAGTGTCTTGTTACTCATAGCCCCACCGCTAGAAGCATCCACCAACCCTTTGTCTACCGGTGATAGACCATCATAGAAAGAGTTGATCAAGTCTTTTCGGATATCGATGGTGTGGACAGCTTGCACATAACCTTTTGAACCTCTCCCAATACTCATACATAGTCTCCCCAATGACTTGTTTAATGTTGCCAATTTCCTTCTTGATTGCGGTTGCTCTTGAGGAAGGGAAATATTTCTCCGTAAATAACCTCGAAGATCATCCAGCTCCCAATAGATGAGGGTGAAGGTACAAAGAACCAATCCTTGGCTCCACCCTTAAATGAGAAAGGAAAAGCTCTCAGCTTGATATGATCTTCATCAATGGCATGAGGTTTCATAGTGCTGCATACTACATGGAATTCCTTCAAATGCTTAATGGGGCACTCACCTGCAAGACCATGAAACTTAGGCAACAAGTGTATTAGACCAGATTTCACTCAAAGTTAGCGGCAAGGTTAGGATATTGGATGCACAAGGGTTGATAATTAACATCAGTGCACCCAATTCCTTCAAAGTATGATGATTATCCCGCTCTCCTGCCATAATGTCCGAGCGAGCAAAGTTGCTACTAGAATTAGTGAACACAACAAGACTATCGAAATACTATCGAAGCACAATCGAAATATCAACGGAATGGACACAATCGAATGGCGAATCGACTCTAATTGAGTATCCGGTTCGGTATTAATCTTATGACTTAGCCTAACAACTCTTCTAGCAAGAAGAATTGTTCTTTCTATTTCAGGATCAAATGGCAACAAATCTTCGGATTAGTAGTATTCCTGGTACTCATGCAACATATACACAAAGCAGAATTGGCAAATACTCAGAATTACCGAAATGCCACCAGAAAATCATAATTACGAAAATGCCACAAGAGGTGATGAAAAGTGGAAAAACACCAAGAGACACAGAGACAAAACACACAAAATCAAAAACCTATGCTAGAAATTGACCAAAACAAGTCCAGAAACAGTATCAAATGATTTTTAAAATTTTTGGGACTTGGACAGGGCAACTCCTAGACTATTGGGGGACTCAAAAATGGAATAAAAAAACTTCAAAAATTGAAAAAATGGCCTAAACGATGGAATTTGGCGAAACGGAGGATAGCCCTTAGAAAATAAAACATTTTCAAAGGGGGTCTAATGATTCGCCATTTTCTATCACTGTACCAAATTTCAACTCAATCAGAGATACTAAAAAAAAATGGTCCTGTTGGAAATCAAAAAAGCAGAACCTAAAACAGTGAAAAAAATGGTCTAAACGTTGGAATTTGGGGAAAATGAGTGAGACCTCACTTCCTCCTAGGAAGTGGCTTTTGCTTAAAACACCTAATTCCTTGTGAATAAGACCTAGTTTGAGTGATTGGAGTCAGAAAAATTTCTGTCCGGCCACCCGAACCACCTAAACTACCTAAACTAAGCTATTTACAATACTGTTACTAATCAAACCGATGCAAATTCCCCGGCAACGGCGCCATTTTTGGAAAGATTAATTGCCGTATCTCCCAAAACAACCAAGTTCGTAATTAATTTGTAGAATTAGGGAACCTGGGTCGTTTCCCAATGAATTTGCAGCGGGCTTGGTTAATAACAATAGTGAAACAGAATGATAAAATGGGGGGTTTGGTTTAACAGAATAGAACAAAACGAAATAACATAACCAAAATGCAATAAACAGAGTCAAACAGAATCAAATAAATAGAGACAGATTAAAGATGATCAACCCAACGAATTGATTCCGAAAGCTCCATCATTGAACGAAAATACAACTAACCCACGTTTGGTTCCGGATGAATCGAAATCTCGCATTCATCCGGAGATTCCTCGCCTAGACGATCGCCTAGAATCTGTCCGGACGGTGGCGTCTCACCGTGCAATCGCACAGCAACACTGTAACCTAGTCCGAACTAAGTCCTTGGGATGAACCAAATCGAATATTAAATCTAATATTCGAACTATTTCGTAAATCGAATCCGATAAGATGAAAACAGAATCGAGTAGTTACCGATTAGGCACGAGTTCTCTGGATGAATCATGGAATCCTCATCGTTGGGTTAATCACAAGAGTTTAGCCGATCATGGCTTGGAAAATCGAAGAACGAACGAAGAACACGAAGAACGCGCGAAGAACATGAAGAACAGATGAGAGAAAATGAAAACTTGTATTTTGATCCACTCTAATGTTAAAAACGTGAATGAATGTGTTTGTGGCAGCTGCCATACTTAAAAATAAGCTAAAACGAAATGGGCTCTCATAGTTTTAGCCCATACCAGAAATAAAATAAAACTAGACTTAAATTACAAAATTCGGGTCCAAAATAAATCCAGAATTGTACATCCGACTTTGGCTCCAAAATTTACCGCCTTCTTGACCGAATTTGCTCTTGATGTCTTCATAACAATTGTAGCTCTCTGAATCATCTGAAATATGAGAGAAAAATGAGGCAAATCCGATGTCTGGTTCAAGAGTTATGGTAGAAATAGTGAAGCAACACAAAACTGGAATTTTATTATTAAAAATGGCTAAAATGCAATAAAAGGCCCAAGGCCCAAATAAACATAAGAGCCATTATTTATTAGCTAAAGGGTCCTAAATTATTATTCAAGAGACAAAAATAAGTGTATAAAATATTCAATTATCAGGGGGTGAATTGGGGATTCTCAAAAACTTTTCGATTACTCTATTTAGGATGTGAAACTGAAGATAAAACAGAGTGAAGGAAGAGAAATCAGGACAAAGGAATTTGTACTGGTTCGGTCCAACAACTTGATCTACGTCCAGTCCCCAGACTCTTTGGGATTTTTCACTCACAATATTGATTACACACTCTGCACTCAAGAGTAATTCTCTCACTAGAACTTACTCCCCCTTACAAGTTGTAATCAATGACCCAATCTCCAAGTCCCCCTGACTTGAGATAACTTTACAAGAATGATTTACAATCAAGAAAAACTCTCTCTAAGAGTAGATATGATAATCTCTGAAGAATAAATGTATCAACAGATACTTTCACAATAAAACTCAAAGAGTCAATGAAACTATCTTAATTTTCGTTCTTGCACAGGTTAGTTGTTGAGAAGACTTGAATGCATCTCTATTTAAAGGTAGAGAACATTAATTGACCGTTGTAATCCCAATTATAACCGTTGGTGAAGATGGGAGGTGTTTAGATGAAGTTCTGGTCTTCTTCTCTCTCCACTCTTTGGTTAATTCAGCTTTGCAGATGTTCAGAGTTGACTCTCTAATTATTATTTCGTTGGAAGAGCAGTTTGCTGAATGTAGAAGGCAAGCATTAACTTCTCCAAAACGTGTGGAGAATTTTTTCCCAAAAGCATGCAAGGTTTCTGCACTTTTGCATTTAATGTGCTGACATGCTTTTTGCTTTTTGCTTAATCTCCATTTAATCCTGTCTAATACCATATGAAACTCACCAATAAACTGATTAAACATAGTTAAGAATAGTTATGAGTAATGGTAAAGAGTATTGAGATCAAACAGAAACATTTCACGAATTCGTTCAAATCGAAATTCAAATTCTGCGATGGACACTCGAGTTAGTTCTTCGAAACTCGAGTTTTCATGTTTCAGTGAACTTTTAACAAAAGACCGAAACTCAAGTTTTCAATCCAAACTTGAGTTTTCTCTTTACAGAGACTAACATCGCGATTTGGCATTTTGGACAAGCCTTGTGAATAGTGCAAAACTCGAGTCATTAAGTGACTAACTCGAGTTTTTGACTCTTAGATATAAAATCATGTTTTAGTCCAAAAGCTTAAAACTGGAGTTTTCAAAACATAACTCGAGTTTTCAAAGGTTCAAAATAGGCAGAGCTCTCTGCCTGGCCAAAACTCGAGTTTCCAAATTTTAACTTGAGTTTTCTCATTCGTTGAAAACTTTGAAAACTTCTCTCAGTAAGAATTTGAAACTCGAGTTTTGAAAACAAAACTCGAGTTTTCTCTTCTATGAGAAAACATTGAAAAATTTGGTTGATTTGAACACGGGAGTTTTTACAAGGTCAGAGATGAGCATTATTCTCAGGTGATGGAAACTCGAGTTTTCTAAGGTTAACTCGAGTTTTCATGATCTTTGAAAAACTTAGAGAATACTCAGGAAAGCCTAAACTCGAGTTTCCAATGGAAACTGGAGTTTTGGTTTTATCGAAAAACTTGATTGCTCTCTGTCTTGTCAAAACTCGATTTTTCTAAATCAAACTCCAGTTTGCTTTGTCTGTGAAAAACTCAAATGCTCTCTGTATGGAAAAAACTCGAGTTTTCAAATCCAAACTTGAGTTTGTCTTTCTTTATAAAAATATGAGCATTTCTCTGTCTGGCCAAAACTCGAGTTTCCAAACTGAAACTCGAGTTTGCCTTAGACAGTAAGTTTTTCAACTTACAAAGACAAACTTTAATCGTGTTTACAATTGTCTGTTATCATCAAAACCAATTGAGAACTAACAACTTGGACACTTAAAATAAGAGAGTTGAAGACACAAAATTCTTCTCGAGAAGCCCTCAATATTTCGGCCCAAGGGGAACAAGAAGAGGAAATGAAGATTTAGCTAGAGAACTCTAGAAACATATGGAGAAAAAGAAAGCTTCTTGTATAAGCTAATATTACTTGGAGAATAAGAAAGCTTGAGGGGACATTTTAAGAGCTCATTCATCCCCATTTTGGCTGCTGGATTTTAGATTTGAGAAGGAGAAATGAGAGATGAGAGGCCAACATTGAAGAAAGCACCAGAATTCAAGGATTCAAGAAGCAAGAGGAAGATCAAAGCGAAGGTAAGTAGTATGGATTCTTAACCTACTCTCTTCTACTTTCCCAAATATGAGCTAAGACCTAAAGAACAAATCTTCTTGGTGAGTTTGATGAGAAGGCCGCAAGGAGGAAGGGGAAGAACACAAGAAACAAAAAGCGAGGAGGTTAAAGATGCAAAGACAAGTAAGTTACTTTTTAACCTCCTTATGATTTCTAAGATTTTGGTATTGGAAATGGTTGTCTCCTTGAGTATTTGTGCATACTATGGGTCTGATTGGTTAAAAAAAGAACGAATATAGGTTTAAAGTTAAGATTTAAAGGCCTAGGAAGAAAGACCAAGCATGTTGTAGGAAGGATTTGTTGTTAAAATAAAAACTTGACATATTGTTGGTATACTATGATTTTCGTCCAGCTGCTTGATCATGAGGGTTGTTAGTTCTCATGTTTTTGATGTTTTGATGATAACAATTATAATGTAATTAATTCTTAATTTTCGATAAAAAAATTTGAAGTTTCATTTTGCCTCTAGTCAAATAATATGTGCCTCGAGTTATATGCTTAATGATTAAATGTTTTTCTCTTTGCTACCTCGAGGTAAATATGTTTTAACCTGGAGTTAATAAGTGTTGAAAGGATTTTCCTCTAGGTAAATTGTTTATACCTCGAGTTACCCAACTCAATTGATTTAAATTCTTTTTCACGCTCCCAAGGGAACCTCGAGTTGATTGTTTAAATACCTTGAGGTAATTGATTCGTTGTTTAAATTGTCTATCTTTGGAAGCAAGACTACCTTGAGTTAAATATTTATTGCTCAAGTCACCATGACTCAAGGCATGTAATGATGACTCAGGCAATCTTCCCAAAGGCTTCTTTCAACTCGATAAAAGGTATTGCCTCTAGTCAAATATTCGTTGCCTCTAGTCATCATGACTCAAGGCATATCGTGATGACTCAAGGCAATTCTCCCAAAGACTCTTTAACGTGATAAACCTTTTTACCTCTAGTCAAAAAGTTATTTGCCTCTAGCCACCGTGTATCAAGGCATGACATGATGACTCAAGGCATGGTTTGATTTCTCTACCTCCCAAACGTTCATGTTTGCCTCGAGGTAGTAAGTTTGTTGCCTCCAATCATGATGCATCTAGGCAACCTATTTTTGACTAGTCATATTTCTCTATTTTTCAAATCACCGTAGCCAGAAATCTAAATCATCTGATTATGATTTTATTTCTTTAAATCATCAATCATTACTATTCCTAGTTGCTTTTAATCAGTTTGTTAAATGAGTTTCAAATGATTAAATCTCGGATTAACAACAAATTTGCTGTAAAGCAATTTGTGTGTCAGAACACATTAAATACACTTACCAAATCGATACACAATCTCAGCAACCATTTTTCTAAACATTCGAAAGATCTTCCTGCCATTCCCATCTCCCAATAAATGCTATCTCATAATAGGCAAAAAAAAAAGGAATGAAAGAATGTGGTGACGGTACAAATCCACCTGGATCATTAACGACAAAAGTGTTACACCCCTATCGGCCTCGCCCTTTCGGGTGGCAGGTTAGACGGATTCCTCTTAAAGGTTACCTTTCCTTTATTATTAGTCCAATTAATTAAATATCGGAGTATGCGCGACAGAGCATTGGATTGGTTTGGACAACTATTGTACTATTAAAAGTGTAAAAAAAAAAGTAAAAGTGCCCGAAGGGTTAGGGTACAGTCATCCATGAAAGTGGAGTTGAATCACCAAGAGGGGGTGAATTGGGGATTCTAAAATGTTTTTCGAAATGCTCTGTTTTTGGATAATGAAAATAGGGATAAACAGAGGATAGGGAAGAGAAGCAAGACACAAAGGATTTATACTGGTTTGGTCCAATCTCTTGACCTACGTCCAGTCTCCAGACTCTCTGGAATTTTCACTATCACAATTGATTACACACTCTGTAACTCAAGAGTAATTCTCTCACTAGAACTTACTCCCCCTTACATGTTGCAATCAATATCCCAATCTCCAAGTCCCCTGACTGGAGATCCTTACAATTAATGATTTACAATAAATGAATTCTCTCTAAGAGTGGATAAAGATAAACACTGAAGTACAATATATCAAAAGATACTTCTCACTAGAAAACTCAAAGAGTAGTTGGAAACTTGAATGATTTTCGTTTTCTGCAGATTGGTTGTTGAGAGGAATTGAATGCATCTCTATTTATACGAAGAGATCATTAAATGACCGTTGTAATCCTCAATGTGACCGTTGACAGCATTGAGAGTGGATTAGCTGAAGGTTTGGTCTTCTTCTCTCTCTCTACTCTTTGGTTAATCTAGCTGCACAGAAGTTTAGGCTTGACTTGTTGAATTTTAATCCGTTGGAAGAGCAGCTACTGGATGTGGAAATGAAACATTAATCCCTTTGCAACGTGTGGAGAATGATTGTCCAAAAGGATGCAAGTTTTCTAGACTTTGCATTTAATGTGCTGACATCACTTTTTGGTTTTGTCTAAATCTTCATTTAACATCCTTTAATCCATCTGTAACTCATTAACAAACTCATTAAACATAGCTAGGAATAGTAATGAGTGATGATAAGAAGTATTAAGATCAAATGGGAAGATTTCACAAATTCGAGTAACTTGATTTTTAAAATCAGCAACACAAACTCGAGTTTGTTTATCTAAACTGGAGTTTGTCACTGAGCTCAAATGGGAAACTCGAGTTTCCATTTACAAACTCGAGTTTTCTTCTTCCAGAGAAGAAAGTCGTTATTTGAGTTTAAAATGATACTTTGAGCATTGGGGCAAAACTCGAGTTGATTAATGACAAACTCGAGTTTTGGACTTTTATGATGAAAACATGTTTAAGTCTAAAAGCTCAAAACTGGATTTTCAAAAAGTAAACTGGAGTTTTCAAATCACTGAAATAGAGCAAAGTTCTCTGCTTGGCGCAAACTCGAGTTTGCTATACAAAACTCGAGTTTTCTCTTAAGTATGAAAACATTTGAAAATTCAAGCCAAGTGAAAACTGGAGTTTTCCAAAAGCAACTGGAGTTTTCTCAAAGTGAGTAAAACATGAAAACTCTCTGTCTAGTGGAAACTCGAGTTTCCAAATCCAAACTCGAGTTTGCTCATAAGAGAAAACTTTGAAAGATATTCTGTCAAATGAAAACTGGAGTTTTAAAACAGAAACTGGAGTTTTCATAAACTCATAAATGAGCATAGCTCTCTGTCACTTACGAACTCGAGTTTCCAAATAATTTTGAAAACTCAGAGAACTCTCTGTGTTGGCGAAACTCGAGTTCCAAATGGAAACTGGAGTTTAGCTTAGTTCAAAAATATTGATGGTTCTCTGTAAGACCAAAACTCGAGTTTGCTAATTGTAAACTGGAGTTTTGTTCCCTTTAGAAAATATTGAAGAGTCTATGTAAGGTACAAACTCGAGTTTCCAAAACCAAACTCGAGTTTGCCTTGAAGTGAAAACTTGGAGTGCTCTTTGTATGTTACAAACTCGAGTTTGCCTATGCAAACTGGAGTTTTCTTAACTTGTGAAAAATTGAGCTACTCTCTGTCAAGCCAAACCTCAAGTTTGCAAATCAAAACTCGAGTTTTTCCTTAGACAGTAAGTCTTCAACTTACCAAAGACAAAACTTAATCTTGAGTTTACAATTGTCAGTTATCATAAAAACCCATAGAGAACTAACAATCCGAATATAAATACCAAAATAATGTACAGTCATCCAAAAATTAAAGTACAAAGTATGATAGGGCATCCCCTATCCTTCACCAGCATTGTCATGCCCTACCTTTCCAAAAAGGCCTTTTAAAATCCGGCTCGTCCCTCTGCATCTACAGAAGCTTTTGGAGTCTGATAATGGCCCCTTGAGTAACTATCAATACTCATGCACTAAATGTGTATTGTGTATGCATGCAACAATGTCATAGATGTAAACACAGATAAAATGCCAAATACACCATATGTGCAAACAGAAACACACACAATAACTAGTCTTCACACCATTGAGCTACCTTACCAAGGCAAGCTCTGGAATTACCAGAATCACAAATCGTTGAGCTACCATACAAGGAAAACCCCAAACCAATCCTCAGCGCTAGGAACACAATCAATAGGGACTCAAATCCCAACATGTTATGTATGCATATTTGGCAACAATACAAACACAAAACATACATGGTAAAAACAAACATACAACAAACACACAAAAGTGCCAGAGTAAAGTGTTAGTTCTCGGTGTTTTGATGATCACAATGTGCAAGTTATTAAATTGATTGTGAAACATGAGAATCTAAGTTTGCCCGAGCAGGTCTCAGATGTTGCCCGAGCAACATCGCGTTTCAAACTTGAAAAGCTTAACTGAGTAGACCTTGCCCGAGCAGCCCTAAGCTTATGCCCGAGCATCATCGGGTTACATTGCCTAAAAACTAATTTAAGTTAGTCTTGCCCGAGCAGATCCATTACCCTTGATCGAGCAGCATCTGTCAAATACTCTTTTATCGCAAGGTAAGGAAATCATGCTCGAGCAGGTGTAATCCTTTGCTCGAGCAAAGTCGAGTCAGAAGCAAAACTAGAGCGAAAGGAAAGCCTTGCTCGAGCACCAGAGAAAGCCTGCCTGAGCAGCATGCTCGAGCAGAGGGAAAAAGGTTGCTCGAGCAACCTCCCAAAACTCACCATTTTATGCTGCTTGCCCGAGCATGCATTCCGCTATGCTCGAGCAACATGCCCGAGCAAAGACAAATCCTTGCCCGAGCAACATTACTAAATCACCCCCATATGTCATCTGCCCGAGCAGATCTTTCACCCTTGCTCGAGCACCTTGCCCGAGCAACATATAATTGCTTGCTCGAGCAACATCAAAAGACCTTTGCTGTTTGCCTCTATCCAAGGCTTGCCCGAGCACACCATTGAAGTTCGCCCGAGCATCATCGTAAATCTCGACTTCCTTAGGCGTTTGCTCGAGCGATGCCATATGCCTTGCTCGAGCATCAACGTGAATCCCAGCCTCTTTAGGAGCTTGCCTGAGCAGCGAAATACATCATGCTCAAGCATCAACGATTCAAACAGATTCTCGATACGCTATATCTCTGATTATCTCTGATTGATTACCTTTGATTATTATTGAATCACCATTATTACTAATCATATTCAAACTCATTTATTTCCATCTTTAATCTTTCTACTTAAGTGAGTTTCAGGAATCAACCAACAGATTGACGAACGGAAATCTGAACACATATTCTTCACGCGTCAACAGAGGGAAGTTTAAAAAGATGAAGCACTTTATCTGGAAACAAATCATATTGCAACTACTCTGATTTATTCCCTGATCAAATAAAGGAAAGACCATAAAATAAATCAACGGTCATAATCATCAAAGACGGAGCAATCATTGGAAGTCCAAACGACGAAATGCTCCAACGGTTACTTTCTCAAATACGACTGATCAACATGAACCATGAATCTTATAAAGAGACAGAAGACTCAACTGGAAAAGAATCAAGAACATCTACTACATTCACTTCGTTCGTATTACTGTGATTATCTTGAGTATCCCAACTACACATAGTGCTTCAGTGCTTATATTTTATATACTCGTGAGGAGTTGTTAAAATCATTTTTGTTATCGTTATTAAAGTTTAAGGTTGTGGAACCTTAAGCAAGGGTGTACAATTGCAACTTGTAAGGGGGAGTGAGTCCGAGCGATCATCCTAAGTTACAGAGTGGGTAATTGTACTTGTGTTAAGAAAGATAGTGGAGATCTCAAGGTGTACTTGACGACTGGACGTAGGTCAAAGTGTTAAGGCCGAACCAGTATAATTTTCTTTGTGTTCGTCTCTCTTTCCTTACTCTAGCAATTCATTTACCTGAAAGAAGCAAAAGAAAAATAAAGTCACCTATTCACCCCCCTCTAGGTGATATTCCTACTATCATAAAGTAGTTACTACCTGGTGGGATATGTATCGTCTTATAATTTTATTGGGCCCACTAGATTTTCAAAGTGTGGTTCAGCCCAAAATAACACCAAAAGGCCTTATTTTAGCATTTTCCAAAAATACCCTTACATTTTTCTTTAAAACCGAGCCCCTTTTAATTTTCCAGAAAGTCCAGAAATTATGGTCCATCTTCAAACATTTTTAATAAATTCCAAAAAACTCATATATGTATGAAAACAGCGCCATCTAAACCATTACAATGTATATGTTTCAGGAAAAATACTTCCAGAGACAAAAAGTACACATATTTTGGCGTGTAGCCCAATTTCCACACTCTGGTCAGAATTATCCTGTTACTTTCTGGACTAACTTTACCAATTTATTTCTCCTAGTAGGAAACTCCAAATAATACAAAATTATACATAAAAGTGAACCTTAGGATGTTTAATTTCTTCATGTAAATTTTTATCTTAATGCAAGTTCATTTATTATTTTTAAAACCGATTTGAAGCTTCGCTACCCCAGGATTTCAGAATTGGCAGCAAGCTTGTTCTTGAGGTTTTTCGGTGATTTTGAGTTTGAAAACCTAAACCATGACTTAATACCATAAAGAATAAAGATTTGAACACTTTGAGATCATCAGAAATATAAAAATAAGATCATAACACCAAGCCCTAACCACTTGAACGAAAACCTTAAGTTTAAGCTTCAAAGGTTCGGGTTTTCGGTGTTTACCTGAAATTGGAGTTCGACTTGATGATCTTAGTGGCTTGATCTTTTTCTTGGCTATGGAAGTTGGCTGATCTATCTCTCTCTCTCTCTCTATTCTCTAAAAATTTCGTCCCTTTTGGCTAGGAGAGAGAGAGTTTATGTCTTTTTAAAATGGTAAAAAGGAATCTGAGCAGTCCAAAATAACTTGAGTAAATTCCTGTCCAGTAATTACTGAATTTGATCTAGCTTTTTGGCTTAGTTCCCAAAAAAATCCAGATGTTTCTAGACATAATAAGGGAATTTTTGAAGATTGGTGTTTGTTTCTGGAAATTTATGATTAAGGACGAAATAAGAAGGATTTTTGCCAATAATTAATTCCTTATTGAGAAAAAGAATTTAGGGGATATGGAGACTTGAAAAGACCTTTTTTAAAATCAGCAAAATAAAATATTATTGAGGAGGGTTTAATTATATTTATATATTGTTATTCTAGGGCTACTTATTATATTTGTGCACCGAAAAAATTTATTAAGATTTGGTCAACTGCCAGGTAGTAACCTTAACCTCATATGCTTTGTATGTCTCTTGTATGTATGTTTTACCATGAGTATTGTATGCATTCGGTTGTGGTTAATTTCCAAGCGTTGTTGAAACGGAACGTGTCGGGTGCATGGTGGGTTGGTTGTGTGCCATACCATGCAGATTGTGCTGTGTGCTATGCCTTGCAGTTGGTAATGTGACTGCGTCCCCCTACAGTTCTATTGTGTGTTGTGCCCCATGGCCTGTGCTATGAACTAGTAGGACTACTATTCCAAGTGTCAAGTGCACGGTAGGCCGTGCTTTGAGTCGTGCCTTGCAGTTGTGCTATGTGTAATTGAACTGCGTGCCCCGTGTACCTTGATAGTTATATGCATATTACTGAATGCTTTTTGATATGGTGTTTTTTCTAATTATGGTTGCTTACATGCATTGCATATAGAATTTATATGAGATTAACGGTTACTCTGAGATCCTTCGAAATTCTAGGCTATTCTAAGGACATGCATATGTGTTACAGGGAAGTATCCATTGGATAAAACCATGGAAAAAAAAAATCCATCAGATAAAGCACCTAATTACATCAGATAAAGCATGCGTGTTGCAGGGAAGTATCCATCGGATAAAGCATGCAAAAATCCATGGGATAAAACCATGTCACCTTTCATTTTTTTTTTAAAGACAGAAACGTGTTTAAGGATATTTTATCAGAAAAAGTTGGTCTTGTTTTTCCATCCGTCTAAATCACCCTAATTGCATATAAATATTAAAATATAAATAAAATTTGAAGAAAGAGAGTGGAAGTTGGCTCATCTACTTAGTTATTGTTATATATATATATATATATATATATATATATATATATATGTATGTATGTATGTATGTATGTATGTATGTATGTATGTATGTATGTATGTATGTATGTATGTATGTATGTATGTATGTATGTATGTATGTATGTATGTATGTATGTATGTATGTATGTATGTATGTATGTATGTATGTATGTATGTATGTATGTATGTATGTATGTATGTATGTATGTATGTATGTATGTATGTATGTATGTATGTATGTATGTATGTATGTATGTATGTATGTATGTATGTATGTATGTATGTATGTATGTATGTATGTATGTATGTATGTATGTATGTATGTATGTATGTATGTATGTATGTATGTATGTATGTATGTATGTATGTATGTATGTATGTATGTATGTATGTATGTATGTATGTATGTATGTATGTATGTATGTATGTATGTATGTATGTATGTATGTATGTATGTATGTATGTATGTATGTATGTATGTATGTATGTATGTATGTATGTATGTATGTATGTATGTATGTATGTATGTATGTATGTATGTATGTATGTATGTATGTATGTATGTATGTATGTATGTATGTATGTATGTATGTATGTATTGTTAGTTAATAAGATATTTTTATTATTAAAGGAATTATTTTCTTTATAATCTCATATTAATAATATGAAATCTTCACTTTCACGCCGATTTAACCCTAGTTTAGCTCCGGCTTGACTCCGGTCTGACTCACTAACCCTTGACCCAGTACCCCAACCGGTTCAGTGACCGGTCGGGTTTTAATAACCTACTTCTTTCACACTTGTTGATTAGTGATAGTTATTTTTTTTCCATGCCAACGGATAGATGGTCTTGGGGATGGGATGTAGATGACGCCTAAGGTTCCTTTTACCCAGCCTAAATATGCATAGGCTAGTGAAGACGTGCAGCCAAAGTGCTTTGACGTGATGGGGTCGAGACAAAGTGATGATGATATAAGCATTATGAGGGGGACACACGTGACAAGCCCAAAGCAGATGGTTTACACGGATTCCGGTGGGCCTGAGACCTAGGCAAGGCGCCCTCTCCTTCTTGCTTTGTGGCCCAATCCGTGAGCCCAGTTCAAAAAGCTGATGGATGAATTCCCCCACACTTATCTTTTTGCACTCCTGAGCAAAATTCAAAGAGAAAGACCTAAAGGAAAAACTCTTCTTTACTAATAATTGCTAACAATGCAAAAATTGAATCAATGGACAAAAATTTCCAAAAGACCAATCAATCAAGACCAAAATCCCTTCATCTCAAATTACAATTCACGGTAGTCTCAATCAATGATGCTAATCACAAAAGATGGTCTCACAAATGATGCGCTCAATCAATCAGTCTCTTAAGTGTTTAAGGTAAATAAGTGTATCGCTCAAATTCTACTCAAGAAAATTGTTCTACCATAAGCTTGCTCAACTTCTACGTCTCCACTACTCACAACACATACATGCACAAATCAAGAGAGCTTGTAATTAAAGGTTGTAATGGGGCAAGGGTGAAGGTAGGTAATAGTATGGAATGAGAGGCTAAGCACCAAATAAATCAAAAGGAAGAGCACCGATTAACACAATCATTCTCTATGTATGAAACTTTTATTCTACTCATATATCCATTCCTTTCTATGTATTTTCTTTTCTTCTTCTTTTTCTCTTTTTTTTTTCTCTTTTTTTTTCTTTTTCTTTTTTTTTTCTCTTTTTTTCTCTTTACTTTTCTTTCTTTCCTTTCATTGTATACGTAATTACAATGTCAAAATCAAATATCTCCCCCCCACACTTAAACTGTTGCACTCCTGAGCAACCCCCACACTTAAACACAAAACAAGTTGGAACCAATGCTCAATAAATCTTCAAGGTGCGGAATAAAATGGTTTTATGCTTAGGCTTGTAATGTGGCTTAGAAAAGAATGGGTCAAAAGGCACAAAGGGGCTAGCAAGGGAATCATAATGCAAGGGAAAGCTATTTGGCCAAAGTGAGGAGAATAAAAGAAAGAAAATAAGCTTCCGTCATACTTATGCACGTAAGTGAAAAATGTAGTTTCAAAAAGAAAAGGAGCAAGTTCTAGAGAACACAAATCATGAGAGATGCACACATGAAAGAAAGCGTGGAAAAAGATGAATTCCATTCACGCAGGCCCAAAACCTCACAAGGTCAATACCAACTTAGGCAATCAACAACATCAAATCAACTATCAAGACTTGTAATCGAAGAGTCAAGAATTGTAGACCAACCAGAATGATCCATTAAAACCAAAATGTCCACGTTCATAATATGTAGCAATCATAGAAAGATAGACCTTTTTTTTTCAAAAAGCAAGGTAGAAAAAAAAAGAAAACAAATAAGAGAGAAAGAGGGAGAAGAAAGAAGAATACTCCCCAAGGGTTTATGGAGAGTAGGTGGCATCAATGAGGTTTATGGAGGATAAGTGGCATCAATGAGGAGAGTCTCTGCTTCCTCATGCTGCTGTGGGGATCCCTCATGAAATGGCTTGAGGTGATGCCCATTGACCTTAAAGGTTCTTCCTGTGGGTGGATCACATAGCTCAACAGCACCAAAAGGAAATATGTTAGTGATCACAAAAGGGCCATCCCATCTAGATCGAAGCTTCACAGAAAATTCTTTCCTCAGAATATGCTTATCATGGAATGCCTTAGTCTTTTCCTTGTACAACCGTGAGCTCTCATAGGCATCCAATCTCAACTCATCTAAATCTTGCAACTGCAGCTTCCGTTCCATCCCAGACTTAGCCAAATCCAAGTTACATTGCTTAATGGCCCAATAGGCTTGATGCTCCAACTCAACCGGAAGATGACATGCCTTACCAAAGACAATCCGAAAGGGAGACATCCCAATCAGAGTCTTGTAGGCGGTGCGATATGCCCACAAAGCATCATCTAGTCGCTTACTCCAATCTTTCCGGGTAGAGTTGACAGTCTTCGAAGGATTTGCTTAATCTCTATTTGAGACTTGACTTGACCGTTGGTCTGTGGATGGTATGCTGTGGCAACCTTGTGAAGCACTCCATACTTGCGCAACATGGCACCCATGCTTCGATTGCAAAAATGGGAACCCTGGTCACTGATAATAGCTCTAGGAATGCCAAACCCGCAGAAAATGTTAGACCTAACAAAGTCCACCACCACAGAAGAATCATTAGTCCGGGTGGCTTTCGCCTCAACCCATTTCGAAACATAATCAACAGCCAACAATATGTAAGTGTAACCATATGAAGCAGGAAATGGACCCATAAAATCAATACCCCAAACATCAAAGATCTCACAAAACAATATAGGGTTTTGGGAATCTCATGCCTACGGAAATACTCCCGCCCTCGACAGTTATCACATGATTTGCAAAACAAATGGGCATCATGAAACAGGAAGGCCAAAATAATCCACATTCTAACACTTTCCTAGCAGTTCTTTGGGGTCCAAAGTGACCACCACAGGCAGAAGCATGAGCAAAATGCAATATAGAGTGAAACTCATGATCGAGCACACATCTCCTAACTACTTGGTCACTACAAAATTTCCACAGATAAGGGTCATCTCAAACACAGTATTTAGACTCACTTTTCAATTTTAAGGTTTGGGCCCTAGTGGAGTCTACAGAAAAACACCGGCTACCAAGTAGTTAACTAGATCAAAGATACCATGGGATCTTAACTTCCAGCTGGAGAAGCTGCTCATCAGGGAAATCATCCCGAATAGAAGAGGGGTGAGAGGGAGAATGGGTGATGCGACTCAAGTGGTCAGCTACCCAGTTTTGCGCTCCACTTCTATCTCGAATCTCAACATCACTTCTGTCTCGAATCTCAACATCAAACTCTTGGAGCAATAACATCCATCGAATGAGTCGTGGCTTAGCATCTGCCTTTTTGAAAAGAAACTTTAAAGCTGCATGGTCAGAGAAAACAATGACTCTACTAGCTAGCAAATATGACCTAAACTTATCAAAAGCAAATACAATAGCCAACAACTCCTTTTCAGTGGTGGTGTAATTAGACTGAGCAGAGTCCAAAGTCTTGGAAGCATATGCAATGACATGGGAAGCTCTATCAACCCGTTGTGCCAAGATAGCACCAACTGCATAGTTGGAAGCATCGCACATCAAATCAAAGGGAAGGTGCCAATCAGGGGGCTGGATCATCAGGCTGTAGTAAGGCAACGCTTCAAGTGATCGAAGGCCGCCTTGCACGCATCATCAAAGACAAAGTCAGTGTCCTTATGCAGAAGGTTGGACAAGGGTTGAGCAGTCTTGCTGAAATCTCGAATGAAACGTCGATAGAAACCTGCATGACCAAGAAAAGAGCGAACTTCCCGCATAGAAGCGGGGTAAGTGGAAAGATTTTTGCCGTGTCTTCCAAAATAAACCAAGTTCGAAAACAATTTGCAGAATTAGGGAACCTGGGTCGTTTCCCAACGAATTTGCAGCGGGCTTGTTCAATAACAATAGTGAAACAGAATGATAAAATGGGGGTTTTGGTTTAATGAATAGAACAAAACGAAATAACATAATCAAAGTGCAATAAATGTAGTCAAACAGAATCAAATAAACAGAGACAGATTAAAGATGATCAACCCAACGAATTGATTCCGAAAACCTCCATCATTGAACGAAAATACAACTAACCCACGTTTGGTTCCTGATGAATCGAAATCTCTCGCATTCATCCGAGATTCCTCGCCTAGACGATCGCCTAGAATCTGTCCGGACAAGGCGCCTCACGTGCAATCGCACAGCAAAATCGTAACCTAGTCCGAACTAAGTCCTTGGGATGAACCAAACCGAATATTAAATCTAATATTCGAACTATTTCAAATCGAATCCGATAAGATGAAAACAGAATCGAGTAGTTACCGATTAGGCACGAGTTCTCTGGATGAATCATGGAATCCTCATCGTTGGGTCAATCACAAGAGTTTAGCCGTGGCTGGGAAAATCGAAGAACGAACGAAGAACACGAAGAACGCGCGAAGAACATGAAGAACAGATGAGAGAAAATGAAAACTTGTATTTTGATCCACTCTAATGTTAAAAACGTGAATGAATATCTTTGTGGCAGCTGCCATACTTAAAAATAACCTAAAACGAAATGGGCTCTCATAGTTTTAGCCCAAAACAGAAATAAAATATAATCGGACTTAAATTACAAAATTCGGGTCCAAAATAAATCCAGAATTGTACATCCGACTTTGGCTCCAAAATTGACCTCCTTCTTGACCGAATTTGCTCTTGATGTCTTCATAACAATTGTAGCTCTCTGAATCATCTGAAATATGAGACAAAAATGAGGCAAATCCGATGTCTGGTTCAAGAGTTATGGTAGAAATAGTGAAGCAACACAAAACTGGAATTTTATTATTAAAAATAGCTAAAATGCAATAAAAGGCCCAAGGCCCAAATAAACATAAGAGCCATTATTTATTAGCTAAAGGGTCCTAAATTATTATTCAAGAGACAAAAATAAGTGTATAAAATATTCAATTATCAAGTAAGGCAAAGCAAGAATAACATCGATCTTAGCAGGGTCTACCTCAATCCCTTTCCTAGACACTATGTGTCCCAAGACTATGCCTGACTCAACCATAAAGTGACACTTTTCATAATTCAGCACAAGATTAGATTCAATACACCT
Organism: Acacia pycnantha; assembly: GCA_025563575.1. NCBI lineage: Eukaryota > Viridiplantae > Streptophyta > Magnoliopsida > Fabales > Fabaceae > Acacia > Acacia pycnantha. The sequence continues at coordinate 714,814 of JAMWYP010000230.1, forward strand.
ATGCAAGACTCTAGACAAATTAGCTAATCATGCATCAAAATCAGACCTATATACAGTGAAATCATCCATGAAAACCTCCATACAGTCCTCTAGGAACTCAGAGAAAATACTCACCATACAACGCTGAAAGGTGCCAGGTGCATTGCAGAGGCCAAAAGGCATCCTTCGGTAAGCATATGTCCCAAAGGGGCATGTAAAGGTCGTCTTCTCCTGATCCTCAAGAGCAATATGGATCTGGAAGTATCCAGAGTAGCCATCCAGGAGCAGTAATGAGACTTACCAGCCAATCGCTCTAACATCTGATCAATGAAAGGTAGAGGGTAATGATCCTTGCAAGTGGCTTGGTTGAGTCTCCTATAGTCAATGCAAACTCTCCAACTATTCTGAACTCAAGTAGGAATGAGCTCATTCTTCTGATTGGCTACTACAAGTAACTCCGGACTTCTTGGGAACCACCGGATGGGCTAACCCACGGCTATCGAAATAGGATAGATGATGCCGGCTTGCGAAGCTTAGTGACCTCCTTCTTCACCACATCAAGGATAAGAGGATTAAGGCGTCTCTGCGGTTGCCTCACCGGCTTAGAGTCCTCTTCCAACAGAATCCGGTGCATGCACATAGAAGGGCTAATGCCAACTATGTCAGCCAATGTCCACCCAATAGCTTTCTTGTTCACCCTCAATAAGCTTAGCAGCTTCTTTTCTTGATCAGGCGTGAGATTATTTGCCACAATGACGAAGCTCAAACTCGAATCAATATCGAGTCTACAAGTAATGTAGAATCATCAAGCAAATCGAATCACCAAACTATGCAGTCTTAACCAAATTAGTGCAAACAGAGCACCATTCATTATCATCGCATGCACAAATGGGGGTATCACTCTCAGATGAAAAATAAGGATAATCAAGACACCAACCATTAAGAACATCATCCACAAAGATCATCAATCACATCAATACAGAAAACAAAATGCTCTTCCCTAGGATACTTCATGGCCTCAAAGATATTGAAACTCACAGATATATCACCAAACTCCATGGAAAGAGTACCAGAATGCACATCTATCTTAGTCCTAGCTGTTTTCATGAAAGGCCTCCCTAGAATGATTGGTGACCGACTACTAGGAGACTCATCCTCCATATCTAAGATGTAAAAATCAGCAGGGAATATCAGTTCATTAACTTTGACTAATACATCTTCAACTAAACCAGAGGGATGGGCATTACTCCTATTAGCTAACTGAACAATAACACCAGTTGGACGCAAGGGACCAAGACCAAGAGATCTATAAACAGATGCGTGTGCATGACATTAATAGAAGCACCCAAATCTAGCATGCAATCATCAAATCTATAGTTACCAATAAGGCAAGGGATAGAAAATGTCCCCGGATCTTTGCATTTACGAGGCATGGTAGGTTGGATGAGTGCCGAGACATTCGGTTCAAGCTCACTCGCTCATTTCCCTGGGAAGGGAAGAGGAATAGGAATGTCTTCCTCTTCACCTTGCTGCATTGCCTTTTTATTTTCAAAGTCAATCTTCACATTTTCTGACTTGTTTTCTGATGTGGAAGTCACATCTGCAGCTTGCTTAGGTTCCTCCAATTGCTTGCCAGACCGTAGTGATATAGCACTCACATTTCCCTTAGGATTGGGAATTGTTTGTGAAGGAAGGGAGTTGGATCCCCGAGGTTGAAGCCGGTTCAATGATGTTGCCAATTGCCCAATCTGTGTTTGCAAACTCGAATGGAAGTGCCGCTTCTTCGTTGGAACCGCATCTTGGGCGTGACAAATTGCTTCATCATATCTTCAAGTGAGGAACCACCACTACTACTAGCTTCTTCGTTGTGCCGCCTGTGGGGGTGGACATATGGCCGGTCGAGGGGTGGTGCTTGCAAGGGTAAAGGAGGTGCAGATCGATGCCGGAAATTTCGTGGTCTCAGACGTCTCGCCGGTAGTTCCTGCACTCGCCGATACCGGTTACTCGATTCCGATTTTGGTATTGGTTGCTCTGGTTCGATTTTGGTTCCAAAGAAAGTTGGGGTGATTTCTACAACCGGGATTATAAGTGTTGGAGAAGGCATTATTCTCGTTGGTATTATGGCCTTCCCGGAAAAACACCCACTGCAGCCCACCGAATGATCTTGGTAAGTAGGATCATGCAAGGTAGGGCAAGAGTCGATAGAATGATAAGGGTCGAACAAAACCCACAAGAGTACCCATGCTAAGAAGGGAAGACTGCATCTGTCCGTGTCACCGCCACCGCCTCACAAGGGAGGTCGATCATCAAGTCTAGTCTCTAATATCTCGAGAATCATGCCGGACTCGGAGCTTGAATATGGTAAACAGGAGTACTATTGGCTCGTGCCAAACCGCGAGAGTTATCTCGCCATAATGGATATCAAGTCTCGGGCTTCTTCGGTGTCTTGTTACTCATAGCCCCACCGCTAGAAGCATCCACCAACCCTTTGTCTACCGGTGATAGACCATCATAGAAAGAGTTGATCAAGTCTTTTTCATATATCTGATGGTGTGGACAGCTTGCACATAACCTTTTGAACCTCTCCCAATACTCAAGCATAGTCTCCCTAGTGATCTGTCTAATGTTGCCAATTTCCTTCTTGATTGCAGTTGCTCTTGAGGAAGGGAAATATTTCTCCAGAAATAACCTCTGAATTTCATTCAGCTCCCTATAGATGAGGGCTGAAGGTACAACAACCAATCCTTGGCTCCACCATCCAATGAGAAAGGAAAAGCTCTCAGCTTGATATGATCTTCATCAATGGCATGTGGTTTCATAGTGCTGCACACTACATGGAATTCCTTCAAATGCTTTATGGGGCACTCACCTGCAAGACCATGAAACTTAGGCAGCAAGTGTATTTGACCAGATTTAAGCTCAAAGTTAGCAGCAAGGTTAGGATATTGGATGCACAAAGGTTGATAATTGACATCAGGTGCACCCAATTCCTTCAAAGTATGATGATTTTCCTCCTCTCCTGCCATAATGTCCGAGTTAGCAAAGTTGCTACTAGAATCAGTGAACACAACAAGACTATCAGAAATACTATCAGAAGCACAATCAGAAATATCAACAGAATGGACACAATCAGAATGGCCAGAATCAGACTCTAATTGAGTATCCAGTTCGGTATTAATTTTATGACTTAGCCTAACAACTCTTCTAGCAGTAAGAATTGTTCTTTCTATTTCAGGATCAAATGGCAACAAATCTTCTGGATTAGTAGTATTCCTGGTACTCATGCAACATATACACAAAGCAGAATTGGCAAATACTCAGAATGACAAAGATGCCACCAGAAAATCAGAATTACGAAAATGCCACAAGTGGTGGTGAAAAGTGGAAAAAACACTAAGAGACAAAGAGACAAAACACACAAAAGCAAAAACCTATGCTAGAAATTGACCAAAACAAGTCCAGAAACAGTATCAAATGATTTTTAAAATTTTTGGGACTTGGACAGGGCAACTCCTAGACTATTGGGGGACTCAAAAATGGAATAAAAAAACTTCAAAAATTGAAAAAGTGGCCTAAACGATGGAATTTGGCGAAATGGAGGATAGCCCTTCGAAAATGTGGGGTACTAACGATTCGCCATTTTCTATCACTGTACCAAATTTCAACTCAATCAGAGATACTAAAAAAAAATGGTCCTGGTGGAAATAAAAAAAGCAGAACCTAAAACAGTGAAAAAAATGGTCTAAACGTTGGAATTTGGGGAAAATGAGTGAGACCTCACTTCCTTCAAGGAAGTGACTTTTGCTTAAAACACCCAATTCCTTGTGAATAAGACCTGGTTTGAGTGATCAGAGTCAGAAAAATTTCTGTCTGACCACCCGAACCACCTAAACTAAGCTATTTACAATACTGTTACTAATCAAACCGATGCAAATTCCCCGGCAACGGCGCCATTTTTGGAAAGATTTTTGTCGTGTCTTCCAAAATAAACCAAGTTCAAAATGATTTGTAGTGATAGGAACCTGGGTCGTTTCCCCAACGAATTTGCAGCAAGTTCGATTAACAACAATAATAGCCAAACAGAACAGTAACAATGGGGGTTTTTGGTTAACAGATTAAAACGAAAAATAATAGAAATAGAAACAGAATGAAATGAAGATTAAAAAGATAAACAGAAGATTAACCCGAGATTTGAATTCCACCAACTTCCTTCCTCGGATGAAAACGAATTGAACAAACGCGTGATTGATTTCGGACGAACCGAAATCTCTGCGTTCGTCCGAAATTCCCTCAACTAAACGATCATTTAGCGTTTATCCGAACAGCGGCGTGTCACTGCACGATCGCACGAAAACACTCAAACCCAGTTCGAATTAAGTCCTTGGGATTTCTCAATCGGGCATTAAATCTAACACCCAATCCGAATGCAAATCGAATCCGAAATTACAAATAGAACCGAATTTGTTACCGTTAAGAGCGAGTCCTCTGGATAGTGGAATCCTTAATCCGTGGGCTAATCACCGAAGCTTAGCCCAGCATGGCTATGCAGAACGAAAATGGAGCAGAAATGAAGAAGTTCATGACGAACACGAAGAACTCGAAGAACGGATGAAGAACAATTGGGAGAATTTGAAACTTGTGTTTTTGATCCACTAATAGGGTAAAAACGTGAATGAATCTGTTTGTGGCAGCTGCCTTACTTAAAAATAACCTAAAACGAAATGGGCTCTCATAGTTTTAGCCCAAAACAGAAATAAAATAAAACTGGACTTAAATTACAAAATTCGGGTCCAAAATAAATCCAGAATTGTACATCCAACTTGGGCTCCAAAATCGACCGCCCTCTTGACTGAATTTTCTCTTTATGTCTTCATAACAATTGTAGCTCTCTGAATCATCTGAAATATGAGATAAAAATGAGGCAAATCCGATATCTGGTTCAAGAGTTATGGTAAAAATAGTGAAGCAATACAAAACTAGAATTTCATTATTAAAAATGGCTAAAATGTAATTTAAGACCCAATGCCCAAATGAACATAAAAACCATTATTTATTAACTAAAGAGTCCTAAATTATTAATCAAGAGGTAAAAAGAAGTGTATAAAATATTCAATTATCAATGCCCAACTTTTTAAAACAAGGCCTAGCCTTATAGTGTAGAATTCCCAAGTAATGATGAGGCCAAATAAAAAGCTATAATTCCCTTTCATGAAATGTCCCCTATGTTGGCCATGTCTTTTAAATTGAAAGGAAATCACATTAAGAGACCACATGAAGAAGAAACTGAACCAGCAGTTAATAAGAAATGTAGGAGGTTAGATCTCGAATCTAATGAGCAGGTGATCACAAAGAAGATAATAGTGGGTCAAGATCAGAGAGGGCAAAGGAGGAATTTTTGGTTTGTGAAAAATTATCTTCGGCGGTTTGGTGATGAAGCAAAATTGGGACCACTTGAGGTAACTCCATATCCCTTGGAGTTTGATTTTCCTAAGAGTTGGATGGTTGCAGGTGATGGAAATATGATGGTCAAGATTCTGCTTCTTATCAAAACGCTGGTGTTCGCCATGAATCTGTTAGCCTAGAACTTTCAAGGTCTAAGGGTTGCCTTGACAGCCAGAAATTTGAAGGAAGAGTGCTTTTGGAAAAAACCATATTATGTCTTGTAAATGGAGACTAAATAGAATGCAAGTGTAGTAAGAAAGGTGAGGCGAATATGCGGTTTCAATGAAGAATGGTTAGTCAATCTTATGGTGGTCAGATGATATCATAGTTAATATTTTGTTCTCATCTTCAAACATTATTCATACCAGTGTGGTAACAAAAGCCTTCTCTACTCCCTTTTATATCACTTTTATTTATGGCCCAACTAATGAAAATGAGAGACTATTTTGTTGGCAAGAGGTTCGACAAATTAGTAGAAATATTAGTGCTTCCTGGTTGTGTCTTGGGAACTTTAATGACATTCTATCCCAACATGAGAAGTATGGTGGCAGATCAGGAGCTTGGAGAAAAATCTTGAACTTTAAATGTTTTGTAGTTGACTGTGAGCTTGAGGATTTGGGCTTTAATGGATCTAGTCTATTTGGTGTAATAATAGAGAGAGCCTGAAAACTATCTAAGAACGTATTGACAGGGCCCTGGGCAATATGCAATTAAGGGAACAATTTCCAAATCTTCAAGTTTTCATCCATAGCCAGTGTGAGTGTCCTCAGGAAAATTGGGTATTATGTTTTGAGACAGCTTGGGCGTCCTATGGTGGTTTTCTAGAGGTAATCAGAGCGAGCTGAGAGGCCTTAGCTGCTTGCAACCAATCGAACCTAGAGGATTTTATTGAAAATTTGATGAGATGTAGGCAAAAGCTAGTCAAATGGAGCAAGAATGAATTCCCTAATAATGCCAAGATTATTGATCACTTAAAATCTCAATTGGCTGAGTTTGCCCAATGTGATTTAACTCCAGCCAACTCTTGAGGGATTTCGGATGTGAAGGGTGCTATTTAGAGGTTGCCTGACTTAGAAAAGACATATTGGTGGCAATGATCTCGGATTAATTGGTTGGAAGCTTGTGATAAAAATTCTCAATTTTTTTCATCTTTCTACTATCAAAAGGAGACAGAGGAATCGAATTTCATGTATTAAAGATGACTCTGGCAGCTAATTAATGGATAAGGATGCAATCTCCAATAACATTGCTAGCTTTTTTTAGAATCTATTTACTACTTCGGGTTCGCAATCGATACAGTTTTGGGTTTTATTGGTTCAAGAGTCTCCACTGAAATGAATCAGAGTCTTTTATTGTTCGTATCAAGGGAGGAGATTAAAGCTACAACATCTAGCCTTGGGGGCATAAAGGAACCTGGACCTGATGGCTTTTCTGGTAAATTTACCATTCTGCATGGTCTAAAATAGGTGATTCCGTTTATGCTATGGTTCAAGAGTTTTTTGCAGGAAGGTTTGTTTTAGATAGGATTAATATTACCAATATTACTCTTATTACTAAAATACAAAAACCTGAACATGTATATCATTTTCGTCCTATAGGTTTGTGTAATTTCTCATATAAGATTATTTCTAAGATTATGGCCAATGGAATGAGACCCTTGCTTGATGCGAATATCTCCAAGAATCAATGTGCTTTCTTTCCAGGTAAATGCATTCATGACAATATTATTATTGCTCCTAAGGTATATCATTATCTTCGCCGTAAGAAATCTTGGGATAAGTATGAATTTTCTTTGAAAATGGACATGAGTAAAGCTTATGACAGGGTCAAGTGGGACTTCTTAGAAAATGTTTTGTTACAATTTGGATTTTGTACTGAGTGGGTGTCCCTTTTAATGAAGTGTGTGTGTTCTGTTAGCTTAAATATTTTCTTATCTAGTGAAAATATGAGATCCTTTGTTCCTAGTCAGGGCAGGAAGACCCCCTCTCTCTATATTTGTTTATCATTGTTGCTGAGGTTCTTTCTCTTATGATTAGCAAGAGTCAAGTTGACAAGCATATTATGAGAATTAAGTTAAGCCACAGTTGTCCAAAGCTTACCCATAGTTTCTTTGCGGATGATGCTTTTTTGTATATGCATGCTAGTCAATGGAACTGCAGTTACTTGGTAAATATCCTGAAGTTGTATTGTATAGATTCTGGTCAGGTCATCAATCTTGATAAGTCAAGTATTTTTTTCTCATTCAATACCCTTGTTGAGGTAAGAAGTATGGTAGGTAATATTCTAGGTATCCCTACAACTGAGGACCCAGGGAAATACCTCGGTATTCCGAGATTTGGGGAAAGACCAAGCACCGGGCTCTGGCTTATGTTAGAGAACGTGTAACAGGTAAAATCTAAGGTTGGGTCAGTCTCTCATCTCCTTTGCTGGCAGAGAAGTAATGATTAAAGCTATTATCCAAGTAATCTCGATCTATCCAATGAACTGCTTCAGGTTCCCTCTTAAGACTTGTAAGGAGATAAATAGCCTTATTGCCAATTTTTGGTGGAGTAGAAAAGCTTTTGGAGGCAGAACTCACTGGAAAGCTTGGGAATCGATGACCAAAGGTAGGAGTATTGGAGGTATGGGTTTTCGGGATCTAACTATTATGAAGGATGCACTTTTGGCATAAACGGCCTAGAGAGTATTGGTGAGCCCGAATGAGTTATGGGCTAGGGTGTTGAAGAGTGTGTATTTCCCCAAAGCAGAGTTTATTGATGTGGAAAAAGGCTATAAGGATTCATGGTGTTGGTCCAACACTCTGGATGAGAGAAATTTTCTCAAGAAAGACTTGAGGTGGGATGTGGGGAATGGTGCTGCAATCAAAATTTGGGATGATAACTGGGCTTTGAAGGTTAACTTTCCAGAGAAGCCTAGTTATATTGGGGATCCTATTTTGTCAGATGGTAAAGTTTGTGATCTTATTATCAATGGTGAATGGGATCTTACCCCCATTAATCATTATTTTCCTGACGAGGTCAAGAGTACTATATATGAAATTTCTATCCCCTTTAATGGCTTAGAAGATAAATTAATATGGACTAGTGCCAAAGATGGTGTGTATTCTGTTAAATTGGGGTACCATCATGGGAAAGAGGGGAATACTATTTATGTCAATAGAGTGGGATCCTCTACGGTCATTCTCACTACTTGTTGGAAATCAATCTGGAAGATAAAGACTATCCCAAGAGTATAACAGCTTATTTGGCGCCTATTGAACAATGTTATTGCAACCAATGCTGCCCTATATCAAAGGAAAAGATCCAAGGAAATATATGTCTTGTTTGTGAAGAAGTTGAGGAGACCATCGAACATTTACTTTTTCATTTGCCTTCGACCAGATGCATTCAGTTCATTTTTACGCTGAGTGCTAGATTTGATGTATCTAGTATGTCGAACTTTAATGCGTGGTGGATTACAATGTCAAGTACGCCCTCAATTTGTAAGCAACATCTATCTTTAATTTGCTGAATTTTGTGGTTTATTTGAAAACAAAGAAATGATATGGTCTTTAATCACAAAAAGCCTAATCTAGTTGATGTTATAGAATTGGCTAGGAAAAGTAACTTTGAATATTGGGCTAGTCGTGACAATGTGTATATGGACTCCGAGGTGCAGAGAGACAGCGAGAGTACATTAGTTAAATGGTCTCCTCCTTTAGGTAGTCTCAAAATTAATTCTGAAAGAGCCTTTTCACCTAATAAGGCAGGGACTACTATTGGTGTAATTTGTCGAGATCATTTTGGTGAGTTTAAATGGGGCTTTGTGGATAAAGTGAAATCAATTTTTGCATTCATGATTGAAGCAATGGAAATGAAGAAGGCTCTGATGCTAGCAGTGGATCTAGGACATGATAAGGTGGTCTTTGAAACTTATTGTCTCCCATTACTTGTGAGTGTTGAAGCTATATCACCAGATTTGTGTGATTGTAAGAGTAAGAGTATTGTGCATGCATGTCATTTGCCTTTTTTCTTCCAAGGTTAGGTCCTCTATGTCCTTTACCCCAAGGTGCGGCAACCGTGCAGCTTATCTACTTACAGCTGATGCTTATAAAGGGGTATGCGCTATAGAGTGGGTTGCACGACCAACACCTTCTTTGATATCACTTCTAGCCTTGGATGCCCAGGAGGTGGACACGGTTGCATATGATGGTTCTCTCCCCATTCATTCATTGGATGGTGATTAATTTGTATTTTTTTTAAGATCGTGTGTTTGTTTCTATCTTTTCTTTATGTCTTCCTTTGTGGAATTTTTCTCGGATTGTGGCTAGAGTCAGGAAAGCGGGCCGAGCTTATAAAATGAAGCCTCTAAATGAAGTTGTGTTGAATATGATTAGTTTTGATGATGTCTTATATAGATGCCATTGTTAAGAGCAAAAATATTGTATAATATACTTATCTTCTACATTGACTAACTACGATATATTTGATGTAGATTAGTTCAAGATTAATCAAGAAAGAAGAAGAAAGAAAGAAGAACTTGCTCCATGTGAAGAGATTAATGATGTGAAGTTTAATGATGGAGATTAATCAAGATGAGATTTGGAAGAATGAAGAACTTGCTGAATATAATGAGAATATCATTATTCATGTTCCTAGATTAATACTAGAAGTATCCACGGTGATATGGAAGTTGGAACGACTCAATTTGGAGTTAAAATAAGCAAGTTCAAGCTTCCAGATGAATACGGGTTTGTTGGAGGGCATTTATGTAATTTCAGCTGTTGAAGAAAGAAGAACTTGTTAAATATCATGAGAATATCAATATCAAGTTTCTGTGATCAAATAGAAGTTGGAACGGCTCAATTCGGAGTTAAAACAAGCAAGTTCAAGCTTCCGGAAGAATACTATAGGTTGTTTTGGGGCATTTATGTAATTTTAACGCATGAACAGTGCCATGCTCGAGCAAACACTAACATATGGGAAGCATGCTCGAGCAAGGCATGCTTTCTGGCCAAAATTCGCTCTTGCTCGAGCATAGAAAAAGGCTTGCTCGAGCATGCTGCTCGAGCAGAAGAAAATCTTGCTCGAGCAAAGTCGTTCCTTCAGCTCCTCTGTTCAGCTCTGTTTCTGGCGACCTTCGGTAATTTGACGATATCTCCCAAACCAGGAATCGGATTGAGGTGAAACCAATTTTGTTGGAAACTAGAATTCTAACCGGTCCTAGTCGCATAAGATTAAAATCCAAAGGAGGACAGATTAGAGAGATATGAATTGTTGAAGATGACAGTGACATCACCGTCACAGTGCTAACCAAGCCTCGAGTTTTTGAGTATATCTCACAAACTACAAATCCAATTGAGCTGAAATCGGTGCCATTTGAAAGAAGAATCAAAAGGATTTTCATCAAGAGTTTAACCAACCAAAACTGATTTCATACCATGGAGATATGGCCTCGAAAGTTGACGGTCAGTTCAGAATGTAGCAAAAACGTTGGTCAAGAACACCTCCAATCATCTGATGATAATGGACGAAATACAATGAGTTTGGAGCTGATTCTTCTTGCATTAGAAAGAAGACTTGACGAGCTTTGTAATGGAGAGTATTATACTTATTCGCATATGATCAGAAGCCTCAAAGACAGAAGCTTACTCGAGCAGAACATTTGGCATGCCCGAGCATCATCGAGCCAAAAGCAAGAATTTGCGAATTGAAGAGTCATGCCCGAGCAGAGTAAAAGGCGTGCTTGAGCACCATGCTCGAGCAGAGGTAAAATCATGTTCGAGCAGCATCACCAAAATGTCAAATTCTCGTCTCTGCCTGAGGGCATGCTCGAGCAGCATGAGGGCATGCTCGAGCATCACGCGTCAACAAACAAAGCAATAGTCAAAAAGATGAAGTTCTTCGTTTTGGAAATATTTGATATGGCCTTTACTCAAAATGATTCCCTGCACAAGATAAGGGAAAACAATAAATGATGCAACGGTCATAAAGCCATCAATACAGAGCAACATTGGAAATCCAAGAGACATAATGGCTCAACGGCTATTTCTCCAATGGACTGATATTCAAAATTATTACTATTCACAACAGCCAAAACGCAACGGACGAATGCTTCCAACAACATCAATACAAAGTGTCTATAAATAGAGAAAGAGCAACGGAAGAAAAAGCGAACACAGAGACACGAGCTTACATCTTCACAATGCCAATACTCTGATATACACATACACCTACTCTCTGATTATCTCAAAGTGTTTATCTTTATCACTTCTGAGAGAGAAGATTATCTGTAATCATTCATTACTAAGGTTGTATCCTTACAGTGAGTAAGGGGGAGTATCTCGTAAGAGATTTGTAGAAGGCTGCACAAGTGCCCGGCTAAACTTGTGGGTTTGTAAAGGCTTCTCTTGTGCCTGGATTAAACAAGAGGATAGTGGATTGAAATCTCAAGTGGAGCTTGGGACTGGACGTAGGTCAAGGATTGGGCCGAACCAGGATAAATCATAGTTTGCATATTCTCTTCCCTAAACTCTTATATTTCCTGCATATATGTTTGAATGACTGTTTATCGTTTTACACATCCTTACTGTCATACAAACTAATTTCAGCAAGTTTTTAAAAAGATTTTCAAAGTTGTCTCAAGTTTTATCAAACACCCAATTCACCCCCCCTCTTGGGTGATAGTCAGGTTCTACAAGTTGGTCTTAAAAGGGCCAGCCATGTAGGGCCGATGGCTTACAAGGGCTAGCCCTATTAGGCCTGTTAATTGTTTTCAACTTTCCCAGTTGGTAGTTGCTCACTTGCCCTACTGACTGAGTCTAACCGTTAAGGATGCTACTTTCCTGTCATGTTACCCAGTACTCACTCACTTAGTTACTCTCACAGTCTCACTCATTTTTTCATTCACTTCATGCCTCTACTCAAAGATTTTATGATTTGGTTGATTATTTATTGTAGATAATGGTTATGGATGTATTCATGATGCGAAAGAAGAAATTTTTGATATTTTTACCCATGAAGCAAATCCGACTACTCAAAGTGAAAAGCAATCAAATGTCTTTGAAACTGTTGATAGTTGCGAAGAAGATGAAAATAATAGTCATCATACTCATGTTATTTAGTGGTAAGCTTCTTATGTTTTGTGTGAGTTATCAGTAGACAATAGTTTACTTTTGATTTTGAATTAGTGACTTGTTTGTTTGTTGTATAATGCGTGTTGTTGAGACCTTAATATTGACAACATTTATTTGATAAATTAAAATTTTAATTGTTGTAATTTACTACTTAAATTTCTTAAAAAAAAGAAAAAAAATAGTTTAAATTTAGAAAAATAGCTTCCAACCCTGTAGGCCTAGATGATCTCTGACTGAGCCTTGAAAAACATATGTTTTTCTTACCCCAAACCTAAAAGGGCCGGCCCTGATTTCCAGATCTAATTGTAGCTACTTTTTGTATCCTGTGTTGTGTTTGTAAATGGAGCAAATCACCAAGAGGGTGTGAATTGGGGATTTTAAAAACTTTTTCGAATACTCTGTTTTATAGAGCTAAAACAAAGCAGAACAGAGGAGAGTAAGAATAAGCTTGACACAAGGAAATTTATACTTGTTCGGTCTAAATCCTTGACCTACGTCCAATCCCCAGACACTCTAGGATTTTCACTAACTCACAAGATCAGTTACATACTCTGCACTCGAAAGTTATCCTCTCACTAGGATACACTCCCCATTACAAGTTGTAATTTGATATTCCCAATCTTCAAGTCCCGTTGAGTTGAGATTTTTACAATAAATGATTTCAATAAATGAAACTCTCTCTAAGAGTGGATAATAATAATCACTAAGGTACAAATATATCAAAAGATATTTTAAAGTAGAAAACTGAAAGAGTAGTTGGAAACTTGAATATTTTCGTTTTCTGCAAATTGGTTGTTAAGAAGACTTGAATGCAACTCCTTATATATGAAGAGAGCATTAAATGATTATTGGATTGATCAATGTAACCATTGGAGACATTGGAGCAACTGTTAGGAACACTTTGGTCTCTTCTCTCTCTACTCTTCAGTTAATCCAGTTGCACAGAAGATTAGGGTTGACTTCCTTTGAATTTAATCCATTGGAAGAGAAGCTTCTAGTTAGGAAAAGGAAACATTAATCCCTTTGCAACGTGTAGAGAATGATTGTCCAAAAGAATGCAAGTCTTCTAGCCTTTGCATTTAATGTGCTGACGTCACTTTTTGCTTTAAGCTAAATCTTCATTTAATACTCTTTAAATCATCTGAAACTCACTAACAAACTGATTAAACATAGTTAGAAATAGTAATGAGTGATGATAATACGTATCTAAATCAAACATGAAGATTTCAAAAAATTGTACAATTTGATTTTCAAACTTAGCGAAGCAAACTCAAGTTTGTTCATCCAAACTGGAGTTTGCAACTTTGCTTCAGAAGCCTAGACTCGAGTTTACAAAAACAAACTCGAGTTTTCTTCTCATAGAGAAGAATGCCGCGATTTGATCTTTGAAGGAAGTTTTTGAGTAAGAGCAAAACTCGAGTCATTAAATTCCAAACTCGAGTTTTAGACTTTTATGATGAAAAATATAAGTTCCAAAAGCTACAAAATGGAGTTTCCAAACCCAAACTGGCCGGAGTGTTCAAAAGGTTCAAACAGAGCTAAGCTCTCTGCTTGGTATAAACTCAAGTTTCCATAAATGTTTGGGAAAATGGAAAATTCTCTGTATGGACAAAACTGAAGTTTGTAAAGACAAACAGGAGTTTTCAAATCTTCAGAAACATTGAGATGTTCTCTGTAAGTTATAAACTCGAGTTTGCAAAACAAACTCGAGTTTTCTTTTAAAGATGAAAATCTTTGAAAACTCTCTGTCAAGAGAAAACTGGAGTTTATGGATACAAACTTGAGTTTGCTAAAGATAGGATACTTTGAAAACTCATTGTCAAGACTAAACTCCAGTTTACTATGCTAAAATCGAGTTTTCCCAAAGCATGAAAAACTTTGAAATCTCTTGGCGAAGTGCAAACTGGATTTTGGCATATCAAACTCGAGTTTGCTTAAGTTGGAAAAGAATTAAGACTCTCGGCCAAGCACAAACTCGAGTTTATAAAACTCAACTCGAGTTTGGTTAAGGTCACAAATTCTTGGAATCTCTCTGAGTAAATACAAACTCGAGTTTACATATACAAACTCGATTTTGTCTTGCCTTGAAAAACTTTGATTGCTCTCTGTATGACTCAAACTCGAGTTTACCACTAATTAACTCGAGTTTGCCTAAGTTTACAAAAATTAAAGCAATTCTCTGTCTGAACCAAACTCGAGTTTGCAAACACAAACTCGAGTTTTCCTTTGACAGTAAGTTTTTCAACTTCAAAGACAAACTTCCATTCAAGTTTACAATTTTTAATTATCATCATAGAGAACTAACATTTTTGTGAAGTATGAATGCAAGGAACCTTTTTTTTCAAAGGAACGTTGCATTAATATTTCCAAACAACAAACATTACAAGAGACACAAAGTGATTACAATCTGAGTAGAAAAACAAAACAAATAGTGAACTAGGAAAAAACATCAACAAAAAAAGAATAAAGACACAAGCAACACAACAACTTAAAATAAAGTACACACTAGTCACATCCAATGGATGAGTTGAAGTAGAAGTGTCATGAACTTCTTCATCCATCTTTTGGGCATCCAAGGGTAGAAGAGACATTAAAGAAGGTGTTGGTTGTTAGACCAACCCTAGAGGGCACAACCCTTTATAAGCAACAGTTGTAAGTAGATCAGAAGCATGGTTTCCCCGTCTAGAAGTAAATGATATAGAGAACCCAACCTTGGAAGACAAAAGACATATGACATCTTGCACAATACTTCTACATTTCCAATCTAACAAATCTGGTGACTTGGCTTCAATGCTTGTAAGTAAAGGAAGGCAATCAGTTTCAAAAATCACTTTATCAAAGATCCACAGCTAGCATCACTACTCTCTTCATAGCTAGGGCTTCAATCATAAATGCATAAATTGATTTAACTTTATCCACAAAACCCTATTGAAAATCACCAAAATGATCCCGACAAGTTACGCTAATTGCAACTCCTTTACTAGGTGAGAAAGCCCAATCACAATTAACTTTAAGACTGCCTAAAGTGGAGGGGACCATAAAACTAGAAGATTAGTACTACCCCTATGCACCTCAGAACCCAAATGCATATTGTCCCGGTGAACCCAAAATTCAAAGTTGCTTTTACTAGCAAATTCTATAACATTAACAAGATTAAGATCTTTGTGATTAAACACCATTTCATTTCTTTCTTTCCAAATGAACATCATAATCCAGCAAGTTAAAGATAGATCTTGCTTACTTAGAGGGGGCATACCTGACAAAGTAATCCACCAAGCATTAAAGTTCTCTAAACTTGATGCATCAATTCTAGCATTTAGCGTACAACCGAACCAAATACATCTGGTCCAAGGGCACTGGAAAAATAAATGCTCAATAGTTTCCTCCACTTCAAAGCAAACTGGGCATCGGTTACCTTGAGACCTTTTCCTTCGAAAAGGGCTACATTATTAGCAAAAAAATTGTTCAAAAGGCGCCAAATAAATTGTTATACCTGTGGAATAATATTTATCTTCCAGATCGATTTCCAACATGCAGTAGAAATGACAACAAAAGGCCCCGCTCTATTAACATTAACAGTATTCCCATCTTTCCCTCGATGATATCCCATATTAACTAAGTACACTCCATCTTTAGCATTAGTCCACACTAATTTATCTTCCAAATCGTTGGAGGGGACAGGGATATCATATATAGCACTCTTCACTTCCTCAGGCAGATATTGATTGATAGGAGTAAGATCCCATTCACCATTAACAATTAAGTCACAAACTCTACCATCTGAAAAGAAAAGGTTATCAAGATTACTTGGTTTCTCCAGGAAAGTAACCCTTGGGACCTAGTTATCACCCTATATTCTAATTGCTTCGCCATTTCCATCATCCCTCTATAGATCTTTCTTGAGAAAATTTCTCTCATCTAGGATGCTAGACTAGCACCATGATGCCTTATAGCCCTTTTCCGCATCAATAAACTCATCTTTAGGGAAATACACACTCTTCAAGACCATAGCCCATAGCTCATTTGGTCTCACCAATAATCTCCAAGCCATTTTAGCCAGAAGAGCGTTGTTTATGATAGATAAATCTTGAAAGCCCATACCTCCAGTGCTCTTGCCTCTGGTCATTAAATCCCAAGCTTTCCAATGAATTCTACCTCCAAAGGCATTTCTACTCCACGAGAAGTTGGCGATAAGACTATTTATCTCCTTACAAGTTTTAAGAGGAAACTTAAAGCAGTTCATAGGATAAATTAGAATCGCCTGTATAACACTGTATAACAGCTTTAATCATTACCTCTCGGCCAACAAAGGAGAGGAGCGACTAGCCCCACCCCCTGGATTTTACTAGCTACTCATTTTCTGATATACGCCAAAGCTTGATGTTTGGTCTTTCCCTAGATACTCGGAATGCCAAGGTATTTTCCTGGATCCTCGGTTGTCGGGATACCCAAGATACTACCCACTATATTTCTCACTTCTTCTAGGGTATTGGAGGATAAAAAAATACTTGATTTATCAAGATTAATTACCTGACCAGAATCTGTACAATACATGTTCAAGATATTTGCTAGATAATTACAATTCCACTGAGTAGCATGCATATACAAGAGAGCATCATCTGCAAAGAAACTATGGGTAAGTTCAAGGCATCTGTGGATTAGCTTAACTCCCCTGATATTTTGTCTCGCTGACTCTTGTTAATCCTAAGAAAACGAACCTTAGCAACAATGATAAACAGATACGGGGAGAGGGGGTCTCGTTGTCGAATACCCCTACTAGGAATAAATAAGCTCACATTTTCACCAGATAAATAGATATTTAAACTTACAGAGTGCACACATTTCATTATAAGAGATACCTATGTTAGTTCTCAATTGGTTTTGATGATAACGACAATTGTAAACATGATTGAAGTTTGTCTTTGTAAGTTGAAAAACTTACTGTCTAAGGCAAACTCGAGTTTCAGTTTGGAAACTCGAGTTTTGGCCTGACAGAGAAATGCTCAAATTTTTATAAAGAAATGCAAACTCGAGTTAAGGTTTGAAAACTCGAGTTTTGGCCATACAGAGCATTCAAGTTTTTCACAGACAAAGCAAACTCGAGTTTGATTTAGAAAACTCGAGTTTTGACAAGACAGAGAGCAACCAAGTTTTTCAAAGAAATCAAAACTCCAGTTTCCATAGGAAACTCGAGTTTAGCCTTTACTGAGAATTCTCTTTGTTTTTCAAAGTTCATGAAAACTCAAGTTTACATAGAAAACTCGAGTTTCCATCATCTGAGAACAATACTCATCTCTGACCTTGTGAAAACTATCATGTTCAAATCGACCAAACCTTTCAATGTTTTCTCATAAAAGAGAAAACTCGAGTTTCCATTTTGAAACTCGAGTTTTGACATTACAGAGAAGTTTCCAAAGTTTTCAACGAATGAGAAAACTCGAGTTTTGGCCAGGCAGAGAGCTCTGCAAATTTTGAACCTTTGAAAACTCGAGTTATGATTTGGAAACTCTAGTTTTAATCTTTTGGGCTAAAACATGATTTTTCATCTAAAGTCTAAAACTCAAGTTAGTCACTTAATGACTCGAGTTTTACACTATTCACTAAACTTGTCCAAAATGCCAAATCGCGATGTTTGTCTCTGTGAAGAGAAAACTCGAGTTTGGATTGAAAACTCGAGTTTCAGTCTTTTGATAAAAGTTCACTAAAACATGAAAACTCGAGTTTCGAAGAACTAACTCGAGTTTCCATCGCAGAATTTGAATTTCGATTTGAACGAATTTGTGAAATCTTTGTGTTTGATCTCTATACTCTTTATCATCACTCACCACTATTCTTAACTATGTTTAATCAGTTTGTTAGTGAGTTTCAGATGATTTAGACAGGATTAAATGGAGACTTAGCATAAAGTAAAAAGCATGTCAGCACATTTAATGAAAAGTGCATAAAATTTATATGCTTTTGGACAAACATTCTCCACACGTTTTGGAGAAGTTAATGCTTGCCTTCTACATCCAGCAAACTGATCTTCCAAAGGATTAGTAGTCAGAGAGTCAACTCTGAACATCTGCAAAACTGGATTAGCTAAAGAGTAGAGAGAGAAGAAGACCAAAACCTTCATTAATCATCCTCTAATTACTCCAACGGTTATCTGAGGATTTATAACGGTCAATTAATGATCTCTACCTATAAATAGAGATGCATTCAAGTCTTCTCAACAACCAACCTGTGCAAGAACGAAAATCATTAAAGTTTCAACTACTCTTTGAGTTTTCTGTTGTAAAGTATCTTTGATACATTTATTCTTCAATGTTTATCATATCTACTCTTAGAGAGAGTTTTCTTGATTGTAAATCATTCTTGTAAGTTATCTCAAGTTAAGGGGACTTGGAGATTGGGGTTATTGATTACAACTTGTAAGGGGGAGTAAGTTCTAGACAGAGAATTACTCTTGAGTGAAGAGTGTGTAATCAATCTTGATAGTGAGAAATCCCAGAGAGTCTGGGGACTGGACGTAGGTCAAGTTGTTGGACCAAACCAGTATAAATCCTTGTGTCTTGCTTCTTCTCCTTATACTCTGTTTTACCTTCAGTTTCGAATCCTTAAACAGAGCCATCGAAAAGTTTTTGAGAATCCCCAATTCACCCCCTCTTGGTGATTCAAGCTCCACTTTCAACCTACTCAATACAAAAACCATATCGTAACAAAATATTTTCAAGGAAGTCCCATTCCACCTAGTCATATGCGTTACTCATATCCCTTTTAAGTGAAAACTCATACTTACCCCTTGATTTCTTCCCTCGAAGATAATGATATACCTCATAGGCTATAATAATATTGTCATGAATGCATTTTCCAGGAACAAAGGCACTATGGTTCTAAGAGACACAATCATCGAGCATAGGTCACATCCTATTGGCCATAATCTTGGAAATAATTTTACGAGAGAAATTACACAAGCTAATAGGACGAAAATGGGATACATCTTCAAAATTTTGTATTTTTGGGATAAGAGTAATGTTAGTCATATTGGTCTCCTCTAGAAAAAATTTACCTGCAAAAAAATCTTGAAGCATAATACAAATAGAATCACTAATTTCAGACCAAGAAAAATGATAAAATTTACCAGAAAAACCATCAGGCCATGACGCCTTTGTGCCCCCGAGGCTAAAAGCTACAGCTTTAATTTCCTCCCTTGATACAGGTAGCAAAAGTCGTTGATTAATTTCAATTGAGATCCTGGTATCAATAAAATCCAATACTATATCCATTGAGCATGAACCAGAGGAAGTAAAGAGCTTCTGAAAAAGCTAGCAAAATTATGAGAGATAGCATCGTTATCCATTAACCAGCTGTCTGAATCATCTTTAATGCATGAAATTATGTTCTTTTGTCTCCTTTTGATAGTAGAGAGATGAAAGAAACAATAATTTATATACCCAGCTTCTAACCAATGAATACGAGAACGCTGCCACTAATATTGCTCCTCCAAATCAAGTAGTCTCTCCAAAGCACCTTTCACATCCGAGATTCCCTTAGATATGTTAGGAGTCAAATACCCCTGACTAATATTAGCCAGCTGAGCTTTTAAATTATCAACAATCTTGGAATTATTTGGGAATTCCTTCTTGCTCCACATGACTAACTTTTGTCTGCATCTCTTCAAGTTGCTTATGAAAACCTCCATAACCGATTGGTCAAGCTTAGAAAAAACATGCCAACTTTCTTTGATTACTTCAAAGAACCTCCCATGTGACGCCAAGGCTGATTCAAAATGGAAAGCCCAATTTCTCTGCTAGCGAAAGATGTCGATCATAGAACTTCAGAGGTCTCCTCCTTTTGTCAGCATAGCACTTTTGTCTGCTTTGTGCTGCCAGGAGTCTTCTCTTGATCAACGCGATCTACTCGGAGGTCTGTTCAAGCATATCCGGTCCAAGTAATTTCCTTTCAGAAGATTCTGTCCAGCATAGGGGTGATTGACGCTTCCGCCCATACAATGCCTCAAACGGGGCCATTTGTATACTTGCATGATAACTGTTGTTGTATGCAAACTCTGCTAGCGAAAGATGTCAATCCCAACTTCCTTTGAAATCTAGGGCACATGCTCGCAACATATCCTCCTGCGTCTGTATTGTTCTTTCAAATTGACCATCGGTCTGAGGGTGATAAGCCGAACTGAACCTCAGCTTTGTACCCATACCTTCGTGTAATGCTTGCCAGAAACGGGATTAGAACCGTGTATCTCGATCAGAGATAATACTCTTTGGTACTCCGTGTAGTCTCACGATCTCTTTGATGTAAATCTCCGCCAATCATTTCGGAGAGTAATGGATACTGATGGGAATGAAGTGTGCTGACTTAGTTAATCGGTCAACAACTACCCAGATCGTATCATGATTCCTGATCTTGGGCAAACCCACCAAAAAATCCATGGTTATGTTCTCCCATTTCCATTCAGGCATTTCCAGTCCTTGCAAAAGACCAGGGGGTCGACGGTGTTCAATCTTCACCTTTTGACAGGTCAAGCATTTGGCCACGTACTGGGCTACATCTTTCTTCAACCCGGGCCACCAGAGTTCGGATTTCATGTTCTAGTACATCTTGACCATGCCTTGATGCAGAGTATATTTACTCTTATGAGCCTTATCCAGTATCTTCCGCCTTAATTCATCAACTGGCGGTATGTAGATTCGCTTCTTATACCTGACCAAACCACTAGGTGATAGGTCATGATCCTGGGTCTCACCTTGAGAGATCTTCTCCCGTGTTGCAATAGCCCAATCATCTTGCTTCTGAGCTTCCTCAACTTCATCCCTCAGATCATACTCCCCTTGACTCACAAGAAGAGTAGCAAGATAGGCATCATTTGGTGTGTTGAGACCCACGTAGATCTGATTGGATAGATTCGGATCTCTGAAATCTTCCAGTAATTTCTGCTCTTGCATCATCATGTATGCCACCTGCACTGTCTTTCTACTGAGAGCATCAGCAACGACGTTTGCTTTACCCGGATGATACTTGATCTCCAGGTTGTAGTCTTTGAGTAATTCCATCCAACGACGCTGTCTCATGTTGAGTTCCCTTTGATCAAACAGGTATTTCAGGCTCTTGTGGTCGCAGTATAGTTCCATGGTCGCACCGTACAGGTAATGCCTCCATATCTTCAAAGCGAATACGATAGCCGCAAGCTATCAATCGTGCGTTGGATAATTCGACTCTTGAGTCTTCAGCTGACGAGAGGCATAAGCCACCACTCTGCCCTGTTGCATTAGGACACACCCCAATCCATACCCACTGGCATCACTATAGACAACATAGGTCTCATCCGGATCTGGGATAATCAATACCGGTGCTGTAGTCAACCTCTCCCTCAGACTCTGAATGCTACTCTCACAGTCTTCATCCCATACAAAGGGTTGTTCTTCCTTGTAAGCTTTGTCAGTGGTAAGGCAAGACGTGAGAAATCCCGTATGAATCTGCGGTAGTAACCCGCTAGACCCAGAAAACTACGTATCTCTGTCACTGTCTCTGGTCTCTTCCAGTCTAGAACTGCTTCCACCTTGCCTAGATCAACCGCAACTCCACCGCTCGATATTACATGGCCCAGAAATCTAACTTCCGGAAGCCAAAAATCGCATTTGCTAAACTTAGAATAGAGTTGCTTCTCCCTGAGTATACTCAACACAAGTCACAGATGTTCTTCATGCTCTTCTCTGCTCTTAGAATAGACGAGAATGTCATCAATGAATACCACTACAAATTTGTCTAGGTGTTGACGAAAGATTCTGTTCATATAGTCCATGAACACAGCAAGTGCATTAGTCAAACCGAAAGGCATCACAAGGAATTCGTAATGCCCATACCTGGTCCTGAAAGCCGTTTTGGGAACATCACCATCTTTAACTCGCAACTGATGGTATCCCGAACGCAGATCAATCTTTGAAAAGACAGTAGAACTATATAGCTGATCCAAAAGATCATCAATCCGTGGAAATGGGTATTTGTTTTTTACTGTTACTTTGTTCAGTTCACGGTAGTCGATACAGAGTCAAAAACTCTCGTCTTTCTTTTTCACAAACAACACTGGGGCTCCCCATGGTGATACACTAGGTCGAATGAACCCCTTAGCTAGCAATTCTTCAAGTTGCTTCTTCAACTATTGCATCTCGTTTAGTGCCATACGATATGGCGCTTTTGATATTGATCCTGTACCAGGCATCAATTCAATCGTGAACTCCACTTCTGTGGTAGGAGGTAGCTCGGTGAGATCCTCCGGAAACACATCAGGAGATTCATTTGCCACAGGAATATCCTTGAGTGAAAGGCCAGCTTCTGCTTTTACCGAAAAGAATACCATGTACGCTTGGCATCCCTGCTTCATGCATTTATCAGCTTCTGTAGCAGAGAGAAAGTTTAGGCTCACATCAACCTTGTCTCCGCTAGGTGAATGGGGTTATGATATCCTCTTGCTACCACAGTCGATCATTGCACCGTTTTCCGTTTGCCCATTTAAACCGAGTATGACATCGATGCCATGAAGTGGTAATCGGATAAGGTCTACTTTTGAAACTCGCCCATCCACATTCGCAGTACAATCAAAACATGCATCAGAAGCTAAAGATTTTACACCTAGTGATGTAGATACTACCAGATCATATGGTAACCTATAGGCATGCATTCCAAAGCGACTTGCACAATCACATGAAATAAACGATTTGCTTCCCATCACAGTTGGTTCCCGGATGGTACTTCTTGCATTTTGGACATGTTTGGGATCCCGGCTGTCTGGGATAGTTCTGTTGCCCAGCTTGGTATGGCCTCTTGTTCCCACCTTGGTTATTATTCCAGGGCGCCTTCCTCTTTTGTGAGGAATTTCCGCGATTAGACCCACCACGGCCTGCATTATTACCCTCAAGGCTCCAGAATCTACGCAGTTCTTTCAAGTTGCGCTCTATCATTCGGCAGGATTCCACTGCTTGGGCCATGTCAGGGAATCGCTGAGACACCAATCTGGCCCTTATGTCGTACTTCAGACCATAAATCAATCTGTTAGCCTTCCAGCTCTCATTAACGTTGCTTTTCAGATACGATGAATACCGTGACAGGTTGGTGAACCAGGCAAAGTAATCATCAAATGATTCTTCCTGACCTTGCTCGATATGAAGAAATTCCTCCTCCTTAATCACTTGTATTGAGGGAGGGAAATATTGTTCGTTGAATTTCTCCAGAAATTTCTCCCAAGTGACAGGGCAATACTAGTTCTGCAGGGTTGTAGAAACGTTCTTCCACCATCTGTGTGCATCGCCTTCAAGCTTGTAGATTTCCAGTTGAGCCTTCCGATTCTCCGGGCATTCAATGACTTCGAAAATCTTCTCCAGACTTAGAAGCCAATCTTCAACCAATTCATTCTTCCCCCGGAGACCGGGTGGTTTGAGCTTGCAAAACTGATTGACCCAGCTATGTGTGGTCTTTTCCCTTCTTCCCTGTCTAGGAGGTGATTGGGATCTATCAGACCCCTCAGATTCCTCAGCATGTTCTTCATTTTGCTCGTCATCCTCATCCTCATCTTCTTCATTTTCTTCATCATTTCGCTCTTCCTCATGTTGTCGTGCGTCTAATTGTCTCTGAGCTTCTTGATCTTGTATGTTCTGTCTTTCAAGAAGTGAATCAATAAGAGCTCTCTGCTCCTGCAGGGTTCTTCTCATCTCCTGCATTTCGTCTTGTTCTGGTTGATTCGGTATGTGGTCTTGTTCTGGTATTGCTCTCATTCGAGGCGGTCTGCCTCCTCTCCCTCTACCTCGGCCTCGTCCTTGGCCTCTACCTCGCGGTATTCTCGTGCCTCTTATGATTGCCATTTCTTAAGTTTTCCTTTACTTAATAATGACATATGCAAATATCAGAAATAACACAATGGTTGGCATCAAAAACATATATATACATTGCATCAAATTTGTACAATATGTATTCAACCTAGTAATTTGTTACATCGTAATATAATATATTACAGCCCTTTATTCAAAAATATTCTACATCCCCTCAGGGTTTTAGAGAGGTTTTATACAAACTATACTATACTAGCTAGCTTCTACTAGTCTTCCACAGCTTTCTTCGACCGTTGTTTCTCTTCTACATGTGCTGACGGATCAAACACTTCAGATAACGGAAATGGATACGGATGCCCAAAATAGGCCCTTCATCTAACAGCTCATTTATTATTCTTTCCCAGCGTTGGGTTCGAGGGAAATAGTACAGGGTTGATCTAATCCAATCCCCAGCTGAATGACGGCCATAAACGGCCTGGTAGTTCTTAACTAGTAGCAGGAACAATAGATATTTTTCCCTAATATTCTCGGTGCGGTCTTCAGCACTCATGTAATACGACTCTAACAACCATGTCAGTGTCGCATTGTCATTTAGGACATAATGGTAATCATCGGGGTTGGCTTCCTCATTGTCTATGTTTTGGATTTCAGGATAGTCAAAGTTATCTCCTACTGATGAATGGGTTGACCCGGCAGGGCTCCCTGGTTCAGGTTGGTCTTCTGGTTCCATTTCATCCATTTCAGGGTCAGTGTATTCTGGTTCCGGGTGGTATTCCGGTTCTGGATCATTTAGGTGCTCCACTGGAACATCAGGGTTGTATGGTAGGTCGAAGTGGTACAAGTGAGCATGGTATGGGGGTTCTGGTTCAGGTGGGGGATAAATAGGGTCAGGGTTTAGTCTCCTTCCTATCATCGCTGGAACTACGGTCTTTCTAGCAGAATGTCTCATCATTCCGTAATAAGGGGTATATGGATCATCATCCCTGTCCATCTCTACACATTACACCAAGGTCATATCAGTACTCATTTTCAAAATGTGCTCAAAGTTAAAAGGCTTTTGAACCTAACTCCGTTAACCAAACAGAATGGCCAGGTAAGTGTCTACTATGGGGGCCTCACCGAGTTCACGGCGATTGATTGGCACACCCACGTAGACTAGCCTTGCCTTCGGCACCAAACTGTTCGTAATAACATAGTTAAATCCATGTCAGAATGAATGCTCTGATACCAAAAATGTAACATCCCATTTTAAAAGTGGATTTTTTTTCAATCAGAGTAGAGCATTGGAGCGAGTGAGTAACTGAATCACATTCAAATATTAACCATAGTGTAACATAGTATTGATACAGTCATCCTAGTGTTCAAAAGTAAATACATAGATAAACAAAAGGAACATCTCCGGCCGACGATCTAGTCGTGTTGCTTGCCCCGCTCTCCAATCCTTGGTCCTCTGGACCCTGAAGCTACAGCTGAGATCAAATTGACCCCATTGGATCTCAGGTAATGGTTAACCTTATGCTCAAATAAAACAGTATATGGACAACAGATATTCATAACATAACAACAGTATATCACTACATAAGCATAGAGCAGATGCATGATCATACAATGACAGAACATAAGCACAGAGCAATATGTAAAGCCTAACAACAACAGTCTTCACATAACCAGTGCCACGATCACAACATGTGTCCTCAGCGCTAGGAAAACAACGGCATTATTATGACTATAACCCGTATAAAAGCTGTATGTATAAATGACGACCCTAAATAGAGCCCCAACCTATGAACGTATCTATCACATATATGTATATGAGCAGCACAGGATTAGTGTTACAGTACGCGTCCGTACCTTCGTTGACGAACGTAGGTATTTCTGGTGGAACACGGTACATTTGACGGAAAAATGCACTTTTGATGGAAAACAGCGGTATGACAACGGAACGACGGCGGTAAAACAGCAGTACTGATCACAGATATCCTATAGGGATAATATCACATTTATCAGTGATAAACATCATAACAGGCATTTTAGGTACAAATTACCATTTTGCCCCTACCCTTACTAATCGGCGGAATTTCGCCAGCGCTTTCTCCAAAATTTTAACATATCTCTTTCTCCAACACATTTTTGAAATAAATATCATATCTACCCCCAAAACATGATATCTAAATCATACTTGCAAAATTAAAGATCTACCTAACATTCCTGCTATAACTACCAAAAGAACTTAGGACTAAGGACCGAAGAAATTACCCAGAGCTTCGCTGCAATTTTCTCCAGACTCCTTCCTTCTCCCTTTGCTCCAAGAATTTTGAACTAGATAAGAGTGATTTGGTGTGAGAATTGTGAAGGAGGTAGCAACCTATTGATAGAGTTTTTCAGGGGTATTTCGGGAATTTTCTGATTTGTTCTGGACCACAGAAACCTAATGCTTCTGGAAGCTCTTCTCTTGGCCATGAAATTGCTTAGGCTGACCTGCCCCCTCCCAAAAAGCAAAAAGGATGAGTCATCTTGCTTTTGCTTTTTGCCTTTGACCCGATAAAATTCTCCGATCGTTGTTCGAATCGCGTAATCTTGGAAAATCTTAAAAATCTGGCAACATAGCCCTGATGATCCTTTTCCTCTCTTTCAAAATACTTGGGTGAACTAAATTTTTGATCCCATTCAGGGCATCTCCTATTTGCTGAAGATTTTCGGATAAACGTCTTCGGTTACGGAAATCGCTTCGGGTAACAACATCTTCGAGACAAAAATCCACTGATTCATAATATGCCCAGATTTACCAACTCATTCTTGGATTTCAAGTTATGGCTTGTTTTCTATAGATTTTCATTTATCTGATTTGCTTTTTGAACATCAGATAGCTTCTTAGCCAGTCTAGTAGAACCCTTTTCGGTTTCGGAAATAACTTTGGAGGTAACCTACTCCGAGCTAAAAATTCACTTGTCTATAATATACTCTGACTTTAGAAACCTTGTTCATGGTTTTCTAATTAGGATTTAATTTCTATCGGTGGTCATTTATCCTATTTGCTTTTCACAACTATATTACTATTTAACCAAAGTTGCATGATCTTTAATTACCAATTCTTATCCTCTTATCCATCCAAAATTTCGGTCAACAGCTGGTCCCTTTTTTTTCTGTTTTTATTTATTTAATTAATATTATATATTTTAATTATTTAGTAATTATTTTATATAATAATTTTTTTACAAAATTTTCCTATTGATCCATACATGTTTTTAGGCTTAAAATTACTTAATCTCACATATTTTTCTTCATATTTTCCAATTAATTAGCAAATATATTTTATGCTAATTTTAGTCATAAACCACTAATTATAGGGTTTTACATAATTATCCTTGGATTTTTCTTTGTTTATGCCCAAATAATTAGCCAATAATTATTTAATTAATTACCCATTAATTGTTGATAATTTTCTTAATTAGAATAACTCATTACCTCACAATTATTGCACTGACATTAGTATTTTATGTCTCATGCATTATATTAAAATTCACGGGGCATTTTGGTCATTATAATACTTTTTGATTTTTCCCTCTTTATTTTTCCAATGTTATAATTTATTAAATTACCAAAATTAGAGACAATATACTCTCTAAATTTTAATAATTATTTTACTGCCTCTTAAGATTTAACATAATTTTCTTAGGCCATTTTATGCTCCACAATGGCATTTTAGTCATTTTGGCTCCTTATTATTTTTTTCTAATTTCCAAGAGATTTTTCCTTAGGAAATAAGATAAATATAACACAGAAATTGAGACCACATATTCACTTATCAAAAGTAGCCACTTTATTTATCCTGGTATTACAAATAACCTTTTAATTTCTACAAAAACATCCCTAAACTTTTATATTATGAAAATAATTATCATACTATCAGTTTTCGTCACTATTTATGTACAAATGATTTAATTTAAAGTTCAAAGATATTTATTATCTGCATATATAACTCAAGTTTGATGGGTTTACATGTATATAAAAAAATTAAGGAACATAAAATTAATAGTTTAGCTTTAAATTTATAGACTAGTTTGGGGTTTATTATTAAGTTTTATAAAGAGTAATGAGATTATTTGTGTATTGTTTTATGTTTAGGAAAGTTTTATGTAATCTAACGAACATACAAATTACTATATATGAAGTAGGATACATACAATTTTTTTTTAATCTTTTTTATATAATTTTCTCAATTAATTAAGGGTCAAATTATTAGACATTTAATGACATTTAGAATTTTTTTTTAATCTTTTTTACATACAAATTACCACGCCTTCTCTCCACTAATTTTAAACGGCATCGTCTTGCTTATTATACAAATTTGGGCATCCTCATCAGTCACCACTTTCCCCTTCATTGTCGGAATCCTTGTTGGTTCATAATCCATCTTCCCCTTCATTCTGGAACATTAAATTAATTGATTTATTGCTGTTTGCAAAGACGCAAGAAATGTCCAAAGCTTAAATGCGGTGGCAACGCGACTGAAATGATTATTTTTTCTTTACTTAAAGAATCACAAGAAGCAACCAGCGAAAAAATAAAAAGTGAATGTATATAGACTAATAAAAAACAGGGATGCATAACGAATGAAAAACAGGAGAGACTGGAATAAAAACTGGCTAAGGATTTCTTCCCACGCACACCCACAAAGTTCTTTTTGGAGCTCTGCTGGCCAATGAACACGAGAGTACGAGACTGAAATAAAAACGGCCAAAATTTGTATGATAAGCAAAACGATACCGTTTAAACTGGTGGAGACAAAGTTGAAATAGGCTGTAGTGCAGACACTCCTCGCCAAGCGCGACCCTTGCATTTAGGTTGCTCAATGTCCCTTGAAAATAAATTAGAGTTAAGGGTTGATATCATTGTCAAGGGAGTATATTTAATGTTTGGTCACATAAAGGGAGCCACATGGAAAATGCTTCATCATCAATGGGCACTACTTAAAGCCGTTCTTTGATGGATTCTCCACTCAAACAGTAGAGGTTGCTGCTCTACGTGACACCACGTAGACCTCGTTGTATTCCTTCCTTCACTCTTTTATTTTACTTTGTCATATTACTCATTGTCATATTACTGAGTTGTGTAGTTCTATGTATTACTTGACTTTGTGATCTATTATGATTGTTTTGCATTGAGGACAATGTACTGTTTAATGGAAAAGCCGCAAGGCTAGAATAGAATGGGCTGAGTAACCCATGAAGGGCTCGAATCTAAGCTGGAATTCGCCAATGGATCCCCCAGACTTCATACAAAAAAGATCATACTCAGTCATGAGGCTATTGACTCTATTCTCCTTGATTCCAGTCGTCCCTTCATGTGCAATTTCAAGCGCATCCCACATAGCTTTAGTAGAAGATAATGTGCAGATACGAAAGTACCCTTGTTGACTTAGAGCACTTTGCAACATGAGGATAACTTTGTTATTGAGAGTGACTAGCTTTTTGTCATTCTTATCATATCCTTCTTCCAGCTTTGGATTTTTAACACCATCTTCAATTGTGGATGGCACATAGTCTCCTTTCTAAAACACCCTCCATAGGCCATATTTATAAGCCAATACAAAGGCTTTGAATTTGTCTTTCCACAAGGAGTAGTGCTCTCCATTGAAGCCCGATGGTCTGTTGATCGAAGCTCCATCAAGTTGAATTCCGTTCAAGATGATCCTTCTCGAGTTGTTAAGCTCTTTAAAGAAGACCTTGCTCTGATACCAAATGTAAATAGAGAAAATCACCAAGGGGGTGAATTGGGGATTTTAAAAATTTCTTTTTAAAACACCAAACACAAATAGCAAAACAGGGGCAAATAGAGGAAGAGTAGAGAAGAATGACACAACAAGATTTATACTACTTCAGTCTTAACTCTTGACCTATGTCTAGTCCCCAGACGCTCTGGGATTTTCACTTACTCACAAAATTAGTTACACACTCTACACTCAAAAGTTATCTTCTCACTAGGATACACTCCCCCTTACAAGTTGTAAATTGATAAACCCAATCTCTAAGTCCCACGACTTGAGATTCTTACAATAAATGATATTCAATGATATACTCTCTAAAAGAGAAAATAGGATAAGCATTGAAGTATAATGTATCAAAAGATACTTTACAAGTAGGTGGAAACACTAAGTGCATATGAACACTTGATAACTTTTCATTTTCTGTAAGCTGGTTGTAGTAGAGACTTGAATGCTTCAGCTTATATATGAAGGAAGCATTAAAAGCTTGTTGGAATGATTAATGTAACCGTTAGAGACATTAATCTAGTTGTTAGGTGCAACTTGGTCCTTTCTCTCTTTAAATTTTAGTTTATCCAGGTGCTCAAAAGTTTTGGTTTACTTCCCTTGAAATAAATCCATTGGAAGATGATGTTTCCACAGGAGGAAAGTCGACATTTAATCCTTTGCGAAGATCAAGGAATGATTTGCCAAAAGGGTGCAAGGTTTTCTGGATTAGCAATAAATGTGCTGACGTCACCTTTTACTTTATGCTAAATCCTCATTCTAAAACACTTTTTAATCATCTGAAACTCACTAACAAACTGATTAAACATAGTTAAGAATAGTAATGAGTGATGATAAAAAGTATCGAGAACAAACATGAAGATTTTACAAATTTGAGAAAGCAGACTTTCAAACTGTGCGATACAAACTTGAGTTTGTTCAAGCAAATTGGAGTTTGTAACTCTTACTCAAGAGCCAAACTTGAGTTTGGAAACTAAAACTCGAGTTTGGTTCTTTCTTGAAAAGATCATCGCGATTGAGCTTTGGACAACATTTTGAAATAGGAGCAAACTCGAGTTAATAAGTGACAAACTCGAGTTTGAGACTTTTTAAAGTGAAAATATGTTTAAGTCCACAAAGCTCAAACTTGAGTTTTCAAAAAGGAAACTTGAATTTCTAAAGTTTAAAATAGTGAGAAGCTCTCTACTTGACACAAACTCGAGTTTTCTCTCTCAAACTCGAGTTTTCTTAATTGATGAAAAATCTTGAAAACTCTATGCTAAGAGCAAACTTGAGTTTGCAAATCCAAACTTGAGTTTGCTTAGCATATAAAAACTTTGAAAAAATTCTCTGTCTAACACAAACTCGAGTTTACCATGACAGACTTGAGTTTGCTTTAACTTGAAAAACTTAGAATGCTCTCTGTTTGATTCAAACTCAAGTTTGACAATCCAAACTCGAGTTTGTCTTTGACAGTAAGTTTTCCAACTTAACAAAGACAAACTAAATTTTGAGTTTACAATTGTCAGTTATCATCAAAACACATAGAAAACTAACATTCTCCCCCTTTTTGATGATGACAACACTTGTAAACCAAAAGTTCAAAGATTTTAGTAGATCTGAGCATTTTGAGAACTTTTGAAAAATAACAGGCACAATTCAAAAAAAAGGAAGCAACAAAAACTCATTGAATTGCATTCAAACAAGAAAATATACATCATAAAGTTAGGCAACAGAAGCAATAACATATATAACTTCAAAGGAAGCATTAATTCATTTTAGAGCAAAAGAGTACAACAGAAGCAGCAATTACATAAACCAAAAGCTGATATACAGAGATACTCAAAAATACTGAAATGCATAACAAAATGAGACAGACTCTACTGTAAACTCTTCACTAATCTTTTCCCCATTTGTCATCACCAAATAAGGGTGGAGCTGAGATAGGGTCTTCAAGGAAAGGGTTAACCAGTATGGTAGAGGGAGGTGAGTCAAGTTTGACAGTGGATGTGTGAGAGGGAGGTACAATGACAGTGGCTAGAGTGGAGGAGGCAACTGGAGAGGTAGTGATGATAGGAGTGGTAAAGGTGAAAGAAGGTGAGGTAGAGGGTTAAGGTTTAGGAGAGTTGAAACTAAGGCCAACAGGAGTGGTGAAGGGGGTACCAAAACCAGAACCAATACTAGCAGATGTCAAAAACTTCAAGATCTTATCCATTTTGTCACTTAGAGACACATTTGACACCATGAGAATGGAGATCCTTGCATCTTGATCTTCAAAGTGGCCAGAAATATTCTCCACTTACTCCTTCAATTATTATTGGGCATCCACCATATAATGATTGCCCTTGGTCACTTTAGTAACAAACTTTCCAACCTAAGTTTCTATCTTATCTATCATCTCAGATATAGCCTTGTTCACAATTGCCTTGACTCTAGCATCAAAATCAGAAGGCATGGAGGACTGAGGTGGAGGAGGTACAGACTAAGCTTCTTGAGCTCTGGCATGAGATGCTCTTGATCTAAAGGGGGCCCTTGATTGGCTAGATCCTTCCTCAAACTTAATTATCATCACGTTCAACTGCTGTTTTCCAAAATTAGGAGGTTTCTTCTCTATCTCAGAAGTGCCAATGTACCATATCTTGCAGTAGAAGAGAATAACTGACACTAAAGAGGGGAAAGGAATATGAGAGGGTTGTCTGGAAGAAAATTTGAATTTGGCCATTTCCTGGAAAATCCAGTGACCAACATTGACAGGTACTTTGTCAATGATAGCAGCAAAGAGAAGGTAATCCTTCTTTGCGAAATGAGTATAGTTGCCACCCTTTTGCAATAGTTTCCTAGACACTACAAAAAAAATTGATTTTTGCTACGGAAAAAATCCGTAGCAAATTCCGTAGCAAATCGATTTTGCTACGGAAAAATGCCAAAATTCCGTAGCAAAATCGATTTGCTACGGAAATTGCTACGGATTTTTTCCGTAGCAAAAAACCCCGTAGCAATTTGCTACGGATTTTCAAAATCCGTAGCAAATTGCTACGGATTGATAATCCGTAGCAAATTGCTACGGATTGATAATCAGTAGCAATTTGCTACGGATTGAATTCCGTAGCAATTTGCTACGGAATGAAATCAGTAGCAATTTGCTACGATAAAATTCCGTAGCAAATTGCTACGGAATTTTAAATCCGTAGCAAAATTATTAAATTTTTTTTTTTTTTTTAAATTTTTGAATCTTTTTAAATTTTAATTTTTTTTCTTGAAAATTGAATGCAAAAGTATCATTAATATAATAAAAAGAGTTTAAACAGAGAAAACAAAATATATATAATAATGTTGTAAGGAACAAATACTAAAAAGTAGTCTAAACATCAAGCATTGTGATCATCATCATCATCACCCGTACGGTCATCATCACCAGAGCCGACCCCGAACCCTTTTGTGTCATTAGAGACAGGAGTTGATTACGCATCTGTCTCATCATCTCCGCTTGCATCTCGATCCATCTCGCCGCATACTCTCCCGTTCTCGTTGCATCGCAAGCGCCATCCTCTCCCGTTCTCGATTCATTGCTCGCTCCATCCTCTCCCGTTCTGAAGCATCTCCCGCCTCATGATGTCCCGTTGTCGACTCATCTCGTGTTGCTTGCTGCTCCACCAACGCTTTCATCTTCTTCACTCATCGCAAAACGAGAGGGGAGGCCGGAAACGAGAGGGGGAGGCCGGAAAACGAGAGGGGAGGCCGGAAAACGGAAGGGCAGCGGAGAAATCAAAGGGGAGGGGAGCTGCGCGGAGGGGGGAGGAGAGGGGGAGCTGTGCGCGGGGGGGGGGAGGAAGACGCAGAGTCTCTTAAAAAGAGACTTGCGATTTGCGACGAACTCCGGTCCGTCGCAATTTGCGACGGACGACCGTCCGTCGCAAAAAATTGCGACGGACGGCCCGGTCTCGCGCAATTTGCGACGGACCGTACCTTCCGCCGCAAAGTGCCGGTGGCCACCGACACTTTGCGTCGGACGGTTCTGTCCGTCGCAAACTACGACGGACCGGACGGTCCGTCGCAAACGGCGGCGACCGATCGGTCCGCTTTTTGCGACGGACACGCCGTCCGTCGCAAATTTTTTTGCGACGGACGGCGTTTCCGTCGCAGTTTGCGACGGACAGGACAGTCCGTCGCAAATTTTTTTGCGACGGACGGCGTGTCCGTCGCAAACTGCGACGGACAGGGCCGTCCGTCGCAAATTTTGCGACGGAATGTTTTTCCGTCGCAAATATTCCTTTTTTGCGACGGATAATTTTCCGTCGCAAAAATCCGTAGCAAATTTGACTTTTTCTAGTAGTGAGAGTATATGTACCAAACAACTCTATACATAGGAGGCATAGCAACAGGAGGAAAAGACAGGAAGACAATTGATCTTCAGGAATAGGATCATTTGGCCTTAGAATTTCAAATATTTCCTTATTGCTATACTTTAAGGTAGGTACAGGAGGAGGATTTTCAATTTTTAAAATAGAATTAATGAAAGAGGCAGACAAAGTGATTTTGACTCCCCTAACATTAGTAGAAATCCTTTCCTCAACTAGATTTTCCTTAGAATCCTCAATATTATCCCAAACCATATTGAAGTAAAACAATTCAACAATGTTTGGGGTAAATGAAGCAGAAATGAAAAGGAAGGACTCAAATTACTTAAGCCAAGGAGAGAGGTCAAGATTGCACTCCTCCTTTAGCTTAGCTAGATTGACAGACATGACAGGACAAAATTCCTTTTTCAAGAAAGTTTCTTTGAAATGAATAGCAAAAGCATTCTCTAATACAATAGTAGTGGTACAAAAGCCTTCAGGAGCTTTAGAATGCAGATAGATCTTAGTTATAGCATCAGTTACCTTAGATCTAGTTGTTCTGAGGTTCCTTGATTAGTGGAAGCACCTTTCTTGGATTTCTTCTTCTCTTTAGACTTAGCAGCCTTTGAATCAGAACCTTTTTCCTTAATCTTTGCTCCATCAGAATCAACTGGCTTAGCTTTTGGAGCCACAGAGGGTTCTTGGATCGTAACCCCTTAGGTCTGGAGGAGTCTCCACTAGGAGCAGGTTCATTCATGGAAACCCGTGGGATACTCTTATCAACCCTGTATCTGAACCTTTGTGGAGTATGTATAACCCTAATGGGGCATTTCAGAGGTGGAGGGAAAGGTGAACCAGATGCTTGGTACTTTGAATCCGTCTCCTGGGAGGTTTTGGCAGATCGTTTGGAGGCGATTTCTAGTTTAGGAAGGTTGAATCTAGTTAGGAAGATGAGAGGTTTGAGAGAAAACTCTAGGGCAAACTCTAGTTTAGAGGAAAGTGAAGAGCAACAG
Organism: Acacia pycnantha; assembly: GCA_025563575.1. Lineage (NCBI taxonomy): Eukaryota > Viridiplantae > Streptophyta > Magnoliopsida > Fabales > Fabaceae > Acacia > Acacia pycnantha. The sequence continues at coordinate 750,267 of JAMWYP010000230.1, forward strand.
TCAAGACACACATATATATACTACGCGACAAACTCAAGTTTGCACTAATTAAATTGAGTTTGTTTGAACTACAAACTGCCTTGGATTTCAAGAGTGTATATGTGAACCCTTGAACTTCTCTTGTAAACTCGAGTTTGGTACTTACAAACTCGAGTTTGCATTTGCCTTTATTAGTTAGGTTGCTTTCTGTCTGATGGAAACTCGAGTTTCCTACTTAATGACTTAAGTTTTGGTTTTCTCCAAAACCAGAGTTTGCTCTTTGCCCTCGATAAACTCGAGTTTGGTCTCACAAACTCAAGTTTGCATCTCATGACAACAAACTTCAGTATTTTGACAGATTGATCAAGCATCCTGCATAAACCATAACTAGACACTCTGATGCTTAAGTTAGTATCTAATAATAATCAAAAACATAACTAACATTAAGTAAGACTTACTTACAATTCATTGGGATTTACCATTCCCAATTCTCTTCTTATGAAATTGAATTACTTCTTAGGCAATGGTTTGGTGAAGATGTCAGCAAGTTCGAGATGAGTTGGGATGAAGATGAAATGGACATCCTTCTTATAAACATGGTCTCTTATGAAGTGATATCTAACATCAATATGCTTGGTCCGAGTATGTTGCACTGGATTCTTCACCAAGCTTATTGTGCTAGTATTATCACAAAGAATTGGGATTTCTTTGAGATGAAGTCCCAAGTCCAGAAGTTGTTGCTTGAGCCATAGGCCTTGAGCACAACAACTTGATGTAGCAATGTATTTAGCTTAAGTTGATGACACATATATAGTTGTTTGCTTCTTGCTAAACCAGGAGACAAGTGAGCCACCAAGGAACTGACATTGCCTACTTGTACTCTTTCTATCCGTCTTGTATCTGGCATGATCTGAATTTGTATATGCTACCAGATGCTCAGGTTGATCTTTTGGAAACTACAAACCAAGAGTCTTTGTGTGAGCAAAATATCTGAAGATTCACTTTACTCTTTCAGCATGAGACTCCTTGGGAGCAGATTGGAATCTTGCACACATTCCTACACTGAATTGGATGTCAGGGCGACTTGCACTAAGGTAGAGCAATGATCCAATCATTCCTCTATATTTTGTAATGTTGAAGTCCTTGCCCTCTTCATCAGTATCCAAGGAAGTGGTTGAGCTCATTGGAGTATCAGCTTCATTGCATTGGTCTATCCTAAATTTCTTCAGGAGATCATTGAGATACTTGGTATGAGATATAAAGATGTCATTCTTCTTTTGCTTGATTTGTAGACCAAGAAAATAGTTTAACTCTCCCATTATAGACATCTCAAATTCTCCCTGCATATTCTTATCAAACTCTTCACGCAAAGCATCATTAGAAGTACCAAAAATAATGTCATCAACATAAATTTGAAGAATTAGTATTTCATGAAGCTTATTACTCTTTATGAAGAGAGTTGTGTCTGCTTTCCCTCTAATAAATCCTTGATCTAGAAGGAATTTTCTTAATCGCTCATACCAAGCTCTAGAAGCTTGCTTAAGACCATATAGAGCTTTCTTGATACGATAAACATGATCTGGATGATGATCACTTTGAAAACCAGAAGGTTGTTCAACATAAACTTCCTCCTAAATAAAACCATTTAGAAAAGTACTTTTTACATCCATTTGATATTGCTTGAATCTTTTTACACAAGTAGTGGCTAGAAGAACCCTTATAGCTTCCAATATTTCCACTAAAGCATAAGTTTATTCATAATCAATTTCTTCTTCTTGATTATAGCCTTTTGCAACCAATCTTGCCTTGTTACGAACAATGATTGCAGATTCATCACGTTTGTTCTTAAATACCCATTTAGTTCCAATGACCAGATAGTCTTTAAGCCTAGGTACAAAGTCCCAAACTTGATTTCTATCGAATTGATGTAATTCCTCTTGCATTGCGATAACCCAATCATTGTCTGAAAGGGCTTCATCAATCTTAGAGGGTTCAATCTCTAATATAAAGGCAGAAAATGTAACTTCATTCAAAATACTTTTTCTCATCCTTACACCTTGATTTACATCACCTATTACTTGGTCCAAAGGATGATTCCTAATGACCTTCCAAGCTCTAGGCTGAGATTGATCAGAATTTTTGCAAGAGTTTTGATGATCGGCTTCAAAAACATTTTCAAGATTTTCAATAGAGGTAGGAGTAGTTTTCGAAAAGAATTTATTATTGAAAAAAATTTCCTCATCATCCTCCAATGGCTTATCAAATTTGGATTCACATAACACAACATGCATTGACTATTCAACAATAGAGTACTGTCAATCCTGGCTATCACCCAAGAGGGGGTGAATTGGGTGTCTGATAAAACTTTAAATAACTTTGAAAATCTTTTCGCAACTTACTAAAGGAAGTTTGTATGACAGTAATGATTTATAAAACAATAAACAGAAATTCAAACATATATGATGGGAATACAAGAGATAAGGGAAGAGAATATGCAAACTATGATTTATACTGGTTCAGCCCAATCCTTGACCTACTACGTCCAGTCCCCAAGCTCCACTTGAGATTTTTAATCCACTATCCTCTTGTTTAATCCGGGCACAAGAGAAGCCTTTACAATCCCACAAGTTCACCCAGGCACTTGTGAAGCCAAATCTCTCACTGAGATACTCCCCCTTACACACTGGAAGGATACAATCAATTTCCCACTCAAGATCACTCAATCTTGAGTAACTCTCATATAAAATGATTACAATGAATCTTCACTCTTAGAAGTGAATAAGATAAACACTGAAGTACATTACGAATCATTTCACTCTCTAGTGTAAACTATATAAACATTGAGAAACAGAGTGTGTATGAGATAAACGTTGGATTCAGAATATCAGCATTTCAATAGTGCAAGCTCTCATCGTTATTATCTCCATTTCGAATGTGTCTCTACTTATAGAAAACTGAAATTAATCCGTTGAAGCATTGATCTGTTGTAGAATATTACCGTTGTAAATTTCAGTTCGTTGGAGAAATAGCCGTTGGAGCTTCTGACGTCATCATCTTCTTTTTGATAATATGATGTTAATCCTTTGTTTGATCGTCTGAAACTTGCTAACAAACATGATTAATAGCATTGAGAAGTATAGCAAGTAGAAATTAATTGATAACAATTATTTCTGAAATCTCAGACGTTGCTGCCACTGAGCTTTGCTATCTGACTGATAAATTGTGTTCGAGTCCTTCATATAATCATTTGAAACTTATACAAAAATGATATAAGTCATGTTAAGAAGAAGTATAAGTTCTTTTGGAATCCATCTGGGTGTTCTTGATGAGAAGCCAGGATTTCAGACAAGGTGAGTTTGAACTGTACTCTTGAAACGTCTCTGAATCGAGTTACAAATAGTTGACTCGAGTTAGCCTATACTCCAGATTGATCTTTGTCTCGTCTTGACTCGAGGCAATAGAAACCTTGACTCGAGTCTGTGCCCAAACTCGAGGCAGCCAAAATCCTGACCCGAGTCAGTTTCAACAAAGCAGTTTGGGATTTCTGAGAAACGATCCTTCTGACTCGAGGTAAAAACCTCTCTCAAAATGTCTAACTATCTACCTTCACTTAGACTCGAGGTGGAACTTCTAGCTTGAGGCAAAATCCTCAATTCTTTGTTCTTTGACTTGAACTTGACTTGAGGAGGCGCTCATCAAAAGTGGTTACTTCCATATTCTGTGAAACACATGTTGAGTCTAGATTCATATGGAATTGGTTTCACTTCATTTGGTTGAGTATAGTGTGAACTACTTCCAGAAAATCAAACCTATTCAGAAATGGTTCTAGAATTTCAAGTGTCCACTTTCGAAGATCATAACTCACTGGTCTGAACTCCATTTTGGTTGTTTAAACTCTTGATAGATTGAATTTTGAGTCTAATTTCAAATGGCACCAGTTTCAGCTCAATTGGATTTTTAGATTGTGAGATACACGCAAAACATTGAAGGTTGGTCAGAAGTGTGATGTTAATTGATGTACCAACTTGTGAAATTCATAGCTCTCTCATCTTAACCCTTTTAGTCTTGAAACGTTTTCAAAATGACTTATTGGGAGTCTAGTTTCATAAAAATTTGGTTTCACCTCAATCCGATCTCTGGTTTGGGAGATATCATCGAATTACCAGACGTCGCCCAGCTGAAACGTGGAACAGAGGTGACCAGAGTGCTGAAATTCACTATTGACTCGAGGTAATTTTTGGCTTACTCGAGTCAACTCATTGCAAAAATGGCTTGAAAATCACTTTTGGCTCGAGTCAACAATATGACTAACTCGAGTTAAGGCCCTGGCTCGAGTCAATGCTTTGCTTGGCTCGAGTCAACTCCCACTAAATGCCCAAAACACTGTAGAAATCATTCTGGCTCGAGTTAAGCTTCCTGGCTCGAGTTAAATCACCCCAAAACTTGATTTTGCTTATTTTAACTCCGATTGGAGCCATTCCAACATCCATTTGATCGTGGAGACTTCTAGAATCAATCTAAAAACTTGTATAATGATTTTCTCATTCTATTTAATAAGTTCTTCTTTCTTTCCTCTTCTCTTGATCATTCTTCATAATTAACTCTTTCTTTCTTCTCTTATCTTCTTCTTCTCTTGATTATTTTCCACAATTCAATTCTTTCTTCTCTTCATCATTCGTCATAATTTAATTTGGACTAATAATTCTCTGTGAGTTCTTCTTTCTTCAATATTTCCTCTTCTTCTTGATTATTCCCAAAATACTTTGATAACTTCTTGCTTCCTTGACACTTTCTACAATTTCTTCTTTCTGTAATCTTTTTCCTTCTTGATTAATCTCTATAATTCTTCTTGAACTAATCTACATTAAATACATAGTAGTTAGTCAATGTAGGAGATAAATATATTATACAATCTTTTTGCTCTTAACAATGGCATCTATATAAGACATCATCAAAACTAATCATATCCAACAAGTACGAGTATTAAAGATTCTATAAGCTTTACTTCTATTTGAATAACTCAAAAATATACATTCATCTGCCTTGGAATCGAACTTTTCCAAGTTATCCTTACCATTATTGTGGATGAAACATTTGCAGCCCAAAACATGCAAGTGAGCTAGATTGGGCTTCCTTCCTTTGTACAACTCATAGGGAGTTTTGTCCAACATCTTCTGAAGATATGCCCGATTCGAGATGTAGTATGCCGTACTCATAGCATCAGCCCAAAACACTTAGGAGGTAAAGTTTTCATTTAGCATTACTCTTGCTCTCTCCACAACACTATTTTGCTGAGGAGTCCTTGGGGCTGAGAAGTTGTGATCAATGTCTATATTATCGCAAAACTCACCAAAGAAATGATTTTTGAATTCTCCACCATGATCACTGTGAATTCCTGCAATAGAGAAACCTTTCTCGTTTTGGACCTTCTTGGCAAAAACAACAAACTGATCAAATGTTTCATCTTTAAAAGATAAAAATATAGTCCATGCAAATCTAGAGAAATCATCGACTATGACCAAAGTATAAAGATTGTCACCAAGGCTTTTTACTCTAGCCAATCCAACTAAATCCATATGAAGTAGTTGGAGAGATCTATTAGTTGAAATTTCATTTTTAGACTTGAAAGATGATTTGGTTTGTTTACCTTTTTTACAAGCATCACAAATCATGTCATTTTTAAAATGAAGTTTCCATAAACCAATAACCAAATCATTTTTAAGCAACTTGTCAAGTTGGAATATGTTCACATGAGCTAATCGCTTATGCCATAGCCAACTTTCATCCAAGTTACCAATAAAACATTTTTTAGAAACAGGACCATTTCTAGAGAGACTATAGGTATAGCAGTTACCTTCTCTAGGAGCCCTGAATAAGGCTTTAGATTTAATGTTGACTAGAGAGAGAACATCCTTGCTCACAATCAAACATTCCTCTAAATCAAATATAACTAAGTTACATTTATCCGTACTCAGGCTCATACTAAGGACGTTGTGGCATAGGCCTTCCACAAGGTAGACATCTTTCATTTGAGGTCCTTCATTGTTTCCAACTTCACCAATTCCAACAATCCTTCTGGATTGGCTTCCACCGAAGGTCACCTTGCCACCATCCTTAGGCTTGATTGAAGCAAACTTGGATTGGTCTCCCGACATATGTCTAGAGCATCCACTATCAATGTACCATTTGTTGGATTTTGATGCTCTTAGACAAACAGCAAGACATACATGATCAAGTCTTAGGTACCCATCTTTTCTTGGGTCCTTTTGGGTTAGTTTGTGTCTTTGGAACCTTATAGGATCCTTTAGGCACCCATTGATAATTGCCTACAGATTTACTCTTTCTTTCCTTTTTATGAAAACAGGAAGAAGTAGTATGACTTTTACGATTGCAATAATTGCAATGTGCAAAAGAATTAGAAGAACGAAAGGTTTTTTGAAAATAGTTCATATAAGATTTTTCTCCTAATTTAATTTTTCCTTTCTTTTTATCAAAATCAGGTTTATAACCAATTCCTGATTTGCTATTTGTAAGCCTTTGCCATTTTAAAATAACATTAAGCATTTCACTACCTTGAGTGAATTTCTCAAGTGCTTTTGTGAGATAAATATTTCTTTTCTCCCAAACAAAACAATTGTCACAAATCTTTTCTGAAATATTTTCACAAACTTTTTCAGAAGTGTTTTCACAAGTAGAAGTAGGAGTAGAAGAAGAATTTTGAACTTGTTCTTACAAATATTTTATTTTTCTTTTTGAAACAAGAAGCTCTTTTGCATTTTTTTGAAATTCAGTATGAAGATAATTATATTCAGATAGCAACTCATCAAAGGTTGGTTCAAAATTGTTTACCTCTTCATTTTCAGATTCCTCTTGAACCACATGACAGATATTGGCTCTTTTTTCCTCATCAGCTTCATCGTCATTGGGTTTACAAATGAAGCAAACTCGAGTTTAGAATCAAAACTCGAGTTTCCATCAGACAGAGAGCAATCTTGAGTAAAGCAACAACCTCTAAACTCGAGTTTACAAATGCAAACTCGAGTTTGCACCTCTGCTTCAGAAAATCACCGTTTCGAAAATCTCGTTTTTCATCAAGAACATCCAGATGAATACCCAAATGATTTATAATACTTCTTAACATCATTTATATCATTTGTGTACATGTTTCAGATGATCAAAGACTGTTAAATTGAAGATCAAGAGTAAAGTAAATGTTGATGTCATAGTTGGTTCAGAAAACGAAGTTCTAACGGCTAGTTTCATCTGAGTCTAACGGCTATATTTCATTATCCAACAGTCATTGAATCTTCTCAACAGCTATATTCTCCACAAGTTTAAATCTTTTCAACTGTCATCAAGCTTCAATCAGTATAAATACCTAGAGGTTTGAAGTCCACAATAAAAAAGAAAAACAAACACAAAAATAAAAGAAAAACGTAGAGACACAAGGCTTCATCTTCAACATGCTAATACTCTGATATTCTTATCATTTACTCTTTGTTTTTCAATGTCTACATAGTTTATCATAGAGAGTGAAATGTTTTATATTGTTCTTCAGTGTTTATCCATTCACTTCTAAGAGAGAAGGTTTATTTGTAAACATCCTATCTTTCTATCTGAGAGTTACTCAAGATTGGGTGATCTTGAGTGGGAAACCCATTGTAGTGATTACAGCTTGTAAGAGGAGTGAATCCTAGTGAGAGGATTACTTCGAGTACAGAGTGTGTAATCAAGAGTGTGTAATCAAACGGGTGTATTGATTACAGTTTGTAAGGGGGAGTGAATCCTAGTGAGAGGATTACTTCAAGTACAGAACGTGTAATCAAGTTGAAAGAAGATAGTGGATTGAAAATCTCAAGTGGAGCTTGAGGACTGGACGTAGGTCAAGGATTGGGCCGAACCAGTATAAATCACAGTTTGCATATTCTCTTCCCTTATCTCTTACATTTCCAGCATATATGTTTGAATGATTGTTTATCACTTTATAAATTATTATTGTCATTCAAACTACTTTTAGTAAGTTGCGAAAAGTTTTTTAAATATCTAAGTTTTTAAATCAGACACCCAATTCACCCCCCTCTTGGATGATAGCCAAGTCTTTCATTTGGTATCAGAGCTAGGCTCTTGTTTAAAGGACTTAACAGTCTCAAGAGTTATCAATGGCTGATTTTGGGTGTTTCTTGTTTTCGGAAGGTTTTGATTATACGATTCCACCATTTTTCAAAGATATTGATTTTTGGTTTTGGAAAGTTAGAATGACTAGTTTTATCAAAGCAACTAATTTTGATATGTGGAATGTTTTTATAAATATCTTTGATTTCAAACCAATAAAGGATTGGACAGAAAAGGAAAAGAAAATGTTTTCATTGAACATTAGAGCAATAAAGATATTATACAGTGCTTTAACCGAAAAAGATTTTGAGAAAATCAAATGTTGCTCTAGTGCTAAAGATATTTGTGATACTCTTGATTCTATATATGCTTCTAACAAATATGTTGAAGTTGAAAGTTTTGACAGTTCATCTGAAACTATATGTTGTACATCTATGACTGATGAACAACTGGAGAATGAAGATGGAGAAATCATTGAATTCAACGAGCACCTCCATGATCTAGACAACACCAAAAAACAAGAGAATGAGGATTCCCAGGAAGAGTTGATGATACACGATTACAATGAATCATTATCTGAAGCTCAAGATGATGTTATGGTAAAAAGTTCCAATTCTTCTGAATTTAAGAAAAATGACTTTGATCAATTGCATAAAATTGTTTTTCAACCAATTCCTGATTCTAATTTGAAAAACAAACATGTTTTCGAAAATCATGTTGGGAAATCATGTGGGAAGAATGAATGTTCAAATGAAGATTATTTGAAGTCTTACTCTCATCACCAGCACAATACTTGCAAAAATGTTCATAATAAGCATCATTCTATTATTTGCAATTATTGTGGTAAATCTAGTCATATTTCTTACACATGCTATATTAGGAGAAATTCTAATGTAAGAAATAAATTTGTTTGGGTTCCTAAAGGACAAGAAAGGTCCAATACTAACCGTCAAGGACCCAAGTATAAGTGGGTACCAAAATGTCCATCTAGTACTCCATGTATGCAGGATGATTTGAATATCAATGGACATCAAGGTACAAAGAAGAGGAAGAAAAGTCCAAGAGTTTCTCATAAACCTAAAAGGAGATTCACATCCGTTAGGAGAACTCGTGGAGAAGTCATTGCTAGAACTACAAGGTCTAAACATCATAAGAAGCAATGGATACAAGCAAGAAGAGTACCATTCGACTATCTTGAGGAGAACAAGAAGAGGAGAATTTCTCAAGTATCAAATAGAAGACTCTTGAAGTCTATATTTTCTGAGAGAGCCTTGCCGACACCAATACTCTAAGTACCTAAGGTAAAGGTATACAATGGTAAAACCTCCTTTCCTATCATCTGAAATATTCATTGAGGTTTTATATTTTGTATCCTTAGGAATGAGCATTGCAAACTATTTTGAAATTGATTTCCCACATTCCTTAAAAATTCACTTAATAAGTTTATAAAGGGATTGCAATGTTCAATAGTTTATTATTTATGTATACATGATGATTTGAAAAGAAAGTATCTCTTTTATGCATAAAGTCATGTTTAGTTCATTATGCTCAATATCATGTTCATAATTATATTCATAAGAGCATGTGAATTTTGGTTCCTTCAAGCTAACGATGATTGGATCCAAGAAAGGTTGGATACCAAGAAAAGAAAAAGATTTATACGATTTTGTAGGATCAAAGAAAGCTTCTCAAGAATGCAACATAGAGAAATGATCCAAGTCTTGAGAAAGCTGAACAAGCTATGCTTGATGTTGATGGTGAACACCGGAAAAGGAGTCATCTACATCAAATCCATTTTAATCAAGCAAGCTTCTACAAGGACAAGAGGAATTACGGTGATATCTAATTCTTTCCCCATACAATAATTATATGAAATTCATTTTTGGTTTGTCTTTGTTAAGTTGATAAACTTACTGTCAAAGGCAAACTCGAGTTTTGGTTTGGAAACTCGAGTTTGGACTTGACAGAGAATAACTCAAGTTTTTGCAAAGATAGGCAAACTCGAGTTATGATATGGAAACTCGAGTTTTGACTATACAGAGAGCTTCTGAGTTTTTCACAAACAAAGAAAACTCGATTTTAATTTAACAAACTCGAGTTTAGGCTTTACAGAGAGTTCTCTAAGTTTCCAAGCTATGTTGGAAACTCGAGTTTACTTTGGAAACTCGAGTTTAGAGCATACAGAGAACAATGCTCGATTATGATCTTGTGAAAACTCCATTCTTCGATTTGACTAAATTTTCAAAGTTTTCTCATAAACGAGGAAACTCGAGTTTGAATTTGAAAACTCGAGTTTCGGCCTTACAGAGAAGTTTCCATAGTTTTCAAAGAATGAGAAAACTCGAGTTAAAATTAGGAAACTTGAGTTTTAGTCAGGCAGAGAGCTCTACTAATTTTGAACGTTTAAAAACTCCAGTTTTGAAATGGAAACTCCAGTTTTGAGCTTTTGGACTAAAACATGATTTTTCGTCAAAAAATCCAAAACTCGAGTTAGTCACTTAATGACTCGAGTTTTGCATTGTTCACTAAACTTGTCCAAATGCCAAATCGCGATATTCTTCTCTATAATGAGAAAACTCGAGTTAACTTTTGGAAACTCGAGTTTAGGCTCTTAATTGAAAATGAAAACTCGAGTCTTAAAGAACAAACTCGAGTTTGCATAGCTGAATTTGAATTTCAAGTTGAACGAATTTGCGAAACCTTTGTGTTTGATTCTAATACTCCATTTCATCAATCACTAATATTTCTAACTATGTTTAATCAATTTGTTAGTGAGTTTTTGATGATCAAACAAGTGAATTTGTGTATATTTTTTTATGAGTTTATGTTTTTGAAATGCACAAGTCTAAAATTTTTTTGGATTTCAATTTACTCTGTTTTATAAAGATTCATACAAATGTTTTGAAAAGTATCCATACTTTAATTGCATTCAAATGATGTTTCAAATTGGAAGTTAATGTTGTATACTGAATGTTGGATATGCTTCAAATCTGTTTGGTAGAATTTTCCCTATCAGTCAAATATTGATATTTGATATTCAATGTCTTGCTTGAACGTCTCATTCTTTATTCTCTAACTAGTTGGACCTCATGTCTAACAAGTTGATCATATATGAGTTTCAAGCTTATCTCCAAAAAAGAATTCAATTTGTGAAAATCTTATGCCTATTGCATAAATCCTTGTTGGTCAAGATATTCCAAACTTTATGAATGTTCATTAATGCATTGAATCTTAATGCATTAACCATTAGTGGAATAACTTACTAGGATAATATTTTGGAACTCTAGTCATTTGGACTAATGAGTTTGTGCTTCATCATTCATGAATCCTAGTAATCATGTTATTACTCAAATACATAAAGTTTGTCTTCATCCATCCTTGAGTAACTATATTCTTGCTTTGAATGTTCACATACTTTCAAGATTCTTTTCTAAGAAGAAAGATTATCTCTTGGTCATAGCAAAGTCATTATGCATATATATCTTTGTTGTGCTAAGCATGTTTCGTTAATGCTTTACCTTCATGACTTTTGCTTTTGAGGAAATTCTTCAACATGTTAACTGCAATATTCAACATGTTCTATAAAACCGAAGCATACCGATTTATTCTTTAACATATTGACTTCCACCATGTTTAGAGTGAGCATTGATCTTAAACATGTTTCAAAAATGAACCTTTCATAGAATTTCTTAATACTTCATCAATGTTTGAAAGAAAATTTGAGATTTGAAACTATTTGCATATTTCATTATCCTTCTTGGAAAATCTGATTTCATTCATAAACTATTAGTTGATAAATGCTTATTTTTAAGGATAAAATTTTCTATGCTCTTTGATCAAACTTACATGCATTTTGTCAATGACATCTTTTCTACATAAAGTGTATTTACAAATTGTCATTAAGAAATAACTGTCTTGGTATCATATAGTTGTTACCCCTTATGTCTCATTGGATTGAATTTATTCAATTGGGTAAAACTATAGTTTGGTCTTTGATTGTTATACTTTTTGTTCAAAAATCTCATGGTTAAATTGTATAAGAGCATAAGAATTGTTATGCATAACCTTGTATGGACCCAAGAAAAAGTTGGGTACCAAAGACCGTATACTTTCGTTTTGCAGATCCCCTGTACTCGTGCCGACAAACAAAGATAAATAGAGAAGGGATACTTGCAAAGTGACTCGAGTGACTATGAAAGTGATAAGTAAAAACTCGAGTAAACGGAGTAGTTCTCAAAAGAAAACTCATTCCTATGCATCAAATCTGGGACTTCCTCACTATTGATCACATCTTCAGATAATGACTAGCCAGTGATGCATATATAGATTACAAATGATTATGACTTAAGTAATTACGATATTAGAGGTATTGTATTTTGAAATAATATGCACATATCATAATCATGCTTGGCTAACTTGATCTCATTCATTCCATTTGATTTCATGAAGTTTTCATTTTTAAAATGATCCTTATGTTTTAAACCCTTTTATCATCTTAAAAAGCATAAGTGATTTCTTCATATCAATTTTAAGTCCATCCATGTGAACTTGAAAGTTTTCAATTCTGAGATACCTTGTTGTGTTCTTTGGAGCGGGGATAACTCCAACCTTCATAACATTTGGTGTCACATTATTATTTGGTATCTTTAAAGGGTGCTTTATATTTTTAAGTCATGTATTCATTAAGGGCGAGCTTCACATTCTCATGTGTTTTATATCTTAAAAGTTCATCTCCTTTATTTGAAGAAAACCCTTTTAAGCATTCTCGTATGCATTCACTATGTTGTATTAGTTTTGATGATGCATTAATATCATATTTTCCTTTCATTATCCTTATTTGAAAAATATCATATAGAAAGGAATATTTTGATATCTGGTTGCACTAACAAATCTCTTTGGCAAAGAAAGTGTTCAATTTGTAGCAGGAGATTCTGTTATGTGATAGGACATTCCTCAACATACTACAAGGAGAAATTATTACATTGAGGAAAGATGTCTCAATCACACTGAAGCTGTGATATGCTCTACAAAGTAGAAGAAAACTTCTTGAAGCCAGCTGAGACATGATCTGCAGAAGAGCTATATGAAGGAAAGGAGAAGGATGAAAATGATCTCATCCAAGAAGAAAGCAAGCAAATGGACTTCATTGATCATTCATCAATTTGTAGAATCTACATGAGCATTTCTGAACTCTATCTTTTTTATATTCAGTAAATTTTGCACATGTTTGATATCTGTATGCTTTAATTGTGAAAGATGTTTTGAAAACCTCTCCAAATTCTCTCAAATTTGTTTTCATAAAAACATTCCAAATTGCATCATATTAAGAATGAAAACAATTTCAAATCGGGGAGAGAAAATCAGATTCTTTGATTCTGTCTAATTTGGTTTCATATTTGCCTCTACAAGCATCTCTTCTTTACTTCAACTTTTTGCTAATGACAAATAAGGGGGAGAGGAATGGCAAGAAAATATGCTGGGTTTATTAGTTTTTCATATTCATACATATTTTTCTTAAAGTATTTGACATCATCAAAAAGGGGGAGAATGTTGGGTTTGATTAGTTTTGATGATGTCTTATATAGATGACATTCTTAAGAGCAAAAAGGTTGCATACTATATTTATCTCCTACATTGACTAACTACTATATTTAATGTAGATTAGTCCAAGTTGAATAATAGCTCAAGAAAGAGATAAGAGATTTTAGAAAGAAGAAATTGAAGAGAATGTCAAGTTCAAGAAGAAGAAGAGATATTGAAGAAGGTAGAACTTCAAGAAGAAGATGAGTCCAAGTTGAATGATGGAGAATGATCAACTAGAAGATCAATAAAGAAGTATTGGATTAGAGAAAGAAATTGAATCAAAGAAGATGTGAAGTCAAATGATAAAGAATGATCAAGAGAAGAGAAGAAAGAAAGAATTGAATTATGGAGAATGATCATGAGAAGAAGAAAGGAAGGAAGAACTTGCACAATGTAGTGGAATATCATTATTCAAGTTCATATATTGATGCTAGAAGTCTCCAAGAACATATGGAAGTTGGAATGTGAAGGTGGAATATCACCTAGAGGGGGGGTGAATAGGCGATTACAAAATTCTTTTTGCTAGTTACTCGGTCACCCACACAACAGATATATATCAAGGCAAAGTAGAGATAGAGTAGAGGAGATAGACACAGAGAATTTATACTGGTTCGGCCCAACACTTGACCTACGTCCAGTCCCAAGAAACACTCTGGGATTTCCCTAACTTACGATCAAATGATTACACACTCTGTAACACTCGGAGCAATTCTCTCTCTCGAATTACACTCCCCCTTAAAAGTTGTAATCAAATACCCAATCCCAAAGTCCCACAACTTTGAGATTCTCACAAGGAAATGATAGCCGAAGGATAACTCTCTATAAGAGCAGATAACTCTAAGCACTGAAGTACATGGTATTACAAGATATCAACCGAGAGTATTACAGAGTATTGGATGAAAGTATTCGAAAGTATCTGACAAGAGTATAGCGGAACTAGACTCTTGCAAGTATCTTTCTGATTCTCATTGTGCATTTTCTCTGTAGTTGTATTGGTGAGAGCAGGTGGTACTTCATCTATTTATAATGCTTTGAAGATGACCGTTGCAGCTTCTGTGTTTGAATTCAAATAAAGATCATTCCATATTCTTTCGTTGTTGCGTAATTCCCATTTATTTGAAATCCTTCCGTTGGAACAATGAAGCTTTGGACATAACCTGATTTTTAGCCCATGATTTGGTGCTTCCTTTTAAGAGATATTCAATGAATCATTCTTCCTTGCTTTCTGTTTGTTTTGAAGATGATTACGCGTCATTTCTGCTTGTTGCCATTTTTGCTCTGATTTGGAAAGATTACCATGACCTATGATGATCTCAAAAAGATTATGTCCTATACCTTAAACATTTGAAAACTATTATCAAAACGGTTAGAAACAGGTAATTAAAGATCATCATCAATAGTATTGAATGTCCAGGCTGTAATCTGTCGTCTCGATATATCAGAAGCATTTTACCGATCATACTCGAGTATCTAATACTCATACTCGGGTATCATGTGGTTCAGATATAACAGAAGTTTTGATTTGAACTCTATTGCTTCCAGTATTTCGAGTGTCAACTTTCGAAGATCATAACTTCCTGGTATGAACTCCGTGTAGATTGGTTCAAGACTTGATGGAAAGCCCATTGAGTCTTCTTTCAAATGGCACCGAGTTTAGCTTCATCGGATTTCTAGTTTGTGAGATATACCCAAAACATTGAGGCTTGGTCAGCAGTTTGTCGGTGATGTCACTGCATCTTCAACAATTCATATCTCTCTCATTTGACCTCCGTTGGACTTGAATCTTGTGCGACTAGAACCGTTTGGAAGTCTAGTTTCCAAAAAAATTGGTTTCACCTCAATCCGATCTCTGGTTAGGAATATATCATCGAATTACCATAGATCACCAGTGCTGGACGTGAAACAGAGCTGATCAGAGTGGTGTCATACTCGAGTATTGATGATCCATACTCGGGTATTGTCGGGATTTAAGCACAGAAGCACCTGTTTATGCACCATACTCGAGTATATAAGTGACATACTCGGGTATTGAAGTCTCATACTCAACAATTGAAGCCTGATACTCGAGTATTGATGAGATTCAAACGCAACGAAGAGCTATTCATGCACAAGCAACTTGTATTCATCGGGAAGCTTGAATTTCCTTATTTTAACTCGAATTTAGCCATTCCAACTTCCATCTTCTTCATATCAACATTACATCTACATTAAATGTAAGAATCAGTCAAAGTATAAGATAAATGTAGTATGCAACCTTTTTGCTCTTAAGAATGACATCTATATAAGACATCATCAAAACTAATCATATCCAACATTCTCCCCCTTTTTGATGATGGCAAATACTTTGAGAAAAATATTTATGAATATGAAAAGCTAATAAAGCCAGTATATTTTTCTTGCCATTCTCTCCCCTTATTTGTCATTAGCAAAAAGTTGAAGTAAAGAATCAAAGAACTGATTTTCTCTCCCCCATTTGAAATTGTTTTCATTCTTAATATGATGCAATTTGGAATGTTTTTATGAAAAAAAATTTGAAAGAATTTGGAGAGGTTTTCAAGAAATCTTTTACATTTAAAGCATATAAACACCAAACATGTGCAAAATTTACTGAATGCAGAATATGTCTCAGTTGGCTTCAAGAAGTTTTCTTCTACTTTGTAGAGCATATCACAACTTCAGTGTAATCAAAACATCTTTCATCAATGTAATAGTTTTTCCTAGTATATTTAGGAAAGTCTTTGCACAGACTGAGTTCTCCTGTCATAATTGTAAAACTTTCTTGCAAGAAAGAATTGTTAGTGCAATCAGATATCCAAATATTCCTTTCGTATGATATTTTCAAATTGAGATAATGAAAGGAAAATATGATATTAACTCATCATCAAAACTAATAAATCATAGTGAGTGCGGATGAGCATCATTTAAAGATGATTTTCTTCAAATCAAGGAGATGAGCTTTTAAAGATATAAAACATATGTGAATGTGAGGCTCCCCTTAATGAATGCATTATCTCTAATAATACCAAATAATGATGTGATGCCAATGTTAAATGAATTGAGGATAAAGCACAGGTGATGCACACAAGTGTATGATGTTTTCCAAAATCTTGATCAAGTGAAGATAAAGAGTGGTATGATGCTTTTTTCATTCAAGTCCGTGACACCAATTTGGTGCTTTTGCAACAAGAATAGATATAAATCAGAGATGATTAGGTAAAATGAATAGATACGGATGGCTTTTTGATGCTTTTGCATTTAAGGAATCTTTGGGAAAAACATTGAATAAATGATACAAAGACATCTAAAGAAGCCTGACGCCAATTCATATATGTTGCTTTTCAAACATACGCATTTCCATTTATAAAATGACGCACAGCAAATGAATCAGACCTGTCAAATGCTGCATTAAATCAAGGTGGCAGCCCGACAGTACTTGAGTATTCCACTTGAATACTTGAGTATTGCCCCACTACTTGCATAACAACAATTAATACTCAAGTATGCAATTGTTTGAACAAAGAGCATACAGCACTTGTAAACAATTAACTGTTTTCAAAGAATAAGGATTTGAACATTTGAAATCAATGAAAACTAGTTTGACCAAAGCTTTTGCAGAAACACTGAAATTCTTGAATAAGATTTGATTCATCTGACTTATTTCTATTTAATCCATTTGAACGAATAGAAGCTTAATGATAGTTCACTTGATAATTTCATTTTAACTCTTGAGATCAGAAGCAGTCATGAAAATTAGATAGCAGAAATCAGAATTTAAAGTTTGAATCATAATCAGAAACAAAATCAGAATCTTCATCAGAGTTAGCAATCAGAATGGATCAGAGATTTGAAACATAATCAGAGTTAGCAGCAAATATAGAATGCAGCAATAAGCACACTACGTAACTTAGAAATGAAGCACAAATCTCTCTGTCATAGAGGATTCAGAATATTACAGAATTGCAGTAGAGTTTCAAAAGCAAATATAAGGGAGGTAGCAGAAAGCTATACAAAACATTTAAAACATGAGCTGCTCCTTTCCACATAATTTTACCCAAACAAATAAGTTCAATCCAATGAATCAAAAGGGTAATAACTAAATGATGCCAAGAAATGTTATTTCTCAATTGACAGGTTTATAGATACACTTGATGTAGAATATATGTCATTGAGGAGAATGCATGTAATTTTCCAATGGAATTAGACTTGTCAGAAATGCTAATGAAATGTGCAGATTATTTCAACTCTCACTTGTTCTTTCCAATCTTGATAGTGCATTTAAAAAAGTAAGATTTTAATGTATGAAAAAAAAATTCATTTTTGAAATATGTTGGAAAACGATGCGCACTCTAAACATGGTGGAAATTAACAGTTTAAAGAATGTATTAGTATGCTTCAGATTTGGAGAATATGTTGAATATTTCCCTTAACAAGTTGAGGAGTTTATTCAGAAGTAAAAGTCATGAAGGTATAGTACTAAAGAAATGTTCTTAGCACAACAGAAATGTAAGAGCACAATGACTTTGCTATTGACAAGAAAATAATCTTGCATCTTAGTATTAGAAATGAATGATCAAGGCAAGAATATTAATATAGTTACTCGAAATAAAAATGGAAGACCAATGTTGATGAATTTGAGCAACTAAGAGAGTACTAGGATTCATGAATGATGAAGCACAAACTTATTAGTCCAAATGACCAGAGTTCCAGAAAATCATCCTAGTAAGCTATTCCATTAATGGTTAATGCATTATCATTCAATGCACTAATAAACATTTATAAAGCTTGGAATAACTAGGCCATTGAAAAATTTTATGCATTAAGCATAACAGATTCACAAATCGAATTCTTTTCTTGAAGATAGACTTGAAACTGATATATGAATAACTTATTAGATATGAAGTCCAACTAGTTCAAGAGTGAAACTAGACAGTTCAAGCAACACATTGAATTCTAAAGATGAATATGTGAGGGATAGAAAATATTCAACTTAAACAAATTTGAAGCATATATGTTATTAACTTCCAATTTGAAACATCATTTGAATGCACTCAAGGTATTTTTCAAATCTATCTGAAATACTTTCAAAGTATGAATAATTTTCAAAACGTGTGTATGCATTTTCACAAGACAAAGTGAATCAAACCAATTTCATAATTGTGCATTTCAAAAGCATAAAATTAGAAGATAATGCACAAATTGACTTTTGGTTTATTTAGTAATCTGAAAACGTTTTGAAGGACATAAATGATTGATTGCTAATGGAATGCAATGATGGACAAGTATTCTTTACCCAAATATTAATCTCATATAAGCATAGTATAGGGTAAGAGTTAGATATCACCGTAATTCCCTTTGTCCTTGTAGATGCTTGCTTGATTAAGGTGAATTGATGTAGATGTCTCCCTTTTGACGTTCACCATCAACATCAAGCATAGCCTATTTAGCTTCCTCAAGACTTGAATTATTTCTCTATATTGCATTCTTGAGAAGCTTTCTTTGATCCTACAAAACTGTATAAATCTTTTTCTTTCTAGGTATCCAACCTTACTTGGATCCAATCATCGTTAGCTTGTAGGAACAAAAATTCACATGCTCTTATGAATATAATCAATTCAGCATAATTGAGCACAATGAATTAATCATGACTTTATGCATAAAAGAGATACTTTCTTTTCAAATCATCATGTATGCATAAAGAATTAAACTATTAAACATTGCAATCCCTTTATAAATAAATCTATTAAATGGATTTTTAAGGGATGTGAAAAAAATCAATTTCAAAACAGTTTGCAATGCTCATTCCTAAGGCTACAAAATATAAAACCTCAATATATAATTCAAATAATAGCATAGGAGGTTTTACTATTATATACCTTTACCTTAGGTACTTGGAGGATTGACTTTGCTTACCCATTGGTTCTTCATATGTCTTTCCATGGGTATCTCGCAAAGTTCTCTCGAGGATATAGACTTCAAGAGTCTTCTAGTTGATACTTGAAAGATTCTCCTCTTCTTGATCTCCTCAAGATAGTTGAATGGTACTCTATGGTAGTTTGTTCTTGAGGTAGATGATACTCTTCTTGCTTGTATCCATTGCTTCTTTTGATGTTTAGACCTTGTAGTTCTAGCAATGGATGCCCCGAGATTTCTCTTACTTGATGCTATGATCTTCTTCATTGGTGCATGAGAAACTCTTGGCTTCTTGTTCATCTTCTCTGTACCCTTATGTCCATTGATTTTCAAATCATCCTGTACACATAAAGCACTAGATGGACATTTTGGTACCCACTTATACTTGGGTCCTTGATCGTTAGTATTGGACTTTGCTTGTCCTTTGGGAACCCAAACAAATTTATTTCTCACATTATAATTTCTCCTAATATAACATGTGTGAGAAATATGTCCAGATTTACCACAATAATTGCAAACAATATGATGATGTGTATTATGAGATTTTATGCAAGTATTGTGTTGGTTGTCGGAGTGGAAATTTAAATAAATCTTATTTGAATAATATTTCTTCCCAATAAATTTTCCAGCATGATTGAAAACATTTTTGCTTTTCAAAATAGAATCAGTAAGTGGTTGAAAAACAATTTTATGCAATTGTTCAAAATCATTTTTCTTAATTACACAAGAAGAATTGGAATTATTTACCACATGTGCATCTTGAATTTCTGATGATGATTCATCATAATTGTCCATGATCAGCTCTCCTTGGGAATCCTCACTTTCTTGTTCTTTCATGTTGACTAGATCATAGAATTGTTCAAAGATTTCTCCTTCTTCATTCTCTACTTCAAATTGTTCATCAATCGTGGATATGCACTTTATAGTTTCAAATGAACTGTCAACACTTTCAATTTCAACACAATTGTTAGAAGTATAAATAGAATCAAGAGTATCCCAAATTTCTTTAGCACTAGAGCAACATTTGATTTTTATAAAATCATTTTCGGTTAAAGCACTATACAAAATTTTCATTGCTCTAATATTCAATGAAAACATTTTCTCCTTTCTCGGTTTAAAATCAAAGACATTTGTAAAAACATTCCACATATCAAAATCAGACGTTTTAACAAAACTAATCATTCTAGCTTTCCAAAACCAAAAATCAATATCTTTCAAAAATGGTGGAATAGTATAATCAAAACCTTCTGAAAACGAACAGTCTCTCTCGAATTACACTCCCACTTACAAGTTGTAATCAAATACCCAATCCCAAAGTCCCACAACTTTGAGATTCTCACAAGGAAATGATAGCTGAAGGATAACTCTCTATAAGAGCAGATAACTCTAAGCACTGAAGTACATGGTATTACAAGATATCAACCGAGAGTATTACAGAGTATTGGATGAAAGTATTCGAATGTATCTGACAAGAGTATAGCGGAACTAGACTCTTGCAAGTATCTTTCTGATTCTCATTGTGCGTTTTCTCTGTAGTTGTATTGGTGAGAGCAGGTGGTACTTCATCTATTTATAATGCTTTGAAGATGACCGTTGCAGCTTCTGTGTTTGAATTCAAATAAAGATCATTCCATATTCTTTCGTTGCTGCGTAATTCCCATTTATTTGAAATCCTTTCGTTGGAACAATGAAGCTTTGGACATAACCTGATTTTTAGCCCATGATTCGGTGCTTCCTTTTAAGAGATATTCAATGAATCATTCTTCCTTGCTTTCTGTTTGTTTTGAAGATGATTACGTGTCATTTCTACTTGTTGCCATTTTTGCTCTGATTTGGAAAGATTACCATGACCCATGATGATCTCAAAAATATTATGTCCTATACCTTAAACATTTGAAAACTATTATCAAAACGGTTAGAAACAGGTAATTAAAGATCATCATCAATAGTATTGAATGTCCAGGCTGTAATCTCTCGGCTCGATATATCAGAAGCATTTTACCGATCATACTCGAGTATCTAATACTCATACTCGGGTATCATGTGGTTCAGATATAACAGAAGTTTTGATTTGAACTCTATTGCTTCTAGTATTTCGAGTGTCAACTTTCGAAGATCATAACTTCCTGGTATGAAATCCGTGTAGGTTGGTTCAAGACTTGATGGAAAGCCCTCTGAGTCTTCTTTCAAATGGCACCTATTTTAGCTTCATCGGATTTCTAGTTTGGGAGATATACCCAAAACATTGAGGCTTGGTCAGCAGTTTGTCGGTGATGTCACTGTCATCTTCAACAATTCATATCTCTCTCATTTGACCTCCGTTGGACTTGAATCTTGTGCGACTAGAACCGTTTGGAAGTCTAGTTTCCAAAAAAATTGGTTTCACCTCAATGCGATCTCTGGTTAGGAATATATCATCGAATTACCATAGATCGCCAGTGCTGGACGTGAAACAGAGCTGATCAGAGTGGTGTCATACTCGAGTATTGATGATCCATACTCGGGTATTGTCGGGATTTAAGCGCAGAAGCACCTGTTTATGCACCATACTCGAGTATATAAGTGACATACTCGGGTATTGAAGTCTCATACTCAACAATTGAAGCCTGATACTTGAGTATTGACGAGATTCAAACGCAACGAAGAGCTATTCATGCACAGGACTGTAGCAATTAAATTGTAGCAACTTCTATTCATCGGGAAGCTTGAATTTCTTTATTTTAACTCTGAATTTAGCCATTCCAATTTCCATCTTCTTCATATCAACATTACATCTACATTAAATGTAAGAATCAGTCAAAGTATAAGATAAATGTAGTATGCAACCTTTTTGCTCTTAAGAATGACATCTATATAAGACATCATCAAAACTAATCATATCCAACAGAATGGGTCAATTCAAAGTTAAAACTAGCAAAAAATCAGTTCCAAGATGAGAAAACTCGAGTCCAGATATTAAAACTCGAGTTTCCTACTTCGCTACAACGATTTGCCTCTCTGGTATGAGAAAACTCGAGTTTGGAAGTCAAAACTCGAGTTTGGAACTCAAAACTCGAGTTAATCACTAACTGACTCGAGTTTGCAATGTCTTCAGCATCTCTGGCGTCTCTGGACAAGGAAAACTCGAGTTAACAAGTCAAAACTCGAGTTTACAGCGGTGATCAGCAACTCTGTTCTGCTCTGTTTCACGTTCAGCTTGGGCGATGTTTGGTAATTCAATGATATCTCCCAAACCCGACATCGGATTGAGGTGAAATTAGTGGAATATGAAACTAGACTCCCAACAAGTCATTTTGATATAAAATTCAAGCCAAAAGGAGTTCAGATGAAGGAGATATGAATTGTAGAATTTGACAGTGAAATTCACGCCACACAGAAAACCAAGCTTCAATGTTTTGAGTGTATCTCACAAATTACAAATCCGATTGAGCTAAAGTTGGTGGAATATGAAAGTAGACTCAAAGGGATTTCCATAAAGATTTTAATAGACCAAAACGAAGTTCATACCAGAGAGATAGGGCCCTCGAAAGTTGACTGTTTATTTCAAAATGTTGCACAGTTTGCTATCAAATGAAGCAAACTCGAGTTTAGAATCAAAACTCGAGTTTCCATCAGACAGAGAGCAATCTTAAGTAAATCAACAACCTCTAAACTCGAGTTTACAAATGCAAACTCGAGTTTGCACCTCTGCTTCAGAAAATCACCGTTTCGAAAATCTCGTTTTTCATCAAGAACATTCAGATGAATACCCAAATGATTTATAATACTTCTTAACGTCATTTATATCATTTGTGTACATGTTTCAGATGATCAAAGACTGTTAAATTGAAGATCAAGAGTAAAGTAAATGTTGATGTCATAGTTGGTTCAGAAAACGAAGTTCTAACGGCTAGTTTCATCTGAGTCTAACGGCTATATTTCTTTATCCAACAGTCATTGAATCTTCTCAACAGCTATATTCCCAACAGCTATATTCTCCACAAGTTTAAATCTCTTCAACTGTCATCAAGCTTCAATCAGTATAAATACCCAGAGGTTTGAAGTCCACAATAAAAAAGAAAAAAAAAAACACAAAAATAAAAGAAAAACGCAGAGACACAAGGCTTCATCTTCAACATGCTAATACTCTGATATTCTTATCATTTACTCTCTGTTTTTCAATGTCTACATTGTTTATCATAGAGAGTGAAATGTTTTATATTGTTCTTCAGTGTTTATCCATTCACTTCTAAGAGAGAAGGTTTATTTGTAAACATCCTATCTTTCTATCTGAGAGTTACTCAAGATTGGGTGATCTTGAGTGGGAAACCCATTGTAGTGATTACAGCTTGTAAGAGGAGTGAATCCTAGTGAGAGGATTACTTCGAGTACAGAGTGTGTAATCAAACGGGTGTATTGATTACAGTTTGTAAGGGGGAGTGAATCCTAGTGAGAGGATTACTTCAAGTACAGGAGCTTGAGGACCGGACGTAGGTCAAGGATTGGGCCGAACCAGTATAAATCACAGTTTGCATATTCTCTTCCCTTATCTCTTACATTCCCAACATATATGTTTGAATGATTGTTTATCACTTTATAAATTATTATTGTCATTCAAACTACTTTCAGTAAGTTGCGAAAAGTTTTTTAAAGATCTAAGTTTTTAAATCAGACACCCAATTCACCCCCCTCTTGGGTGACAGCCAAGTCTTTCAAAGTATATATAGTAAGCCTACTCTTTCTAAACATGTTAAATTTAAATTTATTTAAGATGATTATTATCATACGACTTATCTAAATATCTACAATGAAAAACACTTAATTCTACAGTTTTGTTTTGGTCCTTACAGTGTTCTCTTAAGTTAAATTGTTTGACTAAAATTCGTTAATGAACTGAAATACATATTATTTAAAGAAAATAAACTGTAAACGAAGGATATTTTGTTTTAAAAAAATATAAAATCTGACAGTAACGAGGTAAGTTTTTCATCGAACAAAAATTGTTCACATTTTAAAAAATCGAACTAATCAATATGACCATAAATATGACAAACATGATGCTTCATATTAAGGCAAGAAATATTATTAAACAAGCATAAATTCCCAGAGGCTAAAAGATTTCACATGCCCAATTTGTTCCAGCAAAAAGATAAATACATTAAATAATTCACTTATTAAAGTATTAAAAAAAAAGGCTCACGTGCCAACATTTGCTACAATACTTTAATAATTAATTGTATTGATTCAATGGATATTAATTAGTAAAATATTAATATCAGAACAGGAAAAGAACAGCCTACGACTAATAAATAATTTTTAAATTCATAGTTAATTGTTGTAGCTGTTTTTTCACCAGTTTATTTTAGTTTGTCCACGAACCGCTTTGAGACTTTGTGGGTCTTTGTCACGCAATCAAGGCCGGCCCGTGAAGGGCCAGGGCCTAACAGGGCCGGCCCTCCAGGGCCTGGAGTAAGAAAAACACCCGTTTTTCAAAGCCCTGCCCGAGAGCACCAGGGCCAGGGCCGGCCCGCAAGACCTGGAAATTACTATTTCAAATTTTAACTTTTTTTTTTGTGTTTTTCAAAGAAATATAATTAGTAAATTACAACAATTAAAATTCTAATTTATCAACAAAATGAGTTGTCAAACATTTATATGCAAATGAAGAAGATGAATGCAATGCATAGATAGATGCTTGAGACGCCCTTGCCGCCTCAATAATTGCAACCTCTACAACACCACGGTCTTTGCTTGTGGAGGGCACATTTGCACTTTTTCATTTCTAATCTCTTACCAATTAATGCTCTTACAACTCAATTCAAATTGCACTAGTCCTATAATAAATGAACTAGAGAACCAGTCTCCTAATCGGCTGACCAAGAATTTTAGATGAATTGACTGGTGTTAGATTTTATATCCACCCCTAAGCCTGAAATAATACCAATTTTAGTTTAAAAAATATGACAATTGTAATACCCTAAAAATCTATATCATAATTTGGTAAAATTATGCCTATAGAAAGTAGGTGAATATGAGATATCAAATATTAAGTAATAATTAGCTTATTTTCCAAGGAAAAATCTCTTAGGGAAAATTAGGAAAAAGAACTATGGGGTCAGAAGGACCAAAATACCCCTGGAAAGGGTAATGACTTAGAAAAATTATGAAAAATCTTAAAATGCAGTAAAATGACCAAGTAAATTATGAGAGTATATTATCTCCAATTTTGATAATTTGATAAATTATGAACTTGGAGGAATTGATTAAGAATGCTCAAAAAGTATTGAAATAACTAAATTACCCTTGTAAATTATAAAGTAATGCAGAAGACATGAAAATGAAAATGTCAGAGCTAGAATTGTGAGACAAGGGGGTATTCTAATTAAGAAAATTATCAACTTGTGATAATTAAGTAATTAAGTAATATTGGGCTAATTACTTAAGCATAAGCAAAGGAAATTCAGAAATAATTATGTAAAACTCAAAAATTAGTAGAAAATGGTTGAAAATTAGTAAAAGTATATTTACTAAATAATTGGAAATTTTTGAGAAAAATAGTTGAGTTTAGGTATTTTTAAGCCTAAATGCAATAATGGACCAATAGGAAAATTTTGTAAAAAACAAAAAATTATGTAAAAAAAAATTATGTAATTAATTAAATAATTAATTAAATAATTAATCAAAAAAAAAATGAAAAAAAAGGGGCAGAAAAAAAAAAGAAAAGAAAAAAAATGAAAATGAAATGAAAAATAAATTTGTGCAAGTTGCTATTATTTTAACATTATAATTAATTAAAGTGAAATATTGTGAATAGTAATTTTGAAATTAGGAAACGGATCCTATCTAGAGGACCAGGAATAGGAATTTCCAAAGTCAAGGTAAAATATTGATCAGTGGAATTTTACCTTCAAGTGACCTCTTCCGGAAGTAAATTCCGAGGCCGCTAGTGCATTTTCCTAATAAGACGAAATAGGGAAAAATGCAGATAGGCACATTTTTGGATATGAAGGAAATAAATTCTAACTCAACATCTAGGAATGAGTAAAAATTTATATGAACATATTTGGAATCAGTGAATTTTTCTGAAGAAGTTGATGATTCCAGAAATACGTTTCGACACCGGACACGTTCGGACACGTTTCTCGAGAAAAATTCAACTGGACTGTTGGAGCCCTATATGGAATCAAAATTTAGGTTAACTTGGACATTTCTAGTAAGAGAGAACATGTCTTCAAAGTTGTAAATCCAGAATTTTGAAAGTTCTCCGAAATCATGCGAATCGGGTACCGATCGGGGAAATTCTATTAGACCGGGCTATAAAGCAACATAAGTCATTATTTTTGGACCACTCCCTTGCAGCCACATCACCCTAGATTTCGGCCAAACAAGCTTCCATGGATCAAGATTAAACACCATTTCATGTTTGAATTTCCAAGGTTGTAATCAATTTGGAAAATGCCATTTGTATCCTTAGGTTTTTCTATAAATAGGCATGCTTCCCCTTCATAATCTTCACACCATTTCACTCCTTCCTTGGCCGAACCTAGAGGGAGAAAGTAGAGAGAGAAGCTCTGGGCAAAATTGTGCAGAAGTCTTCAACGGGTAAGTCTTTCGGGCTTTAGTTTTTAAGTTCGAGTTTTTAGTTCGGTAGTTGGTAGAATTGTTGGTTAGATTTAGGAAGTAGGGAATGAGATTCCTACTATTGTTTTTAGGCCTCATTGCATTGAAAAATGCCCGACGAGGTAAAAACTTGGTAGGGATCGAGTACCGAAAAGTTGAAGCTTTTGTAGCTCTTTCAAAAGTAGGGGTTATAATGCTAGAATAGCCTTTAAATTTTCAAGTATGATTGGATATCATATGGGAGGGCTATTTTAGTCTTTATTTTCGAAAATCAAAATGGCGTCGAAGTTCTGGCAAAATTTCGAGAAGAAAATTTGTCAAAGTAACGAAGTGCTGGCGAAATTCCGCCAATTAGGGGTAGAAGGGCAAAATGGTAATTTTTACCTAAAATGCCAGATATAGTATCAAATCACTAATAAAAGTGATATTACTCTTATAGGACGTCAGAAATCCTAATTTGCTACCGTTACGCTGTCCGACAAGCCGCTGTTGGACGTTTCGCCGTTTTCCGTAAAACGTGCCATTTCCGTCAAAAGTACCGAAGTACCATCAAACGAAGGTACGTTCGCGGCTTACTGTAATACTGACACTGATGCTTATAGTCTGCTTATATATGGTACGGATAGTTTCATAATCCATGGGTGAAACTCTGTTCTGGGCCATGCACAGTGACTAAGGTAATAAACTTAGATAATCACTTACAGCTTTACGGGTTATAGTAAATATAATGCCGTTAGAGTTTTCCTAGCGCTACGGACACGACAGTACATCGTGGCACACAATTAAAGTGCAGACAAATAACTTTGCTTGTAGGGCAGTTGTTATTAAATGATCATGTATCATTGTTGTAATCATAGAAATATCTGTTGAACATAAAGTGTTATATAAGCATGAGGTTAACCGTTACCTGAGATCCAATGAACGTTGGATCTCAGCTCTTACTTTAGCATCACGTCAAGGTCTAGAGAGAGAGACCATGGACGGAGGATAAGAGTAAGCAGAGCGGACAGCTCACATGAAGATGAAGACCACGTGAAGACCGAGTAATGATCGGCCGAGACGATTTAAAGTCGTAAACAGATAATGTATTAATCTTTATGAACAGGCGGATACGCCACTGTTATTGTTATAATCAGCTACTCAATGTTTTTATTCCGATGCTCTACTCTGATTGAGAAAAAAAAATTTGGCTCTGAAATTGGGATGTTACAACAATCTTCATATTATTGTGTGCTTTAGTAACTCTATTTATTGTGGATTAATGCCTGTTTTATTTAAATATTATGATATGAGTTTGATCTTGAGTTAACTCTGATTTAAACGACGTACTGTCTCATTTTGTTCATCAACCAATCCATTTATCATTACCTTGCTTTTACAGTTGTTAATTAAAAGCTAAATGCCTACAATATTATACTCTCTTTTGCCCTTTATATTCCAAAAATAGATAATCTTTATTATAAAGTCGCCAAGTGAAATATCTCGGTTTCATTTTTAAATATTACCCGTATAGTTTGTTTGATGAATAAAATATACGCTTGAATAATAATAATAATAATAAACTAGATAAAGGAATAAGTGAAATGAGACATGTAATTAAGAAAGCAAGAAATAGAAGAACACATGAGAAGACACGTGAAAGAAACTAGTTTCTTTTGCCCTTTATTTGAAGCCTATCCTAATATTCTTATGCATGGGCCAAACTTCACCTCTCTCCTCCATTTTTTAGGCCCGGCCCTTAAAGGGCCAGGGCTTAAACGGGCCTGGCCCGTTTTGCCGGCTCTAGTCACGCTTGAGTTGCTTTGGCAACGCCAAATTTGATTACACCATTAAAATTAAAATTAATGGCTTTTAATTATGGTACAAAATCATATAGTTTCAATTTTAATTTTAATATACACTAATTAATTAGTTCCTTAAATTAAACAAAAAATTTGTTAATGTGTAATTTTTGAAATTGGATTATCCTTAGTCTTATCATCGCACTCGTTACTTGTTAGATACCAAATCAATATAATCATCAAACAACATGTATAAATAAAAATTGAAAGTGATGTAATTAAGAAATATTTTTTTTGTTGAAATGTAATTAAGGAATAGTTAGACTTTCATATTTCAATGGAAGCTTGAAATCTAATTGTGCAAATAAATAGTACCATTATTTTATCAATCTTCTTTAACAAGGTTCACCACATTTCTCCAAAATTCTTCAATTTTTAATACCAAATAATATGATTGTCTATATAATTTGAAATTTTTTATCGTAAAATTTCACTTCGATGTTTTAATGATTTATTTTAGATTTTTATTTTTATTTTATGGTGACTATAATTTGAAGTTAAATGTGAATAATTTCTTAACTTTCACATTTCTCACAAGTGACAATAAACTCATGTTTTATTAATGAGTCAACTCTAAAAATATCTGTGTAACATACCCATTTTTCATGTGCCTCATTGTGAATTCATTGGCATATATGAATTTTTATGAAGTCATGTATGATAAACATTTATTTGCATGAAATAATCAAAATAGGATGAGGGTGTGAAATTATTTGTTTTTGTGTAATTAATCAATATAGTTAGGGACAACCTTATGAAAAAGATGACAATGGAAGTCAAAACATATTATATTTTTCCTTTTTACCCTTGGGCAAAATGCATAATGGAAGAAATAGAGAGAAGAGCATAAAATTTCAGAAATGCTCAAAGAATGTGTTATGGACTTAACCAAGAATTATGGATTATTGGGCTAAGTGGGAAGGATAATTTTTGGAGCCCAGAAGGAAGGCCCATTTCAAAAATTTGAAAGAATGGAGGAAGCTAAAATTGTGTTCTTGAAACAAAAGATATTGACAAGTTATCAAGTACACCTAATTTACTTACAGGAAAATAATGGCCATTTTTTTAACAAGTTCCAAAGGAAGCATTGGAATAGGAATGAAAGGAAATCTCAACCACTCCCTCTCCCTCATTTTCGCTGGGCAGAGAAGAAAAAAAGAAGAAGAAAAATGAGAGGAAAAAAAATGCCAACAAACCCATCCAAAGTACCCTATTATGAAGCATGAAAGGGACATTGGGTTGGATTTTGTAAAGTACAAAAATCCCCCAAAATCCTCCCCCACCCCACGGATTGAAGAAAGATGAAAGAGGAAAGAAGAAAAAAAATATGATGATGCTAATGTTGGAAATTATGCCCTAGGGGCAAGTCATTGTACTTTAAACGTTTGTGTTATTTAAAGTATTCTCTTTTAGCTATCATTTCATTTGCATGTTTATATTGATAACTGTATCCTTGGATATATCTTATAGATTATCCTAAATGTCCCTGGTCGGTCATCTACGTGGGAGCGAAGATGAAATAAGACCAATATGACTTAATGAGTATGGAGATACGAGTCAAAGTCATGGGCACTTGTAAGAGTACAAGGTGCTGGACCGACCCACTATGAGAAAGCTGCATGGAGCAAGTCATAAGCTTTTCTCATGTATAACCGTGTCACAACGCCCATTGACCTGAGATCATCATGGAGTCCTACATGATGAATCGCTGATCTTTGACCTAGTCAAAAGTCACATTTGACCGAGTGATGATAAAGGCTATGATCGAGATCAGTGGTTTTCATGCAGATGAATGTGAATGGTCAAGATGGAATTTGTCCCTCACATTTGTAGAGAGATAGTACTAGGCCCCTCGATGAGTGAGTCTGAGAAATGTATGGCCATACTACAATGGAAAGGAGTTTCCATTTCAATTATTAGACTACTCAGGAATCGAGAAAGTAATGGTTAAGAACAGGAAGTTGACATTATCCATGGCTCATCCTTGACCAAATTATCGCGTGACAAAGGGGACGTGACATGTTGTACGATAAGTTGTATCGTATCATCGATCCCCATATGAGTTGGGTAGTCGCAATATCTTGCTAGAGGCCGCTTGCGACATGTGGGCTGGTACAATATTGGCCCGCTGCCAATCTCATGTGGGCCTGTAGGGTCGCACACAAGAATAACCCAACACGAGCAAAAGTGTCTAGATTCATTGAATCTTATATATGTCTAAGATTTAATGAATAATGTATTTAGTCTAGGATGAATATATGTATGTGTGTGTGTGTGTATTAAATTCAAAATTAATATAATAATATTAATTAATAAAGATTATAATATTACTATATAATATTTGTTGGTATTTAATTTATTTGATAAATTAAATATCTAAAACAAATAGAGATATTGTATCTCAGATTTAATTTTCGAATAAAGATATCATATATTTTATTTAATTTAAATTGAGATATAGTATCTCAGATTTAATTAAATAGATAGATATCATTTCTCGGATTTAATTTATAGAGATAAATTAAATCAGAAGGCTTTCAATTTGGATTAAATGAATAGATTAGATTAGATCTATCAGATAGATTTAATTAATATTTTTTTTTAATCTAAATTCAAAATTCAAAATTCAAAATTAATGAAGTTTAATTTTGAATATAATATGCCTACGAGGTTTAGAAAAACCTACGGGACTTTTGTCAAGTGTATTAGAAAGCCGCAAGAAACCCTAGAGAGAAATAGAGAGACGCGAGAATACTAAAGGCGCTAGCACGCTGCCATCTGTGTTTGAGGCTGTTCGTGTGGATACCGGTAGAGCGAGCAGACTCGCAAAGTCATCTCATGTTTGATCGAACAAGATGGCACCACGTCGAAGACGTACGAGGGTTGAGACGCACGACGTTCGAGATGTGCACCAGGCCGAGTTGAACGAAACGCTCAACCCTTCACATAGGTACGATTCAGATTCTTTTAACCTTGATTTAAATGCCGTTGGTGGATTCTCCGATGGGATTCGTAAGTTTTTTAATTCCGCTGCGTGTACGGATTCCAATAGTGGTATTAGAGCCAGATCAACCGTGCGTTTAAATTAGGTTTTATGTATGTTTATATATGTGATATATATGAAATAATTGAATCCTATATGTGTTGAAATCGATGTATGTTTTAAACTGATTATACATGCGATGTATATATGTCTAAAACCGATCTTTGTATGCGTTTGAATTAAAAAACTCGCGTTAGGGTTTCTACGGATAGCTAGTCGAATATTGCGGCAGTTTTCTGAATTGTTCAGATCGGACTGTGTGGCTGATTCGCGTGGATCTGAAGAGTTCAGATCCAACGTTGGTCAGGATGCTGAGGTCAGAAACGACGATCTTGCTAGGGTCGGACAATGCTGTTAAGTTCGAGCATAGGCCACGTACTGAAACGCTTGGAGACGCTGATCATGCTTGGACTAGGTCATGGACCGACGATGTTCTTTTGTTCTTGATCACGCGACGCAAAAGTTGGTTACTAGATCAGAACAGATCAACGTCGTATCTGGGGTTTCAATTTTCTACGAAACAATCTTTCTGAAAGATTACACCTTTTCGAAAATCACGTTTTTTTTTTGGAAAATTATTTTCGAAAACAATATGTTATTTTGAAAAAAATAAACTCTAACGGGGCGCTGCCCCTTAAAAATTTCTAGCGGGACTGCCGTAGGGACCCCGGCTGATTGTCAGTAGCGCGAGAATTTAATTCATGGTATTATATTATATATATTATATAATATAATATAAATTAGAGAATTTTAATCATGAACAATATTTTATTTCATAATTGTATAATTAATATATGTTGTAATTTACCTTTCAAATGTTGTTTGGGTATGGTGAACAACATGGCTCTAGAGTTTTACAATTGTTGTAATTTTAAATATGGCCTGCGAGCCATGCCTCGCTCTCTAAATACTCGATGTACATTCTCTTCTCATCCCAGTCCCCTCGTATGTTGAAACGAGGTTTCTCCTGATGTATTTCTTTTTGTTTTAGAGAAGTCCTCTCATTGGCTTGAGAGGATTTTAGGTTAAGTGTGAGCCATGTTGTGTCACAATTTTAATT
This sequence comes from Acacia pycnantha, assembly GCA_025563575.1. NCBI lineage: Eukaryota > Viridiplantae > Streptophyta > Magnoliopsida > Fabales > Fabaceae > Acacia > Acacia pycnantha. Next base: position 783,394 of record JAMWYP010000230.1, read on the forward strand.
ATGATTTGTGTTACACCCCTACCGGCCTCGCCCTTTCGGGTGGCGGGTAGTGTGATCCTTTACTTATATTCAATTTTAAACGATTTATCCCAGGTTAATTTACGTCACACATCAGAGTATTAGCAGCAGAGCATTCATCGGTTTCGACAAAAATATACTGATAAAATAAAGATACAGAAAGATAAATTTACCTTAGAGGGTTTAACATACAGTCATCCGGATAATAGTGCTCGAACAGGCCAAAATGATATACTACAGTCATCCAGTAACCAAAATAAATATCCAAAATAACAATTACCAACGTCCACCACTATACTACTCCAGCTCCGGAGCCTTACCTCTGTCTCCCTGCTCCGATCTGGATAAACTGCCAGAGGGCTTAAAAGGGGCTAGGATTCAAAATTGAATCACAGAGTAACCGTTAATCTCATATAAAATGTATGAACAATGCATGTAGAAAAACCATAAATAAACAAATACCACATAACATTCAGTATCAAGGCACACAGCCAAATCCGGAACTAGCAGTCCTAATAGCACACAGCACAGACTGCAGTGGTCCTAATAGCACACAGCACAGACCACCGGGCACAGCACACAGCAAAGCCCTTAATGCACACAACATGTTCCGGTTCCATAGCGCTTGGAAATAAATGACAACCAAATGTATGCAATATACATGGTAAAACATACATACACAAGTTACACAAAGTATATGAGGATTAAGGTTACTACCTGGTAGTCGACTACAACTAAAAATTAATTTCCCCGGCGTAAGATACAATTAGATCTAAAATAATAAAATATAAATATAATTAAATTCCACCTCACTAAATATTTCCTTTGATGATTTAAAATAGGCCCAATCCATGTGTCCATATTTACTAGATCTCTTTTCCTATTAAGGAATTTAATATGGGCCTAAAATTCTCTATTTTCGTCATTCTCCACAAAATTTCAGCAATCAGAGATTGATATTCAAAAATTCATAATTAAATCTAGAAAACTCCTTTTGGGTTGATTCCAAATCCCAATTGACCATTAATATGTATATTTTCAACAAAAAATACTATCTTGTGCCAGAATTAATTAAAAATCCATTTATAGCTCAAAATGTCTCTGCTGTCCGAAATCAAGTCCAGGATCAGAGGGTCCATTTCAAAAATTAATTTCTCCTAGTCCAGAACTTGAAAAATTACATATTATTTATAAAAATAATCCTTGAGATGTCTAATTTCTCTCTATAAAATTTCGTAATTTTTAAAGTCCATTTACTATGTCAAAATCCATGAAACATCCAACTGGTTCCCCAGAAATCTCACAAATCAGCCACCAACGTTTTTTTTACACTTTCATCTAGGGTTCCAAAAATTTTGATCCAAGTTCATCATTATACAAAATATCATTTTAAACACTTTAGAACCCTCAAAAATACTAAAATCAACTCATATCATCAAGAAAAACAGCTGCACGAAATTATTATTTAACTAACAATATATCAAACTTTCCTTCTAGCTTCACATCTTTCATATACCATTTTAGACCATTTACTTAACTTTAAACCTTTGTTCCTTTCTTTCATTAGCTACTCAACCAAATATACAAACATACAAGGAGATAGATATTTCCTAGCTCACACAACCAAAAAAAATGGTAGAAAGGTTTAAGATGACTTACTCAATTGGCTTCCTAACACCTTTGGTCCACTTGCTCCTTGAGTCTCATTTCCTTAATTTTCGAACTACACCCCAAAATACAAAGGAAATGATGAACTTTAAATGTTTAGCCACACTAGAAGAGGTAGAAGAGAGGGGACTAAGGATCTAAAGTCATAAACTTACCTTAGCTTCAATCTTCCTCTTCTTGCTCAAGCACTCTTATGCTCTCATGAATGGAACCACTTGCTCTCTCTCTCTTTTCCTTTCTTTTCAACCGAATAGGCAGCCAAATTGGAGGGGTGATAACCTATTTAAAGTTCTCAATACTTGTGTGTTGGCAATTTACTTCCATGCCCTTATTTTCTTCTCAAGTTTTCTAGAGTTTTCCTTGGCAATTTTCCTTTTCTCTCTACCCTTCTCTTATTCGAAAATTTGGGGCTGTTTGGGGAAAGAATAATTACTCTGAATTTTGCCTATTTAATGTGCCAAGATAATTAATCAAGTGCTGAAACATCATCTCCTCTGCATGTCATAATTTTCCCTAGGCATTAGACTCACAAAATGACTTCATCTTGTCATTTCATCCTTCACCATTGTATTTTATTGTTTATTTTTTTCTTCTTTTTCTTCTTCTGTCCAGCGAAAATGAGGGAGAGGGAGTGGTTGAATTTTCATTTCATTCCTTAATTGTACCACATACATCCCTCCTTACTTCATTAATTATATGTTGTCTCATCATCCATTGCTTCTTCCAACGTACATCTCCATCTCTCCTTCATTAATTATTTTGCTCCCACCGTCCACACACCTAGCTCAAAAAGTATTCCTAGACTAAGTTAACCTTACCTACTTTCCCTTTCTTCCATGCGTCAAGAAGGATGCTCATGGAGTAGTGGTTTTATTTAATTATCCATGTACAATCCTCCTCTTCTTAAATTCTTGTACTATATAAGTCTCATCTAATGTCCACCTTCCTAAGGTAAATTAGACTTATATTAAAACTCCACTAATTCTTCCATTAGAATTTTCCAATAATTAATTTATCTTGTCAGAAAAATAATATAGCATTGACCACTACTTGGAAAAAAATTCATATATTTCATTAATTGATTTACATGAAAATTAGGGATGTTACAATTTGATTAGATCACTCATAGTTAATTTAGGGTTTATATGAGATACAATAATGATTGCATTCATATAAGTAGAATTAATAGGATTAATTAGATTAAATTGGATAATACCCTCTAAATAAAATCTTAAGTCATAATGTTGTCAATTAATGAACACTTGTCAAAACCTAGATCGCCCATTTGTATGTTCCACCAAAGTGGATGCATTTCAGTTATCTTGGTGAGACAAGAGTGAGTAATGGTGATACTCAATATTCATTATTGTCTTGACTTAATTGAGATTATCATAACGGTTTTGGATCTCAAGGCATTAGATGGGATTAAACATGCCGGTCATATGATGATCGAATCCCATAAAGATCTAAGAGTTACATGTGATGTAATTTGTAACATCCCGGATTCTGGGCCCTTGGAATTGTGAATAAGCCTAAATTAGGCGGACAATTAAGCCCAATTTGGAAGAGTCCTGAGAATGATGAGAGATAGGAAGTCTCTCAGGGACTAAGTAGCTCGGCTATACGGGTCAGTGGACCTAGTATGTATAAGCCATGGAATTAAAGTTCCAATGTAAAGGGGCATAGAAGACTTATGCAGTATTAATCCGGTTGGAAAAGATGCAACCCAACTATGTCCTAAGGTTCGGGACGATTAGTTGAGTGTAAATTTACCGGTATAAGAGAGTATACGGCATTTCCAGGGTAGTAGGGTATGCCCTGCGTTTTTGAGAAAAACACCAATAAGTGGCAGCATTTGTCGGGTCTCGGTATTCGTGTCACAATCCCGAGTAAAACCTGAGAAAGAATTCTAGATACTTCCTTGAAAACTGTGCCACACCCACAACGTAACCCAAACACGCTGTAATACCCAGATAATTATTTATCTTAAATATTATATTGTGATAAATAATACCTATTGGAAATAGGTGAATATGTGGTCTCAAAACTTGTGGTATTTATCGTAATTTTCTAGGGTAATTTCTCTTGAAATTTAAAAGGGATAAAGTGCCAAAAATCCCTAAATGCAATTATGGGTCATAAAATACCCTGAGAATATTATAATAAATCCTAAGAGGCAATTAAATATTTATTAAAAATAGGAAAGTATGTTATCTCTAATTTAGATAATTTATGGGATTATTTTCCTTGGAAAATAAAGAGGCAAAATCCAATATTATTTTGGGGAACATAAGTTGCCCCATGATTTTTAAAATAATACATGGTGTATAAATGACCAATGTCAATACAATAGTTGTGAGAAAATAGTTAATCCAAATTAAGAAAATTGTCAACAATTAGTAGGTGATTAAATAAGTTATTAATTGCTAATTGTTTAGACATAGATAAAGGAGATATCCAAAGTTAATTAAGTAAAACCCCTAATTAAGGATTACTGACCAATGAAGGGTCAAGATTAGCATAAAGATAATTGCTAATTAATTAGGCATGATTAAGAAATGTATAAGATGAATTATATAAAATCCCTAAAGCCTAATTGATTAACAAAAGATTACTAACCATAGGATTAGGACTCTAATTAAACTTGTTAATTAAGCTTTGACAAGTCAAATAAGAATCAAGGGTTTGGATTGAAATTAACAAAGTTAATCCTAAGGCCATAAAGTGGAACCCTTGTGAAATTCAGTCCACCAATGGGAGAATTTCTTGCTATGGAATATAAGATAATCAAAGCATAATATAAATCAAAAACAAAATGAAAAATAATGAAAGGGGAGGGGGCAGCCGAACCTATAGAATGAAGGAGGAAGAGTTTAAGTAATAAACTTGTTGAAGAAGGGTTGAAAAGTCCAAAATTTACAACAAGCCAATGGGAGCTCTTGAATATGGGTTATTTGCAAATAGGGAAAGCAACATCTTTTGTCAAAAAACAAACATGCATTTCGAAATGTGAAGAGGGAAGGAGAGAGAAAATGAAAAGTGTATGTGTGTGTGAATGCAATGCAAGTGGATGGAAAAGTTGTGATATTTTAGATATTTGTTGAAAAAGCAAATAGGATAAATGAGAACCGATAGAAATTAAATCATATCTTGAAATCTATGAACTAAGTATCTAACATTAGGACATATTATAAACAAGTGAATTTTTATCCCGGAGTGGGTTATCTCCGAAGTTATTTCCGTAACCGACGGGGTTTATCCTAAAATGACTAAAAGACTGGTAAAGACCTCTAATTGGACCATAATCCTTGATATTTAAAGTACTTCTCAAGTGATTATAGAAGCTTCAAAGTATATCTCTAAAAGTATTTGATATTATTAAGAATATCCGATTAGAAACACTGAGCAAATGAATTTATCGGTAGGAGGAAAATCCTAAAAGATAAGATGACATCATATGACATCATTTTTGGAAGAAAGAGAGAGGGGGAGGTCGGCCTTGAGGGTTGAGTGGTGAGGATTTGAGATGCCAAAAACCCTAAATCTAATGGTTAAGAATGAAGTAGAAAATTCAAGATAATTACCTAAGTTGCCATAGATTTCTTCTATAATTAATAGGCCCTCCATTTGCACTTCAAAACTCACCAATTCACAAGAGCAATTTGAAATCTAGTGATAGGTTAGAGAGAAGGAGGAGCCCTGAGGAAGGAGTAGCAAAGTTCTGGGTAAATTCTTCGGTCCCTAGTTTTATGTTCTAGTCTTTAGTTCGATAGTTCTTAGGGTTCTAAGCTTAGATGTTGTTTTGATCTTGAATCTTCCAATATATTGTTGATATCATGTTTTAGGGTTAAATATGGCATTTATTTCGAAGATATGATGGAGATAGAGATATGACAAAATTTTGGAAGATTAGAGTCAAAGCAGCGAAGCTCTGGCGAAATTTCGTCAGTTAACAAAGTCAGGGGTAAAATAGTCATTTATGACTAAAATATCTGTTAGGATATTGTTTGATTAATAAATGCGATATTATCCTTATAGGATATCTTTGATCACTTACCGATCGTCAGACGTATCGTATTCGTCAACGAATGTACGTACGTTTACGTACTAGTAACACTAACTCTGATGTTTATCGTATGCGTATATGTGTTATGTGTATTATATGTGGTAGCTGATAGCTCTGTTGTATGCCTATGTGTTGTCAGGATATGCTTGTAGGGGGCCTATGTGCTGTCGGGATACGCTTGTAGGGGGCCTATGTGCTGTCGGGATATGGTTGTAGGGGGCCTATGTGTTGTCGGGATACGCTTGTAGGGGGCCTATGCGCTGTCAGGATACGCTTGTTTGTTTGATACTTGTGTTGTGTGCTCATATACTGTTAATGTTGTGAATATTTGTAATCCATATACTGTGTATATAAACATGAGGTTAACCGTTACCTGAGGTCCGGTGCGCGTTGGGCCTCAGCTCTTAACATAGCTTCAGGGTCAGGAGGACCGAGGACCAAAGAGAATGGCAAGCAGCACGCTTAGAGACCCGGCTGAAGACTTCTTTTTGTTATGTAGTTACGTTTATGTTAGACACTCGGATTAATGTACCGTTACTGTGATTAGCCAGACATACTACAGTTGACCTTTTAAATATATATATCAGTTACTCTCTTGCTCCGATGCTCTACTTTGATGAAAAAAATTTATTCCGCTTTTGAAAAATGGGATGTTACACACACAAACCGAGACAACAACCCCGAAACCCAAACACACAAACCAAGACAAGAACACCAAAACCCAAACACATGAACCGAGACACCAACACTGGAACCCAAGCATGCAAACCGAGTCAACAACCCCGAAACCCAAACACGTAAACCGAGACACACACACATGTTTTCTCCTCACCAAGCCTCATGGCACCAGGCACACATAACACCTACACAAACACATGTCATCTCCTCTTTACACAAGCATGACAAATGTCACACATGCAAGCATAACAACACACCTCACACCATCTTATGACACCTCACATACTCCCTTTTCTATAAACAATACGTCACACACACACAATTCATTCATTCCAATTCAGCCATAGCATTTACGAGCACACACATCAATTAAAACAGATTTTGCATCCCTTTTCTCTCCTTGCCGTAGCGCGCACATACACTTTAATCAAATCTGATTTTTCACTCATTCACTTTCTCTTTCAAGCACACACACCTCTCCCTCCCTCACACACTTTTCAATTCCATATACCTTCCTCCATCTCCACAATCATCATCAACCATCCTCTCATCTATCATCAACCTCAAACTCCTCTTGAAGCCACGGTTGGATTAGGAAGAATGGGATTAAGAAGTTCAAGGCTGAAGATTGATCAAGGAATAGAGTGGTAAAGGTGCCAACAAGCTCAAAGATCAAGCCTAGTGGTAAGAACATCCACTTCTTCTTCAAGATCTTGAAGCTTTCGGTTAAAACCCAGATTTGGAAATCTATGGTAAACTCA